>CM056208.1:53225030-53855030 GCA_029692085.1 Gymnothorax javanicus | reverse complement strand
GAGTGTAGTCTCAGAGGAAAGTAAAATTAAAATAAGTAGTCTCAGAGGAAAGGTCAGCCCCCAGTATGAGTGTAGTCTCAGAGGAAAGTAAAATTAGGGCCCCAGTAGGTCAGTCTCAGAGGAAAGTAAAATTAGGAAAGGTCAGCCCCAGTATGAGTGTAGTCTCAGAGGAAAGTAAAAATTAAGGCCCCAGTATGAGTGTAGAGGTCAGTCCCCCAGTATGAGTGTAGTCTCTCAGAGTATGGAAAATTAAAATTAGTCTCAGCGAAAGGTCAGTCCCCCAGTATGAGTGTAGTCTCAGAGGAAAGTAAAATTAGGCGAGGTCAGCCCCCAGTATGAGTGTAGTCTCAGAGGTAAAAAGCGAGGTCAGCCCCCAGTATAGGTCTCAGAGGACCAGGTCCCCCAGTATGAGTGTAGTCTCAGAGGAAAGTATGAGTGTAGTCTCAGAAAATAAGGCGAGGTCAGCCCCAGTATGAGTGTAGTCTCAGAGGAAAGTAAAATTAGGCGAGGTCAGCCCCCAGTATGAGTGTAGTCTCAGAGGAAAGTAAAATTAGGCGAGGTCAGCCCCCAGTATGAGTGTAGTCTCAGAGGAAAGTAAAATTAGGCGAGGTCAGCCCCCAGTATGAGTGTAGTCTCAGAGGAAAGTAAAATTAGGCGAGGTCAGCCCCCAGTATGAGTGTAGTCTCAGAGGAAAGTAAAATTTGGCAAGGTCAGCCCCCAGTATGAGTGTAGTCTCAGAGGAAAGTAAAATTAGGCGAGGTCAGCCCCCAGTATGAGTGTAGTCTCAGAGGAAAGTAAAATTAGGCGAGGTCAGCCCCCAGTATGAGTGTAGTCTCAGAGGAAAGTAAAATTAGGCGAGGTCAGCCCCCAGTATGAGTGTAGTCTCAGAGGAAAGTCTCAGAAATAAAGGCGCAGGTCAGCCCCCAGCATGAGTGTAGTCTCAGAGGAAAGTAAAATTAGGCGAGGTCAGCCCCCAGTATGAGTGTAGTCTCAGAGGAAAGTAAGATTAGGTCTCGAGGTCAGGTCCCCCAGTATGAGTGTAGTCTCAGAGGAAAGTAAAGTTAGGAAAGGTCAGCCCCCCAGTATGAGTGTAGTCTCAGAGGAAAGAAAGTGAGGTCAGCCCCCAGTATGGTGTAGTCCCAGCAAATTGAGTCAGCCCACAGTAGTGTAGTCAGAGGAAGTGTAAAATTAGGCGAGGTCAGCGGTCGGACCATGAGGGTGTATGTGAGGATTGCCTCGCCTGTCCATTTTAATTTGAAATTGGAAATATTGTTTGTAATTGTTGAAAAATTCAAAGTTTGAAGTATGAAGTATTTGTTTACTGTCTGCATGATACTGTCAAGGTAGCATGTGCATTTACCCCTATCAATGGTTATCAATGAGATAATGGGGTGGAACTTAGGGGTCAAAAATGGATTTTTTCACATTACAGTTCACTAATCACCCCGTTTCTTAACCAAATGGAAAATGCTCTCTTTCTCCGAGGTTAACAGCGATTAAGACAGGTCAGTACAAGGGAATATGACCCAACATAGTCTCAGAGAAAGTCCCACAAAAATTGAAGGTACAATGCCTGCCGTTCTGAAAGCAGAATCATTTAATGTTAGCAGCAAAGCAGACAGGTAATAAAATGAACTAGATTGTCAAGGAATTCAGGTAACAGGTCAGCTTACTTAGCTGTGTGGTTATAACTAGTTTTAAACAAATGGTAGCTGTAAGTTATAATGGTCAAGTGTACTGTGTACTTGAGAGATGGCTCAAGATTTGATGCCATTTACTTTAACCAAAATATAGCAGTTTCACATAATGGAAATTGTGTAATTTGTTTCTTTCTTTGGATGGAAAATATTTATTTTAGGGGAAAACTATAATTCAGCTGGTAAAGGATTCAAAAAGCAGATGAGGGCAAAATGTTCAGACATGAAAAACTGATCAATGTGCGAGAGTGATGTAGGGTAAACTGGGGTAAGATGCCCTGCGATGTAAGCAGCACCTCCCGTAATTTGTAATTTCCCTTCTGACCACTAGATGTAACCAATTTGGAATTCAGTTCTTTTTTTTTTTTTTTTTTTTGGGATGGTGACGGCTTCAATAATTTTTGAATAATATCAAAATTATTTCACTGGCGGGAGGAAATTAATGTATTGGTTATAAGGTAGGCTGATGTAATGCTTTGACAATAAAAAATACTCCTGTGTTTTCAACAAAGTAATACATAGAAAAAACTTTTTTTACTGTTACTATGAGAATCATATGGTGGGTGATCCATTAATTAGAACAAAAAATCACAAAGACTCTTTTTGTGACGAGTTAAAGTGCAAAGGAAGGGATTTTCAAGGAAAATGCCCCCCCTTTGATTTGGGGTAAGAAGTCTCCTTTCGCATGAGCATAAATAATTTTGAATAGTGTAGCATTGCTACTGTCAGATTTCTGTGAAAGTATGTATACCACAATCAAATTCAATAATATGATGTCCAACCAACTGCAAGAAATGTATAAGAAGATATGAAAACGTCACTAGCTGACTTTATGGAAGGATACGAATGCTATAATGAGCAATATTTTATTTCTGTAGTGGTAGCTGGGCAGCCGTCTTACATTCTTCGCTAGTGTAGGCGAAGCATCCGAGAAAATGTGACAAACTGTAACCTGTGTTCACATGTGGTTGTGTATGTGTGCTTGTGTATGCGTTGTGTGTGTTTTATTGATTTGAAAACACTGAAAATAATCCTGTCATTCACATAATTTTAATGAATTGTTCACTCTTGTGTGATTTTTTATGTAATAGAATTTTTATGTCAGTAATTTCTTTTAATGATGATAAAGTTACAATTTTAAAGAGAAATCTTTCCAATTCTGATTTTTCCTGAGCTCATCAATTCAAAATTAATAAGCAATAATCAAACCACTTTAAAAACAACCAAAATTTCTGAATGTGATGTAATACTTATTTTGTACTTAAAGTAAGAGCAATGGCAAAAATTGAAATAAAGATAATCATATGCATGAATGCACGGTTTGCATAGATTGACCTGTGAGGGAGGATGCCGTCCAGCTACACTTGCCACAAGCCCTGTAGCAACCAGTCAGTATTTTTTAGTAAAAGTTTATTTTCTCTGGAAATTATTCATAATCTTAAATGATAGTGAAATATGGAAATTCTCTTCCTAGTTCTATTAATAGGAACAAGTTCCCAAGCCTCGCTTTTGGTCTCCAGAATTGGGACCATGATCCTATTTATCAACCCTGAGCCTGTTCCTCTGCCCAATTTATTAGGAAGACCGCACAAGCCTTCTGCGGTCATGACTGCATTCTTGCTAAACTCCACAGTCCTGCCACCTGAGAGTTCGGCTTTGGCTCTCCATCTGGCAGCTGTCCCTGGACGCCACTGGCCATGCATGGACACGCCCTCACACCTGAGCCTGTAGCGTCTCAACTGAACTGTGTCATTCTGCTCTGGGCTCCGCCCCTCTGTCAATAGTATATTACTACCAATAAAACCTACCATTGGATTGTACTTTGACTTCGCATTTGGTTCCTTGTCTGAATCATAACACAATTGTGTTTAGTTTTGTGTATACATCCAAAATGCATGTTATTCATCCTAGCAGAAAGTTTCAGAGCTCAGAAAAATAAACGTAATAATATTGATCAGTTATATCTATTAGACATGGGTAAGTCATTAATATTCAAATGAAGAAACAGTCCATTATCAATTTAGCATGTGTCCTTACAATTATTCCCTCAATGAAGAAGTGAACGAAAAGGAAGTTTTGCTGCTTCTTTGTAGCAAATAATTAGCAGTGTTTTTTGGGGGGGTCTACCACTCTCATTCAAACTGATTTGAACAAATTGCCAATTAGTTTGAATTTGTTCAAACTTGATTTTTTTCAGAAGTGGCCGCCTTAGTCTGCACCTTTCTGTAAAAGGCTCCTGATGACAAATGACTGTTAAAAACAACCAAAATTTCTGAATGTGATGTAATACTTATTTTGTACTTAAAGTATGAGCAATGGCAAAAATTCATTGGCATTACTCACTCACTCACTTACGAATTTAAGCATTTTTGCACCTGCTCTTGCTTTGCTGCGGTCTATACAAAAACAATTTTTCGATTTAGGCCCACTGATTTTTTTTCTGTTTGTTTTTGCAGTGTACCCACACTAGTCCCAGACATGAAGTAGTACAGTACAGTGACATCATCTATATCTTGTTCCCTTTTACACCCAGTGATCCTGTTCTCCCCTCATTTTCCCACACTATTAAAGTCTGTTTGAGAAGGACTGTTCTCTCTCAAGTCAGCAGAATCCTTCTCTGTTTTTCATGAAGTCACCGACCCGAATACTGGTCCAGTGGGTTCTACAACATTCAAAAGACAGTTCTTATATCAGCTGGCCCAGTAGAGCCAGCTGTCTCCTAGAAAATCCAAAACAACCTTTTCAGTTCCTATTATCTTTGCTTAGATATTAACCTCTATAGATTAAAAAATGTATGGAACTCGAACATCTTTAGGAAGATAAACTTTCTTACTGTAAAAAAAAAAAAAAAAAAACTGCCAGCAGAGTAGGCTATTTGTCAAGCAGTTCAGCTTCTCTTTTCCAAGCTCTGTCAGGAAAGAAATTAAAGGGTGACGATTATGATGATGATGATGATTTTTTTTATTATTATTATTATTCATTTATTTATTAATTTATTTGTTATTACAAATGATTTGGGGTGCCACATTCCCAATGTAGGATACTTCAACAGTGACATGCTTTTCGGATATACACGACCGCAGTAAATGTAATGTGTTCACTTTCTCTCCAGTAGAGGGCGACAGAATCACATAATCACTCAGATTTTAGTGACCTCATGCTCAAGCTGAATTAATTGAAAAACAGCTTCTTTAGAAAGCAGCACCATGAATACCAGGTGAATGGGTAGATTACTTGAAGGAAATAATTCATGGCTATGGGCTCAACTGAATTGTTTGTGAGTGCGCGCTCTCAGGTGGTGAGGGCTCTTCACATAAAGGATGGCGGCCGTGGCGCATTCGGATAAGAGGGCGGGTGACAGCGCATCCCGTCCCTGACCTCAGCCTCAGCCCCAGCCCACGCCGCGTCAGCCTCAGCCACCTCAGCGTTCGGCAGGTTATTGGGATCTGCAGCAACTATAATTTATATCTCACGAATGAACTGCTTTTTTATTTTTACACCATTTAAGTTTTTGTGATAAATTGCGGTTAATAGTGATTGGAAACGTTTTGAGTGAATTGTTTTATGTAAATGAGGCTGTGAGTCAGACACGCTGCACCCCGCTTTCCGTGTGGTAAAAACAATAGGAAAGGACGGGAAAAATGGATTTGTAGGACCACAACCAAAGTTTTTTGCCACTACAATTATTATGTGAGCAGGGTGATACGCTAGTTTTTTCTATTATAATGTGCTAATTTTGCTATTTTTAATTAACATGTTACCCTGCCTCTCCTGAAATTTTGCATGCAATGTCCTAAAGTGTGTGTGTGTGTGTGTGTGTGTGTGTGCGTGTAGCTGTGCATGTGAGCGGGAACATACATACTTTCACTCTGCGAGTGTTTGGGAATCTGCACATGATGACTTACTATGTGTTCATGTGTGAGCAGATGCACTCAATAACCAAGTGTGTCTGTGTGTGTGTGTGTGTGTGTGTGTGTGTGTGTGTGTACACTTGTGCACAGACATACCGTATGTGTCCATTAAATTCATCCAGCAGAAATCTATAATGTATGACTATTGAGTATCTGAAGTGTTAGATTCACTTTAGAAATAGAAAAATGGTGAGTTGGGCTGAATGACCTGTTCTTGCCACTCATGTCATGTCATGTCATGTTAATTGACAAAAAGATGTATGTTTTGTGTGACAAAAATACACACTTTAAAGGCAAAGGCCAATATTCCATAGCTTAAATGGACTCTGTGTTTTTACCCAACTCAATATTAGCAAGGTCATTTTCTTGAACACTTCACTGATTCATAATCATCAACAGATTATCAAGAAGTATCCAGCGCTTCCGCAGGACATTACACAAGCTGTTCACTCCGACCTGCTTCACACATTTGTCTACGCTAAAATTATCAAGAAAAACAAAATCTGGTTCCCGATTTGCAAACTAAAAACAAGTTGAAGAACAGAAGTCAGAAATGCGCACAGATTCCTCAAGATCAAATCTGCTTATGGGATCACAGAGCGCTAATTTCAGAGGCAATTATAAAGTGCTTTATCTGCACGCGAAACACCTCAGAGAAGAAAAAAAAAGCACACGGGTTCCGGGGACATTGCTGGCGGGGGGTGGGGTGGGGGGATGTGGTGGTGTTGTGATGCACGACTCGTCTGGTTTTGAGGTGGGGCACAGTCTGGGTGGGTGTCTCAACCGGGGAGGACCTACAGTAATTTGGGTTGGATCCAGACTTGGGCCCGCAGCGGTATCCTTACAGGGGCCACTGGGTCCCGGGCAATACTCAGGACAAAGCAGTTATCATTCGATAAAATGTTAGATAATGACGACTCACCGGTCAGTCACAGCCCTTAACCCTCGTAATTTTGCCTCTTTTGTCTGAGAAGACATTTCATCATTATAATTTTGCAAATGACCATTTTATAAATTGTTTGACAATGTTCATGTCAGCTATAAACCTGTTTAAATTATTCAAGCTTATCAAATATACACATTATATTTTTTACAAAATTTCCTCAAATTTCAGATAAGTGACTGCATTATGATGAAAAATCATGCAAAAAACCAATACTCACTATCTTTTCCGACATCTCCTTGAACCTGTGACATTTTGGCCCGCTCTTTCAGATCCTGTGGGGTGAAGTGGCGGCCATATTGTCTCCTGATTTGTTCCTAATGCTCTTGAAACCGTTTGCCCTGCCGTATGCTCCATGATGGGGGCTTTCTCCGTGTGGTAAGCTGATGAGAGACAGATCCTCCCCCTTCCTCCTCTGTTGACCAGTAATGTTTGCACGCCACCTGTCAGAAGACATCTCCCAGGCTTCACTTTCAGGCTTACCTGTGACGTTTTCCTTGACCCCTTGGCTGTCTAAATTCCGTCAATGCAAAATGAGCTGCTAAAGTCCTCGGAGATGATTGCCTTGCCTGTCTCTCTGTGCCCTGATAGTGTGACGGAAGGAAGACACCAGGAGACAGGAGACAATTTTCTACAAATTTTTTACATGAACACAGATACCAAAATGCTTTGAGTCGAGTCTTCAAGGTTTCGGTGTTGAAATTTTCCCTTTGTTGAGAGTAAATTGTGAAGGTTTACATGCAATTATCTTTCTTACTGGGGCTATAGCTATCAATTCTGGAACCCCTTGAAAGAATCTTTCTCCTCACACACCTCCTTAGCAAAGGCCCTGTTTCATCAAGACAGCTGAATCTTTGTAAAACAAGGCTACAACCCAACCCACATATAACCCAACTGTGCCCACATGAGCCAGATTTGGAAATTAACCTGTTAAGGAGAGAGGTCACAAAGATGAACATAAAATGTTCTCAGCTGAATGTTCAAACTTTGAGGAAATCAGCACTGAATTTTGAAGGAAAAAATAGCAAATAATGCTATTTTTAAAATTATTCTCGACTCACAAGTACAAACTTCAGCGAACTACTAAGAATATAATCAATATCACACAGTACAACTGTTTTGTTCAGGCTCCTGCCCAGCTACGCCAGCAAGTTATTATTATTGTTTGCGCACAGAAGCATAACTCAGTCTGTGTATTTGTTTGTTTGTCTGTCTGTTACCATCATAACTGCGACAGCGTGTGCATCCAAGCTAAAAACGATGCCAACAGTGACAAACACTGTTCTCTTGATTTTAAATGTGCCAGAATTTTGATTTTTTGTAGCACTTCATGTTTCAGTATCCACGTTTTGTGTACATAATGTTAAGCCACACCCACATGATTTTGGCACAAGGACCGCACTCTATTGACTGTTTATGTATTCAAGCTTGCTTTTATGTTACTGTACAACTATTGTACATCAGTAGTGGCTAAGCAATACACACCGAGGCATCAGCACCTCTGGTGCTTTCATTTTGTTTGAAGCAAAATATTGTCCTTTTTAAAAAATGTAAAAAATTATCATTTTGTTTTTGCATTTTGCCCTGCAATCAGAACTTGCTTGCTATGCAAATGAAGTACAAAATGCAAATATTATGCAGATTTACCACAATTCATCTGTTACTGGAGACAGAATTAGTTATTGTTTGGAGATACTTTTTGGAGATCTTTTGTTTTGCACCAGAAAAGTGAGTTGGTAGATAGCTTGGATGCCATCTCATCCAATTGCTGGTAATTGAATGTTATCCTAAATTTTTTCCAATTTATTCATTGATAATTGATTAATTTGCTGATTACGCTCATTATCTGGCAAGCAAAATGAAGCCACATTGAAGACCTGGGTGCTCAACATACTTAATTCACATTTTTGGGGTGAACTTTTTGTAAAATCATAACAAATACTTTGATAAAAAAATCAACACTTCTCAAAGTAACATCCCCAATCCACCCCTGAACCAAACCCGTGTTCTTTATGCAGTTTTTAAAAATGTGCGAGTGCGTTTTCTCGTCTTTCTTTCGGACCACAAACATTTAAACAAAGTAACTCGTTTGGTTGTAAATTCCCATGATTATATTTTTACACTTAGCTACATTGGTGACTCATAATTTTTGGAACAGCTCATCTGGCCATTTGAGTTTTCCTGGAGAAGTTTGAAGCAGTGCATTACAGCTCCGTCTTCAGATGTCTAAGCTCATTTCAGTAATCTTACCTAAGAGGTTCATGTCAAGAGTTAAATTAGTCTTGAGTACTCTCTCTTAAACTCTGCATAGTGCTATGTAACAACATGTATACAGACCTTATTTGTTTTCACTTTAGTGGGTATTGCTGTTGTGAACAGAATCAATGCTATTTGCAATACCATTAATTCTTTGAGATCAGACAATGTGACATTTGTCGCAGAAATTGAATCAGAAGATCCCATTGAATTTCAAATAATTTATTTCTAGTTTACTACAGCATAGATACACAGCACAGCCTCTTTTAAAAGATGCCTGCAACACGGTCATTCAGTAACATCATTACAGATCGGTGAACAGAAATACAGTCATTTACTGGATGCCCATTACACAGTGGGATCCCGACCCCAGTACACATCTATAGGATCCCCACTCAGTGCACTTGGCTGCATATTTCAGATCCTGAAGAATATTGTTCAGTATTATGTCCACTGATCACTTGCATAGGCTGGAGTTCCATAACACATTTAAAAAGAAGGAAAATCACACACAGGTGCTGCAAAGTTCTGCGTTCACAGTGGCCATGGGTTTGGCATTCCTCCGGCACCGGAAGGTTGTGTGTTCTCATCCCATTCAAATCATGACAACGACTTTGGAACAGCGTTCTGCAGTGTCCGAGAAGGACTGTAAAATAAACCAGGGGATGGACAGGGGCTTAACTGAAGGAGCGAATACTGCACATCGCAGGATTAGCATGAGCTCCCAACCACAAGAGCACCCAACTTGATATGTAGGTATTTACATGCATATGTAAGACATATATCTGAATTTCTGCATTAGCTATTATCAATCAGTTTGTGAGTCAAAAGTCCTTTAAAATCTCATCAACTAATGACATTCTGGGCTCCTAAAGCCCAAATAATTGGATTAGCTCATCGCAGACGCTCACAGGGTTAAAGAAGAGAGACGCTGCACGCGCTCCATTGCAATAAGTACATCCTCCTACAGCAAATAGAAATTTTTCGTCTGGTGGCCATCGTTCTCCGATGCTGTCATCTCCATTGAAAGAGATATATCATCATAGACATTATCTTCAGTAACTATTTCATTCATTTACCTTTCTATGCATCCTCAGCGAAATTTGACTCCCTGAAATTCTGGACTGTGTTTTCATAACACTGCATGTTTTTCAGAGAATCAGAACACTTCAGGTTTAAAGGAGCTTCAGAGCGATTTCTGAAAAAACTGCTTAATAGCAACTATAGGTCCATTTTACATTCCACTGTCCAGTTAGACAAAGCAAATATTTGGAGAGTCTAATTTGGAACAAACAGAGATATTCCATATTCATACAGGAAATACATACATTCCTTTTTGTACACACCCAAATTTATATACACATGTGCATTGTGTTTGGTACATACTGACAGCTACATTAATATACAAAGGATGTACTAAGTTTCTTAATATTTCGTCCTGGGTTACATTTTAAATTGCGGGAGTGAAATTTCATGCAATAATCTGCTTTCAAGATGACAGGAGTCGATACTTATGGCTGTATTATAATACTAATTATTAATCAACTGTAATTAAGACATGCAGTATCAAAATGATTCTTCAAAAAATTAGTGATAAATATGAAAAAATGGGCCTCTGAAGGACTAGATGCCTGCTGCAGGAGGGAGCATGAGAATACTCGTCACGCACACCTGCTCATGCGAATCACAGGCCTTTCCTCAAACATGGTGCTTGATCAGGTTATTGACAGCAAATCCACAATAACTGATTATCAGTGTTCAAACCATTCATTAGTGATGCATCAGTTCACTGCCAGTACATACACAACTTCACCTGTCCCTCTAAGATTTCTTACAGTTTTAGAATTTCATTCACTTAAGTCATTGCTGGCCATCATAAAAATGTGCTTGTTCGTCATTTTTGAAAGGAATTTATGGTACTTAAAAGAATTGTGCAGGGAATGTTGTAACTTCAGAACATCTTTAATAAAATGAAGTACTTCATGTGATTTCAAGAATAAATGTCAGATGTGAGAGTAATTTGCTAGCAATATTATAAACAGCATTTTTAATGTAATATTTATTGTTGCTTTCCTTGAATCTTGCTGCTTATATGGAGCATAGCCTGTGCTAATCTTTATCATTTACAGTATTTATCACAATCCATAAACTTCTCTCCAGGATGGCGAACACGTTTCTCTCTCTGACTGGCTTGAAGGAGGCTTTTCTAAAATATCGTGCAGGTCTTTGACTTCCCACCTTCACCCCCATCTGAGAAAATAGAGAAAGTGAAAAGAGGTTAAAATTTTCAGTTATAAAAAGTCGTAATTCAGGTAAATTTGGGCCCACCCCACATTCAAGCTCATCTGAGTGCACTTCAATCGTTCACATTCTTATATCATCCCTCCATTTCCGGTTTTTAAAATATTTGTACTTGGAAAGTGGAAGACATCGTTTTTCCTTACCGTCACCTCCCAGTTTCTTCTGTTCCTCTTCGAGGGCCTTCATCTTGGCCTCGTGCTCATCTGCCAGCGCTTTCCAGTGCATCCTGTTCCCCATCAGGCCGTTCAGCATCGGCACGAGCTCTTTGTGGAACTTGGCGAACTCCTGCAGATGGACACAGGTACGTGTACCTGCTGTCATGATAAATATCAACAGTAACATCGGCTTCATGGACGACCCCAAAATCAAATGCTTCTTCCCATGGAAACTCCATAAAGAGCATGCTTTAACAAATGTGAATAACGTATTTTTTATTGCAAAGAACGGGTGGATGATGTCGTAGGAGTTAGCAATGAGTGGAGAGAATGCAATTTAAGCAATGGCGTAACTTCAAAGATCCAGGGCCAGATTTAGGAGTCCACAAAACGGAGTAACTCGTATCGCACACGTTTGCTCCTCAGCCGGATACTTACCTTGTATACGAATGCGCAGACAAAATCAATGAAGCCACACTGCATCTTGGGAAGCTCGGCTGCATGATTCCGGTCCATCATTGGCTGAAAAACAGTGAAATTAGTGCGTAACTTCAGCAAGAGTGACCAGAGTGTGCACGAACACCAGAGAGGGATAACTAGGGCCTTATCCAACACCGAAACACCAGGACTTGAGTAAAGGAAGTGATATGAGAGCACCAATAGTGTGGGTACAAAAACTATTACCAGACATCCAATGCTGGTTGTTGCAAAGTGGTAATACTGTGCCAGAATGCAAATAAAGTGTTTATAGGAAGTGATATCAGAGCACCCATAGTGTGCATTCAGGACATGACATCAGAGTGCCAATATGAATGGCGTACATGGGGTAATACTGTATCAGAATACCAGCTGTGTGTGTAAAAAGGGTGATTTAAGAACACGACTGCTAAGGGGACAGGAAATGACATAAGTACAGCAGTAGTGTATGGGCAGGATATGCCGTGAGATTAAAATGATAAAATGATAAAAATGGTACAATGCTTACGATAGGTTTCTGATCCAGAACCGTCCTTTCTAGATCACCCTGCTCCCAGAATTCATTTGCTACCATCAGAGCCACCTAAAAAGCAGGATTTTAAGAGCTGAAATTAGATTTTACAGCACTGAAAACACACTCAAAGCATCACCATAAATCTAGGGGCATGCTGCTTACAAGTTACAGCTGGATGCTCAGGAACACTGAGTGCACTGTTGTGCTGCATTTAGCAACTAATAAACTTTAGTCCATTTTTAGTGACTCTCCCATCATTAGCAAGCACAGTACTGGAAAGGGGCATGTTTTTAAAAATAAATCCTCACTTTCAGAGGCTTTCCACCTAAGGTTCCAGAGTTTGCACTCAAAAATTTGCTCAAGAATAAGGCAGGGGTGTTGCTTGGGTAAGGGGTTAGGGTTTGGGTTAGGGTTAGGGGTTAGGATTAAGGGTTAGGGTTAGGGTTAGGGGTTTGGGGTTAGAGGTTAGGGGTTAGGGGTTGGGGGGGTTAGGGAGGTTAGAGGTTAGGGGTTAGGGGTTAGGGAGGGTTAGAGGTTAGGGTTTGGGGTTCAGTAGGGGTTGGGGGTGTTCCAACCTTCCAACCCAATAACGAACATTTTTGTGAAAATCACCAATAGCTGGTGGAGCTCATGCCAGACCTGCCCCCAGGAAGTAAAGGCTGAGCCCCGACTCCATAAATCTTCAGTGCCGTCTCTGGAATAATGATATTCTTCATAACAGCTTGTGACCCTCTAGTCAATTCAAATCCTGTTTGTGCCCTGTGTCAATCGGTTTATAATGTGTTCAGATATTTAAGCAAATGGCTTCAGTAATAAAACCCGAAGGAAATACTCAAAAACCAGCAGAAAGAGATGGGTAATGGGAGTTCAACATTTTTTGACATGGGTTCTATACTCCTTTCCAGGCAGCAAGATTAGCGGGGCATTATTGCAAAGGTTGTGGTTATTATCAAATTACATAATGAAATCACCTAAACCTGATTTTTTGTGGCTCACATGTGACACAGATTAGATTTTTTTTTTCTCACCAGTCTGGATGAAAAGGTCTGATTTTTTTCACTTAATATTTGTGAGACTTCCATCAGTGGTCCTTGATCGTATATATACTACATCTGATCTGTGGCCAAGTGTTTTTCATTTTTTGGACACGCATACAAGGGAAAACGTGCATTCAGACACAATCCCTTGTTCTGCGAGCTTAATGTGCACATGCAGGTCACACCAATCACAGATATGGGTCACATACAAACATAAACAGTCATTGCAAGAAGACTGGATCTGTGCAAAATGTTATGGTTATATAAGTTGCTCTTAGATTGTGTTAGGTGTACTTACCTTACTCTGGACTTCCCACGGTTTAGTGATGGCTGACAGGTCACAGGACGTCATCATCATTGCCCTGGTTTACAATTTAAAAGAAACAGTTGACTGGCTAACTGCCCATTCTGTATAAAAACACTGAGACAAGAGAGTAAATCTGTCACTTGGACAAACAGACAAACAGACATTATACATTTTAAAGCAATCTTTATCGGAAAAGAACATTTCCAACTTACATGATAATTTCCTTCCTTGTGGCGTTGTTACTGACGAAGTTGGTGATTTCTTTTTCGTCTGCCATGTTGGAAGTGTGTTCAACTATCTTCTGGAACAAGGTTCTTTTTCTGAGGAAGAGAAATTGTCCATGTGAGGCTCTAATACATGCGGCTGCTCAATTCATGTGAGGCTTATGCAGAATTCAAGACCCCTGCAATGAGAGCACAACCCGGAACACACTCTTTCTGCATATTTCTCAGGAGGAGAATAATGTCAGATAGGCTTTAAAGTGATTATTAATTATCTTGTGTCAAGTTAAGAACAATTAGGATCACTTCACCTCCCGAGAAGGCTGGGTTTCTAAGAGTGATTCCTTTACAAAATTATTATTTCCTATTCAGTCATAGTCTTTGCTGAATGGACAGAGGATGAAATTATACGCCACATTTACTCTTCACACTGTTAGATAAATACCTGCAGTTCAGCATCAAATTTAAAAGGGTAAAACATGTCCTTAATAGTTGATTTTGTCCTTTAAACAAATATTTCCCTTATTTGCCACATTTCCTATGATTTGAGTAATCCACTGGCAGGTTAGCATTCAGCTTCTTCATGCATTATGGTTGTCCGATTACTTCCCTGCGTTTCAGCCCTTTGCCACCAAGGGTCCACTATTCGGGTGGGAGTAAAGATGACTTCCTGCTTGATTATGGCTCAATTGGGCCCTAATTAGGATGTGATATTGTGAAAATATGCTTGTTTATATTGTATAATGTTCATCACCTTGGAAACAGTTTTCTGATATCTATGCAAACACCACTGAGCACAAGCCAACACAGACCAGCAGAGTCCAGCCTTACTTGAAGTACAAGGCCAGATCTGTGGCGATGATGCATACGTCGAACAGGTGCTGCACTGTCTCGAACTGCCGCTTCTGAAGGTTCTGGAAGATGTTCAGATCCTGAGGAAAGAGATTCAGTCATAATAGATGTTCAGAAATGAGTCTGATTAATTGCGTCCATGTGCAGCTTGAGTCAACACCCGCAAACACGTCTGTCTCAGAAAAGTGTTTTATTCACATCAGGAGGCGTAAAATCATGTGTTTTTTTCCCCTCAAAGAGAATATTAGCTTGTTTCAGGAAATTGTGCATTAGAAATGTGAAATTTTCTCAGTATATTTGACAGTGTTAAAGGGGCACTGCCGTGGCTGGGGACGCACATCTATTATCCGAGAGGTTGTTCAGCTGTCCGCCATCGTGGGTTTAACACGTGACTTTCATCGAATACTCAAGATTTTTTATGTTTTGGTTTCCTTTTGTATATTACAACCCCAATTCTGAAATAGTTGGGACAAAGTGTAAATTGTGAATAAAATCAAAATGCAAAGACTTTCAGATCACATGAGCCAATATGTTATTTACAATAGAATATAGATAACATTTCAAATGTTGAAACTGAGACATTTTGCATTTTTATCCACAAGATGAGCTTATTTCAAATTTTCTGGCTGCAACAGGTCTCAAAAAAGCTGGGACACAGGCAAAAAAGGGCTGAGAAAGCATGTGAAGCTAGGGCAAAAACCGAATCACAGCGATTAAATATACAAATGATGACAAACATTTCCCCTAACTAGCGTCAGCAGGGTGGGGAGACGGATAGCGTTTTATCTGGAGTAATGTAATACGCTGTAGCACGCATGGAAGGATAATGCTGCTTTAACTAGCTATGAAATAACATGTCTCAGGCTGAAGTGGCAGTTTGTTCTTTAGGTAAAAGAAGCGGCTAATCAATGGTGAAAGAGGCTGTGTGTGCGAGATGGCGTTTAAAGTGATAAATCAGGGCTGTAAGAGCTTCTCCAGTAGGCATCATAGCTAGCTAGCTGTACTTTGTTTATTGCTTTCAGACTCACTAGCAAGCTAGCTAACGTCTCTGAAATCTGCAAGCACACTTGGGTTGCAGTTGCACAACACTGCCGCGAAGCCTCGGATAAGTTCATGCATATTTCAGCTAGCTCAGTTAATAGAGTTGGGGCATAAATCAAATCATATCGCTTTAATGTGATGATCATTTACAAAGATTGTCCTTAGTTAACGTTAGCTAGCATACTAGCTGCCAAGACGGCTACATCCAAAGCGCAACGTAGCCTAATGCGCGATGGCACACAATACATAGCAGCCGAGCCATCATGACATTATCAGTAAGCCTCCTTGCGTACGAGCGCTACCCAGAAGCTGATTGGTTGGTATGCAAATGAGGAACATGCTTTTCGTTCGCGCCCCTAATGAGTGACGTCCTAGCGGAAGACCCGCCTTGATGAGATGCTAACAGATTGCATTTTAATTTTCATTGTGTCCCAAAAAGAGCGTGGTGACATGTATTTGAAAATGCAATGGACTGGGAGGCGCTGTTTCCCTTACTGCGTTTGAATATTGGCCCATGTATTGCAGGATAAGTCTTTGAAAATGAAATATAATAATGATGAGGACATTTGACATCATTATTATTTCCAAGTGATGAGAAAACAGCATTTTCATTACCATGTTGACCCTAAAAGAGCGTGATGACATGTATATGTAAATGCAATAGACAGGGAGAGCTGTTTATCTCATTTCATTTGAATATTGTCCTCAGTAGAGCAAGTTAAGTCTTTGCAAATTAAATTTTGTTGAATGCCGTTTTCAATATCATTTTCAAATAGTCAGAAAATAGCATTTACATTTTCAAGTTGACCCTAAAAGAGCGTGATGACATGTAAATGTAAATGCAATAGGCTGGGGGTGCTGTTTTGCTTATTGCATTTGAATATTGTCCACTGTATTGCGGAGCATGACTTTGAAAATGAAATGTCAAA
The DNA here is from genome assembly GCA_029692085.1 of Gymnothorax javanicus. Taxonomy (NCBI): domain Eukaryota; kingdom Metazoa; phylum Chordata; class Actinopteri; order Anguilliformes; family Muraenidae; genus Gymnothorax; species Gymnothorax javanicus. Next base: position 53,838,389 of record CM056208.1, on the reverse strand, counting down.
CAGCTTTTCATTATCATTTGAATATAGTCATAGATTTCCCATATGTGTATGTGAAAATGAAAGTGTAAATTGGATTAATGCATTTTCAATTTAATAATGCCTCAAATAACTCATTCATAAGTAGAAAATTATAATGCAATAGTGGGATTACATTTTCATTTAAATATTGTCCACTAGGGGGTTCCATATTTAACAGCACACCATAAAAACATCTCAAAGTTCACACAGTAAATCAGGGGTTAAAAAAAAATTCACTGAACTGAAATAGAGAGAGGGTCTTGCTTTAAAATAAAGAATTAGTTTTTGAAAAGAACATCTTTGATTGACAGCTATGATTAATCACATTATAACATCAAACTAGCAGTTTATGCCAATGATGAACTAGAGAAAAGTGGCAATTTTTCAAGTTTATTATACAAGCTCAGCCCCCAGAAAATAAATGAATTAATCTCTGCCTTCTTGAGAAAAAAATGATAGAAATGCAATCCTAAGTCTATGGACAGAATAATTGTTGAGAATTACTCTTTTATTTTGCTCTTAAAGGGGAACTCAAGGATAACACAGAATGCTGTTATATACAAACATAATTAGCAAATAAATGTTGTAAAATACAAAAATGTGGAATTTTTGTTTACAAAGACTAGATAAATGAGGTTTTATTCCCCCTAATTAGCTGTCGTCTGCTACAACGGTCACGTGATAATGACGAAACGTCGCCCTTCGCCCCGAGGTATGCGCTGTTATTGTGTTGGATAGTGTGATTGTCCCAGTCCCTTATTTTATGAAAAATGATCGTTCAATATGGCCCATTGGCTGGTCGCACAAGATGCTGTTGAGTACTTTCTGAAATACGCAGGGTTGCTTCAACATTAACGGTTTGCTTCTGTTACTTATCAGTCTATATCAGATGCTGAGCAGATGACAGGTATATCATCCCGGATATGTGATTTTAGCTATCGACGATACTCCCAGAATTTGGCTAAATTAACCACGAATGATGTTCGCAAGATTTGTCTCGATTACCTGTGACTGATGTTTGTTCGTTGGCACTCTTAACGAGACATCAGCTGATCCACCGAGAAACGAGAGGGTTTTTAACTAGCATCACATTTCCAGCCGTTCTCACTGATGAGTGATGAACTGGCTTTAAGCGACAAACAAATGTGAAAATATTTGGTAATTAATGTGTAAATATTCCATAACGTCGAAATGCCGTTTCATAAATCTAGCATGCGATCGACGCATACTTTAATATTGCGGATACATCGTTTACCTTCCCATTCGGCGTCAGTTGCACTCTCACGACCATCACTTCTGTAGCTATGGTTAGCTGAGCACATCTAAGAAAACCATAACGATGTAGCAGAACTAGCTAGGTAGTTGCATCAGAAAATGTCAAAGTAAATTCAATATGAAACCGAAACAGAAAATCTGGCCCTGGAATATCGGCGACAGCTAAAATCACATTTCTGGGATGATATACCTGTCATCTGCTCAGCATCTGATACAGACTGATAAGTGACAGAGGCAAACCGTTAATATTGAAGCAACCCTGCGTATTTCAAAAAATACTCAACACCATCTTGTGCAACTAGCCAATGGGCCATATTGAATGATCATTTTTCATAAAATAATGGACTGGGACAATCACACTATCCAACACAATAACAGCGCATACCTCGGGGCGAAGGGCGACGTTTCGTCATTATCACGCGACCGTTGTAGCAGCCGACAGTTAATTAGGGGGAATAAAACCTCATTTATCTAGTCTTTGAAAACAAAAATTCCACATTTTTGTATTTTACAACATTTATTTATTAATTATGTTTGTATAGAACAGCATTATGCATTATCCTTGAGTTCCCCTTTAAGAGTGATGTCGGCGAGCACACCTCATTCTCCATCAGTGTTTTGCTGTACTCAAGATGGTGTCTCTCCATGACTGAATTCCCATGTAGTTTGGCCAAAGGCGATGCGCTCCTATGAGAAAGGAAACACCACAAAAAGATCAAATATACAACTTATTCTATATCAGGTTCATAAGGAAACTGGAGCCTAAACAACTTTCACTCACACACTTCTGGCAATTGGAAATTTGGAGTCTCCAATTAACTTCACATGTATGTATCTGAAACTGAAGAACCTGGAAAAACCTACAGGATGACTGAGAGCCGCCGCACACAGGACAAGGAGCACAGCCTCAGGCACAGCCTGTTAAAGCAGAGGTGACAGCACTACTATCGACGCCACCTTTACTCTGACCCAGCTGTATACACCTAAGCCTTTAGATCAGGGGTAGCCAAGCTTCAAAGAAATGAGAAAAGGAGCGAAAGGTATGAACAGTGAGGAACTGAGTTTAGACTTGAGTTTGAGAGACAGAGCATCAGAGCCCATGAAAGCCTTACTTTGTTTGGTATAAATTGTTGGTCCCCCGATGGTCGATGTCATGGCAGAACCCAGCAGCCACCATAGCGAAGGCCTCCAGGTCAGAGTAATATTTCTTCAGGGTCCCCGTCTGCAGTGGGGGAGGGGTGCGGCGCCACAGCAGAACAGATGAATATGAAAGTGGAGAACAAATATGAACATAAAGGGCTTTTCTGCTCGATCTCACTGCTGGAACACTTACTACTTAATATCATCAGAAAACTGCAAAGAGTTTGTGTCCTCTTATACTAAATTTTACTTTTGGTGGTCACCTTAATATATAATTCTTGTTTCCTATTTATAACCCTTTAACTGCCTGCTCAACCTTTTGGCAGAGCACATTTTGAGTCACTATTTCAAATTGAAAGATGTGTTGAACTTAACAGATCAGATTTTTTTCAGCATTACAGACCGCAAATGATTATTGGAGGCTAAGTTCGCCAGGCGAAGTTCAACACATCTTTCAATTTAATGCAGCGACTCAAACTGTGCTTGACCAAAAGGGAGCAGGCAGTTAAAGGGATAATAATTATTTATTATAAAATAATTCCTTCACATAATATTATAAAATATAATAATAATTATAAGTATTATAAAATATAATAATAATAATAATAATAATACAAAAGGTTCAAAATAGTTAGCACATAAATATAAAATCAGAGGACAATAGCAATCTTTATGATACAGTGCATCAAATAAGATAGGCACTGAATTCCATTACAGCTTTCTAAATTTTGACTATGATCCCAATTCTGTTGATTGCATTATTTTAACCCCAAAAACCCACGGACTCATATATAGGTCCGTCACATGCAGCTGCTGTCTTCAAACCTGTGGAACTTCAGGCCAATTTTAAATTCTAGTGGAGATCCAGGTTTCCATCAATCCCAAATACGTGCTGCTGAATTGCACGGAAATGTGTACAAAATGATAAACAAGATCGAGATATTTTCCATTTAATGTGATGCCACAGCCACAAAAACATGGCATCCTGAGCTTATATATTTCACTCAATATAAATGTGATGTAGCTTCAGTGAAGCGCTGCAACCAGCAGATACAGGAGATGTGCGTGACACTATCCTAACATACGGAAAAAAAAGAAAAACTTTTACAGCCATTGAACCGACTTACTGGAGCTGTATCATACGATTACTGCGCACGCGTACAACTTTGAACGAAGTAAATCCACGCGACTGTGAGTCAAAATCTATTTCCATCCTTGCGAATCCATCATTGTTTTGCATTGTATTTATATAGTATATTTTAGTTACTCAAGGATTATGCTTTTTATATTGAGGAGTTAATATGGAATTTGAGGATTCAAAGTGCTGTTTGATGCTTCAGCCAAAGGATATGGATAATGTAAACTGGTTTGCCAATCACCAATAATCATAGAGGAAGAAGATTTTTTTTTTTCTTCTATGATTATTGTCAGTTGGCAAATAGCTTACATTCTTCATATCCTTCGGCTAAAGTCCTAAAATAGCACTTAGAATCCTCAAATTTCCATAGAAAACTCCTTAATATTATTTATGTGTTTGATGTATTTGTAATGCAGGGCCCTCCTGCTTCAACAAATCTTCCCTTAAATAAACACATGAATAACAACAGGATGAGGAAACTTTAAGAAAGTGCTTCACCATCAAGAGCGCAAACATGGTCTGTCCTACGTTGAACCCATGTCTCCAGTTATGGTAGGTGATGTCACGGTAGCCCTTTCTAATTGTGTACATCCATCGGACCAGCGTCTGGGTAATGGAAACAGAAAGAAGTTAGGGTAAATCTTATTTACTTAATTTAATATCTTATCAACATTTTTCGACCCTGAGGGTTTGTGAATCTGATATAAGGAAATATGTTGTTTAAAAGCCGCATGGAAAACCATTATAGTTAAAGTGGGTGGGTTACTGCACATACTCAAACTTATAACTGAAATAACAGTTTTCTTTTATAAACAATGACAAATATTGGAGAGCATTTTCCCAGCCCAGCTCCTGTATTACCCCCGCCCTGCACATATTACACGTCTCCTGATTTAGCTGATCAGCTCGTTAGTGCAGCACTTGGGGAGCAGAGCTGCGCGTGTCGGATCAGGGAGACGCATACAAACTGCGTACGGCAGGGGTTAGGAAACACTATTCTGCTGAATCACAGGTTCCCTCTCAAACCCTTTTTTGTTTTGCAAGTGCACAATATACAGTATAACCCAATCACTATTTGAAATAAAATATATTTAAAATAACTCAGTTAAAACCTATAGTACAAAAAATGTGAGACCTTTGCACTCATTCCAGTATAATCAAAGAATCTCTTACTATAAACATAAATCAAACTGTGATAACTAATGAATGATTAAATAAATAGATAATTCACCCATATGTTCAAATGCTGGAACCATATTGGGGTCATAAACATTACTCTCCGTACAGGGGATTATTTCACTTCCAAACGCAACTTCCTGAATTCCAACGAAGAGCCGATACTAAAAGTCACCAAAAATATCTAAAAAAAAAAAAAAGTCATAGGCAGCACGCGTACTATACTGTCAGGGTTCAATGAAAATTACAGACTCAAACTGAAAAATATATTTTATAAAACTGAAAGTGATGTATGCCCTTTAGGTCTCATGTAGACTCTTCACTTTCAGAGTAAATCACGTGATCTGAACTGATTGTTCATCCAGGACCAAAAGTGACTCATTCAGCTGAAAAACTTTGCCGCTGTTCACAGTGTAAGGTGTTCTAGAATGGGCCTCGCGTCAGTCCTCATTTGGATGTGTTATTTGAGTCGATCACCTTCAGCTCCCCTCACCTCCGCAGGTACTTTGAACTTCTCCACCACCTTCAGCTCAAAGAAGCAGCGAATGCCGCACTTGATGAGGTCGTGTTCGGACAGAGGAAAGTCACTGAAGTGAAACTCCAGAAGATCGACGTCCTTACACTCCGGGAGGCTTGACCTCTGGATGAAGGAGACGTGCGCATGAGAAACGTCACATTACCTTACATCATGATTTTCACATCGGTCTCGTATAACGGTGACACAAACAATACAATACTTGAACAGATTCAAACAAAGCAATATTAGCTTGGCTAGTAAAAAAGAGCGATTGGCCAAATCCTTTTGAACAGCGCAGTGATGTGAAGACACCATTCATGCCACAAATGCTCACCATTTCCCTGCCATTAAACTCGACCAAATGCTTAGTTTACCTAAAAAACCAGGCGCATGTTTCTCAAAAGCTTAGTTGCTATATCTGCGACTTCTTTAGTTCAAACCGGAGCTCTGGGTCACTTTAGGGAAATGCAGGCCAGGTGGCTTCTAGCGCCATTATTAGCACCGTCCCAGAGTCGATTCATTTGGCAGTTAAAGTTAGAAATGTGCTGCAGACTAAAGGCCCCAGTGCAGACGGCTCAGCCCGGCGAAGATTGGAAGCCGTACCAGCAGTTTGTACAGCTCTTTCTCATCGCAGTCCTCTGGCCGCTGCCCCAGCTTCTCCTCAGCGTTCTGCAGGAAAGACGCACACACAGAATCACTCTCTCTCATCTGCCATGTCAAATCTCTCTCATTTAAGCAGCACACAAGCTAGAACAAGGTCAAAGTTCAGGATTTGTAATGAAGAACATGCTGATCAGGACCTTGCTGCAGTGGTTCCTTTAAATTATTATCCATGAGACCAGCAACCCTGGCAGAACTGAGTCTGGTTTATGTTGTACGGCCAGCAGCATCGAGCATTTCATTACGCTTAACTGTGAATGATGAGAGTGAGCGAGCAGCTATAGAGCTGGACACCAGTGTCAGTGTGTCGGTGTAGGTTTGGAAACATTGAATCTGAAACACAGAAGTAGGAAAGGTGGTCTGCATGAACCAAGATACTCTTGGGCGCAGAATTCAAACAGCAAGTCTGTATGGAACGAGATATTTTAGAGTGTCACAGTGGAACAGGTGGTCTTTAGTGAGGTCAGCAGTGATGCGGGCAGGTTCTGATCCACACGAACCATGATAGAGTGGAGCTCAGACGGAGTGCAGGCAGTCTGGTACATCAGCATTTCCTGTGCAATATCCTTCCTATTCTCCATCCTGTTCAGTTTGTCGTACGTGTCGCAGTTGAGAGCAGACCAGCCTAAAAACTGCGTCAGGGCCTGAAGCAATAAAAATACTGATTGGCTCAACATTTTAATCATCACAACTAAGTTAAGATCAGCTTCATTGGAGCAGCTGCAGATTTTCTGTTCATTATGTGAACTATATGAATAAAAGGGTCTCATATCGCACCCCTTTTCTTTACAAGTTATTATATTCTTGGATGTCCAGAAGGACTGTATCATTTTTAGCACAAAAACAATAAAAAATCCAAAATTTTTTGGCCATTCACTGCCTGTCATTCGCTCCCTCCGGATGAACAGGCTGTTTTCAGATGGCGACACCTTTTATGATAATGAGCTCTGTTCTGATTGGCTGACAGAGCAAAATGCAAAAAAAAATTGAAGACCTGGGTGCAAGAAGTACTTAAGTCACATTTTCCAAAAAATGAGCTGACACTACTACCATAAAGTAGAGTGTCATGTGCATCATTTAAAGCCAAAAAATTCCAAATATAAGTACTCAAGTCCTCAATACTGATATACGGCCTTCCCTGAATCTACTGAATTTTTGTGCAAGAAATACTCCAGTCTTTGCAGAAGTACTCAAGTCCTTGACATCATCAGGAACAAGTGCCTAAGTCCATGACTGTCCAATCAGCTGCTAGTACGTGTCATGTGACAAGCGTTGCAAAAATGACTCTTTGGCAATCAGAAAATGATTGAAACGGCATTTGTGTGGTAAAAGTACCAAAGTCCATGCATTTTATGGCAATAAGTACCGAAGTCCAGGCATTTTATGGTAAGAAGTACCAAAGTCCGGAACTGATTTTCTTGTTTTTTTTGTAATAAAGCATTATTTTTCCACAAAAACGTGTCTGTCTACTTTGTATAACCCCTGGGACTAACAGCAGGCGCCACTGAATGTTATCTTTTAAAAAAAGTATCTGCAGCATGTTTTCAAAACTTTGACCCTTGATATCTCAACAGTGTTATTTTGTGACTTAAGTACTTCTTGCACCCAGGTCTTCAACTGTAGCTGGACAGAGGGAGGCGGTCGAGCAGAGGCCACACAGACAGACCTGGACTAATAAATACAATAAAGAATACTGTACAGATGGACTGAACTTCAATTAACTTAATTAACTTAAATGAATCTAATTGAGAAAGATGGGAATTTAGATAAATCTTTGAATTTTTTTTTGCTTACTTCAGTGATTTGTTCATCGTACTCATCAAAGGGTTTGTTGTCTTTTCTGTTGAAAAAGGTGGCGATTCCCAGAATCTCTTCCTTTTTGTTCACAATCGGCAGTGAGAGAACATTCTTTATCATCCAGCCACTCTCATCCACAGCCTCTTTCTACAGGAAACACAAATCACTTTATACAGCAAACATGAAAAACAGACCAATAAGACAAAAAAGAACTTAATGTCAATAAACTTTATATAAAATTAGGCAAAGAAGAACCAGCTTTATGCAGTGAACCAACAAAGTTAAATGAAGAAATCCTAACAGTCAGCCAATAAAGTTACACCGCACCTAACTTCATGAAGTCAATCTGAGATTTTAGACCAACAATTAATTTCATACAGCCAACTAAATAAATTATTAGAATAATTTTACACACTCAACCTGACAGAATATTATCAAACACCTTCAGAAACATAATTTAATTTTTGTTTGTCCACACAGTGTCAGTCAGTAACCTTTTACCTGGAAGGAGAAATACTCATCTGCCGCTGCGTTCATCATGTTACAGATCTGTCAAAATCAAACACAAAATATCTGACCAATCCCCTTCAGCCAAATAACTTTGCAAATAAACACCCGGAGCAATGAGGCGACTCCTCACTGAGCAAATGCAGGGTACATCCATGCAGTGCTTTACACAATGAATTTAAAAACAGACTGATGAGTTGGACTGATGTTTAAAAAGAAGATTGAAGCAGTGATTAATAATGTAAATATCACAACCAAGTTCAAGATATTTACACATAAAATTTTAATTTTACATTGGCTTACTGCCCACCACAAACTAATAACTTAACTTTCCACAAATGTTTTTACGATTGGATCAGTTAAGTTTGTTTTAGGCTACTGGTATTAAGTTTGCAGGAAATTTAGGTATTATTCAGGGGTGTTATGATGCTTGTTATCACTCCGAATGTGTTCATATAATTTCATGTATTCCAGTAAACCTGAACTCACAAAGCCATTTTCAGCTACGTAGGTTGGAAGTCCACTAACGAGGGCCCAGTGATCTGCAGGGGGGTTCCTGTAAACCATGCAGAAAAGTGTAAACGAGCAGCACTACCAGTTTTACAGACAAATAGAGCCTGTTCAACAGATTCAAATTCACCAAACTCCAAGACTAAATTCAATCAATAATCAAGATTCTCCATAGAAAATACTCAGGCGAGTCCAGGACTAAATTTCATTTGTCTGTGAAACAGGACCATTGAGTATCATAAAAAATTTTGTGGACCTTCAGGAGTTATTTTCTCAACGAGGTTGCAGGATAACTGATCTATACATACAAACCATGCTTTTATATTTACATTTTTACAATCCATTTGATAAAATAAATGATCCATTTTATAGATGTAAATTATCCAGGATTGCCATTTTCCAGGAATGGTTTAATTCAACATGCATATCAAACAATAGACCGTTGAGACAAAAAAAAAAAAAACCAGTAGACGAGCTTTGAAGCAAACAAAACATGACAATAAAAATGAGTTAAGAGCACGATGCTATTAGAGAAGATTTAATACAGACCATATGATAATATTATATGCCACACTGACAAAGCAGCAGCAAGTGAGGCTGTATTCACTGCTGAAACAGAATCTGGAGGAAGTAAATTTGATATCCCAACCATACGCTCATCCAGCAGTCATTCCACACTCACGGTATAACTTTGATTTCTTCTTTTCCCTCCAGGAGATAATCAATGATCTTGTAGAAATGAATTTCCTACACAAACAAAAAATAAAAACACTCAGAGGACACAGGAAAGATGGGGAGTGATCGATGTCCATCTGTCCATCCATCCATCCATTATCAGCCCTCCTTCATCAGGGCCACAGGCAGGACAGGGCCTGGAAAAATGCACTGGAAGAATGGAAGAGTCATGCTTCTGTTATTCCTTTTATTATTTGTGTTTCTTTCTGTTATATAGATTTTCATTTGTAGGATCATTGTTCTGCTCAGTTCATATTTGATTTCCTGTATTTTCCCCTTATCTCGCTCTCTCTCTCTCTCACTCCCAGATCTGTATCTGATTTAAGTTCTGTATTTTACAGTATTTCAGATTTATCTAATTTATCTCCCTTTGTATCGACCAGCCTTTTATGGGTGCTCCTATTTTTGTTTTTTTTTCCCCAAAAATCTTTGCGGTATTTTTCCTTGGTATCCCCACTTGGTTCTTCCCGAGTCCCTGAGTCGGGACGGAATACAGCCCTGACCGCAGGGTGCACACATCTTTACGCCCTCTCATACTTACGGGCGACGCAGCGTCTCTCAGCAGCTGAGCCTGCATGTCTGTGGACTGTTGGACTTCTGCACAAGAATGGAGCCTGAGAGCATACTAACGCCTGCTTTCCCCCGCCTATTTTTTTAATCTGGATATTTACTGTGGCTATCATAGGCACTGGTCCTTCCAATAGAGTTCATTTAGAGCATTTCCAAGTTCTCGTCTCACATCCTTAAAACGCCATGGATCCTTCGAAAATTCTGCCAAAGCCCTCATTAGGACTGTCTCACACCACACGTCTCCTTCTACTGTCCACACTTCGCTGGTAAATACAGTTTCACTGGTACATAGCTAACAAAATTAGCCATCACATAATTCAACTACGGTCGTGTTACATGACACCAGCGACAGCCATTTTGCATGGTAGTTCAGATGTAGCCAGCGGTTTGTGCATGTATGTATCATCAGATGTGGTGCAGCACAAAAATCAGACCCCGAATGTTTGGAGTTTGCGTTGGAAAACTGAGAGGTGAAGCACATACCCTCCCATCAGGAGTTTTCGGACCCTTGTAGGGTTCCTCCAGCCCGAGTTTCAGTGGCCATTCGTCAAAAAACTCCTGTAGGTACAAAATCATCTGGTCATGACACGTACTCTATCAAGCCTACATTCTCTGCGGAGAAAACAATAATATTTAATATTTGTGCTCAAAAACGCTTCAACACTTATGGCCGGTTTCACGGACACACCGTGAGCTTAATGATCCTGGACCAAACTCAATTTTGAATTGAGCGTCTGTGTTCAAATTTCAGTTTATTCCGGCATTGAGCTGAAATTGTGTCAGAGAAATCAGTCCATGTTTATGATACAATTATTTAGCTGATGCCCTTTATCAAAAATGACTTACGGTTGATTTAATAATAAAGGGGCCAACTGCTTCTGGAGTACCAGGGGTTAAGGGCCCTGCTGAAGGACCCAACAGCTGTGCTGATCTTATCATAGCGATGATGGCACTTAAACCCCAGTGCACTACGGCTAATGCTAAGCTAAAGGCCACCCCCTATCTCTGCTCTGTGTATCTTAGCCTCTGAAATTCACTCACCTTTCCCTTGGTCATGTCCAGCAGGCCCACAGAGTAGCGCTCGCAGTTCAGGTAGATTCTCACGGTGTACAGAGCTTTGTGGAACTGCCTCTCGATGTCCGTCAGCTCCTCAAACACTTTGCTGGCCGACCACAGCAGCATCTGCAAGACATGAGAGAGATTTTATTCTGTTTTCTGTGAGCAAGAAAACTTCAAAAGGACTGTACTACCTTTAAGCCTGTTATGTTATCACAGGTCAGTCAGTCAGATGCTGTCAGAGGTCAGGGGTCAGGGGTTGTATGCACAGGAAACCCTGCCATGCATGTGTTTGGACTGTGGGAGGAAACCAGAGTACCGGAAGGGAACCCATGAGAACTCGCAGTGAACATGCCAACTCCACACAGAAAGGCCCCGGGCTGGATTCGAACCCACAACCTTTCTGCGGTGAGATGGCAGTGCAGTTTAAAATCCTAAGCAGGTTTAATAGCATTCAATCAAACTCATTATTACAGTTAAACCAGAGTACTGTTACAATACGTCAGGTTTAAAGGTCCTTACACTGGCTTCCAGTCAGTTATAGAATTGATTTTAAAGCATTACTTCTTGTTTTTAAAGTTTTCAATGGTAGTGGTCCAAACTACATACATGACCTGTTCAAACAGTTTGCCCCAATCAAGTCACTCAGGTCTCAAAATAAAAGTCTCCTCGTGGAGCTCGCCACTAAAACCAAGTGTGGTGAGGCAGCATTTAGTGTCTATGCAGCTAAACTTTGGAACAAATTACCAGTTGAAATTAAAAATGCTCCCACTGTTTCTGTTTTTAAAAACAAACTTAAGACTAAGCCCTTTGGTCAGGCATATCATTAAAATTTTTAAAATGTTTATTTTTTTTTTAAATCTATTTTTAGACTTTGTTTGATCTTGCTTTTAAATTGATATTCTGTCTTACCTCTTTTTTATTTTATTCTACATTTTAAATGTGTATTTTCCTTAAATTACAATGCTCCTTATCATCTGTAAAACACATTGAAATGCTTTGTTGTAAGAAATGCACTATATAAATAAACTTGCCTTGCCTTGCCTTCTTTAAAATTTATTCTATAAGTCATCTAAACATTCCCCAGCAAATGAGTCACTCATGTTTTTTGTCAGACTCGTGTCACGGTGAGAATGTTGCTGAATATGTGTTTCCATCAATAAGGATGGAGGCATCCAGGGGAGGTACGATTGTCGAAACAGAAGTAGAGAGCCATGGTCCTTCGTGTTAAATATCTCTCGTCTCCAAAACTCCTGATTGCCTTGTCATCAGGCTACTGACAAGCTACAATCATTAGAATCAGGCGTCTTAAAGCAGAGAAACATCTGGAACGTGCAGGGCTTTGGGTCCCGACCCCTTATCTGGACCACAAATCCAAATCCAGCCCTGCTTTTCTAATTTCACAGGTAAATAACAAATTAACTGAACAATTACTGCGTCTGATTGGCCAGACCGTCTTCACACCGGACTCCCTGGTAAAGGGCGGATGGAGAGCCAGCAGTTCTCACACTTTGAGGATTGAGCATCAGTCACACACTGCGATTTGATGATTCCTGGTCTTGGCACACAAATTTTTTCAAAAAAAATAGTTTTACAACAAAATCCATATCACAGCAGTCCCTTGCATTTCACTGTACATTGTTCTCTTCTTCAAAGCGTCAAGTTGAACAGGATATGACATCACAGCACCAGAGAGGGACAGGTGTGCAGCCTTACCTGACTCCGTCTGGACTCCACATTGTAGAGGTAATTAGTCTGCTGCTGCTGGACAACCACTGTCACAAAGTTCATGTAACTGTTAAAGACCTGGAATTCAATTAAAAACCTTCCATTAATGGTAATAATAACTTTATTTCTATAGCACCTTTAATGAGATTGTTCACTAAGTGCTTCACAGAAAAAAAGACATAAAAAGTAAAGCAATGAACAACAGCAAAGACAAGAATGCAATTTAAATACACAGAAGTGAAAGAGGAGGGAGAAAAGCAACGGTAAAAAAATGTGCTTTAAGATGCTTCTTGAAAGTACTGAGTGTCTCAACAGCTCTTATCTGGGACGGAGTTCTGGAGTGCAGGTCCAACATGGCAAAATGCTGACTCACCACTTTTAAGCCTAATTTTAGGGATGGTCTGCAAACTGCTATTGGAAGATCTAAGTGATCCACATGGTACATACAGCATCTCTCTATCACACCACTGGGACAGAGCACAGCAAGACCCTGAGCGCATTTAAAAACTAATAAGATGATTTTAAAGTCAATTCTGGAAGATACAGGAGCCAGTGAAGAGCTTTAAGAACAGGAGCAGTAGAGACTATTCAGAAATGCATACATTCCTGCTGCATAAGACTGCAGACGTGTCTCAGTGCATGTTCTCGTCAAGGCCGGGACCTAGCTGAGAAAATGAGGAACCCGAACCTCACCCAGGGTCCCCTTTTTTTAACCCACCCAGAGTTTTTGCGGACACTGCCCAGCTCTCAGTTCCGTCTGAGCTGTGGGTCCCAGAAATCATTGAAGCCGTGCTCCAGGGGCCGGACCTACAGGTTTCGCGGTGTTAGCACAGCACTCCAGCTATACGACAAAGTACACCAGATACCAACTGGGCCAGAATGAAATAATGAAACCCAGAAGTATGATTTTGATACTGCTTTGAGAATAGTTTGAAAACTGCCAAGCAGGCACATCGCTAGAACTGGGAATAGGGGGGGCACAGACATGTCCCTTTATGACAACAAAAAGTCCTGGCTACTTCTCAATTATTTTCCTTTATTGACGCATTTTCCAATTATCGTAATTGGCAACTGAAGACACGGTTTCTCTGCATATGCGATCTGACAGCGATGAAATCATAGGCTAAATTCAGTACAGAAAAATAATTTACTTATTAATAGGCCAATGCTTTGCGTTGATTGAACTGGTCCTTATTCCAATGAAATATCGCCTTTCACTCTCGGTATTGCGTGGGTTGATAAAAAAAAGCGGCACTCGGCAGTTGAATAGGCTATAAAAAACATGCGGCTCAAGCTATTTGCGCAGGTATGCAATTTTGAATAACATTGATTTAAAAATAGCAAATACGCGTCCAGATGAATGATTGTCGCCTTACCTAATCGGGGAGAACAAGCAGCACCTGTTAAGTGTGGAATGCTCTCTGAGTGAACCTTCTGTTAATTATGAAAATGACTGAGAACAGGTCAGGACTAATAATTGTTTTAAACGGAAGTTTTGTGCACCCAATTCTCTGTTCTGGCTCCGCCACTGTACTGAATTTAGCCCATGATTTCATCACTGTTAGATTGCATATGGAGAGAAACTGTGCCTTCAGTTGCCAATTACGATAATTGGAAAACGTGTCAATAAAGGAAAATGATTGAGAACTTGCCAGGACTAATTCTTGTCATAAAGGGACGTGTCTGTGCCCCCCCAATTCCCAGTTCTAGCGACGGGCCTGCTGCCAAGTACAGAAATCTTTGGTGATTCTAACTACTTCCATAAGGAGCAGACAGCCTTGGCTGCAAACATCATGCACTTCCACAAGCTTGGCATCACTTGAATTCTCACTTTGTGGGTCAATCTCTGAATTGCCCCAGGAATCGTCAGTCATAACAACTGCTGTGCCCCTGACAGTATTCAAACTGGCAATAGTCTTTTGACTGGCTACAGCCCAACACCACTGCCCGTTACATTACACAACACTGCTGCCTGTTATATTACACAACACAGCTGCCTGTTACATTACAAAACACAGCTGTCAGTTACATTACACAACACAGCTGCCTGTTATATTACACGACACTGCTGCCTATTGCATTACACAAAACAGCTGCCAGTCAGGCATCACAACACTACTGCCTGATCAACCACACAAAAGTGTTGCCAGTCACACAATACAATACTTCTGCCTGTTACAAAATTCAATACTGCAACCTGTTACACATTGCACAACAAATGCCTGATATGCTACATTACAGCACTGCCAGTGCGACCATGCAACAATACTGCCTGTTACAATACTCAACACTACTACCTTTTACAAAACACAGCACTACTGCCCGATGCACTGAATATTATTACTGCCTGTCGCACAATACATCACTACCTCAGTCAAAATGGCTCACAGCAACACTGCCTGTCATGCTGCACGCCTTTACTGCCAGTGCAAGCTGCTGCTTGTTATTCATTGCACAATCTCAGAGCCTGTTCATTCATAACACTGAAGAAGCAGCACAGAGATACCATATTCTCCACTGTTTTTCCACGATTAAATTCAGCTGCCAATCTAAGGAAGAGTGAAAGATGACCTCTTACCTCCTCATCTGTTTTTGAGAATTCACTCTCTCCTGATTTGTTTACAGCCATGACGACAGCAGCAGGTTCCTTGTTCACCATCACTGGAGCTGAGAGCAGGTTCTTTGTGGTGTAACCCGTCTGCTTATCCACAAAGTCGCTGAAATGAGAATCCTGGAGAGAAGTTTTTTAAAAAAACTGTTTATTAACAGCTTTTTAAGACAAAAAAAATTTAAACCCATATCAGAGTAAATAATTTCAAGCTATGCTAAATTAGCAGATGTTAAGAGTATAAATCTATTCATACACTGATCTCATGGGGGCGTCTCAACTTCGATTTCAAGGTATTTTAAAGTAGAAATATAACTATTTCTGCAGTTTTACCCAATTGCACTTGATAGAAGAAAAACCACTGCACATTCAACACTGTAAGAGTTAAAGGGAGGGAAAAAAGGAAAATGGGGGGAAAAGAATAAAATGAGTTGAGGTGGACTAACAACCTTCTTCATGCTGATTTAAAGCTGTGGCACGGAGATCTACTGATTGCCCTTAAATAAGAGTCTTAAACCCTCACAGCTGTTGCCACTGAGCTCCTATGCATTCAGATTTCATGCCAGGGAATCAGGTCTAAAGCTACTACCTTTTTAACATCTGGAATATTGTAGGACCTCTTTGAGTGCGCCGTCCATCCCACTATTCCCATATCAGTGGGAAACACAATCTCAGCATCCGGCCTGACCAGGTTCTGTTCAAATTTGGAGGTGGCCGTCACGTCAAAGAGGAGGGTGGCCAGTTCAGGGCTCCCGTTGCGAGATCGGCAGGTGAAGAAGCTGCACTTTTCCGCTTTCACCAGTTGGCACATCCTCTGCACGATCTTGTGGATGGTTTTCTCCATGACGGTCTCCGTTTGCAGCTCCTTGATCATTTGAAATATAAAGGCAGCTTCCTGGATCTGGCTGACATCTTTGAAGGAGGTAGCTTCTTTCACATCGAGAGAGAACGCTGCCTTGATGGCGTCGGCTTGCACCTTCTTTTCAAAGTACTCTTTGGCAAACTGGGGGTTGTTCTCAAGAAACTTTGCAACACTACCTTGATCGGCCATTTTGTTTTGGTTGTGTTTTTATTTGTCCTCCTCTTTCACAAATGCATTACCTGCTTAAAATCAGAACACTGGCTGTAGAGTCAGTCCCCGCTGGTTATGCTAACACCATCTTTGTGCTCTTGCCTTGGAGAAAGAGATCCTCTCGCCAACAGAAGGCAATAGCTTAGTGTCTAAGGAGATCCGAGCAGAGGCCTGATTATGGTGACGTCATGGCGTTTAGCCAAGCTTTCTTAACCCGCAAATCCTACCCTGATCAGTTTAGTTTGGACAATCCAATCAGAGCCAATGAGTACTGAATTACCCCGGGCATGATCTACACGGGAAAGGTGTTGCCGTATAACATGATCGCTCCATTTCTACACCAATTAATCCCAGTTACTGGCATGGAGCTCCCACTGACTCGCACTCTTGAAGTGCCACCATCCCCCATGAACCCTGCACAAAGGGTCCCCTTAGCCACCATAAGTGCCCCAAGAAAAGACTGCAGTTTGATGCGTGGTCTGCATTATTGGTTGTGTGGTCGCTAAGACAGGAGCATGATATGCAGATAGAACACATGCTTAGTGCATGTCTGTTAGTTTCTGTATAACACATCTAGTATGCTTTTTTTATTTTATTTACCAAGTATAGGATGGACACCTACATTGTTTCCTTTTTTAACAGACAATATGCTGTTGGACAGTGTGCTTATATGCCCACATGTGCACACACAGTAAAATATGCAGCTGAATTAACTCTAAAAGAACCAATTTTATCCCACTCTAGGATTAATTGGACTCTGCGAAAGTTGTTCTAACTGAACATTTTACAGAGTACAAAAACACTTGTCTTGCACTGTGTGATAATTACCTCAAGAGTATGAGAAGAGCTCCGTTCGATTTTTCTTCCCCTAACTGACCTGATCTATGACAGGGCAAACTCAAAATCTGTGCCCTCGACCTCCACCCTTTAAACAGCTACCTACCCAGTAGCGCAGTTCTTAGAACCAGAAGGAGCTAAACTGGTTCAGTTCCGGCTGCCACTGCCCAAACACAGTGCTCGAATTAAGTGTTTAACGAGGACAGAACCTTTTTGCTTTACTAAGTTCAAAAATCAAGCACAAAAGTAATACTAAAATGTTCTCATACGTATAATGCATGACTGGATTTACTGAGAACAAGAAGTCTGCAGGCTGATATCTCATACATGCGAAGTTGAGAAACTATCAAATAAGCTACCACTTCTTATATTGGACTTATTAATCAAATTTTTCACTCCAGAATACAATAAATTCCATATCTGGAAACAGATGTCAAAGATGGATAATCACAGTTGGTAACACTTTACAACAATGTGTCCAAAATGTGAGTAACTAGAATGCGTTTTCACTCGTAAAAACAGACGTCCCCCCCCTCCCTGCCTAACCCACCGGACGGACAGATGGACAGACAGACAGGCAGACAGACAGGAACATACCAAAAGGTAGCACTGCAGGACCTGAGTAGTAAGTATGCAAAGTTTCGTTAAGATTATGCAAACGGTTTTGGAGTTATGCTCCAGACAAAAATTGATTACAGACGGACGGACGGACAGACAGGCACATACCGAAAGGCATTACTTCAGGACCTGAGTAGTAAGTATGCAAAGTTTCACTTAAATTATGCAAACGGTTTTGGAGTTACGCTCCGGAAACTAAGTGGGAACGCCGATGCGACCGCGAACGCGAACCGAGCCTAAAACAATGTCTCCCCTCTCCCTCCGGGGGGGTGGGCCTTAATTACTGGGAAAAAAACAATGAATATTCGAGGAACTGGCAGTAAAATATTATTCAGCAGGCAAGTCTTGAGTGACCCAAAGCAAATTTTATAAAGCAGCGGCTGATCAGTTATGTAAAGAACTAATGAGGAGTGAACAAGGATTTAATTACCAATAAATCATTAGTTAATTAGAAGTTCTTGGGTAACCTCTAATCAAACAGTATGAAGTAGCAAATGATTCGGTATCTGATGAAAAAATGATGATCGATTTAGGAACTAACTTCAAGTAAACCAGTTGTTGATGGACTGTTTTTTGACTAACTCCTGATCAAATTTTATAGAATAGCAAATGATTATTTCATTAAAGAACAGATGAGGAACGACTGGGGAACCAGTTGGCGTAACCCATGAGGATAAGGTGCACAAAATGGTTTACTAGCGTTAGTTAGTCTCTCACTCATCCCTCATTTGTTCCCAACTTTACTAATCGTTAGCTAATTGGAAAAATTAGATCAGGAGTTACTCAAGAACTGCCAATTAACTAATGTTTTAGTGGCGATTAGTTTTTCATTTGTCCCAAATATGTCCCGAGGTGATGGCTCAAATTTTGTGTACAGTATTGTAAAGGGGTACCTCACAGTTTTTTTTTAAAATTTATTTTTTTTTTTTTTTTAATAGCCTGCCACCACCCCCCCCTCTTTGGAGGACAACTTTGTTTTTATTTTCAGATGACAAAATGCAAATTAAACAGCAGAATTAGGTTTGTAAAGAAAAAAAAAAAAAAAAATATAGATATATAGTACATTAAGGAAAAAAAAAAAAAAAAAAAAAAAAGAAAATAATAATAATAATAATAATTACAACAAAAGAGATAACTTGAATAACAGTAAATAAATGCAAAATTTAATAAATTAAATTAAATATTTAACATTGGTGAATGAAGTATGTAACAGATAGGAAACGTGGGGGGTAAGGGCGTGTATCAATGGCAGATGTGTAGATGTTTATTGTGTGAGGCGCGGGCTTTTACATATACATAAATGGACACATAAACAGACAGACAGACAGATAAAATGACAGACAGAAGTTGATAACTAAATGTAAATGTTGTGTGTGTGTGTGTGTGTCTGTGTGTGTGTGCGTGTTCGTGTATGTGTACATGTACATGAGTATATGTCTTCATAATAGTCGTAATATATTTATTTATACTATAGTTGATAGGTATAATAATTATAATCAAAAATAGTTATTGTGGTAGAAATTGTTAAGGTAGCAAAACTTATTTTTTAGTAAAGCTGATGACGACAGCGCCGAAACGACGACAGCAACAACAATCAATGATAATAATAACTAGAAAATTCCGGTAGAAATTTTGAATGTGCCTGCTGCTCTACACGTACAGTGTTCGAGGTGCTTGCCAGGGATCTGGTAAGCGGTTGATATGGTGTTCTGGGTGCTCTATAGGGCATTGCTGGGCGGTTGATATGGAGTTCCAGGTGGTTGCTAGGGCATTGCTAGGCGGTTGCTATGGTGTTCTGGGTGGTTGCTAGGGCGTTGCTAGGCAGTTGCTATGGTGTTCTGGGTGGTTGCTAGGGCATTGCTAGGCCGCTGCTATGGTGTTCTGGGTGGTTGCTATGGCGTTGCTAGGCAGTTGCTATGGTGTTCTGGGTGGTTGCTAGGGCGTTGCTAGGCGGTTGCTAAGGTGTTCTGGGTGGTTGCTAGGGCGTTGCTAGGCAGTTGCTATGGTGTTCCGGGTGGTTGCTTGGGCGTTGCTAGGCAGTTGCTATGGTGTTCCTGGTGGTTGCTAGGGCGTTGCTAGGCGGTTGCTATGGTGTTCTGGGTGGTTGCTAGTGCGTTGCTAGGCCGTTGCTATGGTGTTCTGGGTGGTTGCTAGGGCGTTGCTAGGCGGTTGCTAAGGTGTTCTGGGTGGTTGCTAGGGCGTTGCTAGGCAGTTGCTATGGTGTTCTGGGTGGTTGCTAGGGCATTGCTAGGTGGTTGCTATGGTGTTCTGGGTGTTTGCTAGGGTGTTGCTAGGCAGTTGCTATGGTGTTCTGGGCAGTTGCTAGGGCATTGCTAGGCGGTTGCTATGGTGTTCTGGGTGGTTGCTATGGTGTTCTGGGTGGTTGCTAGGGCGTTGCTAGGCAGTTGCTATGGTGATCTGGGTGGTTGCTAGGGCGTTGCTAGGCAGTTGCTATGGTGTTCTGTGTGGTTGCTAGGGTGTTGCTAAGTGGTTGCTATGGTGTTCTGGGTGGTTGCTAGGGCTTTGCTAGGTGGTTGGCATGGTGTTCTGGGTGGTTGCTAGGGCGTTTCTAGGCGGTTGCTATGGTGTTCTGGGTGGTTGCTAGGGCGTTCTGGGTGGTTGCTATGGTGTTCTGGGTGGTTGCTAGGTCGTTGCTAGGCGGTTGTTCTGCTGTTCCTAATGGTTGTTCTGCTTGTCAATGTTGGAGTTGGAACAGTGTTTCTCGTGAATATATGAGTTGGTGAGAGGGTGAAGATGAGTGAGTTTTCTCATTGACTTCCATTATAACAAGGTTTCAGAAGTCCATGTTTTTCGGGAATTGTGGGAAATCTGTAAGTCGGATTGCTTAGAAAAAAGTCATAGCACCTCCTCACAAGGGGTTGCACGTTTTCATGTATAATGTGGGGATCGGGTGAAAACTGTGGGAGGTTAGCGAACCTGCGATTACGGAAGAATATGGAATAATAATAATAAAGAAGTATGCAGGATTATAATATGTGTCTGCATTGCTGCAGGCACATAATAATTAATAATACTTGATAACAATAATAATAGTAATGGTAATAGAGACCTTTTCTCTGAACTGAGAAAATGGGTAAACAGGGAAGAACCGACAAACCAAGCCCGCAGGGATCTTTCATCAATTATGGAGACCCTCGGAGAAATGAGAAATGAAATGAGGGAGTGGAGGAAGGTATGAAGGAGCAGTTGGACCAGCTTTTGAAGGAGAACTGTAATCTCAGAAAAGAGATTGCCAAGAAAGACATACAGATTAAATCTTTATCAAACAAACTGGAGGAGCTGGAGCAACAAGAGAAACGTAATGATGTAATCCTGACAGGGCTCAAAATCAAACCCAAGAGTTATGCCAGGGCAGCAGCGAAGGACAACGATCATAGGCGGACAATAAATCTGTGGAAATGCAGGTGATGGAATTCCTTCAGTCCAAAAATATTTCTCTGGACCCGGTAATGTGGATTCATGTTATCTGCTATCGAAAAAGGGTGGAAGCGGAGAAGTACAAGCACGGGCGTGCTGTTACGACTTACAAGCAACAAGCACAAAATCTCTCTGTTGAAGCAAGGGAAAAATCTCAAAGGATTCAATGTTTTCATAAATGAAAACCTCACCAAGCACAATGCAACCATCGCATGGAAAGGTCAACTAAAAAAGCGGGTAAGATACACAGCACTTGGTCGGCTAACTGCAGAATTTTCATCAAACCAAATGGGTCTTCACGGAAACTACCAGACGGTGCTGATCAAGATGATGCGGGATCTGGAGAGTTTTGACCGCTGAGGCAGGTTAAAATCCTTGACAAATCTCTATGAGCAGTTATTTGATGAACCAAACTGTAGATCAGGAAACTGGCTTTTTAACAACAAGTCACCATCATTCAGGAATAGACCCTAATGAAGAAATTGACTCCGGATAACCATTTTTTCTAAGAAACAAAATGCGGATACTTTACTGTAGACAAATTTAACAAGAGCATTAAAATGGAAGGGAGTTTGTCCATTATTCACTTCAATAGTAGGAGTCTATATGCAAACTTTGACCAAATAAAGGAATACCTTTTGTCATTTGCTAATCCGTTCAACATCATCGCACTATCGGAAACTTGGATTAAAGAAGAAAAGGACAAGGACTTCTACATGGAGGGTTACAACCGTGTGTAAGAGCAGACTGAATAAAGCTGGTGGGGGTGTTGGACTATTTATTGATGAGGCCATAAACTTCCAGGTACTAGAATGCAAATCAAATGTTGTGGAAAATGTAATGGAATGCCCCCCTAGGTTGAAAGGTAAAAATACGGTTATTTGTTGTGTGTGCAGAGCACGGATTATAAATTGATGTTTTTAGTAAATGTATGGGTGAATTACTGCCAATATGAACCAGAAAAATGTTTTTTATATGTGGGGACTTTAATATTGACTTGATAAATCCAAATAATAGCTCTATAATAGAAGATTATATTAACACCATGTATGCCATGGGTATGTGTTTTTTAATTACAAAACCAAGCAGGATTACTAGGCACAGTGCCACCTTGATAGATAAATACTAATGTATTAGATTCTGAAATATTAAGTGGCATCTTGATAAATGACATTACTGATCATCTACCAGTTTTTGCTATTTGTAACTGCAAATTAGATATAAGGGACCAGGCTAGATCGAAAACCCTGGAACACACAGAAATCAGAATTAAAAGGCGAAAAAAAAGGCTAAAGAAACTAGAATTAGATATGTTGAACCAAACTCCTGTATGATAAACACTGTCTAGCCAAAACCTTGAACAAACTGAGGCAAAACAAAGAGAGAAGACCTTGGGTTTTGAAAGCACTGGCGAATGTACTCATGACCTAAGAGGCAGAATGTTGTTGTAAACTAGAAGGGTCAAATCAACTCGGATGAGCACTCCTTATCTGTGGCTGGAGTCAGTGCATGGAACATACTTGAAGACAATTTTAGAATGGCAGACAATCTGAAGGAATTTAAGTATCTTTTGAAATGTGCATGTTTGAATAACTATAAACTTATCCAACAAAATGGCATTGGATTAAACGGAACCATAACGGGCATAAACAATAGGGGTTGTTTATAGACACTCAACTATATTGTGATTAAAATTCTTCATGATGTTTAAATTTATGATTTTATGTTGTACGTTTAAATCGTAGTTAAATGGACACTCAGCTCTGTTGTATTAATTAATCTTTATGATATCTTAACCATAATCAAACTGTTTTTTAGTTGGGGCGGGACTTTGTATGTATTTATTCTTGACCCTTTGTCATGATACATGTTGTGTTGAAATTGTCATGGAGCGACTGTACAATCATGCGAAATGAAAAAACAAATAAAATAAAAAAAATAAAATAATAATAATAATAATAAGAAGAAGAAGAAGAAGAAGAAGAAGAACAATAATTGCTATATCATTATTACATCCATAACAATAATAATAGAAAATTTAAGAATAATGAGAACAATTACAATAACAGAAATAGCAATAGTAAGTATTAAATATTAAGAAGGCACAGGGCCCGACCCCCCCACCCCGGCCCCCGGCCAACCCCCCCATCCGGACGCCACCCACAGCCCCGTCTGCCCCTTCTCCCCCCTTCCTTTTTTTTTTCTCCCTCTCCTTTTGGGGGGGATGTGACTCAGCTAGTGTAGTGCATTAAAAAGTGATGAATGTGACGAGAAGCCAACCAAAAGGCCAGCCCCTACGTCCTAAGCCCCACTTGCCCTATTCTTTGAGTGTGTGTTTTTTTTTTTTTGTATTGAAGATGGTGTATTACATATGAAGAAAAAAAAAGGCAAAGGGGTTCTGCATTAGCCCAGGCGTGAGGATTGGAAGGGCGCGATGGGGCAGGCGCAGGGAGCCCATGTTGCCCCCCGCCCAAATAATGATAACAGCAATCATACACTCACCATTGTAGTTTAGCAACTGTACAATTATCATTTCTTGTCAATATTATTATTGTTGCCCTCGTCACCGCCATCGCCACCAGCTTAAATCATTATTTTGTCATTTATAAGTAAAGATTTGTAGATTGTAGTATTATGAGTCATAGACTTACAGAGCAATTATTTATATGTATGTATTTATGCTTGAATGTATGCATGTGTGTATGTATGCTTGAATGTATTTTGTGTTTGTTTGTATGTATGCATGTGTGAATGTAAACATGCATATAAATGAATAATTGAATAAGTGAATGAGCTTAACGTCATTTGAGATTGGTTCCCAGGCAAAAGAGGTGTATTGCTTTGCCGGATTAGGTTTGTAAGAAGTTAGTGAGAGGGGACCAGATGGACGGGGGTTCTGTTGTGTGCTGTTGGGTGGGGTCGGATGGACGGGGGTTCTGTTGTGTGCTGTTGGGTGGGGTCAGATGGACGGGGTTCTGTTGTGTGCTGTTGGGTGGGGTCAGATGGACGGGGTTCTGTTGTGTGCTGTTGGGTGGGGTCAGATGGACAGGGGGTTCTGTTGTGTGCTGTTCGGTGGGGTCAGATGATGGGGGGTTCTGTTGTGTGCTGTTCTGTGGGGTCAGATGGATGGGGGTTCTGTTGTGTGCTGTTCCGTGGGGTCAGATGGGACGGGGTTCTGTTGTGTGCTGTTGGGTGGGGTCAGATGGACAGGGGGTTCTGTTGTTCTGTGGGGTCAGATGGGCGGGGGTTCTGTTGTGTGCTGTTGGGTGGGGTCAGATGGATGGGGTTCGGGGTGTTCTGTTGTGTGTGCTGTTGGGTGGGGTCAGATGGATGGGGGGGTTCTGTTGTGTGCTGTTGGGTGGGGTCAGATGGACGGGGGTTCTGTTGTGTGCTGTTCGGTGGGGTCAGATGGACGGGGGTTCTGTTGTGTGCTGTTCGGTGGGGTCAGATGGACGGGGGTTCTGTTGTGTGCTGTTGGGTGGGGTCAGATGGGGGGGGGGGTTCTGTTGTGTGCTGTTGGGTGGGGTCAGATGGAGGGGGGTTCTGTTGTGTGCTGTTGGTGGGGGTCAGATGGACGGGGGTTCTGTTGTGTGCTGTTGGGTGGGGTCAGATGGACAGATGGGGTTCTGTTGTGTGCTGTTGGTGGGGTCAGATGGACGGGGGGTTCTGTTGTGTGCTGTTCGGTCTATTGTGTGCTGTTGGGTGGGGTCAGATGGACGGGGTTCTGTTGTGTGCTGTTGGGTGGGGTCAGATGGACGGGGGTTCTGTTGTGTGCTGTTGGGTGGGGTCAGATGGACGGGGTTTGTTGTGTGCTGTTGGGTGGGGTCAGATGGACGGGGTTCTGTTGTGTGCTGTTGGGTGGGGTCAGATGGACGGGGGTTCTGTTGTGTGCTGTTGGGTGGGGTCAGATGGACGGGGGTTCTGTTGTGTGCTGTTGGGTGGGGTCAGATGGACGGGGGTTCTGTTGTGTGCTGTTGGGTGGGGTCAGATGGACAGGGGGGTTCTGTTGTGTGCTGTTGGGTGGGGTCAGATGGACGGGGTTCTTCTGTTGTGATGGCTGTTCTGTTGTGTGATGGGTCAGATGGACGGGGGTTCTGTTGTGTGCTGTTGGGTGGGGTCAGATGGACAGGGGGTTCTGTTGTGTGCTGTTGGGTGGGGTCAGATGGACGGGGGTTCTGTTGTGTGCTGTTGGGTGGGGTCAGATGGACAGGGGTTCTGTTGTGTGCTGTTGGGTGGGGTCAGATGGGACAGGGGGGTTCTGTTGTGTGTTGGTGGGGTCAGATGGACGGGGTTCTGTTGTGTGCTGTTGGGGGGTCAGATGGACGGGGTTCTGTTGTGTGCTGTTGGGTGGGGTCAGATGGGCCAGGGGGTTCTGTTGTGTGCTGTTGGGTGGGGTCAGATGGACGGGGGTTCTGTTGTGTGCTGTTGGGTGGGGTCAGATGGGAGGGGGGTTCTGTTGTGTGCTGTTGGGTGGGGTCAGATGGACGGGGTTCTGTTGTGTGCTGTTGGGTGGGGTCAGATGGACGGGGGTTCTGTTGTGTGCTGTTGGGTGGGGTCAGATGGACGGGGGGCTTCTGTGGGGTCAGATGGACGGGGTTCTGTGCTGTTGGGTGGGGTCAGAGGGACGGGGGTTCTGTTGTGTGCTGTTGGGTGGGGTCAGATGGACGGGGTTCTGTTGTGTGCTGTTGGGTGGGGTCAGATGGACAGGGGTTCTGTTGTGTGCTGTGGGGTGGGGTCAGATGGACGGGGGTTCTGTTGTGTGCTGTTGGGTGGGGTCAGATGGACGGGGGTTCTGTTGTGTGCTGTTGGGTGGGGTCGGATGGACGGGGGTTCTGTTGTGTGATGTTGGGTGGGGTCAGATGGACGGGGGTTCTGTTGTGTGCTGTTGGGTGGGGTCGGATGTTGTGTTTTCCACAGTAATGTGATCCATCAGATAATTCTTCCATTGTGTGATGTTTGTGTTGCTTTTTGATTTCCAGTTCATGAGGATTGTTTTCTTGGCGACAGTTAGGGCTATTAGAAGAATTTTATTATTTGGTCTTGTCAAATTTGTAATTGTTGTGTCACCTAGTAAGCAGAGTGGGGGGGATAGAGGGATGTGACAGCCAAAGAGATCAGAGAGTGAATTTGTGACCTTTTCCCAAAACTGCTGAATAATACCTCACAGTTTATTACCGCATTTATTGAAATTCATGTCAAAACATTTGACGTATTTACAATAATTGGAACATAAAGGTAAGTCTATTGAGGGAACATGTCATTTCATTTTGAAAGCTGAAGCTATGCCAATGAAGACATATTTTAAATTGAAGGGCTAATGATGTAATTTCATAGCAAACAAAGACTGTCACAGAGCATGTTTTTGTTGTCCAAGTGACACCAGAAGGCACAGAGTCTGTGATGCATATTTTAAAGTCACAATTGTCATCAATTTGTGCCATTCTCATGAGTACATTTTCAGCTGCCCGGGGACGTCTTAATCAAACAGTAGTTCATGACGCATTAGTGCTGCAGGGATCCAGGGTAGCAGCGACAGGGCAGGATCTGACAAACCTGCAAATCCACTGTCGATTTCTGAGCTGCAGGGAAACCCAGGGAATCACTGAGAGCCAAAATGGCCGACTTGTTTCTAAACACTTCCACCCCTCACTGTCACACTGCATTGACTATTGTGCAGGAGGATCACATCTTCTATTCTGGTGTCATAGATTTGTGTCGGCAGAGGAGGTGTTTTCTCTCACCTCACCTCTCCCCTCTCACGTCTGATCAAGAGCCACCCATCCATGTCATGACATCATGTTCTGTGCTCTAATTCATCTGCAAGGATGATATTCAGTTAATCATAAAGCCAAATAATGTAGGTGCTCATCAGTGGTCTGTACCATAAGACCTGAAGTCCCCATCACTCACACGCAGAGTAATGGGCTTAAAGCCGTTTCACACCAAGGATGAGAAAAAAAAAAAACCAAACGCATCAATAAAAATCTGAACCCATTTATCTGAATGAACCTGACCCTCCCACCGAATCCTGCACGTCTGCATTTCACCGCCGATGAGCGTTCTGCCCTTTTCTTTCCTTTTTTTTCTTTTGTCCTTGGAGTGAAAAGACAGTACAAACAGTGCCATCCAAATATTATGAGATATGGGGGGGGGGTCTATCTACACAATGTCCTTTCATTTCTACATAATAACCAAAAGCTGAGTAGCAGTGCGTATACAATAGACATGTACCGGTATTATTTTTTTTCACAATTGAAGAAAAAAGTTTTTCCCCCCGCAAGACTCAGAGTTCAGGGAGTAAGGAAATATTCTGGCGTAGAGGATGTACTAGAGGAGCGAGCTGCTTGAGCTGCTGATATCCCCAGCCTGAGGAAGAGCAGGACACCCTCGACTCACTAAGCCTCACCATGGTAAAAGAACAGCCTGCTCGCCGTAGGCCCTCGCAGCTCCATTTAGCATGAAAAGCTCTGACGTTACATACATTCATAATCCTGTAAGCCACGCAGGCCTGGGTCAAACAGCCGATGGCCTGGGGCGAGGGCTCGGTCGTACCTTCTCCTCAGAGGACACAACTTGACTGTGAACTCGCCAGCCGTAACCCTGAGCCGACATCTCCAGCACACTCTAATCATTTAAGATGAGAACCGCCTGCCTCAGATATGCCCTGACAGAGGCGTAAGAGTGCTGAAAAACAATCGTTCGCAGCACTTTTAGCGCATGTAATCTGGTTAGTCTTCACTTACTTTAAACATGAGTCCACTTTGAGGCCCGGACAGTTGCAATGAAATGGCAGTAAAAAATAATTTATCTACTCAGCTAACACAGAGAAATAAGTAACATTTTAAAATAAGGTTGCGTGGACTGACATGTACTGACATACAGTAGCTGTTATCATGTGTTAAGGATGGACACACGTGTCATGGGACCGTCCACCTACAGTTTACTCGATGCTAGAGGGAGTAAAACCATGTGACAGTCAATGAAGTTGAGTCTCCTACATTTATAAAGCTTTATTACATAACTCTGTTCAAGCTTTGTTTCCAGAAAAAAATATGGGCAAGAAACGTTCCACATTTAATCAAGATCTGGATTCAAACACAGTTCGGCAACATTTTTCCCAAACTTACAAAAACTTACCTCATCAGCTGATTCACTACAAAACTATCTACAGAGCATAGGCAACTCCTTATACAAAATTTTAGCTGAATCGGATTCCAAGTTACAACTGTAATATCTGTGATGTTTTACTTGAAATATTTATCCACAAGTTCTGGGAATGCCTAAAAATTGCAGATTTGTGGACTTCTGTTGTAAATAAGCCATCTAAATTGTTTAGCATTACTGTTCCAAAAACACCACACCTGTGGTTATTAAATGATGACTCTGATCTTGGATATACGACTCAGTGGAAAGTGACGGCAGGTTTCACAGCCTCCAAGAGAACCATTTCACAGCTGTGGATTCATCCCCAGATATCGCCTAAAATGTGCCGAATAAGTTGTTCGCGTGGCACTGTGAATATGGAATTCAGAACTGCCAGATTTCATGCGGCAGAAGTGTCCACTTTAAGAATGCTGGAAACAATCTGAGGCAGAATCTGATAACCTCCTATGGGATGAGTTCCTTCATTTTCTACACTATGTACGTTGCTTACAAATATTCTCCCACACACCCTCTTTTCCACATTTCAGTATTTTTCATTCATTTACATGCTCCTACATAATTGTCAAGGTATATGTATGTTTTTGTATGACCTTGTTTATACTTGTATATGTACTCAGATATATGCAGGATTTTCCTGTTTCAGTGTACCCCAGCATGGATCGAATATTTTTCATTTCCACCACACCGATGTCTAAATGCTCTGCTTTATCTGCAACCGTTTACGCTCCCCCTCCTCCCTCTCATTTTTGAAAAAAAAAAGTTGATCACCAAAAAGATGCACATACTTGCATTTGTTAAGTCATAATCAATCTATTGACATAGCCTACATCAAATCCTTAATTAGTAGCCATTAATTTGGTTGTGTTTATGAATCACGTACATGTTTAATAGCACTTCGTAGTTAATGACTACACTATCCAATGCCAATTCATAAGGTCCTTAATGTAATGTACCACATTTTAACACGATGGGACATTAGACTCTGGACCACTGAATCACGTGATTGGAAGACATGTATTTTCCTGGACAGAAAACAGGAGGCGATCGATCAGGGACGAAGAGGGTGGGGGGGCACACATAAAATCACGATCGTAGAGGAAGATTTCAGGCACACAAGCTAAAGGGAGTTAAAACAGCTTTCTCACGCAGCATCACCTTCTCTGGTACCACCAACTGTGACGCACTTCCAGAAAGAGCTAACATAGTGCAAATAACAGTGCACATATGTAGCAAAGCGGGCCTTCACTATATCACCATAATTTGTAATAAATTATGCTAATCGTCTTCTCTTCATTCTCACAAAAAAACTAGTCTTTCGGTGGCGTTGTAGTTAAAGCATCAATTTCCTGCAAACATTCTCTAAATTAACACAAAATATCATTTTAAATGAATTGTAAATATTATTCAACCAAATAATGAAACTATTCAATGCATCACCCAGGGATCATTTTAAGGACTAAGTTTTTGACCATAGAACACGTGCTTGCCTCAGTTTTTGAGCAAGTTAAACCATCAAATTCAAAGGTCAAGTGGATTCCTATAGTCTAGCAGGCTTGCGCAAAATGTCAAGAAAATGTGGACGAGTCTGGACACAGTGGCCATTATACACGGTGCCATTAATGTAGGAATCAGAAGGATTTTGCTACAGCGAAGGCTTCAGAAATCTGTTTAATGTAATTTATTTCAGACACTCGAGATGACCCAGAGCACCCTGAAGTTCATACACAATCACACCGAACAAGAGAGGCCAAAATTGTGGAACTGACAACAACTTGCCTCCTGTATTGTGAGCATGTATCATTCCCAAATACAGCCCAAAGCAGTGCTGGGTTCCTAGAAAGAGCCTGAGATTATTTATTTAATGTTAGAATGCCCTGGACCGCCCTCGGACGTCGCACAAATGTAAAGGCAGTTTTGCTAACCCGCAAGTGCTTGCTTGCTCTTTCCATTGTTGAGACGCCAGACGTAAATCCGCGGGACTACAATTCGTCTCAAGACCGCTCTTGATGCAAGAACTCCTAAACCTGCCCAACAATCCAGCCACAGTAATCTCACGCCTTAAATAGTGCAATCTTATTTGAGGAACAGTACCCTTCCGGAGTCTCGTCTTCAAAAGCGATTTGCGAGAAACCCCCCGGTCTTAAGCGGCTAATTCCCTCACAGTGGAAGGTGTTCCACCGAAGAGTGCTTTCTGTCCAGGAAGGGAGTACCCCAGGAAATGCTCAGAAACACATTTGGAGCACACAGCGCTAAATCGAACTACAAATCCATGCATGAACGATCTTCTTTGACACCATATATATTAATGAAACTAACTTGCAGTTATTGACCACTAGTCAAGTATTGAATAAACGTCACTATATATCTGCAAAATAAGAGTTTTCTCTCTCTCTCTCTCTCTCTCTCTTTCTCTCTCTCTCTCTCTCTCAAAATATGCAGGGTAACTTACTCGGTTCCCTACTGTGATGATTATCAATGTGCTTCACTGCACTAATGATGCGGAAGCCTAGTCTAACATGATGAACTGCGGCCACACTGCACGGATGAGACCCTCGCTCGCACGCACAGCAGACCACCGTTCTTAATCGAATTAACTGAGAGTTCAAAGGCTGACGTGTTCACAGCCGCCGCAACATCACATGAAAAGCACCACACTTTTCCTGAACTCAGTAAAACCTTACTGGCCCACTTGCAGTCAACTGCGGACCCTGGTGCTTATGGAACTGTCATATTGGATAATAAATAAATAATAAAGAGCAAAATTATACACAATACCCTGTAACAGACTGGCCCCTGATGCGCACCCTTGCTCTCATTAGACAGCGGAGCACATAGATAAGCCCATGGACAGGAACAAGAATTTACCTGATGAATGTCCAGCTTGGTGAAAACAAAATGAGAACAAGGGGTTCGATTAAAACTCAAAAACCTTGTGAAACGATCGTTAAACACTGCCCTCCAGTGGTGAGATAAAATTTCTGCACGTGTAACAAAATCCACAGGTGCCTTCAGGGACATAAACTCCCCAGTTGCCCTACACAAAAGGCGCGCTGTGTAGCAGCGGAGACCTCTCCCTCCTGCGGTGTGCAAATGATATGGCCCTGGTCGCCCGCCTACGGGAGATGATCGGCGTCTCCTTTTGCCAGTACATCTACAGCCTAGCCTCCTGGCTTGACGGCAGTTTCTAAGACTTCAATGTCACCAAGACTGAGGAGTTGTATTTACGAGGTTATAGGAGAGCAGAGCAGGAAGGGCAGGTCCAACCAACATGCCCGCCTGCATGAAGGACCAGGAAGTGGAGCAGGTCTCCAACTTCAGATATCTGGGAGAAGTAATGGAGGATAAACTCACCTTTCTAAACAATGACTACATCTACAACTACATCTACAAGAAAGCCAGACCGTGCCTCAGTCCTTTCAGGAAACTAAGTAGCTTTACCACTGACCAGCACTCCCTGTCCATGGTCTAAAAATCACTAACTGTGAGTGGTCACACCTTTAAAAGCATTTTATGGTATGGAATCCTCTCAGTAAAACTAGCAAACTAGTAACTAGTAAAACTTTCATGCCGGAGGAAGAACAATCCAATCATCATGTTTATTAACTACCACTTGTCACTCAGCCACTTCAAGATTTCATCGAACCTTGATGTGTAATTATTGTGTATTCAGTAGTGTTATGTAATTCTGTGTAAAGTGTGCATTGTCCCATATGCCAGTGCCAAAGATGAATTTCCATTTAAGGTTACGTTAATGATCAATAAAGGAATCTGAGTCTCTATACATTTTTTTTTTTTTTTTGCAGAGAAATGGAATCAAATAATTTTGAGGAAACTGTGCTTGATCTATGTGAACCATTTCAGAAGGGCGACTAATTCTTAGACTAATTCTTAAAATATTTATGGGAGCTTACCTTTAAAATAAAAACCTATTAACAGTACGCAGTAAAACTGATGAATTCATTTCTTTGAACCTGCTTCTTCATATGGTCACTGATTGTTTTAGGTAATTTAAGATGATTCTTGTAATTTAGATGCTAGTTTTACTGACGATTGCTCGGGGAAATATGCCTTTTTTAAGTTCAACTGAACTTATCATTTAAATTAACGTTGTACAGCCATCGAATGATTTTCGATGGCGACAAAAAATAGGTTGGCCCCTAATGAATACTACACAGCAAACACTTCGCTGTCGGACCAGTGCGATCTGGACTAAGAGCGGCTTCACCACCTACAGCATGGAGAACGTTCCACATAACTGCCAGAAGATGGCACTGTTCTGTAATCCACATCCCCTCAGAGGTTTTCCTCCTACTGCAAGGCTAGTAGCGGGTGGCGATATTTTTTTCGAAGGAGAAGTCTGGGAATCTTATAAATATTCATGAAGAGCCGTCATCTGATTGGCCAGTGTCCCTAACCCTAACCCTATGAGCTGGCCTGTCTGTGAGCGCACCAGCCAATCATGTAGCGCCTTCATCGGCCAATCAGATGACGGCTCCTCATGAACGTTTATGAGATTCCCAGAGTTCTCCTACGGAAAAAAATTCAGCGAACGGTAGAGTTTTATCTCTGTTCGGCCAGTCACTATCCCCGAACCAGTGTTGACTCCCGCTGGACAGAAAACCAGACCGTCGTTAAGTGCTCCTGTTCACTTTCTTCTGAGCTTTGATTTATTTTTATTTCTTGAATGTATACCCCCTAACGAAGGCATTATGCGCTGTGGTAAAGTTGAATATTAATCGTAAAAGAGCATATTTTTCAATCAAAATTATAAATATTTTGCATCACCATACTCTTACAATAATTTGGAACCCTGAAAGATGCGTGTCGTGTTAATTTGGCAAAATATAGTCAGATCTACATGAAAACAGTTTGATTTTATCCTTTCTCATTTAGGGAAAGGCGGAACACGGAGTATGGGATCTGCCTGGATTTCATAATTCCCGAGAGATCTAATCAGGAGTCACTCAGAGACACGTCCTGTGCTGGTGTTTGAGAAGGATTTTTCTGGACAATGCTGTTGTTGTGTAAGGCACGCTCCAGCACGTCGCACAAAATTCCGATGGAAAATGTGGTAACATGACCGACGCTTTCTTAAGACTCCGTCTGACTCTCATCTCAGTGCTGTAAACTTCGGTGTGTCCGCATCAGACACTGAGTCAGAGACCACAGAGATGACGGAGAGCCTCAGGCCGCGCCCTTTAGTGATTTCGGAAGCATCTGGCAGCAATAGCTCATCCGACCGTATGAAGCCCTAGGCTCGGCTTTTCATGGACAGACAGCGCAACAGGTTGCAATGATTTCCCCACTCTTTTGCAGCCATTCGTTGCTATTCATGTACTCAGCGGCCATCAAATCTGACCTCGAACCTAACATCAGTTTTACTTTCTCCCTGGTAATTGACTGAGCAATTGGTGCCACTGAGAGAACAGATTGTGTTTCCTCCTGAATCGCAGGAAAAGGGCAGTGGGGTGCGGGGGAATCATGATTTCAGACATATTGCATGAGGCTGCATAATGTCCGTATCCAGTTCTCCGGACGTCACTCGATTACCACTCGCCACGGAACGAGGCCCTTTTGTCTTCAGCAGGTGAAGCTGAATGATTTACGAACAACTGATTGCATCACAGCTGCTCAGCACTTAAGCTTCTGATTGGCAATAGCATACTTTACTCCAGTAGCAGCATGTCAGCGTGATATTACAGAGACATGACACTCTGTACTTATTGCCTGTAAATGTGGTTTCCATTCATACACTTTATTAACAATATTAACAATTACCAGAGCACTGTTGAGAGCACATCTGCATGTGTGCTCCACTACCTTGTTCAGAATGAATTACTTAATGTTACCAATCTCTTATATTATGTAATTCTATCCTGTTTTTGTTTGCCACCTAAGCCCTGAGGGTGGCAGTAGTGCACAGCTATGATACAGTAGGTTACCTGTCCGCACTTTACTTTGCCGAGGGGCATTAAAATACTTTGTAAACTTCAGAAACCCCACCCTGTCCCAGCCTGATCCTCATTTCCCTCCTGCTTGTCACAACTGCCAAGTGAAAGGCTGAGATTGGCACAGAACTACCTCATCTTAGCTTTATAATTCCCAAATGCAGCTCAGCAAAGTGTTCAGTGTGAAATCAACTCCTACAGAGTTTATAAGAGTCTGATATATATGAGTCACACAAAAAAGCAGTGGTTCTCACACTCGGTCCTGGGGCACCCCTGTGTTTGCTGGTTTTTGTTCCAACCACAATTGCAATCACTGGATTTTAACAAGCTGTCAGTTTGTCTTGACCAGGTGCATTTATGTTTAGCGCAGATATTTATCCCATGAAGCCACATTTGAACAAACATCCAATCATACCATGAAGAGAAAGTAAATCCATATCGATATTGTGATATCTTAGAAACAACTGCATAAAAAGAAGGCAAAAATCGAGCCCATCAGAGTGAACAATCAATGGGTTCTTAATTAGTGAAACTGGGGACAGGTGGTCATGAAAACTAACAACTTATTAGGCAAGCTAATGATAGAGTCAAACCAGCTTTGTGTCAAGTTAATGTCATCAAGTTCAAGCAAATTATTTGGAAAGAATGAGAAACACCTGTCTTCAGCAGCCTAATTTGGAGCTGATTGTCTCAGTGTCTAATTTGATCTGTTTAAAAATGTAGTCCCCTGAAATTGCTTGCAATATGGTAAAATAGACACAATATGTTAAAGCAGAGGTGGGCAGTTCTGGTCCTGGAGCGCCAGTGTGTATGCAGGTTTTTATTTTTATCAATTACCCTGACTAACTGACTTAATTGGTTGCATACACAAATATAGATTTGTCCAATGATTAGATCAAAGAAAAATGTTTTATGAAGGGAGACAAGAAAAATCTTCGGTGGTCATTCATGATAATTTAAAGAAATGCGCCTGAAATGTCAGATTTCATGAATGGTTTGGCAAATTTAGACAGTCAACTAATTAAAGGCCAGAAGTTGGTGTGAAAACCAGGGACAGATACGGCCCTTGTTGCCCACCTCTGTGTTAAAGGATCTTTTATTTGGGCCCCTGACAAGTTGGGGCTGCTTTCAGCACTTGCGCAAGTTTGTCCGCCGCGTCCCCCACCGCTCCACTTTGTTTCGCCTTAAACTTTTTTGCCATCTTCAACTTATTTCTAATACTTTAGTCACAGTTATTATAGCCCTGGGAAATTATTTTGGCATAATCACTGGTCATGTGAAAGGTCAAGGTCATGACAATTGGCCACACCCCTCAAAAAACTTCTTAACACAATAACTTCAAAACATTTTATGTCACCAAGCTGTAACTTGGTATATAGCAACTATAGAACAGGACTCGGCTTCTGTCAACTTTTGGGCAAATTCTGTTCATGGTCAAGGTCATAGTGAGGTCATGGTCATGGATGTACTCACATAAAACTTCTTGTTGACACAATATTTTTATATTTTTCATTATTCTTCATGAAATTTACTTATAAATGTGTCCCAAGGGCAGGTGGAATGGAGGGGCTGCTGTGTTTTTGCAGTGTCCTGCAAAATGTGGCTTTAGACAGTAAATAACTGATTTGAACATGAAATGCACCTAATAAGGGCAAATTAACAGCTTATTGAAGTTGTGCAATGTTATCGTGGAACAAAAGCCAGCAAACACATGGGTGCCCCAGAATCAAGATTAGGAACCACTGCTATAAAGAGATCCTGTGCATTTAGTTTCAAAATTAAAACCGAAGCTTTGCTTCCATCAAAACAGCAGTCACATTTTAAACAGAAATTCCAGCTCTTCTTAACTAAGAAGTACATTTCCTGACACACGCTCTTACAATGACATAAAATACCTTTGCTTTGCTTTGTATAAGGACTTAGACTATATTAGCATATGCCTGCGTTAGACCCCAGGTCAAACATATTAATTCTTTATACTGCTCTGCATGTGAAACGCACATGCCTCGTAGATGTCGCATTTTTGCACCAACCCATGATGTGAGAAGATCTGATTACGGAGAGGAAGGGCATGATCAGCAAAATTCACCTCTACGGATAAAATTATTTGAAAATGGTGCCCACCCTCCCTCCCAAATAAACCCCAAAAACAGAAAGGCAGGAGTGCTGACACAGTAATAAGCAGCCTCATATTTCAACATGCTATTTAAAGGTTTGATATCATGTCAGCTGGTACATACCCAATTTGCCATTACACAAGCTATTTCAAAATCTGTCTTTTGTTACATCACAAAGAGAATAAAATAGCCAGAATGATGAAGGCGCAGATGAACTTGTTGGCTGAAGTTGACCAGTCCTTCTTGCCTCTTGCTTCTGCACTTCATGTGATGTCACAAAGAAACAGATTTTGAAATTGATTGTAAGAACTAATTGTCTGTGCACTTGGTGCCATGATAGGGGACCTTTAAAATTATTTCACAACATGACTATCAAAGGATTGGAAACAAAGCAGAAGGAGAGAAATACAGTACTTAACGAGACACCGCATGAGTGAATAATGGAGGCGGTGTCTCCAAGTAAAATAATTAATAATTAAAATAGTCATTAAAATAGTTTCACATTATATATTCACCCAACTATACCTTATAATTGTACTGGCCCTCCAAAAAAGTTCATTTTGGATATTACCAAGCAACAATAAGTAACCATGGTCACTGAAAGAAAAATTGCTATTTCAAAAAAACCCCGCAAAGGTTATAATCATCCTGCATTCCCGAGGCTGGTGATGTCCTGATGCAGGAATTCAGCATGATTCCTGAGTAATTATGCGCTTTATATTGATAATTTCTGCCTAAATCTCAGTAAACACATTGGACACAACAGCAGGAAGCAGGAATGACAAATGGTCGTCCTAATTCTCACTGAAGAAGAACTGCATACTTTTCATGTGCGATTATATTTTATGCTCCTTCTCCTGTTTTATCTTTTCTTGTATGAGGGAGGTGAAACAGGGAATATCGGCAAACATCATTCATCATCCTCCCGTATCACCCAGCATTCCTCAGTCCACAAATTACAACCACACACAACCAGTATCACCTTTACTGGATAAATCATGGTCCCTCTCACATTATTCTGCATCAATTATGCAATAAGATGCACAATGTTGGAGAAAAAGAGAGCACACCACTATTGCTGCTCTAAATCTTCCATTCTTTAGGGGCGACCAAGCTAAATTGATTGGGAAAAGGTGAAAGGACAGGGGAGGGGGGAGGAAGAATTTCTAGATGTCATAAATGATAATTTTTTGGTGCAGTATGTTAATAAACCTACAAGAGAGAAGGCAATTTTAGACTTAGTGCTCTGTAATGACCCAGATAGAATTAGCAATGTTGAGGTACGGGAGCCACTTGGGACAAGTGATCACTCTACTATTAATTTTGAGGTTTCATGGGAAGTTAAAAAGGTGTATTCAAAAACAAAAATTTTCAATTTTAGGCGAGCAAACTTTGACAGGATGCGCTCATATCTAAGTGAAATAAAATGGGAGACACTCCTGGACTGTGAGTCTGTAACTGAGATGTGGGAAAGATTTAAGGGGGTTTTACTTGATTCACAATGCAAATTCATTCCAAAGGTGTCCAAAAGTAAGCTGAAAAAGCAGAATCCTCAGTGGATGACCACAGCTATTCGTAGGAGTTTGAGGGAAAAGAGGAATCTTTATAAGATGTACATAGAGGATAACAATGAGAAAACTAAGGCCGAATACTGTAAAATGCGGGCTGTGGTCAAAAAGGAGCTGAGGAATGCTAGAAGACTGTATGAAAGACAAATTGCAGAGGGGGCAAAAACTAACCCTAAGCGCTTCTTTCAGTACTGTAGTAGAAAAAGGAAAGTCAAAGAGCAGGTTAAGTGCATAAAGAATAAAAATGGATCGCTGCTATATAATAACAAGGATATTGCGGACACCTTAAACGGTTACTTTGTTGAGAATTTTACCTTAGAGCGGGTCTTTATTCGGCCAGAGGGCATGTCCAATGCTCAAGATTATTTAGCGGAAATTGAGGTTAGGGATAATGTAGTATTAGACAAGTTGCATAAACTAAAGGCAGATAAGGCGGCAGGTCCTGATGGCTTATATCCTAGAGTGCTCAGGGAAGTTAGTGAGATCATCTTTAAGCCGCTATCCGCCATCTTTAGACGGTCTTTAGAAACTGGAGAAATACCAAATGATTGGAAACAGGGTAATATAATACCAATATATAAGAAAGGGGACCGTACTGAGCCAGGTATTTACAGGCCAGTCAGTTTAACTTGCATTGCGTGCAAAATATTGGAATCTATCATAAAAGATGAGCTGGACTTATTTCTTGAACGTAACAATATCTTGAGGGATAGCCAACATGGTTTCCGTAAAGGAAGGTCATGCCTGACAAACCTTCTGGATTTTTTTGAAGAGGCCACCAAGACTTATGACCAGAGCAGGGCTTATGACATCATATATTTGGATTTTCAGAAAGCATTCGATACAGTACCGCATGAGAAACTAATTTTTAAAATGAGCTCCATTGGAGTTACAGGAGGTATTCTGAAGTGGATTCAAAACTGGTTGCAGGACAGAACACAAAGAGTGGTGGTCAGTGGTATCTCATCTGAGCTAGGTATGGTGGGGAGTGGCATCCCCCAGGGATCGGTGTTGGGACCCCTGCTGTTCCTCATCTACATTAATGACCTTGATAGGAATATTGAGAGCAGATTAGTGAAATTTGCAGATGATACTAAATTGGGAGGTTTGGCAAATAGTTTAGAGTCCACTAAAGTGATTCAGGATGATTTGGATAGAATCCAGAATTGGGCAGAAATGTGGCAAATGAAATTTAATGTAGCGAAATGTAAAGTAGTACATGTAGGTAATAAAAACATTAGACGGGATTACTTCATGGGAGGTTTTAAACTGGAATGTGCTCCACAAGAGAAAGATCTGGGAGTGATTGTTGACCAAACCCTCACAGGCTCTAGCCATTGTGCCGTAGCAGTTAAAAAAGCCAATCGGATGCTGGGATACATTGCCAAAAGTATTGAGTTCAAATCCAAGGAGGTGATGCTTCTTTTGTACAACACATTCGTCAGACCACATCTAGAGTATTGTGTACAGTTCTGGGGACCATACTTTAAGAAAGACATAGAGGCTTTAGAGAAAGTTCAGAGAAGAGCCACGAAGCTAATTCCGGGTATTAAAGATGAAAGCTATGAGAAGAGGCTGAAGATCCTTAATCTCTTTAGTCTTAGGAAAAGGAGACTAAGGGGTGATCTGATTGAGGTCTTTAAATGTGTTAAAGGGATTAACAAAGTGAATTATGTAGGATTCCTTCAACCAAGTGTTGTTAGTAGAACTCGGGGTCACAAATGGAAGCTGACCAAAGGTAAATTTAGCACTGATATTCGGAAATATTTCTTCACCCAAAGAGTAATTTCGGTGTGGAACAGCTTGCCTGACCATATTGTTGAGGCAGAGACCTTGGGAGTTTTCAAGAGCAGGCTTGACTTAAAGTTAGATACCATTGAGTCATTGAGTATCTGAAGTGATATATTCACGATAGTACAAAGAAACTGGCGAGCCTAGTTGGGCTGAACGGCCTGTTCTCGCCATTCATGTTATGTTATGTTATGTTATGTTATGTTAAACAAAAACTTCATAATAAAAACTGAACAACAGAATTAATGTGAGGGAAGAAGATAAATCTTCCCCACAGACACATTAGTAATGACCCTCATCACAAAAATCAACCCTTTTCCATTGATTTAGTCACTCTCACCCAATGTCATATGCTGATCATATGAGAAGGGCTTAGTTACATTACAAAACAAACAAAAAAGTCTTTTAGGTTGTGACTTCTGCCATTTATATGTGTAGTCTGACATACTTAGCAACCTATGTGAGTCATGGATGGTCAAAAAGTTTCTGAGCCCTAAATATCACAGTTCCATTTGAAATGAAGCCACACACAGCCATACCACCATTGAAATTCTCACTGAGCATATTTCTCCCACAGTCCCTGACAGGATTGGCCCCTCAGTTTACATTTGACCGTTTGTCCCCAACAATTCAGGTGCTACTGACATCCCACCAAGTACCTTCCTCTTTTCCTGTTTTTGTACACAATATAAAATGACTTTTCCCCCTAGACATACTCATGCTGCATGTGGAACGATTGAAGTATTTTATTAACGTTTAACGACAAGCTGTATTGTTGTTTTGTACCGTTTGATAGCGTGCAGTGTCACAGCTTGTATACTTTCCATGGTTCCCATTAAACTTCACTTCAGACACTTTCCTGAATAATCAATTAAAGCTCTGAGAGCACCAGTAAAGGAGAGATCTCGAACTCAGGTCCTGAAGGACTACAGTACCTAACTGAAACTTTGATGCTAAAATGGGCAACATGGCCCACCTGTACAAAAGTTAAAACTAGCTGCCTTTTCTGAATATTGCGGGGGAATCCCTTTTCCTCTCTTACAGAAGGCTATGACAGCCGCCCTCCAGGGCCAATACCTGCCAGACAGCCCGGTTATTTGCTGAAGTTCTGGATTTGTGGCTTCAAGATTGGAAAATGATGAATTATTCATGGGTGCCTCATGAAAGCTCTTCTTCTGCAAAATAGGATATGGTTGGGGCGTTTGCAATCTGGCGTGTCACTTGTTTAACAGTGAAATTCCCCTTCTTCATTCAAAAGCATTTCTTTGAATTCCTGGCAGCTATGGAGATTGTTGATACTATATCCCCACTTCGGACAGCAAATCATCTAGCAGTCAATTAACATGCATACTAAGGTACAGTAAGACACAGACTAAAAAAAAACAAAAAACAAATGTTATTTGGCTGAAGAAAAGCAGGCAAATCTGTTTTAGCCTGAACATCAGATCTGGTACAGTAAAAATAAAGTCTACAGCCTAAAAGCAAACATGCCAAACGTTTCAGAAATAAATGAATGGTGTAAATATGTATTATTTGGAATTATCGGCTGTGTGTGTGTGTGTGTGTCATCGGTGCAATAATGCCCAACTTAATCACACCCTCTTCTCCTTTTCCTTCATGAAACGCGACGGGCATTTCCTTCTTTCTGCAGCCACATCTGCATTTGGGAGCGAGGTGCTGCTCGCGGACTATGCGCGCCACGATTCTTTCGCCTGCCGGGGGACTGCGATAAAGGAAGTTTTTAGCCACCATGTTGCGCGTCGTGGTAGAATGCGCTAAAAATATTCCCAAAAAGAAAATTGGAAATCCGGATCCTATTGTTGGGATTGTTTTCAGAGGTGAGTCTCCGGGGATTTCATCCAAAAAAAAGTTCGAAATTCGTGTGGTTTTTGCCACATTGATATATTCGTCTGGGCAAAAGAAAAAAAAAAAAATTGAGGTAGCATCACTTTTCTCGCGTGCGCGCGTCCTCGCTTCAATGATCCTACGCACATGTCTATGTCACATTAATGTAAAATGTTTTGTTAATCGTAATATAATAAGTAAAAGTTAATAGCCTGGTCTTAGAAACCCAGGTGAGCGGGACAAACTTGCGCTTCTCTTCTGCGCCCCTCCGCTGTTTATTCAGCAGTCATAGATGTGACTTATTTGTGACCAAAACTGCTAGAGCATCTCTAAGTGTGGATGTACACTTATTTAAGTTAGCGAACTACGTTGATCACAGTTGTTTACAAAGGGTTTTTTTCTGGGTATAGTAGTCCATTGTAGCTAAAATAATCTATTATTCACGCCATGCCTTGTGAATTCACTGCAAAAAATGCATTTCCTTTTAAGGCAATGAAACTCCATTCTCTGTCTGCTTTTGTCATAAGCCATTCAGTCGTTGAGCCTGCATTTTGTGAAGGCAAAAACTGTTGTATATTTTAATTATGGAATAGTCAATGTTGACTGGACTGCGGAGCATAGTATGAAAGATTTCACTGATCTTATACTACAACAATTCATGTTGTTTCAGGTGAAAAAAGGAAAACAAAAGCAATCGACAATGAACTGAATCCAGTTTGGAATGAAGTAAGTGAGGTCATATCAGCGTAAGGACAAATTCCTCTTGTGTTCAAATGTTTAATCTGAAGGTTGGGGAAGCTGTTGTGGAGAATGAAGAAAATCTAGTGGGAGTAAGACTTTTCAAAAATCATGCCTAGTGGCTCAAAATTTCCATCCCTGTCCCTTTGTTTATAGAGGAACTCCGTCCTACATCTTGCGGTCTTGCTAAAATATGCCAAGTATTCCGAGTTGAGCTTTTTCCACTGTGAGTGTGCGCAAGTGCTTATAACTGAGCGTGACCGTCCGAACTCCTGTCCTTTTTGTAGGTTCTGGAGTTTGATTTGAAGGGCTCTCCTCTGGATTCCTCCGCGTTTCTGGATGTGGTTGTGAAAGACTATGAAACCATCGGGAAGGACAAGTACGTACATGAGAGCATGGCACGTGTTTAGGGGGCTGTTTACGGTTTAGAGCGCGTTCTTCTTTGCGCCACCTCTGTGGTAATGTTTCAATCATTGCGGCTGTATCTACACTCTCAGGAAAAAACTGTGCGGCAAGTTTGCTCCTCTTTGGTTCCATGAGAGAACCCTTCTGCAGTCTGAAGGGTACTGTGCAAATGTTCTGGATCTGAGAGCTTTCATACTTCACACCTTATGATACAGGTTTCCATGAAGAGCTAAAAAGGCTTCCTCTATGGAGACAAGCCAAATAACATTTTCAGTGTTTTGTTTTAAATAATTTGTTTTAGAAAGCAAAATCAAGAGAAGTGTTTGGCTGAACTGAGTCATGTATCTTTGAGCAGCTTCGTGAGGTTTTGTGGCCTGTATAATTAACATTTTCTTTTGCTATTCAAGTTTTGCTTAAAAAAATCACTTCAAGAAATAATTGCTAATTTTGCATGAAAATAAATATCGATGGCTGATGGCTGTTCACTGGTTCTGATTATAGTACATATTTCTAATCTTAAAAATCTGGATATTTTTGAATGGATTGAATATTCATGCTGATCCAGTCGTATTTGATGGGGATAGTGTTTGGACTTGTAGACTTGCCAAGCAGTGGCAGGTGTTTGTTATCACTGAGAATTAAACTGTGCTTGGGGGGTTTTATAAGAGAACTGGAAGTCAAAATTTAACTATGAGTACAAGGAGGAACCCTCTTGACTAGCACAGCTATAGGAACTCCTATTTTTATCACTTTGAAATAAAGAGGAAAACACTATCAATGTGGTGTGCTTTTGACTAAAATTTTCAACATTTGCCGACTGGGTGAGAAAATTTTGCTTGTCATGTTAAACAGTCACATAAACCATGTAAATTCTCTTCATTTGGTGGAGAGAAGGAATTACAGTTAAGTTCCTTTTAAAGACTAAAAGACTCATTTCAAATTCATTTTTTTTTCGGGTGAATTGAACAATGTCACTTTAAGAGTTTAGAACAGGACGTGGTCATTCCACATCTCATCCTCTCTCCTCAGTGTACACGGGTGATGTTGAGACGTGTAATAGCTGCTGAGATCATGGTTCAGTACGTGTGCGGTTATTATCTCTGCTTGTCTTGGCTGAAAGGTGTACAGGAGCGTGAGGTAATGCGCCCCATAGCTGTGGCGCT
Source organism: Gymnothorax javanicus (assembly GCA_029692085.1). NCBI lineage: Eukaryota > Metazoa > Chordata > Actinopteri > Anguilliformes > Muraenidae > Gymnothorax > Gymnothorax javanicus. The sequence continues at coordinate 53,794,250 of CM056208.1, read as the reverse complement.
CCCCTGTGATGCTGCTCAGACTTGTTGGGCTTTTTGAAGGAGCTCAGGTGAACCAGGAGCGAAGTGTCTCGCTGCAGGAGTGCAAATCTAAGACTGTATTTGTCCGACTCTTATCTGAGCCCAGAGTAAAACTGATCCCAGATCAGCCCACTGAGCCTTTGTGAAAATAGACACCGTTTGTCTCTGGGACATTTGGTTGCTGGCAATTTGGCATATTGGAAAACCATTTGAATCTCCCTGAACTAATTGTCTGTTGCCTTCACAGGTTACATTACATTTATTTTGCATTACATTTTTAAAATCAACTCTCAGTGTATGCTGATGAGTTTACTCTGCCCTTCAGCTGACCAATGAAAAACTGTTCTGTGGTACCGTGGGCTCAAGAATTATTGGCACCCTCGACAGGACATGCACTAAAATACAACCCAAAAAGAATATACATTATACAAAACCCAAAACCAGTGAAGTTGGCACGTTGTGTAAATCGTAAATAAAAACAGAATACAATGATTTGCAAATCCTTTTCAACCTATATTCAATTGAATACACTGCAAAGACAAGTTACTTAATGTTCGAACAGGTAAACTTTCTAATTTTTTGCAAATATTAGCTCATTTGGAATTTGATGCCTGCAACATGTTTCAAAAAAGCTGGCACAAGTGGCAAAAAAGACTGAGAGAGTTGAGGAATGCTCATCAAACACTTATTTGGAACATCCCACAGGTGAACGGGCTAATTTGGAACAGGTGGGTGCCATGATTGGGTATAAAAGCAGCTTCCCTGAAATGCTCAGTCATTCACAAACAAGGATGGGGCGAGGGTCACCACTTAGTGAACAAATGTGTGAGCTGATTGTCGAACAGTTTAAAAACAACATTCCTCAACGAGCTATTGCAAGAAATTTAGGGATTTCATCATCTACGGTCCGTAATATCGTCAAAAGGTTCAGAGAATCTGGAGAAATCACTGCACGTAAGCGACAAGGGCGAAAACCAACATTGAATGCCCGTGACCTTCGATCCCTCAGGCGGTACTGCATCAAAAACCGACATCAGTGTGTAAAGGACATCACCACATGGGCTCAGGAACACTTCAGAAAACCACTGTCAGTAACTACAGTTCGTCGCTACATCTGCAAGTGCAAGTTAAAACTCTACAATGCAAAGCGAAAGCCATTTATCAACAGCACCCAGAACGCCGCCGCTTCGCTGGGCCCAAGCTCATCTAAGATGGACTGATGCAAAGTGGAAAAGTGTTCTGTGGTCTGACGAGTCCACATTTCAAATTGTTTTTGGAAACTGTGGACGTCGTGTCCTCCGGACCAAAGAGGAAAAGAACCATCCGGACTGTTATAGGCGCAAAGTTCAAAAGCCAGCATCTGTGATGGTATGGGGGGTGTATTAGTGCCCAAGGCATGGGCAACTTACACATATGTGAAGGCACCATTAATGCTGAAAGGTACATACAGGTTTTGGAGCAACATATGTTGCCATCCAAGCAACGTCTTTTTCATGGACGCCCCTGCTTATTTCAGCAAGACAATGCCAAGCCACATTCTGCACGTGTTACAACAGCATGGCTCCGTAGTAAAAGAGTGCGGTACTAGACTGGCCTGCCTGTAGTCCAGACCTGTCTCCCATTGAAAATGTGTGGCGCATTATGAAGCGTAAAATACGACAATGGAGACCCCGGACTGTTGAACAACTTAAGCTGTACATCAAGCAAGAATGGGAAAGAGTTCCACCTGAAAAGCTTCAAAAATTGGTCTCCTCAGTTCCCAAACGTTTACTGAGTGTCGGTAAAAGGAAAGGTGATGTAACACAGTGGTAAAAAGGCCCCTGTGCCAACTTTTTTGCAATGTGTTGCTGCCTTTAAATTCTAAGTTAATGATTATTTGCAAAAAAAAAAATAAAGTTTCTCAGTTTGAACATTAAACATCTTGTCTTTGCAGTGTATTCAATTGAATATAAGTTGAAAAGGATTTGCAAATCATTGTATTCTGTTTTTATCTACGATTTACATAACGTGCCAACTTCACTGGTTTTGGGTTTTGTAGAAATAAACTCAAATTGCCAACATATACTGTGTAATGTTTCAGTGAACCTACCAAAACTATTCATTAATTTAAAATTAATTAACCCCTTCCCTACAAATGATGTATATATAGGAAGTATTTATTTGTTTAGAGGAGAGTTTGGGAGAATTAAACACTGATGTAATGGGGGAAGATATGCGCACAACCAGACTCTGGGTCAAACGTTAGTTTTCAGGATGTATACACACACACACACACACACACAGCTGTACATATACACCTCAGCAGGGAAGGGTTTAATTTACACCAAATAAAGGTATCACAGTTAATGGCACCCTGGTTTTGAACTTGGTGCTACAATTCCTGACCAGCATAACTGCACAAAGTCTTTCATGTACAGTTTGACAACAGCATCAGCATGTTTGGTGTCAAAATGGAGATGCATACAAGTGAAGATAATTAAACCCCTGGTGAAATATGTTAGTGGATAAGTGATGGTGGATCAGTGATGTTTAGGGCCTGATTTTATCCCTGAGATCCAGGGGCAATGGTCAAGATCACTGCCTGAATGTAATCTACAAAGTATTGGGCAATTTTTCCAGATAATGTGGTTTCCTGTGGCAGGATGAGACTTTGCCACAGGTGGACTTTACAATGAGACAATCACCCAAAGTGCACCTCAAAATCCATGCAGAGATGGTACCAGGACAACAAAACAAAGTAATGGCTATCTCAGTCACCTGACCTCAGTGTGATTAAAAACCTGTGGGCTGAGCTGAAGAGTCCTGTCGATGGGTGCAAACCCAGGAATGTTACTGATCTTTAGAGGATCTGTATGGCAGAATGATCCAAAATCCCTCCGAATGTACAGTATGCCTTAGCCTATCACACAGGGCAGTTAGGTTGGTGTACTATTAAACCAGGGTCGCCATTAATTGTGAAAACATGAAGTAAAAATTAATTTTTACCTCTGCCAAGGAGGTTATGTTTTTGCCAGTGTTGGTTTGTCTGTCTGTCTTGTCTGTCTGTCTGTGTACAAGATAACTCAAAAAGTAAAAAACTCATATCTGAAATTTTGTGGGGGGGTTGCTATTACATCAGGGATGGACAACATGGCCGCCACGGCAGCCATCTTGAAATCCTATGACACGCGATAACTGAACTTCGCTCCCAGTGATATCACTCAAATTTTGTGGGTTGATTGTTCTCACATCAGGGACAGAACCTATCCTTAAATTTCTTATGAGCCATGTTCTCTCAGCAAGATTTCGGCTGTGCTGCCTTGGCAGAGGTTTGGACTCTCGGAGTGCCTCTAGTTAATTATATGAACAAATAAATTTGGTTGGTTCCATTGTTTAGAGTTTATTTCTGTAATGTTATTATTTTTAATAGAATTTTTAGTCTTTCAAATTTATACTGCTGATAATTCTGGTGCCTGTTGTACAATGGTACAATATGATGTGAACCGCATCACTGATGGCTGCTGATTTTGATCCTGACAGTAAGTTAAGATGAAACAGCGCAGTGATCTGTAGGACTTCTGTGAAGCTGAACTGCGCCTTTTAAGTCGTCTGTTGCTCCCTGTAAGGCATCAGCGTATTGAATACTCTACTTCAGTGTTTGCTTGAAAAAGTGGTGGTCATAGTCTGCCTAAATTTAGATTTGAAAAGACTAAATTTCCACATGACAACATGTGCTTTGCGTCCTTTAGTGTAAGTAAAAATAGGAACATATGGTGTATTTTGGTAATCCGTGACAGACCTGGGCCCCAGTGTTAACAGGCTTTTTGAATAAAGTTTGTGTTGCTTGACAAAATGTGCTTGCTGTTTAGAGATTAACCCATGAGAATAATCGCCTTGTAAATAATGGCCTGGCAGGTCATATATTCTCAGACGTCTGTATTTATGTGAGAGTCCAGAAGTACAGCTACTCTCTCTTCAAAATACTGTAGAATCATGTGAGAATAAGGTCTTTTAGAGGCTTCAGTATGTGGTTTCCATGCACTGTAGTATCATGGTTTAATAATTCATAAGGTCTGCTTTTTTTACCCTCAACCGACGAAAGTCGTGGAAGGATATTGTCGTGGCGAGTGGCATCCGTCTGTCTGTCTGTTCGTTAACTTCTCGTTTCCGGACGATAGCTGAAAAACGCCTTGGCCAAATGCTCTCATTTTCTGGTGCAATGGGGGTGGTTAGAGGAAGCTCCCTATCAATTTCTGTCCCACTGCAATAATCAATATGGCTGCGACGGCAGGGCAAGCGCAAGGCAGAGGGGTCCCGCTCGCGACAGCGCGCTATTTTTGGTCTCTAAAAAAGGGTTGTTTTTATGTTGTCTTGTTGTTAATTTTCCTTAAATCCTTTGATCCTTTGACCTGGGGTTCACCTCGAGGAATCACAGAGCAGCCTTCTGGAAGATTCCCTTTTCCCCTGAGAATACTGCGCACATCTGCCTGAGTGTCAGTCGCTGCGCCGCTGGGAGTGTAGATCCCTCCGTCTCAGTCTCTGGCCACTCTGACTCATTTCTGAATTCCTGTAAGTGTGTCTGTGTGTGTGTGTGTGAGTATGTGCGTCTGTGTGTGTGTGTGTGTGTGTGTGGGGGGTTCAGACTCCCACATTTTTCCTGAGTTGCGAGACAGCGCCCGTAACCTAGCAACAGACAAAGATAAATTAAGGTGGGGAGACGGGTGTCCTGAAGGAACACGTCAGGCACAGATGTAGGGATTTCCTCAATCGCAACCTGAACAACAGTGTGTGTGAGTATGTGTGAGTGCGTGTGTATGTGTGTGCATGTGTGTGAGTGTGTGTGTGAGAGTGCGTGTGTGTGTGTGTGTGTGTGTGTGTGAGAGAGAGAGAGAGAGAGAGAGAGAGGGAAAGAGAGAGTTATGCTCGGACAATGTTTACCAAGTGTATTTCCTGTCAAAACCTACTGAATAGAATTTAGTTTATACTGTAAAAATGATTGTGCCTTTTCTGCAGTTTATACACTGTCAAATAAATAAAGGGTTAGGCAAGTTTACTTCAACTTCCATTTTGCTGAAAAATTGCTATTTTACATTAAATTAATAAGTTAATGAAAGAACAAAGCCTGCAACCATTGTTTACAGTGTGTGCATAAGTGCCAATGTGACGATCATTTTCAGATGCTAATCTGCACAGTTTAGTGAGTTCAGCCATACCGTACGGAGGCATTTCACCCCTCTGCTAAAATAACATTAAATCAACTCTACGCTCTTCAGTCCCTAAGGCGCTGTAACATGTGTTATTGCATTACAGAGGGTCACCTTGTGGTTCAGATACTGAGATACTGTAGCTGTACCAGACTGTTGCTCTCTGAGGTACAGTAACAGAGGGAGACGCCGTCATGCTCTCACACAGAAGAAGAAGAGCCATAATTTGTAAACACGGTTCATTCGACTTCCGTATAAATACCCTCAAATTAAAGTTTATATTTTACACTCTTGTTGGGTATTGACACCAGTGTTGAATGGAGCATGTAGGAATTACAGCCTTTTAAAGGTACTCTATCTTGGCACCTGGTGTGCAGCCATTATCCATGACTTGCAATTTCAAAATCTGTTCCATAGTGACATCACATGAACCGCCCTGCGCCAAGAAGGACTGTTCGACTTAAGCTTGTCGGTCCCTCGTTATTCCGGGTGGACTCGCCTCCTTGCGATGTTACAAAGAAATATCCTGTAATGGCAAAATGGCTGTGCACCTGGTGACATGATAGGGGACTCCAAAAATTTTGTCACTGTCTTAACACTTATGGACATAACAGTACTGATGCACTGTTCACCTTATAAGACATGTAATCCCATGAATTGAATCAGCTCAAGAGTCTTGCTAAATCAGTAATACCTTCCCAAGACTCAAACCTTCAACCCCTCAAAGTAAAAGTCTTGTTCCTTGTTCATTTACCCAGCTGGTCTGTGCACTAAATGCAGGCCTCGGGCCCTATTTTACAAGGCAAGATTAAAATAGCTGGATAACTGAGTCAAAAACCAGAACAGGTCTATTCACTTCAGTCTGTGTTACAGATTTAGCAGTTCCGGATTTTACTCAGTACTGTAATCCAACTAACTCAGCTTTACTCAGTTTATCCTGCTAACTCTGCGGTCCCGCTCTGTGAAATAGAGCCGGGGTTGTGTTTTTGCTTTGTGCTTCAAGAGGAAGTTTGCGCCACTATTACTGCAGTCCCTCGAGAAAACAAAATGGAGTCCTCAGTTCATGAGTGTGACTCATTTTCCTGCTGTACGCCGGGGTCTCAGCAGGACTGATCGTACAACACTGATTACAACAGTACAGATCCTACATCACTGTGATTACAAACCTTATGCATAGATGATATGCACTTGAGAGGATGCTGTTATCCAAAGTGATGCACAGTATGTAAATGCATTCTGTGAGCACCATGATCCATTGGACAGTGACATACTTTTATCCCTCGCCATAAAGTGGTACGGGGGATATAGGATTGGGTTCTGTCGTTCATCATTCCTTCCTTCCATCCGTCTGTCCGTCACTCTTTTGATGGAGACAAGTTTTTTCCCAAAAACTATGAGAGACAGATGGGTCATATTCTGTTTGCTCGATAAGCTAGTCTTGATCTTCGTTGAGTTCGAAAAGGATGTGGAAGCAGACTTATTTACGAAGGTATGGCCCTTGATCGCGGCAGGGGATAGTGATGACCATGTTGTCTTGTTTAATTTGGTTCTGCACTCAAGCACTTAGAGTTTGAAAGGATACAATGACATTAAGTTTGAAGTGCAGACTTTTCGCTTTAATTTGAAGGAGATACCATCAGCAAACGAACTGTTTAGTAAATACAACACCTTTGTACATAGTCTAGATGCATAAAAACATTGGACAGTTTCACATGATGAAGAATTATACACTACAGGCCAAAGGTTTGGAAGCAAGATCAAATTTGTACAAAAAAAGATCATAGTTTCATTGCCATACTTTGCAACAAAATAAACATGATTATTATATAGTCACTTATCAGAATACATTTTTACTCAAATTATCAGGTCCATATTACTAGGCCCATGGTCCTAGTGCCCGCTGGAGTTCTGTTGGCATCCGGTGGTCTGTAAACCATGACATAAAGTGAATAATGCAAACTGTGATTTGTTTTTTTACTTTTTCACTGAAGTTGTGACTCTTACAAATCTTCTCAACCCAAAACTAAGCTCCTCCTTTCTTTTGTGAACATTTATTCAGCAATGCTCTAGTAACATCAATGTATACAGTACCTAAAGGTAAATAGAGGAAAATGGTGCATTTCAATGAAAGAAAACTCTAATCATGCAGTAAATACATCCCAAAATCCATAGATTTCATACTGGTTTTTAAGAAAGGCATTGTGAACAGAAACAAAGTTGCTTCCAAATTTTTGACCTTTATTGGCCTTGCTTCCAAACTTCTGGCCTGTAGAGTACTTTGTACTTTATTTGGACTGTAAATTTCATTCCTAACTGGGTTCCCATTGACATTTCAGATCTAAGTGCACTTAAATTGAAATGCTGGCTGTCAACTTGAGTCTCCAGGTATGGGCATCCACATGGAGTGAACCTGTCAGAGATTACAGCCTTTTTAATTCATCACTGTCAAGAAAATAGGGACCTCATAATAAACTGGGGCTCCATGGGGGATTTTGGGCCCCAAGAGGGGACCTTACATTGGGCCCCATCACCCGAGGTGACCGTGCTAATTTCAAACACAAAGTCTTGAGGACCCCTCTAAGTCTCTTGAGGGCCCCTGTTACTCTCTGTGCTTGGCAATGACTTCAAACCCCCCTCTGCTATGTCATGCAAACACTTGCAGCCTGTGGAGAAGATATGCTTGAGTGGCTTTCAGTGAATGTTTGATGTGCTTCTGTGATTATACAGCTCTTTGGCACTGGAGTTAATGTTCATAGTTGTCACTGCAAAATGCAGTTTTGACTTCAGCTCAGAATGCTGTGTAAACCCCAAGCGCTGCATGTTTACTACCCCTTGTGAGAAGTAGTATTAAGCAAGTGCTCAGTAACTGCTCGCTGGAAGGTAGTAATTACTGTAGAGGGAAGGAGTGTGTGGGAGAGGATGAGGGAGGCGAAGGCGGAGAGCTGGTGGGGGGTGGGGTGATGAGTGAGGGTGATTCATCATGTTGGCGAAGGATCAGCACCAGTTCGGACACAGCACAGCTGCTGTGGCTCTGCTGATGTGGATGCATGACTGTTTCAGTGATCTCTGCTTCATCTGTTACTGCTGAATAACATTTGTATTTAACCCTTTTTTTTAAATTGTGTTTTTTCTTCAAAACTCCAAGCCAGTGCTCGAAAACTCATTATCTGTTTCGGAATGTAAAAATTCTGATCACATTGGCTCAAGAAATTTTTTAAATGAAATTATGGACAGGTTATATACTGTACAAGCAGAAAAGTAACCAGAAGATGTGTCTTAAAATATGAAAAATTACTGGTCATACTGGCCACTAACAGACCATGTGAGAGGGTTCAGAATCTTGAAAGTGGCTCTCCCTTAAGGCACAGAATATTGAAATGAATATCGCATTGAGCTTTACGGAAAATCCATGTCCAATTGTGAATTTCATGATTTCTGCTGCCAGTGGGCCTGCTGGGCTGTCAGCTAAGGAAGGGCTGGCCAGCTGGGTTCTGCTGGGCTAAAGGCCTGTAGTTTTCAAGCAGCCGGAGTCCAAATGCAGCTCATGTCTCAGTCCCCCCAGTTAAAGGCATAAACCCTGGAGTTACAGCCAATGAACTGTTCTCTGGATTAAAGGAGGCGTTCACTTTCTGGTTCTCAGCAATAAAATCTCAACTTAAGTGTCCTTTGTTTTTTATAGTCAGAGTCTATTTTCCTGTGCTGAGGGGTGTTTCAGGAACTCGCCTGCTCAGTGCTGGATGCTGCGTTCTAAGATGGCTGGTCCAACGCGAATGGCAGCACCTGACCTCCTCCTCGACTCTTAAAGAGAAGCTTTTTTTTTTTGTCCGCTTCAAGTCTGTTTGGAATGGGGCAGCCTTGTCTAAATGCGTATCTCTTGGGAAGATAGCAAAAATTTGTGGCTGTAATTAAATGGACGATTTGTAAAATGTTTATAGGGGAAGAAAATGACGATGATGATGACGATGATAATGTCTGCTGTGACGTTACTGAAATGCACTGCCTGCAGTAGAGACTCACAGCACACGCCTCTACAGATCGACATGATATCACTTGCAGAGTTATCGCAGTGGGATCCATGTCTGGGCACGAGAAACTCTTATGCTCCAAAATAACATCGTTCCTACAAGAAGCAGTGAGTGCGCATGTTGTCTCACAGAACAAATTTCCCTTGCAGAAGGGCACTGGGGAAGGCGCTGTTATGTTTTTGCTGCGTTCAGCACTAATTACAGCGACCTTGCTACGTAGCAGCAGCACACACGCGCACACACTCGTTCACGCATGCGCACAAAGCCCTCGACCTCAGTTGGCCAAGGAAAATTCAACCCTGCGGCCAACATATAATTGCAACCAGCCTGTTTATTTCCTTCGGATTTTGGAACTGGGTAGAGTCTGTTCTGCATTACGAAGCAAAGCAATTCCAGTTAAACTGTGCACATACGAGTGTCTTCAGCAAATGTTAAAAAAGAAAACTTTTCTTTTTAACTGATCATGCGCAGATTGTAATTGAATGTAACTTGTCAAATATTTGTCTCTATAGAGATGGTGACACAAGATGCAGTCAGGGATGGAAATGCTTATGCTATTTAAATTGTCAAAAGTCCCTTTGTTGAGAGCAGTTAAAATCTTTGGCAAATGAACGCCATTGTTGGTAACACACAGAATCTCCCTGCTCTGCAGTAGAAACAGTTCATGCCTTCGCCCAGCATTAAGTGTGAAACGATGACTTTCTGGTAAAGATTGCCCTCAGAGATAAATTACAATTTTTGTGACATTTTCAGAACAAGTTGCCCTAACGTACCCTGAAAATTCCCTATTTACAATCAGTACATATTAAGTTTTTTTTTTATAAATGGCTTCTTCACTAGAGGTTTTTGTATGCCCACCGGCATGTGTTCAAATAACAGCTATTTGCATCGTGATGTATGTTGCATATGTATGTTTTGACTTAAGTGCTCGTGTTTGCTTAAACTATCAGTGATACAGAATCACGAGGGCTTTAGTTGTCATCGGGTTCAATAGAAGGGTAGGTTCCCTTGGTGATGTATATATTAGCAGGAAGTGAAATAGAGAACTGGATAGAAATGTGTTAAAAAGGCGTGTGCGGCCATTCTGGCTCACTTCCTGTGCACCTGAGGATGAAGCAGCTACAGCTGATGCACACTGCCTTCATTACCAGGAGTCTAAAGATTAGGAAACTGAAAATAGTAGGTCACTATTCGCATATTCGCAATCTTTCATTTTCACCACAGTTGGGAAACACCCAAAACTTTAGTTCCCAATAACAAAAAAATCCCACACGTGAGCAGAATTAGCATGGGTGCGATGGACATGGATACTAATTCTGCACTAACACATGAAATGGTTTATTCACTGAATGTTGGATGAGTGACACTGAGCACATTAGCCAGAATGGCCATTGAAACATATCCTGCCTTTAAAGTGGACTTTCCTTTCACTGTGTGAAGCTGTTTCCCATCAGCCCACAGGCGGGAGAAGCTGGCACCACCCTTGACTGCATGTCTACAGACTAACAATGGAGATGCGCCGCACAGTCCTCTTTGTCAGATGCCAAAAATAAATGATACTAGACAATTTGAAACTTAATTTCAAGTTTAATTGTGTGTTATCCTGGCCCTCCTGCCATTTCTTAAACCTAGGAAGCTTCCTCCTATGTGCACCACAACACTACATCGATTACAAGTACAAGCCCAGTTCCGAAATAGTTGGGACAGAGGGCCCTATCTTACGCCAGAGTCCCTAAACCCGTTATTTGGGGATTTAGCATTGCGTAAGAGGCGTTGCCCCGCGAATGTTGCGCACCTGCCTATATCCCTAAAACACCAGCGCTACCCGTACATTATGCATAGGCGTGGTTTGGGCGTTACGCCAGTTAAACCAATCAGTGTGCCAGGTGCCACTGCCTTTCGGAGCAGGCTGCGCTATCCCAAATCCCCAAACCGAAACCCGTGATGGAGAGATGAAGGTCGCCACGTTTCTCCGTCGACGAAGTTAAGTTGCCCGTGCATGAGGTCAAATCCAGTCAGGCGAGGATCTGTTTTTGTTAAGTTAATCATGAATTGTAGTATTATTATTATTATTATTATTTGACATTGACATATTGTTTAATGTTTGGTATGTAGTAAAAAAAAAAAAAAAAAAAATCAAGCCTACCCCTTTTGTGATGGAAACTTCATAAAAAAAAAAAAAAAATGCGTTTCGCCATGCACTTCCAACTCCCTCTCCCGTCTGAAATGAAGCATAGAACAAAATCCCATTTTAGAAAAATAAAATTAGGTATATGCACTGGCACTCAGCGACGTAACTCTTTTGTTTCCCCAGCGAGAGCGGCATTTCAGAACTCTTCAGCGAATGAAGGTAATTCTGGTGACAAGTACGTGGTTTCGTCCGTTTACATTTTCCAATCGGACAGCTGTCAATTTTTTTTTACAGCAAGTTGCGGACCGTGCTGCAAAAACAGGTGTGCGTACTTGTCGCCGAAATTACCTTCATTCGCAAAAGAGTTCTGAAATGCCGCTCTCGCTGGAAAAAAAAATTTCCGTTGCTGAGTGCCAGTGCATAGCGCTCTTGTGAAAGCCCAAATGCGGGTAGCGGGTGGTGGGTGGTTTTAGGACCCGCTATACGCTTTCCCTAACGTGTGTGGTCAAGATAGCAGTTGTAGGGAAAGCGCATAAACACGCCCACGGGCACACCTCCAGGCGCAAATAAAGGATTCGGCATAATGCGTAGCGGGTAGTGTGGCCGCAAGATATCGTTTAGGGATAGTGGAAGCTGCTAAATGCGTAATTCACGGGTTGCGGGTAGTGGCAACGGGTAAGGCAGTGTGAAAGATAGAGCCCAAAGTGTCAATTGTGAATAAAATCAAAACGCAATGACTTTCAAATCACACCAGCCAGTATTTTATTCACAATAGAACAGAAATAACATAGCAAATGTTGAAACTGAAAAAATTTTACAATTTTATCCACAAAACGAGCTCATTTCGAATTTGATGGCTGCTACAGGTCTCAAAAAAGTTGGGACAGGGGCCTGTTTACCATGGTGTAGCATCCCCTCTTTAACACAAAGTGGAGGCGTCTGGGCATTGAGGAGACAAGTTTCTTGAGTTCAGCCATTGGAATTTGATCCCAGTCTTGTTTAATACAGGCTTCCAGCTGCTGGAGAGTTTTGGGTCTCCTTTGACGGACTTTTCAAATAATTATGCGCCAAATGTTCTCAATCAGTGAAAGATCAGGACTGCAGGCAAGCCAGTTCAGCACACGGGACTCTTTTACTACGAAGCCATGTTGTTGTAATAGCTGCAGTATGTGGTTTTGCATTGTCCTGCTGAAATACACAAGGCCTTCCCTGGAATAGATGTCATCTGGAGGGGAGCATATGTTGCTCTAAAACCTTTATATACCTTTCAGCATTCATGGTGCTTTTTAAAACATGCAAGTGTCCCACACCATATGTACTAATGCATCCCCATACCATCAGAGATGGTGGCTTTTGAACTGAACGCTGATAACAGGAGGAGTGGTCTTTCTCCTCTTTAGCCCAGAGGACACGACGTCCATGATTTCCAACAAGAATGTCAAATTTAGACTCATCTGATCTCAGGACACTTGGCCACTTTGCTACAGTTCATTTTAAATGAGCCTTGGCCCACAGAACACGGCGGCGCTTCTGGATCATGCTCAACAATGGCTTCCTTTTTGCATGATAGAGTTTTACGTGGCATCTGTGGATGGCACGGCGGACTGTGTTTACAGACGGTGGTTTATTGAAGTATTCCTGGGCCCATTTAGTAATGTCAATGACAGAATCATGCCGGTGAGTGATGCAGTGGCGTCTGAGGGCCCAAAGATCACGGGCATCCAGTAAAGGTCTTTGGCCTTGTCCCTTATGCACAGAGATCTTTCCAGTTTCTCTGAATCTTTTGATGATGTTATGCACTGTCAATGATGAGACCTTCAAAGCCTTTGCAATTTGACGTTGAGGAACATTGTTTCTAAAGTTTTCCACAATTTTTTTTATGCAAGCCTTCACAGGTTGGAGAGCCTCTGGCCATCTTTACTTCTGAGAGACTCAGCCTCTCTAAGACATCCCTTTTATAGCCAATCATGTTACACACCTGATGCCAGTTAACTTAATTACTTGCTAAATGTTCTTTCAGCTGATTCTCTCATATATTAATAGCTTTTTCAGCCCTTTTTTGCCTGTGTCCCAACTGTTTTGAGACCTGCTGCAGCCAGAAAATTTGAAATAAGCTGATTTTGTGGATAAAAATGTAAAATGTCTCAGTTTCAACATTTGAAATGTTATCTATGTTCTATTGTAAATAACATATTGGCTCATGTGATCTGAAAGTCATTGCATTTTGATTTTATTCACAATTTACACTTCGTCCCACTATTTCGGAATTTGGGTTGTACTACTAATAAAGAGATTTGCCAAGTCCAAGGTGGGATTTGAACCCCTGGTCTCATTGTCTTACCGCTTATTAGGGCCCGAGCGACGACTGCAAGTCGTCCGCGGAGGACCCTATTGAAATCGTGCTGTTTATTATTATTATTATTATTATTATTATTCCTCCGACATTTCAAGGGCCAATTTCGCCCCTTTCTCAAACTTGAAAACGCTTGTAACTTTCCACATTCGTCCGGCCACATCCGAAATTCAACATTTTTGGGCGCCCGTTCATGGTCGACGCAAAATGCCAAAATAGCGCCCCCTAAACACGTTTCAAAATTCCCATAGGGAAATTGGGTTACTTTCTCGTAGGCAGACAAAATTTGGTAAACATGTGTATCATACCCAGACATACAAAAAATTTAATTGCAGCCACGCCCTAAACCCAACACGAAGTCGGCCATTTTGATTTGAATTTTTTAATTTTAAAACGAACTCCTCCTAGGGATTTTGCCCGATCGACTTCAAATTTGGTACAGATCATCTAGAGACCAAGCTGATCAAAGTTGTGCTCTGCATGTCTGTAGGTCAAAGGGCGTGGCTGCTAGGGCGTGACAAATTTTGGCTACTCGCCAAAAAAAATTTCAAAATGCTCTCACGCCAACATACTTGATCGTAGCAGCTTCAAACTTGCTGGAAATGATGATGGCTCCGCCCTGAACGTCACGATATAATAACTTCCCACTTTACTAATAGTGTCCCCCGGTGGTAACAGGAAGTGTCCAGTTCAGTTACTTTGTCGTAGGCAGACAAAATTCGATACACATATGTATCATACCCAGACATACTAAAAATCTCATTGGAGCCACGCCCTAAACCCAACAGGAAGTCGGCCATTTTGATTTGAATTTTTGAATTTTAAAACGAACTCCTCATAGGGATTTCGCCCCATCGACTTCAAATTTGGTACAGATCATCTAGAGACCATGCTGATCAAAAATTGTGCTCTGCATGTCTGTAGGTCAATGGGCGTGGCCGCTATGCCGTCCCCATTTCAGATGCTTTGCCATGCATATTCGAGCAGCTCTCCCTCCCTCATACTTCATCCAAACGGCTTCAAAATTCCTGTACATGATAAGAGCCCTGCCCTGAACGCCTCCATTTGCTCATAGGCAATCTCGCTCATGGCGCCCCCTTGTGGAAACAGGAAATGCCACATTTCACATTGACATTTGCCGATTTGCTCTAAACTTGACATTTGTGCTGAGGGTCTGCCCCTGAATGAACCTGCCCACGTTTGGTTATGCTCCGAGCGCCCCCGCTGGATGAACTATCAACTTATCATAACTCCTTAGTGCTTTGTCCGATTTGCTCGAAACTTTATCACAGGTTGGTGCCTGTACTTGACCTGTCCAATGGTCGTGAGTGCACACCTGCACCCATCAGGATCTCACCACTACCCACAACGTGCACAAGGGTGCGAGGGCCTGTTCATTGCTGCTTGCAGCTTTAATTTGGTAGTGTAATGCATCACAGGTCAGCCTAGTGGTCATGTGGTTCAGCCTTCACTCTACAGTTCAGCATTGGACTCGCTGAGCTCCTGCCTTCAAACGCACTGTACTGACGTGTGAAAGCTTATTAATGAAGGATGCGGCACATCTGCCGATGAAGGATTAGATCCGGTGCCTCTCAGTCTGGGACAATAAATTCATGGAAGAGGAAAAAAAACTGGAGCACACGGATACCCAAAAAGCCTTTAATGATGCGTTTTGTTTTTACCAAAATCTAGTTTATGGTGAAAGAGTTGAGTTGAAATATTAACATTTGTACCAAATATTGCAAAGATATGTATCTTTAAGTGGTCTAAATTTCATTAGGTTGTCTAACCATCTGCATGGTCAACCTCCACCCTGAATGTAGGGGTACCGCTGGTGTTTTTTACACTGTGACCATTTTCGGAGGCCCATAACTTTTTCATTAAATGTTTATTTTGTGTTATATTGCTTCTGCATGTAGTTTGTTACCCAAATAACACAAATATATTTGAAATTTGGGTCTTGGTGTAAAGCTGACCACCCAGTGAGCCATCAAAATGTGAAAAAAAAAATTTACATCCAACCCATTTTCAATTGCTCATAGATCCCAAATGGTTCATCACAGTGCAATTTTGATGCCAGATTCTGAAAGCCAGGGCAACAATTAACGAGAACAGCACTTTTCAGCTTTCTATCATATTTAGAAAAGATTTTATAGCCTTCCAAAAATGCTCATGAGCCAATGTCATGATTCGCAAGTGCAAAAAAACGGGGGCGACATCCCAGTTTAAAATGGTTCTTACATGAAAACCATTTGAGATATTGAACTGAAACTTGGGATTCCTTTGTTTGCTACCCTAAGGTATTTTTCGAAAAAAAATGGGCCAAATCGAAGAAGGACCCCCCAGAACTTTTCTGAGAATTGGTTCATTTGGCATGGAATGACCCCTTTTTATGATAAAGCTTTCACTTGCATTTGCAGATGCAGTGGCAAATGGTGTTGATTGATTAAGGTTTACCACAGTAATTTTGAGCTCATCTTGTGATATCAATTACAGTCGGATGACGGATCTAAAGACAGTGACATCTGAGGGATCGGAGGTCACGCAAATTCAAAAGTGGATTTCGGCCTTGCCCTATATTCACCGAGAATCAACAGAATTCCCTCCTTTTTAATCAAATTAAGTGCTGTAGGGGGTGAATTGCCCAAAATCTTACCTATATGTCTTTGGAGGACGTTGATCTCAAAGTGATGGATAATAAGCTTATACATCTGTTGGCAAATTAGTGAACCTCGATCGCTCTTTGCTCTTGAGGGACTGGGCCTTTTTTGGAGGCTCTTTTTGTACTATAACACGATTAGCTCACCTGTCTCACTCCACTTTATTACTGCAATATTTCACATCACTGTTGGTCCTAAGTTGCCCCCATCCCAACATTTTTGGAATCTGTTGCAATCATTTGATTTGGAATAAGCATGAAGTTAAAGACCCAAATAATACATTGTGGTTGTGTTTTCAATATAGCACAGGATAAATTAACTTTTCAAATCACTCCTTTTTGATTTTATTGGTCCCGATTTGCCCCAGCGCAAACTTTTTTTTTCTTTTTTGGAGTCAATTACATTTGATCATAAATCATTAGATTTCAGAAGCATTTTATTATTTAGTGTAATATTTTCAATTGGTAATTGAATTTACAAGTTAAGGATCAGATAGCATGTTGCTGTAGTGTTTTCAATAGGGTGAAAGGACTTTTCAAATGACTCTATCTTACTTGCATATAGCATAATGTGCAAACTTTTTTTCAGAATTGGGGTTGTATGGCCTGAGCAGTATCCTTTATCTTTTGTTTATTTTGAATATTGGTAGCATTTGGAGTTTATACTGAGTTATGTTTATATAAAAATATAATAGCACAGTATTTTGATTTGGTAAGCGATAAAGTTTCTCTAACTCAATGTTTTGTAGATTTATTGGCTCAGCGAAAATCTCCCTCAGAGACTTAGCGAGCGGTCAGCAGAGCTCCCTTCCCTCCAAAAACGTTCCCCTCGTTAATGAAAAAAATCACGACATTGGGGTGAGTAAATGTTTTTACCCGTATAAGTGGTGTATTCCATATCAATTTAAATCTTGACTTTGAAAAGTTACTTTTTTATTTATGATAGCTGTATTTTTTATCATTGAGTGAGGATAATCCTTTTCACAGAAACTGAAAAAATAATACTCTGTTAAGTATGTGATTTTCATAGTTTCTCTATGTTTCCTTTGTTTTACAGAAAGAATTCCTTTCCCTGTATAGTATTATTTTAGGACCAGATGAAATTCTCTCTCATGTTAATACTTGTTCAGTGTATTCAAATGAGTATTCTCCAGTTTCTTCAATTCATTTCAAAATGTTAAATAAAACCAGCACTTTGGCTGATTATTCTCATAATGAGCTGTTGTCTAGGCAACCATCAGCATGGTGATTGGCTATGAGCCGCCGGCCAGCACCACGCCGACCCCCTATGAGCAGACAGACGGGCTGCAGGGATCTGGGGATCCAGGTAAGATCAGGCATCGGCATCATTACATGAACAAACTACATGTGAATCTTTGGGGACAGAGATACCATCAGGCAATGTGATATCAGGTGGACGCGAAAGCAAACCGTTACTTTGCCCTGTGGCCCGTTAGCCTTGGAGATGAGAACCATTGGTGTGGAGTTTCAGTCATTGCAACCTTCTTTAAATTCTTTAAAAATCCATGAGAATATTTCAAAAAAATACTTCTCCCAAAAGTATTGCCTTTTGATCAAAGCTTATGGTGAGTCAGTTTAACCCAAACTGAAGGAGGAGATTAGTACAAGTTTTTTTCTGTGTGACTGTTTACTGCCGTCACAGTTTTAAATGCAGTTGGTGTGGACACAACAGTGTGCTTTCAGTTTCCATGTGTACACCCTGAATGTTGATGAATGATCGCCCTTCCTTTATTTCTTGGCAGGTCTGTGCTCTGAATGTCCTTGAGCGAGGGCATTATTTCATGAGGGGAAGTGTTTTTATGGAAATGTTTGATGCAAATTAATGCTGAAGAATAGATATTCTCAGTGGAATCAAGTGGAGATTACCATGCTTGTTCTTCCTGTTAGCAACACACTGTTTGTCTTGCCATTGTGACTTTTGTTAAAAATTAGAAGATGAATAATATTCCCTTGTTACACACAACACGAAGGGGCCTGAGTCATGTAGTTTGTGGGCGTTTTTTTTCCAAGAAAGACATAAAGAAGAAAACATTTCAAAAAATCGTATGGTACCAGCCTCCCTGTGACTCCAACTTTTAACATAAATATAAACTGCGGCCCCAAACCGTTACTCGATACCCTACTAAAAGGCCAAGTATTTCATTTTTAATGAATGAAAACACAACTGAAGTATTACAATCTCCTTTGAGAAAGAAACATCCTGAAAACTGTGATTAAAAAGCCATAAAGTGCAGAGGTTGGTACATTTTTAGCATCTGACTTAGAAATGCCTGGCATTTTTGGAAGCCTTTACGCCAGTAGGGAAATCTCTGTAAATTTAAGGCCAATTTTAGATAATTTCCTATCAGTTATAAAAATAATAATATAATATTGCACATCTTGCAATGCGAATTGTTATTTTGTAAGATTTTATTAAAAATAGGGCACTGAATATCAATGATCTTACTCTCCTGCAGCGGATATATGGTATGAACTCAAAAACCTTATATGAACTTACAGCCTGGATTCGATGTGATAAACATATGGTCTGAGAACAGGAAGGAACAGGAGCGGGGAGGAGTGGAAGGAATTCTACTGGTCTGAGCGATATAAAATCAGACTGTGTGTCTCCATCCTGTCTGAGCGATATAAAATCAGACTGTGTGTCTCTAATCTGTCTGAACGATATAAAAATCAGACTGTGTGTCTCTATCCTGTCTGAGCGATATAAAATCAGACTGTGTGTCTCTATCCTGTCTGAGCGATATGAAATCAGACTGTGTGTCTCTATTCTGTCTGAGCAATATGAAATCAGACTGTGTGTCTAAATTCTGTCTGAGCGATATAAAATCAGACTGTGTCTCTATTCTGTCTGAGCGATATGAAATCAGACCATGTGTCTATCCTGTCTGAGCGATATAAAATCAGACTGTGTGTCTCTATTCTGTCTGAGCGATATAAAATCAGACTACGTGTCTCTATTCTGTCTGAGCAATATAAAATCAGACTATGTGTCTCTGTCCTGTCTGAGCGATATAAAATCAGACTGTGTGTCTCTATCCTGTCTGAGCGATATAAAATCAGACTGTGTGTCTCTATCCTGTCTGAGCGATATAAAATCAGGCTGTGTGTCTCTATTCTGTCTGAGCGATATAAAATCAGACTGTGTCTCTATCCTGTCTGAGCGATATAAAATCAGACTGTGTGTCTCTATTCTGTCTGAGAAATATAAAATCAGACTGTCTCTATTCTGTCTGAGCGATATAAAATCAGACTGTGTGTCTCTATTCTGTCTCTATATAAAATCAGACCATGTGTCTATCTTGTCTGAGAGATATAAAATCAGACTGTGTCTCTATTCTGTCTGATATAAAATCAGACTGTGATATCCTGTAAAATCAGACTGTGTGTCTCTATTCTGTCTGAGAAATCAGATAAAAAATCAGACTGTGTCTCTATTCTGTCTGAGCGATATAAAATCAGATATGAGCGATATAAAATCAGACTGTGTGTCTCTATTCTGTCTGAGCGATATAAAATCAGACCATGTGTCTATCTTGTCTGAGAGATATAAAATCAGACTGTGTCTCTATTCTGTCTGAGCGATATAAAATCAGACTGTGTGTCTCTATCCTGTCTGAGCGATATTAAATCAGACTGTGTGTCTCTATCCTGTCTGAGCGATATTAAATCAGACTGTGTGTCTCTATCCTGTCTGACGATATGAAATCAGACTGTGTCTAAATTCTGTCTCGATATAAAAAACTATCTATTCTGTCTGAGCGATATAAAATCAGACTGTGTGTCTCTATTCTGTCTGAGCGATATAAAATCAGACTGTGTGTCTCTATTCTGTCTGAGCGATATAAAATCAGACTGTGTGTCTCTATCCTGTCTGAGCAATATAAAATCAGACTGTGTCTTTATTCTGTCTGAGCGATATAAAATCAGACTGTCTCTATTCTGTCTGAGCGATATAAAATCAGACTGTGTGTCTCTATCCTGTCTGAGCGATATAAAATCTGACTTTCTCTCTATTTTGTCTGAGCGATATAAAATCAGACTGTGTCTCTATTCTGTCTGAGCGATATAAAATCAGACTGTGTCTCTATTCTATCTGAGCGATATAAAATCAGACTGTGTCTCTATTCTGTCTGAGCAATATAAAATCAGACTATGTGTCTCTATTCTGTCTGAGCAATATAAAATCAGACTATGTGTCTCTATTCTGTCTGAGCAATATAAAATCAGACTGTGTCTCTATTCTGTCTGAGCGATATAAATCTGACTGTTTGTCCATCCTCATGCTAAAGCATATTCTGCATCTCCTTGCATCTACTTCCCTGATCTGGAAGTGTGGGGGGAAAAGCCAAGTTGAAGGGGGTGGATTTTTAGGTCCTGAGATGTCCTCTCTTACCTGGCCTGACAGAAGGTGATACCAATGAAGAAGAGGATGTGGAGGGGGTAGAGGGAGGGCAGGGCGTGACTCCTGGCACAGTGCCCCCTCCTGGTCAGCCGGGGAAGCCCATCCCGAGGGTGAAACGCGTGACCAGGAAAAGAAATAGGCTGTTAGCGAACAAGCCTCAGGATTTCCAGGTACACAGCTCCATAGCCTGTGGAAATAGCAGAAATTCAGAGCCTGTATCGGCGCTCCTGTGGGATTTTTCATGATATTTCAGGATAACCTCATTAGCTGGAGAACTGCACCAACTAATACCCACTCAAATCTAAAATACAGATGATGGTAAAAAGAGCCTCTCTGGGCTCCACCTACTGTGCCATCATCCAGCTGAGTAATCCGACTACTTGCAGTATCTCCTGGAGAATAAAGATTCACAAGTTCTGCTGGTTTTACTGTAAAATCAGCACCCAAATCAGACCCAAGTAATGTGGTGAAACAAGTTCACTGTGGAAAAACTGCTCTAATTTGAGTAATAAAGTGAAAGTGTCGCCCAAAAGCTTGTGGCTTTCCAGAGCCAGGGTTTCCTTCCCCTGCTGTTTGATAGATAAGCTTTGTGTGTTTATGGTGATTTGGCAGCATGGTTGGTGGACATTAATATCAGTTTTGCATTCGCAGCAGCTGTGTTTATGGTTGCCTTACATTTATCTTTTTAAAATTTCTGACTGTGAACATTTCAGGATTATTCATCTCCTTTCTGTTTTTGTTCATGAAATTTCAAAATGTAACCTCTGTACATCTGCATGTTAATATCTTTTCCACTGATTCCTACCTTCGTTGATCAGATTCGTGTTCGGGTTATTGAAGCTCGTCAGTTGCCCGGTAACAACATCAAGCCTGTCGTCAAGGTGAATGTCTGTGGACAGACACACAGAACCAGGATCAAAAGAGGAAATAACCTCTTTTTTTGATGAGGTAACTTCCTAGTTTAATGATGTCAAAGTGATTTACAATGTATTATCAAAATTATTTCCATTGTATCTCAGCAGCTTTCTTTAACGCATTTTTTTTTTTTTTTTTTTTGCAGATTTTCTTTTACAATCTGAACATGTTACCGTCAGAGCTGTTTGACGAGTACGTGACCATTCGGGTGAGTTAACGTTTCCAAATGCTGCCATGTTTTAAAATCAAAAACATCAGGTTTGAATCTGTTCTTGTTAACATGAGCTGATCCTGGCAAACAAACCCACAAACCTTATTGGCTGCCAGACAGTATCATTTAGATTCATGCTTTGAAGCCTCCATGCTCCGGTTCTCTCTGGATTCATAAAGAATCAGGACATGAGTCCTGAGTTGACCAGTAAAAATGTACACTAGTGTCATATTCCCTCTCCATGCAGGTGTATGACTCGTTTTCTCTCCGAGCAGACAGTTTGATGGGGGAGTTTAAGGTACGAATCCTTCACTCAGTCACACGTCATTCAGTTATGCAATTCTCTTGCTCTGGACATCAGAACCGTTCTGTGCAGGTCCATAGCGTAGAGTGTGTAGCGTAGTTTATTGTTTCATGTATATTAACGTTTTTACTTTAAAATCCACGTTTCTCTCTGCAGCTGGATGTTGGCTACATCTACGATGAACCAGGTATATACTGGTTTGACATTTAACTCCTTGCATTGAGACAGTATTAATTTTTAGCATTTAAAATTTTCTTAGATTTTCCAGATATTGTTTTTGACAGAATGATAGCATGAGATTTAAAACAATCAGGTTGAGAAACAGACACAGGAATGATTTGAGTCAGGTTTATCTCAGAAAAGGGATTATAATGATAAATTGAACTGCTGAAGATTTTTCTTGTCATGTTCTGCCAGAAAAGGGCAGCTCATCAAAACTAGCTGAAGTAAATTCTGTCGGAAAACAGGATATTTATGTAGGATATTCAAGATCTGGCAATTCCAACCCACGGCTCATCTCATCATTATATGAAGTATTTATGTTTTGCTTTATATGTATTAGTATATTACAAGACATTCATATTTATTAGTATATATTGTGCGTGAAAAAATATTTGGTTTTTTTACAGTTTATTATTGGTAGCTTGACGGAATTAGAATTTCTGCACGTGGTGCAACTATGCTTACCCTGTGCATCTGACAATTACAACAACAATCTTGAATCTGGATGGTCTCCAGAGACGAGAGCTTCATTCTGGGCCCGCGGGAGCTGAAGGCCCTGTTTTGTCGTTACTGTCAAGTAAATTGAGCAACTAAATCATAAAATAATGACACAGTTTACTAAGAAGCCCAGTCAGCAGCTAGGGCCAGGTATGTAGGCCACTCGTGTAGTCCGCAGGTATATGTGTTGAGTTTGGAGTGTTGTTTCCCTTATCTCTGTGTGTGTGTGTGTGTGTGTGTGTTCATATGATTTCATGTGTTTTTCTGTACTTGATGCCCTCATTTGTGCGCTCGCTCATTAGCGCATGCTGTCCTGAGGAAGTGGCTGCTCCTGGGGGACCCCGATGACTCGAGCTCTGGGGCGAGGGGGTACCTCAAAGTCAGCGTCATGATCGTAGGGACTGGAGACGAGCCCCCGGTACCGACACACCGAGCCACACCCACCCTGCTACACCTGCCTACTGTGCTTCAACCATTTATAACCACTGTCTGTTACACCCACCCACACCATCCCTGCTACTGCATCTACCTATAGCTGGCTATACCCCTGTATTCAGTACACCACTCTGCGCTATATCTACTTACCCTGCTTACTTCACCCACCTATAAGCAGCCTGCCTGCTAAATTCCCATCCTGCTATAAGCCATCCAGACTCAACCTTCATACTTATTATGCAGCCAATGTCAAGCCTGCCCACTGCTAGCAAGCGTAGTACCCCTGTGCTACACCCATGGCTTTTTATTATATTGTGTTTTGTTCATGTTTTTATGTTAATATGATTGTAAACAGGGCTCCATAGCAAGTGACACCGAGGTCTCAATGGGTTTTCCCATTAAATAAAGTTAAAAAAGATCTATTCCTGTCAACTTGCTACATCCACTCACCTGAATTTCAACATCCACACCTCTGTTGTTACTGCGTACTACACACTCATCCACAAACTGTGCTCAGATCTAATACCCCAGAATCCATAACCGGCATGCATAAACATATAGACCGGATATGTACAAGGCCTTCACTACTGTGATTGATGATGTTCTGACGCAGTTAGTCTGTCTTCATGCCTTTGAAATCTGGGTTATATTACTCCTGTGACGTTACAGAGCCTAATGATTCCTGTGATGTCACCATAGACTGAAGTGTGGGTCATGTGATTCCTGTTGCATCACTGTAACCTGTGTCTCCTGTGATGTCACCACACACAGATGGAGAGGAAGGAGGCGGATGATGAGCAGGACGATATCGAGAGTAACCTGCTGCTCCCGGCGGGAGTCAGTCTGCGATGGGTCACCCTGACACTGAGAGTGTACCGTGCTGAGGACATGCCTCAGAGTACGGCCAGAATAACTCTGCATGTCAACACTGAACACTGAACTCACAATGAACACTATTGACCTATAGAGCACAGTTCTTCCAATGAGCACTGTGAGCAGGACTCTCTGACAAAACACAGATATCACAGTGAAGAGCACAGCTGTCGCAATATACCTGACTCTGTCAGAAGACAGCTATTTCAATCAGCATTACACTCTTAAAGAGCGCAGCTCTTACAATGAAATCTGCGCTCAGATTCTGGGCAGGGGGGAGGGGTTCAGAGGGAAAGGAGGGCAGATGGGGGGGTGAACTTCTACCTATCTACCCTTACAAAAAAAATTGCATGTAAAGGCACCTGTGAAATAAACCATACGTGGTTTTGGAACATGATCTTCTGCTATATGTGATTATTTCACAAGGAAAAGGCAACATGAAAAACATGTTCCAGGCCAAATTTTATTTCACATTTTCAATGTCTTTCTTTTACAAGTGAAATAACCACACGTGGTGGTTGCAGATCACATTTTCCAAAGCCATATGTGGTTTATTTTACACGTGATTCTCATGGTGATTTTTCCATATGTGATCTGCTGGCTTATGTGATTATTTCACATGTGACATACTGAAACCCTACATTTGAGAAATACATGTGAATTGCTAACATGTGCCCAAAAACCAACCTGAAATACATGTCCAAGCCGCATTTGCAGTTCCCATGTGTATTCCTCACATGTCTGTTTCTCACACGTGTATTTCTAACATGTGTGTTTCTCACACGTGTATTTATAACATGTGGGTTTCTCACACGTGTATTTCTCACATGTGGGTTTCTCACATGTAAAACAATCATGTGCTTGCAGTTCACATGTAAAGATCATGAAAATCACGTGATCAGCAATGTTTCTGACTCATATGTAAAGCACCAGTATGAAAAATAAACTTGCTGAAAAACATTTAAAAGTATTCTTTTAGTAAAATTATATTTTTCTACATAAAAGTTTAAGTAAAAAACAAGTGTGCAAAGTAATGCATCCAAAACAAGTCCCCTATTTAAAGATGAGTTCACTCAAATATTGATTGGGACAACTTTACCCTCCCAGAATATTGTGCCCCTACCATCTATATGTAAGCCTACGTCCTCAATGCCAACAACGAGCATTTTGAGTTGAAATTAGACATGACAGTGGCGTAAATCAGCTCACAACAGAAACATATCAGCTGCACAGTGCGCATGGGCTGATTTTCAAAATAATTTGTCAAATGCTCTGCAGCATGTGAAAATGTTATCTTACATGAGTATTGTACAACCCCAATTCTGAAATAGTTGGGATGAAGTGTAAATTGTGAATAAAACCAAAATGCAATGACTTTCAGATCACGAGCCAATATGTTATTTACAATAGAACACAGATAACATTTCAAATGTTGAAACTGAGACATTTTACATTTTATCCACAAAATGAGCTCATTTCAAATTTTCTGGCTGCAACAGGTCTCAAAAAAGTTCGGACACAGGCAAAAAAGGGCCGAAAAAGCAATTCATATACAGTGCCTGACAAAAGTCTTGTCGCATAAGGACATAATAACTAAAAATAGCATATAACTTTATTTCTAACCAATCAATTGTTACAATAAATGGTCCATTTTAATGTCAAGGGCTTTCACATTAATAATTTGGTGCAAAATGAAACCGTCAAAAAGTGTTCTGATGTTCACAGCCTGGTTAAGCCCATAACATGTTTTTGCTGGGACAAAAGTCTTGTCGTCTCTTCAGATGATGCAACAAATCGCAGATTAGAGTTTAACCTATGACAAATACTGTAATTAACACATTCCCAGATGTGTATAGAAATAACCCCAGCACACCAGACTTTCATATGAGGTGCGACTAGACCTCTGACAACATACCAAAGATTCAACCACAGACCAAAGTGCTGATCATCAAGAGCCTGAAGACTGAGTCTGCTGCTGAGGTGGCAGACATCTTTAATGTATCCAAATGTCAAGTGGAGGGGATGAGAAAAAGATTTGGAGAAACTGGTGACGTTCATGGCAAGCGCAGGTCAGACAGACCCCGGTATGACAACTGTTTGAAAGGACTGTTTGTTGCTTCAACTGTACAAGGCCAGCCCTTCTTCAACTACAGCGAAGCTACATGAGGAAATGTCACCAAAAATCCCGGTATCTACAAGAAGAGTTTGTCAAATTCTCTCTCAAAGTGGTTTTCATAGCCGAATTAGTGCACAGAAGCCTGCATTAAACAGAAAACATAAAACTTGCATTGCATTTGCCAAGGCCCACAGCTCGCAGAAAGGATTGATACTGGAAAAGTGGCTGAAAGTTTATTTTTCTGGTGAATCATCCACTGAACTGCATCCCAGTCGCCGTACAAGACCTGTTGGAACCCTCATGGACCCAAGATTCTCCCAGAAAACAATCATGTTTGGTGGAGGAAAAATCATGGTTTGTTGTTACATCCAGCATGGGGGTGTGAGAAAGATCTGCAGAGTGGATGGCAACATCAACAGCCTGAAATATCAAGAAGTTCTTGCTGCCCTACTTATACTGCTGCTCCTTCTCATACTTCTGCCTCCATGTCACAGTTCCTGAAAGTGAAGAAGGTGAAGGTACTCCAGGATTGGCCGACCCAGTCACCTGACATGAACAATTATTGAGCATTTCAGGGGTAAGATGAAGGAGGAGGCTTGGAAGATGAAACCATAGAATCTTGATGAACTCTGGGAGTCCTGCAAGACTGCTTTCTATGCCATTCCAGATGATTTCATCATCAAGTTATCTCAGTCATTGCCAAGACGTATGGATGCAGTCCTCCAAGCTCATAGGAGTCATACATAATATTAATTCTTTTTTTTCCAAGGCACCATTGCTTTATGTTCTGATATTATAGTGGCATATTTGTGTATTCAAAATAAAGTGTATGTATAATTTCCACATTTTTTTTTTTTTTTTTTTCAATGCGAAAAGACTTTTGTCCAAGCAAAATCTGACCGTTCTGTACAAATTAAATTATAAAACTCAATGAATGAGACAAAACTCTATTTTGGTATATTTCACATAATCTAGAGGGCTTTGCCTTTCATATAAGCCATTTTTGATTCCAGTTGATCAACTACAAGTCAGGTTATTATTTGTTGTTCCTACAACTTGGATAAGTGACAAGACTTTTGTCCGGCACTGTATAAGAGAATCTGCTGAAAGAACATTTAGCAAGTAACTAAGTTAACTGGCATCAGGTGTGTAACATGATTGGCTATAAAAGGGATGTCTTAGAGAGGTTTAGTCTCTCAGAAGTAAAGATGGCCAGAGGCTCTCCAACCTGTGAAGGCTTGCGTAAAAATGTTGTGGAATACTTTAAAAACAATGTTCCTCAATGTCGAATTGCAAAGGCTTTGAAGGTCTCATCATTGACAGTGCATAACATCATCAAAAGATTCAGAGAAACTGGAAAAATCTCTGTGCATAAGGGACAAGGCCAAAGACCTTTACTGGATGCCTGTGATCTTCTGGCCCTCTGACGCCTCTGCATCACTCACCGGCATGATTCCGTCTCTGACATTACTAAATGGGCCCAAGAATACTTCAAGAAACCACTGTCTGTAAACACAGTCCGCCGTGCCATCCACAAATGCCACCTAAAACTCTATCATGCAAAAAGGAAGCCATTGTTGAGCATGACCCAGAAGCGCCGCCGTGTTCTGTGGGCCAAGGCTCATTTAAAATGGACTGTAGCAAAGTGGCAAAGTGTCCGGTGGTCAGATGAGTCCAAATTTGACATTCTATCGGAAATCATGGGCGTCGTGTCCTCCGGGCTAAAGAGGAGAAGGACCACCCCTCCTGTTATCAGCGTTCAGTTCAAAAGCCAGCATCTCTGATGGTATGGGGATGCATTAGTGCATATGATGTGGGACACTTGCATGTTTTAAAAAGCACCATGAATGCTGAAAGGTATATAAAGGTTTTAGAGCAACATATGCTCCCCTCCAGACGACATCTATTCCAGGGAAGGCCTTGTGTATTTCAGCAGGACAATGCAAAACCACATACTGCAGCTATTACAACAGCATGGCTTCGTAGTAGAAGAGTCCCGTGTGCTGAACTGGCCTGCCTACAGTCCTGATCTTTCACCGATTGAGAACATTTGGCGCATAATTAAACGAAAAGTCTGTCAAAGGAGACCCAAAACTCTCCAGCAGCTGGAAGCCTGTATTAAACAAGAGTGGGATCAAATTCCAATGGTTAAACTCAAGAAACTTGTCTCCTCAATGCCCAGACGCCTCCACTCTGTGTTAAAAAGAAGAGGGGATGCTACACCATGGTAAACAGGCCCCTGTCCCAACTTTTTTGAGACCTGTAGCAGCCATCAAATTTGAAATGAGCTCATTTGTGGATGAAATTGTAAAATTTCTCAGTTGCAACATTTGCTATGTTATCTCTGTTCTATTTTGAATAAAATACCGGCTGGTGTGATTTTAAAGTCATTGCGTTTTGATTTTATTCACAATTTACACTTTGTCCCAACTATTTTGGAATTGAGGTTGTAAATCACTTATGAAAATGGTCAATTCACATGCAAACTTAAAATTTTCATGTGTGAAAAGGCATATTTCAATGGTGACGTTGTGATTTGGCAAAAACATATGAAACTGCTGAATGCTCATTTACATATAAGACAATATTTAGAACATCAGTTGTAAATCCCAGAATAAACATACTTAATTGACTTTGTTTGACTTTTTCACTGCTCACAGTCTGAATGCAATATTACAAAAAATGTTATTCTTATATTCATTATTTCATTAATCTAGAATGATTAGTTTAAAAATAGTCTTAGGCTCTGAATAAGTGTAATGAGAGAGTTTGGGAGAAGATGCAAAACAGTGGAATTTGCCGGAGCCCTCGTGAGTTTGTTTTGTTTGTGTTTCAGTGGATGATGCTTTTGCTCAGTCCATCAAACAAGTATTTGGAGGAGATGCTGACAAGAAAAACTTAGTGGATCCATTTCTGGAAGTCAGCTTTGCGGGCAAAAAGGTGCATTTTTCAATACCTTGATCAGCCTGTGTGCTTGTACATACAGCTGACCATGTTTTCAAGCTTTTACACTCTTACTATTCAATCAAGATCGTGTGTTTGTGCACCAGAAGTATGCTAATTGAGTATTGCATTGCAATGTTTTCTAATTAGCTACACGTAAAATAAATTCAGTGAGATAACAGCTACTATCCGTACAAACTAACATTACTATTGTGCAGTGATCAATAATTTTTTAAGTCAGCCAATTTTTCACAGGATGTGAAAAGCTGTTTACCATCATCCAATCATTTTCTCAGATTCTGTCTTTTTTTTTTTTTTTTTTTTGTCTTAAGCTCTGTACCAAAATAATAGAGAAGAATGCGAACCCAGAATGGAACCAGCTGATCAACTTACAGGTCAAAGTAAGAGACGCCATTTTACTATTATTGTTGAGTACAATCTAAAGGGTAAAAATGTGTTGATTAATAATTTAATCTGGATCAGATGAACTTTTATCATTATTACACATGTATTATTATATGTTTGTACACAACCAGGATATGTGCAATTAAATTTCAATGTCCCGAAAATCTAAGAAGATGCTTTCCTTCATCCTTGTACATGCAGTTCCCGTCTATGTGTGAGCGCATCAAATTAACGGTTTTTGATTGGTAAGTGAATTATTTTGATTGGTAAGTATATTATTTTGCTAATTATTTCTTCAAGTTAACTTAACCAGTCCAATATCCTAGCAGGAAAAAAAAACTTATTAAAGTATTCAAATTTCTGAACATAATACAGGTGGTTTGGATGACAAAAACATGTTTTGTCATCTACAAAAAAATAAGAATTAATATAACGCCCATTGAAGTGATGGTTTCAGCTTAGAAAAAGAATATATGTTTCTTTGGAGAATGTCTGGAGATGCACGTCTCCGGTGGGGGATAAAGATTGATTGGCAGATTTTACTAGGATACAGAGCTCAGTTATGGTCTGTATTTGTAATCTGACACCAGGAGACAAAAGGAGAAAAAAAAAAACAGGACGTCAAAACAATAGAATTACTTTGCCAACTCTGAGCACAACATGGCCATGTTACGGTCTGACAACTACAACAACTTCAAGTCTGTTAATCTCTCCTGCAGGGATCGGCTGACAAGAAATGATGCAATAGGAACCACCTATTTAAACCTGACAAAAATCGCATCCTCTGGCGGGGAGATCGATGGTAAGATCCTGCTATGGGACTTTGGTTTGTAATACATGATGTCGGAATGGTGAAGATATGGGCAAACTGAAGACTCTGAATTACCCACAAGTTAGAGTGAGTGTGTGTGTGTGTGTGTGTGTGTGTGTGTGTGTGAGCGTGTGTGTGTGTGTTTTTGTTTATATATCATGCTGGGGACCAAAATACCTCACAAAGATAGCAAAGTCTGAGAAACCATGTGTTGTGGGGACCTTTTCTGGGTCCCCATGGGTACAAATCTTAAATCTGGGCTTAGGGCTAGGTTTAGGTCTAGGATTGCTATTGGAATTATGGTTTGGTTTAGGTCTAGTTTTAAGGTTAGGTATTCAAATTAGACTCTACATTAAGGAAAGACCAAAAATTAAGGTTAAAGGTTTGGCTGTTTTGGGGGGTGTGTGGGTTAGGATTAGGGTTAGCTTTAAGATTGAGGTTAGGGTTAGGGTTAGGTTTAGGGGGATGCTAATAGGATTTTGGAGCAAAACTAATTTTTTAGTCCCCAGGGGGATAGAAAAACCTGCCTGTGTGTGTATACCCTATAATGAATAAACAATCTATCTGGGTATATTTCTGCCTCATGCGCAATGCATATTGGGAAATGTTCCAGCTACCTGTGACCCAAACTAGGAATAACTGGGTTAGATAAGGGATAGATAAAGGAACAGAGGGCACACTGAGAGCTCATATCTCCACCAGCAGGGTTTGATCTACTAGCACCTATAATCAGCTACAGAATGCAGATTTGCATCCAGAATGAGCTGGAAATTTAATCACCTCTTCCCATTCATACAGTCCAACTTCCCACAAATTTTGTGGTAATCAGTTGATTAAACACACTCATAAACACACGCACTCACACAAGTGAACACAATTCTTCCAGGTGGAGGTTATAATTAATCTGATAGGACGGATTCAGTGTATTGCTGATGTCTGAAGAAAGTCAATACAAATAAGCAGTCAGTTGGCTGGTATTTACACAAACTGTTTCTTTTTTTTGATGTAGATTCATGTTCAGATTGTGACTCTCCTCCAGGACCTGAAGGTATAAACAGTGGCTCACTGCTTCTCACATGCGATGTGCACTAAAATACAAGTATAACTTTCCATGAAGTAAAAAAGCTGCATTGTACAAACAGCTGTATAATGTGTAACATGTGACTGTGTAGCCTAATCGTTTGTGAAAACAGATGACAGAAAAATAAGACGTAATTTTTAAATACTTATTCAGATGGTAGTCTTAGTCCACAAATACCAGAATAGTCATTTGGAATTAAACATGAAGGCAGCAGCAGGAAAATTCATTGCTTCTTACCATGTTAGAATTTATAGATCTAGTTCATAACAGCGCTGGGTGTCCAACACATTATTCATTTTCAACAGGCTAAAATGCTTCACTGAAATGTGAGGAATTTTTGCTAATGATAAGCTCGACCCAAGAGTGCAGCTGATATGAGTAAATATTAATATTAGATAGTGGGAAGTATTTCAGTCCGAATGAAAAGGCTGTTTTACTTTCACTGCTACATGACTACATGCTCTGTGCCTCAAGAGTTATTCTCAGCAGAACAGTAGCATCGGTACGGCCACAGCACTCAGTGGGTTGAGCATATATGCCATAAGTGAGTGTACTCAGTAAAGGTCATGACCCCAGATCTCATGCTTGTAAGGGCTCATGCCTGTGATCTTTCATCTGTCACTATGAACACTATAAAAGGGTTTCTGGGGTAGGTGAAAGTTTCCAAATTTATCAATTTTGCCCTACAAAATGCTTGAATTCGGTGAAAATCACAGAGGAGCCTTTTGGAACCATGAGTGCATGTGGAAATTTAGGACGGTCCTATGTACTTTATAGTAGAGATAGTGAGTATGCATTTGTGGGGCAGCTGGATGGATCATCCTGTTAAGAATGTTCTCATGCACGAGAAACATTGTGTGGTCTGGTTATATTCAAGGTCTCCAGACTGACAGTTAGGGGTTAAAGGCCAGGCGTCAGAGAGCAAAAGTCTGGTTCCTCCACCCAATGAGACCTCAGCCAGCGGAGTCTACAGTCTTAATTCACAGATTTATGTGGCTGCGACAAACTTGACTTCCTGAAACTGGCTTTAACTCTTATGCTGACGAGGTGCCCTGATGGGCGAGACTGCATTGGGTTGGACATCTCCCAGGGTTCAGGAGAGTGACAGTTACGTCTCTGATCATTTCAGTTTATATAAACTAATGTGTTCATTCTATATCTTACGTAGTGTTTTTCATTTCTTTGTGTGAGTGGCGCATGCTTGTGTGTGCTCTTATGCGCCTGTTCATCAGTTTAAAAGGACTCAGGTTCTGGGCAACACATGAACTAACCATAACTCTCAGTTCTCACCTTTCTAGTCGATTCAATAAGACGCTGTGATTACTAGGGAATTCTGGGATGTCGGAGGTTGGGTTTCTGCCTGCATTTGGACCTTGCTATCTAAACCTGTATGGAAGTCCCCGAGAATTCACTGGCCTAGCCGACCCATATGAGGACCTCAACTTCGGGAAGGTATGCTGGTGGCGATAATGATTTTTGCTGGAGAACTTAGTCAAAGACAGTCTGTTTTCAACTAAGAGAAAGAATTATACTGGAAAATAATTCCATGTCATATGTCTTCATGAATCAGGAACTGCCAGTGTCACATCTGAAGTGTTGGACCATAAGTCTTCTTGTGTTCATACCATTGCAATGTAAATGCTTTAACAATGCAGGTACTGGAGCATTTTTACAAACCTAGCCATGAAAAAAACAAAATGCTGCAATACAAGACTCAGAAAATTGCAGCATTATCCTTATGGTTCAGGTTCTGTTAATAGGATCCTTTCTGTCCATAATTTGGGACACAATATTCTTCTCATTGTCAGGAAACAGATTGCCTTCCATCAGTCTCCTTTTTCACCACCATAACACAGTTGCTTAGTAGCTTAAGATATAAAAACTGAAATCTGCACATCAGATGCAAACATTGTAACATGGTCTTAAAGGTCCCCTATCATGTCACCAGGTACACAGACAATCTGCCATTACAAGCCATTTCAAAATCTGTTTTTTTGTGACATCACATGGTGAAGTCACCATCAAGAGGCAAGAAGGACAAACAGTTAATCAGTTCCTTCATTATACTGGTGGTCACTGCCCCTTATGATGTCACAAAGGACAGATTTTGAAATTACTTGTAATGTGTAATTGTCTGTGGTCCTGGTGACATGATAGGGGACCTTTAACATACTGCTAAAGCACACTTTTTAAAAACGGAGATGTTCCTTGTGTGCAGGGTGAAGGCGTGGCCTACAGGGGAAGAATTCTGGTGGAACTCAGCACCCAGCTCGATGCCAAACCTGAGAAGAGGGTCGACGACATACCAAGTGACGACATCCTGGTGGCTCAGGTAAAGCTCCTGTCGTGTAACTTCCTCTGCTGAAGTCGCTGTGCGGAGTCTGCCAGTCACTGGGAGATAACGGAACAGTAGTTTCTTTTTCTTGCAGATTCTGAATTTGTGGAACGCAGGTTATGGACAGTGGTCTGACTGGAGCAAAATATTCAGAAAATATATATGTTCAGTGAAATAAAATATACCACAATATCTTAAAATTTCAGAGTATGTGTGCAAACACTGACATTATTACCACTGTCAGATACTCCAAAAAATATTAGGTAATACCTATATATTAGACTGCTGTGAAAGATAATTAGCCGTATAAATCCAATATGTTAGATCAGTATCGCGCCAGTCTGGCGCCTCATGATAACAGGCGATTCACAACTTTCTCTTTTTTCACATTCTGGGTATATTTTTAACTAAGTCCATGTATGTAAATTACAGTAAGATCTGCACATATTTGAACGGTGACACAGTCTGTAAAGCCTGTTTACTGCACACAAATGCAAATCTCATCAATTTAAAGTGTGAAGTGACAGGTCATTTATACAGACTAAATCATGAACAAATTACAGCTCATTAAAACTTCATCTGTGTGTAAATACTTTAGACCTGACTGTAGTGAAATATATTCCTGTCCATTTCTGCTCTCTTTGTCTGTGGTGTGTTTCCTCACTTAATGGGCTGCTCTCTGTGTCTGTGGTGTGTTTCCTCACTTAATGGGCTGCTCTCTGCTTCTCTCTTCCTGCAGAAGTACCAGAGGCGCAGGAAGTTCTCCCTGTGCGCCGTGTTCCACAGCGCATGTATGCTGCAGGAGCCTGGGGAACCCATCCAGTTTGAGGTCAGCATTGGTAACTATGGCAACAAGCTGGACTCCACCTGCAAACCCCTGGCATCCACAACCCAGTACAGCTGCGCCGTGTTCGATGGTGAGCACATGCCGTTATGCTGTCAGAAAAACGAGAATCAAATTCTTCTCAAAAATCCCTCCTCGCGATCTCCCCCCTCGGGCTCTCAGCACCGCAGTTCCTGTTCATGCACTTCAGTGTTCTGCTCTGTTCTCACCGGGGGAAAATACCGCGCATTTTATTCTTGTGTTTAGATGCTTCGCTCTATTTCCTTTTTCTCAGCAAAAAAAATTCTGCCTTTGATGCAAGATCATTTTGACTCACTCCTAAATTTATTTATGGGATGAGAAAATTTCACTTCTCCCTTTGACAAATCTAGAAATGAATCAAAATTATTTTACACCAGTGGCATTATTTTTTGTTGAGAAGAAAATGGTACTACAAATAAGAATTTTAAGCGTACTTACAAGATAGAAATGCTTGGTAATTTTTTTTTTTTGAGCAGTGCTCAATCAGTGCATCAATTAAATATTTTCAATTTAATGCACTATAAAAATCAATAATATTTTACTTGAATACTTCATCATAAGGCTGTCATAACACCATCATGTATATTAAATAAGCAGTCACAAAATGGCATGAGAGATGATGTTGGTTTAGATTAAATGGTATAATACTGTCATAGTTTTATGTGTAATTTTATAAAATTAGTCCCCGGGCACCTAACGAGTAGGCTTGTTGTCATAATTGGCTTGTTGTCTTAACATTTATCGATAAACACAATTACAGTCTAAGGATTTTAACTGACTTCCTCTTTGGTAGCCACATAGTGCCAACTCTTAGGTCATAAATATCACGGCTTTTTTGGCAGCGTTCGGCTGAGAGGTTCAATTAAAGTATCATCAGGTAATCAAATCATCTTTTCATATAATGTATTTCAGCATTTTCTCAACAGGCTTTACAAAGAGCACTGGTCTAATACCTGTAATGTTGTTTCATTGGATTAAACCCTTTAGAGTGCTGAAATAAATTAAAATAATATATAAATTGAATGATCTTTTGCTTTTGAAAACCTATCATGTGGCAACTTGTTTAAAAGAGCTCCCCCGCGGGAGCACTAACCCTAACGCTCCCCTGCAGTGGAGCACTTTTAAAAAAGTCGCCTCATGATAGGTTTTCCAGGGGTGTAGGAAGCAAATTGATATTGGTCCGGCAGACGGCGCTGGGGGGATGGTATGGAGGGGGGGTCCCCCTTCCATCATTAGAACATTTTTTGAAACTGGGGATTGATTTGGTTAGCTGTGGTAGCATCAAGACTCATCTTTAGCCTCAACAGTTTCAACTTTTGGGTGGTGTTTCTAGTCACGACACAACAGCAGATTAGTTCAGTCTGTGGTCTATAGTTTGCACTTTCCAGCATTAGCAGTTTGAAGCATTTCATCCATGAGCTTGATATAAACCTTTGAGACAGTGTTCAAGCAATGAATTGGAGGCTTATAGAATACCTTATAAATTGAGATATATAAAAGACGGTGATGTCCAGAGTAATGATGTCAGGGTTATCCACCCATAGAAACTGACTGTCAGTTTCCTTATGTCCTTTCTATCCCTTGCTTTTTCCATTTACTGATTTATCTAATTTACCTTATTTATGTCATCCCATATAATGCAATTAGACCACCTATCTAAGAAAAAAATAATAAAACACTTACACAAGATTACCAAGAATGGGTAAATCCCGTCATAGGCTAATTCAGATATCATATTTAGACATGCGATACGCACGCAGGTAACTAACCCCTCGCTAGAAATACGAAGTAAAAACACAAGCAGGACACAAGATGCATTAATATTGTGCGGATTGAAATCTCCCCGGGGATGTAGGGGCACAACCAGGGCGTGCAGATGATGATAACTGTGTGAATTCGGAAGGTGGATACCCACAAACACAGTTCAGGATGAACTGTTTAAAACGTGTTAGCAACAATTAGTTTTTAACCTAGTTAATATAAAGAGAGAGGAATTCGTGAGCTTTCTTAGACGCACTTAGAATACACTGCTTCCGCAAACAAGCCCCATCTCACTCGCGCCCTCCACCAAGCTTGGGGTCGCGTAAAAAAATCATTTATTTCGGACACGTGGCCCTTCTAAAAGCACAGCGCGCCTCCAAAGCATTCGGTTTTCAGTGCGCACCCGTGATGGCCAGCAATTTGAAAAGATCTGAGCGGCATACGCCAATCACAGATGCCAGTCGGCGCTTGGTGGGGGATTTGTCATAAAAAATCAATTAAAAATTAAAATGGAAAAAAAAAAAAATTGAAAGGGAGCTCTTCATACAAGGAAGTGCATCCACATCAAGCAGTAAAATGCAAATATGGGGATAACGGTAGTTTGCGCTGCTTAGGTCTGGTAAATAATCCATTACATTCGAATTAAAATAACATTGCACTCTGTGATTGTCTGTTGCAATGTGAGGATGGCAGTTTAGCAATTTTAGGTGATCCCCGAGAGACTGACAGCCCTTCAAGTATAGTCCATATCTCAGGGGCAAAACTTTCTAAATGAAAGCACCAGAGGTGCTGATGCCTCGGTGTGTATTGCTTAGCCACTACTGATGTACAATAGTTGTACAGTAACATAAAAGCAAGCTTGAATACATAAACAGTCAATAGAGTGCGGTCCTTGTGCCAAAATCATGTGGGTGTGGCTTAACATTATGTACACAAAACGTGGATACTGAAACATGAAGTGCTACAAAAAATCAAAATTCTGGCACATTTAAAATCAAGAGAACAGTGTTTGTCACTCGTTGGCATTGTTACTTTAGCTTGGATGCACACGCTGTCGCAGTTATGATGGTAACAGACAGACAAACAAATACACAGACTGAGTACCGTATGCTCGCTGTGCGCATGCGTACACCGAGGCATAATAAATTAGTAAACCATCGCTCTCGATGCAAATTGTATGCATTAAACAAGTGTGAGGTCACCAACCAAAGCCCTGTAATTCCAAAATCGCGCGGAAATTAAGAACTTATAATAAATAAGAAAGTTTTTTGCACTAGATCTTAATTTATGAGAGTGTGCAGTAGCATTGGCAAATAAAAAAGTAATTTTCTTTAATTGTCACCCCATCGACATGTCTGACATTGGCCAGTAATTATACATGTCCACTGACATCGGTTGTTTCATCCACCTGCAGCGCAAATTTCCCACTCCCTTTTATTTTCTCCATTACAACGTCCTCTATATCTGCCGACATTCGTCTGCCAGTTGTATTGTTTGAGAGAGAAACCTTCGATATTGCATTGGCAGAATTTTGACCCAACATGGTCCCGACGATAGCTTTGCATGCTGGCAGGATAAGAGATTCGGCAGTTACGTGAGACGTCTCTGATTTTGCTTCTAGTTCTGCGACCAGATAGCTAGCTTCTAATGCTTTTTCTGACACTAGCGACTTTCATCATGATACTAGCTTGTTTGTTTGTCTGGCCTCTCAACCGCATTAAATATTAACGGTATTTTTTTTTTTTTTTTTTTTTGCGAGAGAAGGGTGTGTGGTTGAAAGGTGTCTTTTTAATTTATTTGGCACCATAGCTTCGTTCGCCAGCTTTTCGCCGCAAGCAAGACACAGTGGTATTGGGGTAGCGGGATCTCCGGTGAATGTAAACCCATATGTCAGATATTCCTCACTGTAAAGTCTGCTCACCGCTTTGATTTTCTTTTTCTGGCCAGCGCAGCAAGAGTGAGGTGGTTCAGGAGTCGGACGGCCTTTTCGAGGTTTTGGTCAGGAATTTATCAATTTTCGTTGTTTCGTTTCAACTAGCCTACACTGCTGTTTTTGCTGAGTTTTACCGGGGAATGTTTAATTTTTCGCGTTAGACGATGTGTAATTGGCCAAGCACGAGAAGGAATTGTACAGTAGAATACATGATGCGGAAATAGCGAGAAGGAATTTAAAATAGGCATTTTAATAAACTGAACTGAATGATTTGATAATGACATGAATTGTTATTTTTATATCCTGTAAGTTCAGCCGTTTTATATTATTAGGCTATCCGGAAAAAAACAGTAAGTGGGTTTTCTCGCGGCACACCTAGGAAGCTCCCACGGCACGCAGTTTGGGAAACACTGGTGGAATGTTGGACATTACCCAGAAATACTTGCTGTCTCAATGACAATATCAACAGCAGAATAAAATTATCATTGTTTTATTAAGCATTTTCCAAAAAGAAATCTAAATTATTTCATGTTATAACGAATTATATTCAATTAAAATGATGAATAATGTTCCATGATGACATCGACTTGCCAGCCCCATGACCAGTGGCGTCTCTGGAAGTGATAATTGGTGGGGCCCGGGCCATGCCTTTGCGTTAATGATTGTTCCTGGCTTGTACTCAGTTATTTTCCATTATTAACACGTTTTCCATTTATGATAATAATCCTCTGGCAATCGAAGTTACGATTTCTCTCGCCATGCGATCCATTGACGAATAAATAATGGGATAAATTCAGATCAGAAAAATTATTTAGGCCACTCAAAAATTGTTAAACGCTTTATGAAAGACAAACTGCTCTCAAACGTCTGCGCTACCTTTTCCACACATCAAGTGATTTAACTGGCGCTTCATGATTGTTTTGTTTAAATAAAATGAAAGACCATTTGAAACGTTTGTGTGCAATTCTGAATAACGCTGATTTAAATGCACGAAATTACGCGTCCAGATTAATGATTGTCGCCGTGCCGAAATGTACAGTACCGTACCGGCGTGTTCTCGAAGTGAATCAATTGATCAGTCCCTCAAGAAAGTTGCATGTCGCGATTGCAACTATTAAAGCAAATTCAACCAATCCACGCAAATTTCACGCGGACAAAAAATAAATCGCCAAGACATTGCAACTTTCATTGCCACTTTTTGAAAAAGTTACGCAAAAAAATCAATATAACAATAAAAAAGCCAGGAAAATCCTGGAAGGATTGTTTGTCAATTATGCGAATGATTGCGTGCAAGTCAGGGTTATTAATTGTTTTAAAGGGGAGCTCTGGGCCCCACCAATCTTCAGTCCTAGAGACGCCCCTGCCCATGACTGAGAAATGAATACAATTGCAGTGGTGTAAATATCCAATAGCACAGGCGAACGATAATATTTGGCAGATTTTGGTTGGAATGAGCGCTTAAACTTGAGAAGTCACTTAAGTTGCTGGTGTTCCGAGGCCGGACCCTATCGCGGGACTTCCCTACCATTGGGCACTAGTGCCGTCGCACTCGTTGTAAGCCCTATTGTTACGCCACTGCTTTGAATGTAATTTGCGTGCGAAAAAATCGTCTCGCTTCCAGTGTGAAAGGGACTTAAGACTGACATAACATGAGGGGAGGAGGGGGAGGGGCGTATTCGGGAAAATATTGGTCCGGCGACCGCCGGGTCTGCCGGGCCGGCTCCTACGCCCATGTTTTCAACAGCTTTGATTTTGATATCTTACATCATTGAGCAACAATAGCTGCATTTAGTGCTCTAAGGGTTAATTTATGCATCTTAAAAGTGCTCTCATGGATGACCTGAATAATGTCTTTTTTTAGGAAATCATTATTATTACCTGCCCTGGGGTGACACAAAGCCAGTCGTCATCATCACATCTTTTTGGGAGGACATAAGCCACCGTATAGAGTCTGTCAACATTATTCTCCACATCATTGACCGATTGGTGAGCAAATATTGCACCTATTTGAAAACACTGCATTTGTACAGAGCTTTCTCAAAGGCATTCAGAGTACTTCACTGTCATGTCCAGTAATTACACTTCAATCCCAGCGACGATCACCACACATCAGCTGAGGTAGAGAAGAGCTGTATTAGTCTTCGCATATTAATCCAGGGGATGACTAGGTGGCAGGTTGGGAATTTTAGCCAGGACACCTTTTGAGTCGTCTTTTGTGTAATTACACTGCATAGCCTTGAATGATTTTTTTTATTAATTCCAATATCATTTAAAGCTCCAATATTGCACAATTTCTAACAATTTAAGTCTAGAATATGGTGTCTCTGAAACAAGGTTTTGAAGCTCATAGGTAAAAACACAGATCCAGCATTTGTAGCCTGTCTTTACTCTCTCTTTGGGCTTTTAAAGTGGGCAGTGAAGATGAAACCCTGTTCTGGCTGGCTTCCTCATCGCAGCGCAAAATGATCAATGACAGCTAAAAGCGAAACATGCAGACAGATCCCCTTGTGATGTTGACACGG
This sequence comes from Gymnothorax javanicus, assembly GCA_029692085.1. Lineage (NCBI taxonomy): Eukaryota > Metazoa > Chordata > Actinopteri > Anguilliformes > Muraenidae > Gymnothorax > Gymnothorax javanicus. Next base: position 53,753,225 of record CM056208.1, on the reverse strand, counting down.
ATACAGCATCAAAACGGGTTATTTTAGAACATTATTTTCAGGGACCGATACTACAACATCAGCGCTGAGAGAATCTGATTTTACATTTTGTCAGATGTTGGGTAGAGTGACAAACAAATTATATGTCCAAGTACTTGTAAAATTTAGATTTTCATTATTGGGGGCCTTTAAAGTGATGTGTGTTGGTAGATTATATTTTAACATTTGCTTTGTACATTCAGCAATCGAACATCTCCTCCCTGAAGACGGCCATGTTGGCCAAAGCACCCGACACGCGTCTGGCTGAAATCTGGCTGAAGCTAATCAACCACCTGATTGAAGACCTCAGCAGGTAAACCATAGACTGCCGCTGCCTCAGAATGAGCCATTCCATTACTGACAGGAATAACCAAGCTGATTTATTCATTAACGTGTGATGATAATAACTCAAGTCAATATGACATTTGCTGATCATTTATGACATAACAATTTGGCTCTTTGCTGAAAATATTTGTTGATTTTGACTTCCATTTGGCCATTTCTTCACTCCAATGTATTTTCAGTTTTCCAATTTTGCAGCTACTTACAAGATAATGAGCCTCTGGCGGCTCTTTTAGCACTGTATGTTTGTGTACATGTGTAATGGCCGGTAGTATACGGAGGCCAAGCGCAATGACCAGAGAGGAAGAGAGTAGCTCGGACACAGTACAAACACAGAGAATAATATAGACCAAACGAAAATACTTGCGCTTCCAAAGGACGTATAATAGTCTGAACCACGGAAGCAAAGCGAGATAGAAAAGGGAGAAGAAACTCCAACAATAAGAAGATAGAAAGTCATACAAAACCTGACTACAGATATCTTCAGCTATAGTGCGAAGCTAAACACAGACACTCTAGCGAAGGAGGCGTGCCGGACTTCCGGCTTGTATAGATTCTGGGAAAGCGCCGTCCCAGCTCAATCAACCAGCTGGGTAAAGAATTCGATTGCCCAGGAATTTGATATCGTCCCGGGACGAGAGCCGCAAAGAAAATTCCAAACAACATGCACACCTCACAAACCATGACAACATGTCTTCAGTAAGTGGGTTATTGCAATAACAATGCATCTTGTAGTGACTATTGTGCTCATGACTTTGGCAAGGGCTTTAAACATGAGTAACAGTCCTTTACAAATACTGTTTGAGCGACTGTGCAGTAGCTGTTATCAGTACAGTTCCTTTTATAATGTGTTAAACAGCTAATTAGCTGGTAAGCTTGTAACATTAGTTCACCATGTACTCTTAATCTAGCAGCTGGCTGTCATCAGGAGCTTGATTGGAGACGTAAGACAGTCGGCGAATTATCATGACAGTGCAGATAGAGTTGAAGAGAAAGAAGGATATAGAAATGAGGAACATTGCCAATTTGGCGACTATAGGGAGTTTTCGCGAACCATGACTGTGCAAGATCTACAACGTTGAGCAATCGACTCTGACGAGACCCGCCTTCGTGTCACGGTCTGACTTACGTGCAGTTTCGCAAAAGGAGTACAAGGACGGTGCGTGACGTCAGCTGCAGATGCACTCCCTCTAATGTGCGCGCGTGTAAAGTTAGTTGGTGTCTCTCCAAAATATTCGTGTAGTAATATTTAACTGGAGGGTATGACGAGAGTGGTCACTTAATTCTAAGATGTTAGGAGAGCTGCTTTGAATTGACAAAACCATTCCTGAACAATAACGAACTCGTATTAAAGTTTCAATAATGGGATCTAAAGTTCTAAATTATTATGCAGTTTCGCACTGGCCGACTTGGACGAGGAAATAAACCTGACTGCGCGATGTACGAACAGTCGCCGCATACTCACAGGAAAAGCACTACTACTAGTAGTAGGCCTAGTTGTTGAATCCATGATGCATCGAAAAAGCCAGAGGTGCGAGCGAATGTTTGCATACACCATGCCCTGAGTGCTGATGACGCGGCCAAGTGCTGATTGGCTGGTTGCACTCCACCACGCTCCATCGTAGAAGATCCACGACGAACGAGAAATCTGCCTACTACTGTAGCAGATTTGGAGAATATGGAAGAAGTTTCAGGGTTCCGCATGCGCAAATCGACTTTGGCATCAGCTTACCGTCCCAGACGTCTGCCGTCGTAGTTGCGAAAACTCCCTTATATATCATTCGCAGTGGATATTTTGCCGTGAACCGGTTATACATTTCTATGGCTATTTGGCCGTGACTTCCGGTACACATGCGCAGTTGTATTATTTTTGGACTTGTCAACAGAAATCAATGGATAATAGTGAATAGTTATAACTTCGCCATTTAGTTAGCTAGCTCGTATTTACTATACATTAAATATAGCTGGCCAAGTCGGCATAAAGCCTCTCTTGCTAGTTAGCCAACATTATATTTCATGCATTTAAGTCAATTTAAAACGTGTATAGCCATTATTATGCGAACTAACTTGGCTGGAGTTGCATCGCGAGCATTTAGCTCGCTAGCTGGCATTAATATGCACCGAATATAAAGGTTACCATGGACATCCTTGGTTTTTACACTAACGTTGGCCAAAGATACTCCGTTGATTTCTGTGTTTAAGTCCAAAAATAATACAACTGCGCATGTGTACCAGAGGTCACGGCCAAATAGCCGTAGAAATGTAAAACCGGTTCACAGCAAAATGTCCACTGCCTAAATAATTATGACAGTCATTAGGGAATTTATGATTTTTGCAAGTATTGAAAAGCCCTCACACTACTGTCATTCCCTCTGTTTATTTGCATTAAAGGGCTGTTCGATAGCTTGCACACTTTTGTTATTCCCACCTTTTAGTGGGCTTGTGGAGAGCTGGGACATTTTTGTCATCCCAACCATTTACTATTCATGTTTTCTGCATTTTGTAACACCTACTTCAACCTTCTTTCAACGAGACACTTTGTTCACACATTATAATAGTTGGTCGATTTTAGTCCAGCTTCTCCAAAAGTAAGCTAGAAAATATCGATGGACTCTTTTCACTTTTCTAGTTCCATTTGCTTTTATGACCTGTTGATAGGGTTACTCTGGCCGCTCGAAATTTGGGCGGAGGGTGTGAAACTGGGTTTGCTCAGCCCCACACTTTGGGTTCCAAATTTGCAAACAAAAAAAAGAAAAAATAAAGTTGCTTGTGTTGGGACAAACTATCGCGAGGTTGATTCCGTTGTTCTGGTCTTGAATAAGTTGTGCACTAGCAGGTTGAAGATGTATTACTCTGTGTGAATTAATTCTACTGATTCCATGAATGATTGGTCAACATCAAGCTTATGCAATACAGCTAGTTCTAAGTATTCATTGTAATCTCAATGCCAAAGCTCTTCTCTTCAGCAACTCATCACTTACCAGGTTGATACATTAGTTCCACTCATGACTTATCAGTACACTGTTGGGTTGATACCTGGTTTCGCTCATGAACGATGAATCCCATTTGGGTTTATGCTGTAGTTTTGCTGCCCAGACCCAACACCCTGTGCTCCTTCCAGCTTCAGAGTGCCAGAGCTGGAGGGCAGAGCGAACCTGACGGCCCTGGATCTGCAGCTGAAGAAGCTGAGAGACAGCACCATGGACACCATCCAGCAGGAGGCCCAGAACATGAAGGAGGAGGCCACGGAGGTGCAGGCCACGCTGGGGGACATCGAGGAATGGCTAGAGAAGCTCCAACAGCTGGCCGATGAGGTGCGGACGCCCTGCAGATAAGAAGCTGCAGTCTTATTGGCCGGTGGTTTCTCACCCTTTTCCCGGAGACCTGCCGCCCCACAGGTTTCATTCCAGCCCTGGTGAAGGAAGCCTCACACCAGAGTCTGTAGATTGATAGTCTACAGCTGCTGATTGGTTGCATCAGGTGGGCCAGATAAAGGCTGTAATGGAAACCGATGGGATTGTGGGTCTCCAGGAACAATGGTGGGCAGCACTGATGTAGGCTTTCATATACAGGAAGGACAGGTGCACTTATACTCAAACAAGCTCAGTAAAAAAACCCACAGTCCTGAAGCACTTGATATGCTGTGAGGCTCAAATATATTGTGATATATGATGTCTAAAACTCAAATATTCTCTGATATACAACCCCAATTCCAAAATAGTTGGGACAAAGTGTAGATAATGGGCTCTAATTTCTTGGCGCAGCGCAGGGTGGCGCAGTGTGGCGTAGCGTGGTGCAGCCCACGCAGTGGTAATTTTGTCTGGTGCAGCCCGCGCAGTGGTAATTTCGTGCCGTGCAACACCGTGCGCAGCCACTTTGGCAATTTGGTAGACGGACGTGCGCCGAGATGGGTGTGGGGGCGTAGTATGGGGAGGTGTCACATATTCATCAAGACACAGTGACAATTTCATAAAAAAAGTCTTCGCTGAAGTTGCGCAGAAAGCTCGCCAGCTCCAATCTGGTTTACTTTTTGTGCAGTGGTAATTTGGCTGACCGGGCGACAGTGCGCACATCGTCACGAAACCCCACAGGCAGGTTTCCAGAATGTCAGGCACATTTCAATGCAATAAATAATTACAGCAACCACTATTTAATCTAACTATCTGAATCAGGACATAAATTATAGTATCTATATCGATTGTCCTGATGTCAGATTAAAGGCGGTTGGCACGCATAATGGAAACTCCACCTGGCTTAATCAACGCAGCTGAATCTGTGATGCAAACTAACGACTTCACATTTTTCTCAGCCAACCACAAACTGCCTATATATATATAATGCTTGTGTTCTATGCTCAGTAAAGCCGCTTGCACACTGGACCTTGAAACAAATTTTTCATACGACTGATTACAGTCAAAGTCAATGCAAAAGACGCGAAAAGTCGGACAAGGTTTTAATATATCTCCGTGTCCGAAAGTCATAAAAGTTTTAATCCTATTCCAGGAATTATTAGACGTGCAAACTTGGCCATGTTTGTGTTCGACCTTCACAAAATGCAAATTGATAGCTATCAACTTTTCTTGGTCTTTTTATTCGTGTGTTTTCTTCCGTTGAAGATAGACAACAGTCTTTATTCAGTCTCTCTTTTGAAAATAAGTCAGATGGATCGAACAGATTCACGCTTTATTTCCACACCAGAGATAAAATAGTGCTTGTAGTCAGTGAACAAATCAATTCCATGACCATTGACAGTGTGAATAAATTATCGCATGCACGATCAAGACTGTCCGAGGCGAAATGCAAAATACTCCATGTCCAGCAGCCAGTAAAAAGTAGGGGAGAGCTGGTACAAAAGTAACATTTTTCAAATAAACGTCATTTTAAAAGACCGAAAAAAAAATTCGGAGCGATGAACTACTTTTGTGTGTGCTCTGTCAATATCAGGTGCTAAATCATCCCAATATATATTGACTTCGGCATAGTTTGCCGTCCAATGGAAGTTGCGCATTGCTACTTTCGCCCCCTCCAGTCGGGATGAAAGGAGCGCACGGGCGGGACAAAAGTAACCTGATCAAATTAACTGGAATCTTTTGAATTACTGTCGTTTTTCATTTGAAAAAATCAAACAATGTCTTTGCTAACATGCAATTGTAAATATACAATGCACTCATTTACTCAATTCAATCATAAAAATGACATTAAAACAGAAGCAAAAACAATCACACATTTGTTTTAAACATTTTCATCAAAGTTGTGACAGATATAATGAGCTGCACCCTCAGTGCATGCCTCATGTGACCACAGCAGACAAAAGATGCACTGCACCCACACTTCTCCAGGCAAAGATGAGGCAAATGTCTCCCCACAAACAAGACATTCCTCCTCATTGCCCCGAGAAACTGTGCTTGCAGTGTATCCGCTTAACAACGTCTTCTTTGGGCGTTTTAAAGAGGACTGTTTCTTCTGGCCCCTCTGCCGAGTCTCCTCCTCCAAGGCAGCTTTTACTAGGGTGTCGGTCAGTATTGCTGTTGACCTGCAACATTCAATGAGATGGTAGTCAGAATCAGCTTGTTTTTATACAAGCAAGAAAATCAAGACAAGTTAAAAATGACACTCTGCTCACCTCTTTCTGCCTCTTCTTTTATTTTCTTTCCTCGAGCCAGCCTTTGGATATGGGCAAACCTTTTCTGGGCTGAACCTCTGTATTGGCGTGCCACTAGATGTTCCTGGAACCACAAGCATACCTGGATAGATAATATTTCAAAAAAATAATAAATGCTTGGCAAGGCTCAACATTCACATTTAAAAGACACACACAGACACAAACTCTCACCATCTAGAGGAATGGCAGACTCATGGGGATGCAGCTCAAATGGGCTCTGGCTAGGTTGCTGGTGTCTTACGGGAGCAGGCGCTGGTGATGAAGCGGACATTGGTGATGAAGAGGGCGCTGGTGATGGAGCTGGCACTGGCATTGGGGATGGAGCTGGTGCAGGTGCAGGACGGTCGGTCACAAAAGCTGGAGCAAAGTCTGTCTCACTGAAAATATCTGGATTCAAGGGCCAGATACCGGTACACTCGAACCCAGCTGAAATGCTGCTTGCTGTCACAGCTTGAGGCAGAGCTGTAGCCACAAGACTTGGGATGTTGTTGATGGTCAAAGTTCTTCCAGGGTTCATTCGCATCCAATTGTCTGCTGCAGTGTTAATGTAGTGCTTCAGAGGACCAAAAACGCTTCAGTCTAGCGGCTGAAGACGGTGGGAGCAGTGGGGGGAAAAGACAGGAGTACAATGCCGTGTGACTTGCAAAAGTCAATAGCTACCAAAGAGAGGTGTGATGGATGATTGTCTAAGAGTAGCAGCAACTTTGACTCCGGGGTCACGCGGGTGTGCCTTGTAAAATGCTGTAAAAATACCAAGAAATCGGCCTCCTGCATCCACCCCGATCCATTGGCAGAACCAGTGCAGCCAAGGGGGCCATCCCGGATGAAGTGGTGCTGGAACTTCTTCCTTGGGAAGATAAAGTAAGGGGGAACAAAGTTGCCTTGTGCGTTGGCAGCAAAGGCAACAGTCACCAATATCCCTCTTTCCCCAGAGGTCACAGCACCGACCTGGCGCTGCCCCTTGGTGGCAATGATTTTGTCTGGCACTTGAACCGTTGTGGTACCTGAAATAATAAATGAAATGAATTATTGCTGTTGCAAATCACTGTTGCTTTTTAATTCATCTAAATATAAATTTTTACCTGTTTCATCCATGTTCCAGATGTCCTTTGCTTCAAAATTATAGCGGGTGAGGACAGTCTTTAGGTTTTTAAAAAACGCTGTCACGTTCGTCTTGTTGAAGCTGGTGGAACGGGACATGCTGGTGGCTTGAGGTCGACGGATGGACAGGGTTTTGTTGCGCTCGAGGAAGGAGGTGAGCCAGTCCTTCCCTGCCATCTGGTTTTTCTCCCATGAACACGGAGTTTTCGAGGCCAATATTTTCGGCCAGCTCATATGCAAACTTTCGCACCTAAAACAGCATGAAAAAAAGGTTAATTCCCAGATAGCAAGCACCTCAGAGCGGGGGGCAGATCCGGAGCTGAGGTGCTTGCTATCTTAGGCAAATGGCAATAGTGGTGTAGCTCTGTCTGCAGTGTTACTCCAACCTCTTTAGGACTCAGGCCAAAATATATATCAGCTGCTCTCTATATATGCCTGCAGTCTCTTCTCCTGTTCTTCTGTGAAGACTTTGTTGTGAGCCCTGTACCCTGGGGCTCTGGCCTGCTGCCCTCCTGCCTCTGCCCTCCTCTTGCAGTACCTGAACAGGGTGACATGACAAACGCCATGCACCTCTGCTGCCCTCCTTATACTCTCGCCTCTTCGGACATCAAGAAAGGCCCTTCCGTAAACCTGCTGGTCAACCTTTCCTCTCTGGGTAGTTCTGACCCTAACTCTTGGCATTTTCTGTCGGTAAAATATAACACAAGAAAACTCGGCCACATTAGCAGAGAGGGACAAACGTAACCGTTGCTACTTCCGCCCCGACAGTGACTCCAGACATTAGAACCAGGATTGCTTCTAAAGTGGAAAAAGTCTGACATTTCAAACTTCAGGATATGTTACAAAACTAAGTGACCTATCACTTCATCATAAAAATGACACATGGAGCGATAAAGACAATCTTTAAGTCAAAAAAGTTCACCATTTGTCTGAATTTACTCACCACTGTGGAAAAGGGTCTTCCCGGTCTCGTTCGGGGAGGAAGCGTCGAAGCCTCAAGATTTTTTGCGGGTCTGGAGAGTGTCGCAAGCTGGACGTGCTGACCTAATATGACGCATCGAAGTGCGGATGGCTGTGACTAAATCGCCGTATTACTTTCGTCCCACAGTACTTCCGCACCGGCTCTCCCCTAAAAGTATTGGTATGAGAACAAATTTATAACGAAATAAAGAATAAAAATATATCACCAACAAACAGAGCATCCAAAAAAGATGGCCCGCAAATGAATAAATCACAGTGTTCATTGGATGTTCTGTTTGTAGTTAAAATGTTTCTTTTTATTCTTTATTTCATTATCAATCTGTTCTAATCGTCCTCTGTTTTTTTGGCTGTCAGACATGGAGTATTTTGCATTTAATGTCCGACAGGCATTGTACATTGTCCCGCGCCAATGTCGACTCACTTTATTGAGCAGAGCTTAAACAGAAACATTGATTGAAATTCTCGGTACTCATCTTGAAGAACTGAGCCCTCTTATCAAAACATTCATGTTTAATATCTAAAACATTCAATAGATTTGAAGAAATTAAAAACAATAATCGACTGTCGGACACGGAGTTATATTGAAACCATCCGACTGTCGGACACGGAGATATATTAAAATCCTGTCAGACTTTCGGACACGCAAACACTGCGTTCAACGCAATCTGTCGTCCGAAAAATTCGTTTCGCGTCCAGTGTGCAAGCGGCTTAATACTAGGCTACTATTATTGTCACTTAGGTTTTATCGTTTTTAGTGGGGGAAAGGAATACAGCCTGATTGCTATGATCTCGTACTAAGATCACATATTGAAAATAAATGTGTAACGTATCTTGCATTGTTGTCCATGCATGTTAATCCCAAAATTTTAAGCAGCAACAGGGTGTAATAATAGGAACACACTATCCATCGTTTCTCTTCCCAATGATGCAGGTAGAAGAAATAAATGAGCAACCGTCGTATTTCATTCCAACTTCATAAGTTTGAATGATCTGGCGTCAATTTCGTTTTGAAATTCCATTCAAGTTCGCTAATGGTAATAATTCGCGAATGCCCTAGCTAGCCAGCTAACTCATATTCGTAATGCTTCATATAGATGTAAGCGGTGCAAAAAACATGCCTGAAGCAGCAAAGTAAAATGCAACATTAACGCATCATGCAGATATAGGACAGAGGCTTCTATATTCCAACACATTAATGGTGAGGAGAGGAGCTCATTTGATTGGTGAAGATTTGACTCGGCTGTGTTATACCCAAACACGCCTTCTCTCCTCCCTCTTTGCCACTTGCGCCGGCAGGAGGGACCGAGGCGGGACAGAGGAGTACTTGCGCCAGGCTACGCCGGGCACGAAATTGCAACATACGCCTGGACACACCCCGTTGGCGTGGCGCACCCCCCATTCACCGCGCCTGCGCCTGGTCTACGAATTTAGAGCCCTATGAATAAAATCAAAACGCAATGACTTTCAAATCACACCAGCCAGTATTTTATTCACAATAGAACAGAGATAACATAGCAAATGTTGAAACTGAGAAATTTTACAATTTTATCCACAAAATGAGCTCATTTCAAATTTGATGGCTGCTACAGGTCTCAAAAAAGTTGGGACAGGGGCCTGTTTACCATGGTGTAGCATCCCCTCTTCTTCTTAACACAGAGTGGAGGCGTCTGGGCATTGAGGATACAAGTTTCTTGAGTTTAGCCATTGGAATTTGATCCCACTCTTGTTTAATACAGGCTTCCAGCTGCTGGAGAGCTTTGGGTCTCCTTTGACGGACTTTTCATTTAATTATGCGCCAAATGTTCTCAATCGGTGAAAGATCAGGACTGCAAGCAGGCCAGTTCAGCACACGGACTCTTCTACTACGAAGCCATGCTGTTGTAATAGCTGCAGTATGTGGTTTTACATTGTCCTGCTGAAAAACACAAGGCCTTCCTTGGAATAGATGTCGTCTGGAGGGGAGCGTATGTTGCTCTAAAACCTTTATATACCTTTCAGCATTCATGGTGCTTTTTAAAACATGCAAGTGTCCCACACCATATGCACTAATGCATTCCCATAACATCATGTATGCTGGCTTTTGAACTGAACGCTGATAACAGGAGGGGTGGTCTTTCTCCTCTTTAGCCCGGAGGACACAATGCCCATGATTTCCAACAAGAATGTCAAATTTGGACTGGTCTGACCACTGGACACTTTGCCACTTTGCTACAGTCCATTTTAAATGAGCCTTGGCCCACAGAACACGACGGTGCTTCTGAATCATGCTCAACAATGGCTTCCTTTTTGCATGATAGAGTTTTAGGTGGCATCTGTGGATGGCACGGCGGACTGTGTTTACTGACAGTGGTTTCTTTAAGTATTCCTAGGTCCATTTAGTGATGTCAATGACAGAATTATGCTGGTGAGTGATGCAGTGGCATCTGAGGGCCCGAAGATCACGGGTATCCAGTAAAGGTCTTCGGCCTTATCCCTTACGGACAGATTTTTCCAGTTTCTCTGAATCTTTTGATGATGTTATGCACTGTCGATGATGAGAACTTCAAAACCTTTGCAATTTGACGTTGAGGAACATTGTTTTAAAGTATTCCACAATTTTTTATGCAAGCCTTCACAGGTTGGAGAGCCTCTGACCATCTTTACTTCTGAGAGACTCAGCCTCTCTAAGACATCCCTTTTACAGCCAATCATGTTACACACCTGATGCCAGTTAACTTAATTACTAGCTAAATGTTCTTTCAGCTGATTCTCTTATATATTAATTGCTTTTTCAGCCCCTTTTTTGCCTGTGTCCCAACTTTTTTGAGACCTGTTGCAGCCAGAAAATTTGAAATAAGCTCATTTTGTGGATGAAATTGTAAAATTTCTCAGTTTCAACATTTGAAATGTTATCTATGTTCTATTGTAAATAACATATTGGCTCATGTGATCTGAAAGTCATTGCATTTTGATTTTATTCACAATTTACACTTCGTCCCAACTATTTCGGAATTGGGGTTGTACATTTTCAAATATTCCAATATTCTGAGCAATAACCCGATAGTCCAACAATCCAGTGCTCTAATTCACTTTGAAAAAAAGGGCTGGTACACACTCCATTACTGAGAGCACTGTAGACAGCACCATATTCCAGAGAGTTTTTAACAGACTCAGGATGGAGTATCCAGGTCCAGATGGTCAAATTCCCCAGAATATTCTCCCGATCAGCTGGGTTTGCTTTTTAACTGAATTATCCTGCCAGGAGGTTGAACTATAACTGAAATCAGCTGATGATCTTCTTGTACGGTGAAATTGTGGGAGGTGGATTTGCAGGCTGATCCCTGGACTTTACGCCTCTCTGTCAGCGTGTTTTTTTCACTTTAGCCCCAGAACAGTATGCCGGACGTGATCATCTGGATGCTGAGAGGGGAGAAACGGGTGGCCTACGCGCGAATCCCAGCCAATCAGATCATGTACTCCACCTACAGCGAGCAGGCTGTGGGGAAGTACTGCGGTCGGACCCAAACCGTGTTCATGCAGGTGCGTCACACACTCTCCACACCGTGGTCCATTATGGAAATCTGCCGTGCACAACACACCTGTAACAGCAATCAGACCGCTTTCATTAGTGTGCCTTATTTTACAGTACACAGCTGTGATAGGAAACGGACGGTTGTCATGAACTGTAATTAACTAGCGTGCGCTGTACTGCCGATAAGAAACAGACTGTTTATAGTGTCCCCATAGCAGTCCCTACATGCTAGTTACTTTGGTCATTTGAATCTGACCACAGACGTTTATCACACATACGTCTCTCTCTGCAGTCATCCCATCCATCAACCTGCCCTTTATGAAAGTTACCCACTGTACACTACAGAACTGTGATAGGAAACACTGTTTAAATGTAGATACCATAGTGTTCACTGTATTGCTGTGATAGCAAATGAAAGGTGTTCAGATCCTGTCGGTACCTGGTATACAGTGCACAAATTCAGTAGGAGACAGGCTGTTTTCAGATAGTACCTGCTGTGCGCACAACACAACTGTAACAGGAAACATTCTGTCTCTGTGCCGGTGTAATCCAGTGTCAACATTTCCCCAAAAGACTCCTAAAACTCAAATTCTGAGGGAGATAGAGGTCTCTCAGCCGAATTCTGTATGGGCCAGTGTGGATACAAGCTCATCGTGCAGTCATCCATTTATACATCCATTTCTACTCATCAAACCGCACGTTCTGGGCTAAAGACCTTGATGAGTGGAACTGGTTGTGTGCCTGTGTGAATGAAATGACAGCCTGCACCCACACCGGAAGAGATCTTGAGGCATGAAGTTATGTTTTATAATCTCTGTGGAGTTATGGTTTGTCTGCTGACCTGGACTGTATTTTGAAAGTACCCCATGGATAAAAACAAGGGTCTGAAGATACCTGTCCAGCTGCGGCTCAACATGTGGCTCGGACTCTCCGCTCACGAGAAGAAGTTCAACAGCTTCTCCGAGGGAACCTTCAGCGTCTTCGCAGAGATGGTAAAATTACTCATATTCATAGCATGTGGTGTCATAATAAAATTATATTCAAATAATTTCATCTAACAAGATCATTTGTATTTGTATTGAATGATATTCATCATTGAAATGATGGTACTGTAGTATTGAAGCGCAGTAAAGGATGGACTGTAGTCTGATGATTGTTTGAATCGGCCCTGTAATGATATGCACTCTGTCTGCAGTGGGGCGGTTTGCAGTTGTTTGTGGGTGTAGCATGCAGTGCTGCAGTTTTATGTCTTAACAATGGTGCAAGTATGTAATCTCTTTACCTTACCTGGGTACAGTGTCATATGTAAAATTAGTTTTATTTAGCTGGTGCTTCCAAAAAACCTTATATTTGATTGGACTGAACAGGGGCCAATCCCCTCTGGATTAGTGTGGGCTTAAGGGCCCAGCTCAAGGGCCCAACAGCTATTTTGACCTTATTCTGACTAAACTGGGCTCGAACTGCTGAATTTCTGCGTCCTGTTCACGCACCGTGTGTTGTTTGCTAATGTTGCAGAGTGACAGAATGTGTTTTTTTTTCATGATGTAGTGATGTATTGCATTGGTTGGGGAGGGTGCTGTGCTATGGTCCGAGTGCAGTACTGTAGGGTATTTCCAGCTGCTAATAGCATTATCAAATGTGTAGTGTTTGTCATCTTGTTAAAGTTCCCATATTATGTCATTTTATTTCAAGTTATTATCGTCTTAGATGTTGAAAAAAGAGGTCTATTTGTGATGTAGAAAATGGCAGGAATTTCAAACCGCATGTTTTATAGTGTAAAGGTGAGCTGAAACAGCTGGACTGGGGGTCATTAAAGTGAACCTTCTCTGGGGAGCAGGATACAGTGGAGTCAACTGGGAGAAATGAATCCCATAATATGTTTCCTTTAAGATTGTTGCCGTAGAGTTTGTCGCGTTGGTAACGGGAGGTACCTTGTCTCCTCCCTGCGGGCAGTATGAGAACCAGGCACAGGTTTTCGGGAAGTGGAGCACCACGGGACTGGTGGGGCGACACAAGTTCTCTGACGTGACAGGAAAACTGAAGCTGAAGCAGGAGTACTTCCTGCCCCCCCGCGGGTGGGACTGGGAGGGCGAGTGGTTCGTCGACCCGGAGAAAGGGTGAGTGAGTTTTTATAGGCATCATGACGGCTTGAACACCTGTTTCAGGGACACTGAGTCAGCAATAAACAACAGCCTGTACTCATAATAAGCACTGACCATTAGCAGTAACAATTAGCATAAAGCATATTAGATAATAATCAGGATTAAATCTATTCAATTCTCAAATACTTTCAAACACAAACTAAAACAATACTTGTTATCTTTTTACTGTCCTCGGTAATTTCATATAATGTTATAATCATGTTACCATGTAAAAGTCTGTATTCAATTTTTAACTATTGTTTTCTTTAATCAGTTACTGGGTGCTTCAACTTTCCAAGCCCCCGTGGCTTTTACTGAGGCACCCTTTATTTCATTATTATATCTATATTGTATTGTGTATGTTTTATACTTTTGATCTTTTTCTCATCTTTGCCTATGCTGTTACACTGTAAAATCTGTTCTCTTGTATGTTTTTAACGGCATAACGAAATGAAATAAAATTAGCAGCAAAAAAAAATGTATATAGTTGTTGTTCATATGAAACGTATTATGATTGCATTAAACACATACAGCTCAGTTTTTGAGTCAAACAAACCATGACAATTATTAAATGCATAAAGTGCATAAGGCATGAGTTACATTCAAGAAAGACTGCCATGAAACTTACGGTGCACCATGAGAATGATCACAGGATATAGAGTCCCAATATGCCAGGATACACTGCAATTGACATCAGAACCATACAGCAACAATATAATGAAACAATGACAGTAACATTAGCATTGATCACATAGTGCAACAGTTAACATAATACAACATTATCAATGTTTGCGAGATTTCAGCGGAGCCCCATGTTTCTAGAACACACACCCCCGCATAGGCCATTCAAACCTTTTCTTTGATGGCCCCTGTCAGTCAGAGCTCTTGACATCTCTGTATACAGCACCTCTGTGTGAGAGAGCAGTGGTGTGTTAATCAGCCGCAGCACCAGAGTTAGCATAAACAGAGTTAGCATAGACATGCCCTACAGTAATGATTTATTATGAGATGATGGCCTGTTAACGCAATCGGAACTGAACACAATCGGAGGAAACAGACTTTTCTGAAACTCTGTGCAGCGTGCCTGGGACTGGTAACTCTGTGTACAGTCTGTACCCTTCTGCTCAAACCCTAAACATTTTGTTTTTGAAGAGGTGCATTAAGGCTTTGTTGCTGTTTATCCTACACCATGACTTCCCAGTCTTTTTCACCAATGTTAAACTCCTTAATTTGTATTTTTGTAAATGAGAAGTGACTTCTAGGAGAGGTTGGCCAGTTTGTTCTTCTAAAGCGCTGTGGGAGAGAGGGATAACCTCGTGAGATATGCAGACATTCATCTCTGCTTTTTCCTCTGGCCTACGAGAGTAAGAGTCAAGGCCTCTCTGAGCTTGAGGTGATGATAGTCGCTATCAAAATTTGCATGTGAAATAAAAGGTCATTATAGATATCTGATTATATCTACATGGCTAGCTAGCTATTTGGCTAGTTGCCTGATGGAGGTGCTGATAGTCGCACGCCTGCACACTTGTTCCCAACGACAGGTGATGAACTGTCAGGGTTACAGTTTGATCATAAAATTTACTTGAAAATTTTAGGACATTTTCTCTTCATTTGTCTCTGTATTCCACAGTTTTACATTTGTTTTCAGGAAAAGATCATCTTAAAGTGCATTAGGGAAATTATGTGAGGGTATGGTTATGCATTCTCAACTTCAAAGGTATTCTAAGGAGGATCTTCATAAAAACCAATGTGTAAATCCCTCTCAATCATCACTTATGACCCACAAGAAGTGTGTGTCAATGTCTGTGTCTACAGATTTCTGTTCGTCTCATGAACTGTACAGTGGCCAGCCAAAAACCTCAGTCAACAGAGAAAGACACAAAGGAGCTGCTATATATACACATGTACATATATATATATATATATATATACATATATTATATATATATGGATAACCCACAGCCCTCTCCATCATTCCCACAATGTTCACAGTCATTTATGAATTCATGACCCTGACAGGAATGCATTAGCTCCATAGATTTTAGCCATTTTACCTTTGCCCTTTGTCCAATATGGAATGCTCAATTCTGCCGATCTCATAAAAGCCTCAAATCATGATTCAGGGTAGCACAGGGGGGTATTGTGCTCCAGAATGAAGCACGTGATATCAGCTGATACCTCATGTGATTTCATACTTGAGATCTATAGGTCTGCTTTACTGAGGCCCTTAAGAAGGGAAAAATCAGATTTGCAGAGAATGGTTGCGGTATTCGGTCTGCCCCGGTCACTGATTGCGTTATATGCTTTACTTTTCCTGATAGGTTTAGAATAAGCCAGAGGGTATAGAAAATTAGGCCATTAGTGTGCAGCAGATAACACAAATGCTGTAGTACCCAAGTGAGCAGTTAGAGGTCGCTAGTGTTCAGTAAGTATTGTAATCCTGTCTGACCAAACTATCAATCTGTCGGGCCTCTGACCTCAGTGTATTTGAAGTACCGGAGCATGGAACTGATGCAGATTACTCACCTAAAGGATCAGTCTTCAGAAGTCTTGGCCAGTTTGCTTCTTTTTTTTTTTTTGGAACTTCCCCCTTTCACCCCCTCCCACCTGAACTCCACCAAACTGTCTACTTCATGGCGGCGACCAACTCTCATCGACTCAAGGGTAGAGGAACATGATTCCACTGGCTTAGGACGAGCCCTCCCTTCTGTACACTGTGCAGGCACATTGCCAATCACACACAGCATATAGCTTCAGAGTAGATTGCAGTCGGCATATGTTCAACTTTTTCAGCTACAAATGCCGCCAGTGATGAGACTAACAGTAAGAACACACAGCTGTGGCGGTGCGTGAAATTTCAAATAGCAGAGTCGCATTCACATTCACCCTCTATTGAGCCCCCGCGCAGTGCACTTTGGGACCGGTAGCAGAGCGACGCCGTGCAAAGTAGGAAAAGCAAGTGGCTAAAACTTGAAACTCATTCACATGAGAAGCGGCGATGGCCAGTCGCTGGCCAATCACCATCACTAAAGGAGGCAGGAGTTTCAAAGCTCAAAATGCAGAAGAGGCTTATCATATTTGTAGCCATCTGGTTTTCTGATACAATAGCTACATAGCTAGCTATTCAGCCTGTTGTCTGATGTTGTATAAATGAAGTAAATAAATAGCTAACAAAATGTGCATGTGAAATAAAGGTTATCATAGATATATGAATATATCTACGTAGCTAGCTAGCTATTTGGCTCGTTGTCTGATTATATTAGCTTGCTAAATACTTGGCTTTCAAGATTTGCACATGAAATAAAATATCTTGGATATTGGCACAGCTAGCTACATAGCTTACGTTAGCTAGCAATTCGGCTAGTTGTCTGATGATGTTTAAATGAAGTAAATAGTTAGCTAGCTTGCAATATTTGCTTGTGAAATAAGGTTACAGGTTATTGTGGATGTCTGCATAGCTAGCCGCATATCATAGATACGACAAGTATCTAAGTAGCCAACTTTGGGCAGCAATTTGGCTAGTTGTTTAATGATGTTGTTTAAGTGAAGTCAGTAAATACTAAGCTAACATAATTTGAATGTTAAACAAAAGGTTGTAGCGGATATCTGCTCAACTGTAGGCTAGTGTACATAGCCTATGTCTGGAGTTTAGTATGTGCTAAAGTGTGTTATCACCCGTGTACGGAGTTAAACACGTGCTAAATGGTGTCATCACCCGTGTATGGAGTTTAACATTGTCTAAAGCAGTGCTTCCCAAACCTCTCCTGGAGGACCACCTGTCCTGCATGTGTTAGATCTCTCCCTGCTCCAGCACAGGTGATTCAAATGATCAGGTTGTCATCAATCAGCTTTAGGGGATGATTAACGAGCTGATCATTTGAATCACCTGTGCTGGAGCAGGGAGAAATCTAAACATGCCGGACAGGTGGGCCTCCAGGAGAGGTTTGGGAAACACTGGTCTAAAGCATGTTATTGCCCATGTCTGGAGTTTGGCACGTGCTAAAGTGTGCTATCACCCGTGTGGTCCAGGCTGCTGACGGAAGCCGATGCAGGACACACAGAGTTCATGGACGAGGTCTTCCAGAATGAGACTCGTTTCCCGGGCGGAGAGTGGAAACCGGCGGCGGAGCCGTACACAGACGTGGTGAGGAAACCCCATCTGAGGGGTGGACACTGGCTGGCATTCGATCAAAATTCCCCCTTAAACTGTAAAGGCTGTGGCAGCCAACCCTGCTCTTGTAGGTCAATCATCCAATTGGATTTAACTTCAACCCTACTTTGGCTATCCTGACTCATCTAACCAGTTGTGAAATAAGATTGTGAGCAGTTGAAGAGCTTGAGGTGTGCTTTATTAAGGTTTCGGAGAAGCCCTGCAGGATGATCGATCTCCAGGAACAGAGTGGTTTAGTACGCCTGTAAGGTGTATATGCTCAAGCATGTGAACGGAATCTACTGGTGTAGAATCTTTGAGAGAATGGTTTTCACATACTGTTAAAAAATGCATGGGAGACTCTGTTGCTCAGTGAATTGTATCAAATGACCAGTAAGGTGTAAAATTGCCGATGATGCTTTCCAGGCACTGTGGCGTGTTGGGTATAAAATGCAACTTAACCCATAGAGCGCTGAAATAAATTTTTTTGACAATATAAATTTAATTATCTTTTCCTGTTGAAAGCCTATCATGTGGCAACTTGTTTCAGGGGAGCTCTTTTAAACAAGTTGCAACATGATAAGTTTTGAACAGCTTTCATTTTGATAGCTTACATCATTGAACAACAGTACCTGCATTTAGCACTCTAGGGGTTAAAGATGGAATTTTCTAATGTCTGCGGCGATTTGCAGAATGGAGACAAAGCACAGAGTCCGGAGGAGATCGAATGCCCCCCCGGATGGAGGTGGGAGGACGAGTGGTGCTATGACACCAACAGGGCCGTGGACGAGAAAGGTCAAAATCGCCAGTCCCTCTGAGGCTTGAGTATTATACTCAGAATGTTACTTTTGAATAAGAAAAGCAAACTTTATTTTAAGCAAAGGCGTATTCGTTTTAAAAATGTAATCATTCATGAAGAGCCGGCAATGAAAACTTCCTAGTTAAATTAAAGTAAACAAATGTTTCAGGGATTTGTTATTTTATTGTGTGTCTGACCTGCATTGCATTTTATTTGAATGAGTAGAATTAAACTGAACTGATGGAGTTTAGTAGTTGATGTCTTAAGAAAACCGCAGCACTTACAGTGAAGCAGGATAAAGCTTGATGGTGAAATGATGGACAGAAGAGCTGCCTGGTGTGTGTGTGTGTGTGTGTGTGTGTGTGTGTGTGTGTGTGCAAGTGTGCGTGTGTGTGCGCGCGCACAAGTGTGTGTGTGTGTGTGTGTGTGTGCGTGTGCATGTGGAGAAGGAGTTGGAGTGAAGGGTCACAGCGTATTTGTGTGTGTGTGTGCGACTCTAGGTTGGGAATACGGAGTTACAATCCCACCCAGTGACAAACCCAAGTCGTGGGCTCCGGTGGAGAAGATGTACCACACGCACCGGCGCAGGAGGATGGTTCGACAGCGACGGAAAGTGGCAGAGCCCACTGCGCCGTTAGAGGTGGGAGGAGTGGAGTTCCTGTGGGTGGGGCTTCTCTGTGACTTAACTACCAGTGGGTGCGGTTTAACTTCCTGTGCGCGGGGCTTTACTAAGGTCGCTTCTCAAAGTGTAGGCTGCAGCCTAGGTTGGCTGTGTTTTTACCTCATCGCAGGCTGTTCCAGTGTGAAGACGCCTTGGAGTACAGCTGAGAAATGCGGCCTTCACCTCACCTGATATGAAAATGAATTTTCAGCTTGTTTATTCTCTTTTTCCATGTTCAGGCGAGATGAAGGCTGCATTTCTCAGCTGTATTCGAAGGCGCCTTCAAAATGGAACAGCGTGCGATGGCACAGCAGCCTAACAATCCAGCCTACGGCTAAATGACCAAAGACTGAACTACTTGTAGGCGTGGCCATACTATGATGGATCTTGTTGTGGGTGTGGCTATTCTAAAGCTCGGCAACTTATGGGCATCGCTGTGCTACAACAGAACTTCCTTTGGATGAGGCTGTACTTTGGCTGAGCAACAAGTAACCACAAGCTCTCTCCGTGCTTTCTTCTTCTGCTCCTCTTTTGACCAATAGAAAAAAGGGCCTGGGGAGGGCTGGGAGTACTCGTCTCTGATTGGTTGGAAGTTCCATCGAAAAGAGCGCTCATCTGACACTTTTCGACGCCGACGCTGGAGGAGGAAGATGGCTCCCTCCAACCACATGGGCTCATCTGCCATTTTCAACCTGGAGGGGGCGCTGGTGAGCTCAAAAAACAAGTCGAAGTTAAAGATATTTTATAGCGGCAAAATAGCAACATATGTGCATACCAAACACGAAGGCTCTTAGGTATGTGTGACAGTTTTTGCTTTTAGGCCCTGTACTGCTGTAATTTAGATTTGAAACAATGCTTTGAGTTTAAACACTGTCAGATTTTTATTTGGTATGCAGTTAGATCCATATTCTGTGAGTCCAACTGGGATTATAGCCCTTGGTATACAGGGTCACTGTGTATATACTAAAGGACTACACTGTATCCTCAGGTACTATTTGTGGAGATACTGCTTTACTCTGTTGAACCAGTCTCTAAGGTTGTGATTCCACCAGCCGTGCCACAGCACGTCTCGGCAGCATCCTAGAAGCGGCTCTCCGCGCTGCTCCGCCTAGTCCATTTCTGGCGCTGGCAGGCTGTAGTCGTGCCGATCTGAAGTTAGCAGGGATGTGTTTCCCATAGTTCGACCATATACAGTCATTGGATCCAACTATATTAGTATTTGTTTTGTGCTAATGGGAACCGCACACCAGAACGTGCCAGGCAGGAAGTAACTATCAAGGGGAATACACTTTTAACTGAAAGAAACTAGCCACAAGTCTTTGATATGAAATTTGTTTATAACTTACTTTTCAACTACTGTGCTTATCTGTGATTCTGTTTTAACTGAAACACGGGCACAATTTATTTATTTATTTTTTTAATCTATGGCGTTCATGGCTGGACTGTAGTAGGCTACAGCACAACAAAGTCAGAAATGACATTAAATGCAAGTAAACCAGAAAAAAACAACAGAAAGCATTTAAGTACGTTGCACAAATATCCTGGTAAAAATGACGAAATATGCGAAATCTGAGCAGGTCAATTGTATCAGCTGGTAGGATGCTGCGCTGATGTTCCGCGCTCAGTGGAACATGAAGTCGCCTGCAAGACAATCCAAAATAGCGTCGCTCACGTTATGCAGCAGATACGCGCCTGGTGGAATCTAGGCGTTAAATACCACTTTTAAATTGTCCTCTGTTTTAGTTCACAGACAGGGAGTCAGTTGTTTTTGTCTGAAGATTAATGCTGTCGGTAGCTTCCTGGAAAATGCTCACACAATGGCAAATGTGGAATTGCACTTCAAGTTCGGCAATGTTTATTGTTCAAGGGAATCGACGATGAGGACAAAGGTTCGAAAAAGGACCCTTCCAGGCTGTTTGGTGCCAACACACCCACTGTTTCCTGCACCTTCGAGAGTAAGTCTGCTGAACCAGTGCCAGCTGATTAAGGGCAGTGATTATGTCTCCAGCCAGCGCTCATACTGTGTGTTCTGGGAGGGGTCATCACAGCCAGCTCAGGAAGGATCTGTAGAGCCCTCCACGCCCTCCTCTGGACATGCATAGGCACACGCGCGCATACACACACACACACACACACACGCGCACACACACACACACACACACACACACACACACACAGTCAGGTTTTTCTATCCCCCTGGGGACTAAAAAATTATATTTGCTCCAAAATCCTATTAGCATCCCCCTAAACCTAACCCTAACCCTAACCCTAACCTCTGACTGATTACCACAAAATTTGTGGGAAGTTGGACTGTATGAATGGGAAGAGGTGATTAAATTTCCAGCTCATTCTGGATGCAAATCTGGATTCTGTAGCTGATTATAGGTGCTAGTGGATCAAACCCTGCTGGTGGAGATATGAGCTCTCAGTGTGCCCTTTGTTCCTTTATCTATCCCTTATCTAACCCAGTTATTCCTAGTTTGGGTCACAGGTAGCTGGAACATTTCCCAATATGCATTGCGCATGAGGCAGAAATATACCCAGACAGATTGTTTATTCATTATAGGGTATACACACACAGGCAGGTTTTTCTATCCCCCTGGGGACTAAAAAATTAGTTTTGCTCCAAAATCCTATTAGCATCCCCCTGAACCTAACCCTAACCCTAACCTCAATCTTAAAGCTAACCCTAATCCTAACCCACACACCCCCCAAAACAGCCAAACCTTTAACCTTAATTTATGGTCTTACCTTAATGTAGAGCCTAATTTGACTAGCTAACCTTAAAACTAGAGCTAAACCAAACCATAATTCCAATAGCAAACCTAGACCTAAACCTAGACCTAAACCTAGCCCTAAGCCCAGAATTAAGATTTGTACCCATGGGGACCCAGAAAAGGTCCCCACAACACATGGTTTCTCAGACTTTACTATCTTTGTGAGGTATTTTGGTCCCCAGCATGATATATAAACAAAAGCACACACACACACACACACACACACACACATATACACATACACACGCATGCACACACACGCACACACACACACACACACACACACACCTACAGACACACAGAAGTGCACGCACGCACACACACGCACGCACATACACACGGTCAGTTAACGACAAACCCAAGTGGCAGGCGTTAGACATGATTGCCTCCAGTGCATCACAGAGGCTCATTAGAAATGAATTTCTCCTGATCAGTGGATGGTTTCACTGTGTATTTACTGTTTGCAGGGTCCTTCATGTACCACCTTAGAGTCTATGTTTACCAGGCTAAAGACCTCACTGCTATGGACAAAGACAGCTTTTCAGGTGAGTGGTGCATCAAAATGTACTTCTCTGGCTACATTTGCAGTTTATATGATCATAAAATGCTAACATCCTGCAGATCTGTTTACACCAGTAGAATAATGTGGAACGTGCACCATGATCTCAAGATGTTAGACCTTAGAAAGAAACCCAGACCCTTACGCTCATGTGTCCTTTCTGTTTAACCCAGACCCTTACGCTCATGTGTCCTTTCTGTTTAACCCAGACCCTTACGCTCAAGTGTCCTTTCTATTTAACCCAGACCCTTACGCTCAAGTGTCCTTTCTGTTAAACCCAGACCCTTACGCTCAAGTGTCCTTTCTGTTAAACCCAGACCCTTACGCTCATGTGTCCTTTCTGTTAAACCCAGACCCTTATGCTCAAGTGTCCTTTCTGTTTAACCCAGACCCTTATGCTCAAGTGTCCTTTCTGTTTAACCCAGACCCTTACGCTCAAGTGTCCTTTCTGTTTAACCCAGACCCTTATGCTCAAGTGTCCTTTCTGTTTAACCCAGACCCTTACGCTCAAGTGTCCTTTCTGTTTAACCCAGACCCTTATGCTCAAGTGTCCTTTCTGTTTAACCCAGACCCTTATGCTCAAGTGTCCTTTCTGTTTAACCCAGACCCTTACGCTCAAGTGTCCTTTCTGTTTAACCCAGACCCTTACGCTCAAGTGTCCTTTCTGTTTAGCCCAGACCCTTACGCTCAAGTGTCCTTTCTGTTAAACCCAGACCCTTACGCTCATGTGTCCTTTCTACACGTGAGCAAAACTACCGAGATCATCAAGTCGACTTTGAACCCAACCTGGGACCAGACGCTCATTTTTGATGACATTGAAATCTACGGTGACCCCCAGACCTTCTCCCGGAACCCGTCCAATGTAGTTTTCGAGGTCTTCGACAGCGACCAAGTGGTGAGGTGTTCAGTTTCAGTCCAGACACAAATATTTTTTTTTATTTGTGAGATGATCATTGTAATTATTTTCCAGCTCTCGGTCTGCAGGTTCAAATGTGTCAGTGGGCTTAATCCTTTATAGCAGCTGAGCGTTCTGTCGGCCAATTCTGCCACAGTTCCTTTTCAAGCTGTTGTCAAGTAGCACAATATGTATTATTATATTCTTACTTTTCCATGTCTTTTTATAGCTAGACTGACTCAGATCACGATGACATGAATAATTAACAGCACACAGCAATGTTTTTTGTGGTGCACAGTTATGCTGAGTGTAAAATGTTTGTGTCCTGCTCTGGTAGACAGCAAATTACTTGAGGCGAGATCTGCACACATTCTTGCCCAAAGTCGGCCAGACCTTGAGTGAATCCATCGAGAAGTCACTTGTTCCCTGGAGCGCTGAGGAATTATGTTCTACAGTAAAACTGCGGCCATTTCTGAGAGTCAGCAGACAGTCGTTGCTGTAGCGTGTTGGTGGTGCGGTACACACAGCGGTGGTGGTAACAGCACCTTATCCGTAACCCAGGGTAAAGATGAGGCTCTGGGCCGCTGCTCCTGTACCCCCTTGGTGAAGTTGAACCCCGGGATGGACGTGACCCCCAGACTCCTCTGGTATCCCGTCATCAAGAGGGGCCGCGTCGCTGGGGAAATGCTTGTGGCCGCCGAGCTCATCCTGAAGGATAAGGTAACGAGCCTGCCAAGATTGTCGGTGTGACAACGACCAATGTTTCCACGCATCCTGAGCTCTCCTGAGCAGCGCTTCGCAATCTCTACATTTGGTGGGCTGAGGATTAACTGGGCCTATCTCCACTTTTCATCAAAAATTATGTTCTACCATAGAAATAATCTCAGTATTAACAGGTACCATATCCTGATGTAATTTTTTCAGTGACAGATGACAGCTGGGAGAAACATCCAGAAAGTGCATAGTACTTTGTATGAATTTTCAGTCCACTTCAGTTTAAAAGTTCTATGTCCACATTGTCCAATCAGGGAGCTGGATATAGGGTCACCTGATCAGGATGATAAGATCGCTGAGCAAAGGTTCTATCCACTCTACCATTTCAAAGCAAAATCCATCTAATATACCAAATAGAAGGTTGTAAGATGATGAAATCTGGGATATTTTAGATAGGTAGATACTACAGCACTTGAATGAAGCGTCTATGTCTTAAAACCCTTCATTTCCCTTATAAAAATTTACTATAGTTAACTATTGTCGCAGTCACGTTTGTCTAGGGATATGGTTTCACTTATAAAAGAAGGCAGGCTGGCCTGGACTGGTGAATCTGGAAGGAAAGCTGGGACTTACCTCCCCTCAGGATGGCTCCGTAATGTTCCAAGGCCCGCTCAAGCCGCCGCTCCACTGGCGAATAGCTCCACGTCATTCGGTTCTTTGGTTCAGTGTAGTGAGTTATGTTCTAAAAGCATGGCAGTATTATGGATAACGATTTAAAATAAAGCAAACCCGCGTGGTCAGAAAACGAGAGAATGTGGAAGGTCTCCTGTACTTCAGGGCTCCGGCATATAGCTCGATCCACCTTTGATTTTGGCCAATTTAAAAGGGACGTCCCTCCCATGACCAACCGCCGCCCAATTAGGACACAAGGCATCGTCCCGACTTCCCCACCCAGTCACCAATCACAGTGCACAACCGCCATGCCACTAAATGTGCGTTACCTATATCTACATTTCACTACAAACAGAGGAGTTATTAGTGTTTCTGTTATTTTGCTTCGTTCCCGGATCCGAGGGCATAGCACTATAGTTTACTAAAGTAAAATTGATGTAAACTATAGTAAACTACTCTTTACTACAGTAAACTATAGTTTGTTGCAAATATACTATAGTAATTGAATGCCATTGCTATAGTTTAGTATAGTAGAGTCTGACTTTTGTGGTTTACTTTAGCATCACTAAATACTTTAGCATCACTATAGTAAACTACAGAATAGTAGTTTCAATAGTATATCTATAGTAATTCCGCAAAAATACCATAGTTACTGTAGAAAACTATAATATTTTTACTGTAGTATTTTGTGGTAATTTTAGTAGAATAATCATTATATTATATATATATTATATATGATATTATACCTTTCAGTCCAAATAACTCCCCTGAATATAAATATCTGAAAGGTATACTTGGAGTGAGAAATTGTGATGCAGCAAAATTTCACATCTCATTTTCTTCATTTAGTAAAAAGTGGAGATAGGTCCAGTTAATTCTCAGCCCACGATTTTAGGGATGACAGGAGACAAGACTAAATAAGATAAGACAAGATCACAAAATAAGTCAAAAGGTAAGTCAAGCTGGAATAAGCAAGATAAGGAAATATTGGATAAGATAAAATGAGCAAGATAAGACTACTCAAGACAAGATTGAACAAAATAAGACAAGATGAGGTAATACAAGATACGATGGCACGATGGAAGGTGGGGAAATAGGCGCAGTTTTTCTAGATTTAAAGAAGGCTTTTGACACTGAATCACCTGGTACTCCTGTCAAAACTCTCCTTTTTTAATTTGTCTGATGAAGCGATCAAATGGATGAACTCATATCTTACAAACAGGAAGCAATGTGTACGTATTGGTAACACCCAGTCAACATATCTCAACTGTAATGCTGGTGTTCCCCAAGGATCAATATTGGGACCTATATCATTCAGCTTGTATATCAATGACCTGCCTTTAGTCTGCCCATCCATCAACATACAAATGTATGCCGATAACACAGTTCTCTATCTATGTGCCAAAAACAAACTAGAAGCTGCAGACAAATCAACAGCAACCATGGTTCATGTATCTGATTGGTTACACAAATAATGCTTACACCTGAATGTAAACAAAACTGTCTGTATGTTCTCCTCACGAAAACCAACAAAATCTCACCTACCTGATGTTTTTATTAACGGAGAAAAGCTCAAAGTTGAAAATGATTTTAAATATCTTGGAATCAATTTAGATTCAAATCTGTCTTTTAAAAAGCATGTTAAAAAGGTGGCCAGTACTAATAAATTTAACCTGGCCAATGTTGGGCATATCAGACCATAGCTAACAACAGAGGCAGCCAAACTCTTTATGCATGCTGTGATTTTTTCCCACATTGCATATTGTTTTACCAGCTGGTCACAAGCAAGCATGACAACTTTGAAGCCAGTCGAGTCCCTTTACAAACAGACACAAAACATTTGACCGAAAAGTCAATAGTTATCACCACTGCTGCATAATACAAAAGTGAAATTTATTTAATTTTGAAAATTTTAAACATTTCTTGGATGTTTGGCTCATTTTTAAGATTTTACATGGGCTTGCACCTCCGCCGCTGAGCCAGTTTATAACACAGAAGAACAACAGTAGCAGGACAACAAGGGCCACTACCAGCAATACGGACGCAGCAAGTTTGGGCAAACAGTCTTCTCAATTAGAGCCACCCACTACTGGACTAGTCTGCCAATCGAATTGAGACAGCAATAACTACCCAACCTTTAAACACAAACTTAAGACACGACTCAAAGTAATTCAAACTTGTAATCATAAGTAACTACACTAACTCCTCTGTGTAGCTGCCCCTGCCTACACTTACTATTTTTATGATATTTCTGTGGTGTGTCCTTGTATTATTGTATTTTTTATTTATATTTTTCTTTCCTCTCTTTTAATAACATGACATCACTAGATTTATAACAACCTGCCCAGGGACTACGGACGAAAATTAGCTTAGTAGCTAACCCTGGCGCATTAACATCAATGTCTAACTGATTGACTGATTATAACTGATAATGATAACTGAGTGTTGATTAATGTGTGCTGTCCGTAAATAAGTAAATAAACAAGACAACACGAAACAGTCTGCAGGGTGGGGGGTGATGGGGTAATAAAAGGACAGTTCCTGACCTGATGTCCCTCCGTCTGTCCGCAGGCAAATGAGACAGAGCTACCCATCCTGCCCCCCCGCCGGGCAGAGCGGCTGTACATGGTACCCCAGGGGATCCGGCCCGTCGTGCAGCTGACCGCCATCGAGGTCCGTCGCCAAGGGCAGGGTGCAGAGGGTCAACCGGCACTGGACAAGAAAATCAGGGGGAGAGGCAGTGGGTTTAGGGGACAGGAATTGGGTGTAGGGGACAGGAAGCACGTAGAGGGGACAGGAAGTGAGTGTAGGGGACAGGAAGCTCATAGAGGGAACAGGTAATAGGTGAAGGGGGCTGGGAGCAGGTGGTGAGTTGGATGTGTTGGTCAGTTTGTAGGACTGAAGAATACAGAGGGACCGTAACGAAGGGAAACATCTTTAAGGCTGAATTCTGTGGCCCAGAAATGGTAGTGTCCTCAGAAGAGTGCTAACTCCTGCTAACTCCCCCTGCACCCCCCCAGATCCTGGCCTGGGGCCTGCGGAACATGAAGCCCTTCCAACTGGCCACCGTCTCCTCTCCCAGCCTCATCGTGGAGTGTGGCGGCGAGATCGTGCGGTCCACCGTCATCCGCAACATCAAGAAGAGCCCCAACTTCCCCAGCTCAGTCCTCTTCCTCAAAGTGGTACTGTCCCAGAATACACCTGTGAATCACTAGCGCAGCATCTCATTTTTACCCTTGAGGGGTAAATAAGGCTCGACTCACATTGCTATACGTCAGCAGTGTGAAATCGCACGGCAGAGTTGAACCAAGTTGAATAGAAGTGAATCTAATTTTTTTTTTGCAAACAGAGCCATGAATCCTCACAGCAAGAAAATTAAAATAATCGCTCAGTCGAACTCACGTGATGAACAAAGCAAGGTGAAAGTTGGCTTCGTGTTTTTGGAAAGGCATTATTACCGTCAGATGTAAGGATGAGGCAGAAGGTTCGGTCTGTATAAAAAGTCGACAGAGACCGAAGCTGAGCGGCCTAAAGTTCTGCCAAAGTTTGTGGTGAAGCTGAGACTTTGCTCTGAGATGCTATAAAATGTGCTTGAAGCAAAGTTACTTGCTGTGTAAGATTATGGCCGTGTAACACTACAGCAGTATAATTTTTCAGCGATGTAACATTGTTGCAGTGTAACACTACAGCAAAGTAAGATTACAGCAGTGTAAGATTATAGCAGTGTAACTCTACAGTGTTGGATTACAGCAGTGAAATGCCTCAGCAGAATAAGATTACAGCAGTGTACCATTACAACAGGGTAACACTACAGCAGAGTCGGATTTCAGCGATGTAACACTACAGCAGTGTAAGACTTCAGCAGAGTTAGATTGAAGCCGAGTAACACTATAGCAGTGTTAGATTAAAGCAGTGTAATGTTCTGCAGTGTAACACTACAGCAGTGTAAGACTTCAGCAGAGTTAGATTAAAGCAGTGTAACATTCCAGCAGAGTCAGATTTCAGCAGTGAAACACTCCAGCACACTCAGATTTCAGCGGTGTAACACTACAGCAGTGTTAGATTAATCAGTGTAATACTAAAGCAGAGTAAGCTTACTGCAGTGTAACTCTACAGCAGTGTCAGATTAAAGCAGTGTAATACTAAAGCAGAGTAAGGTTAGTGCAGTGTAACTCTACAGCAGTGTCAGACTTCAGCAGCGCAACACTACAGCAGTGTAAGACTTCAGCAGAGTTAGATTAAAACAGTGTAACACTCCAGCAGAGTCAGATTTTAGCAGTGAAACACTCCAGCAGAGTCAGATTTTAGCAGTGTAACACTACAGCAGTGTTAGATTAAAGCAGTGTTAAGGTGACAGCAACTTTAACATTGATGCTGCAGCTCCTTCCCAAAGAGGAGATGTACACCCCTCCCATCGTGCTGAAGGTGATCGACCACAGGCCGTTCGGCAGGAAGCCTGTCGTGGGTCAGTGCACCATCAGCTCACTGGAGGAGTTCCGCTGCGACCCCTACAGAACCGAGGCGGAGGTCGCCAGGTCTGCCAAAGGTAAAGAGCCTCTTCCCTGGCGTATGGCAGAGACGGCCTTCATGCATCGTTTATAATACCAGTCATACCGAGTCAGACTTACTCGTTGAAATAATGGAGTACTGCTGAAAGCATAAGTCAATATTTCATCAGGTATTTTAGTTTTATATGTAGATCTTCAGTATTAAATATATCACCTTTGGGCAGAATAAGACAGAATATGGACTAAAGGATGTAGCCAGGTCTGCCAAAGGTAAGGAGTCTCTTACTTAGTCTGCAGCTGGGCCTGCCCTTCTTCCACTGTTTATATTAGGGATTATACTCATCTGGTTACTATGGGAACCATCCTCTTCTTCGGTTAATCTGCTGTTTAATTAACGCTGACTACCAATTTTAAAGTCACGGTAAATCCAGATGAAATGGTGATGCCATTATTTGAGTTCATCAGAAATGAAAATTGCGTTAAGATGCTATTCTGTACTGAGGATTATGGTTCTTTATAGAACCCTCATCACTGGTGAGAACAGAGCAGAGGGAACCGCAATATCACTGATTTATAGAACTTGGTGCGGTTCCTTAATGGAGCCTTGTTGATTCATATTTTTTCTTAATGTGCAAAGTACTGTAAAGTTATGGCTGCATTATGTAACAACGCATTTAGTGATTAAAAAAATGCAGTATTTTTCCCAATGTGCTAAACTACAGTTCTTCATATCAGTAATTTTATTGAATTTGAATCCATCTCACCGCTGCGATCATCCTGCCGAGTAACGAATGCTGATGTCTGTGTTAGTGGCCATGATGGCGGCCGGCCCTCCAGCTCACACCATCATCAACATCGAGGAGCGAGGACTGGTGCTGGACGCACAGGTACAGTAAACATCCGCTGTACCGACATTAGAGCTTCACAGCGCGGACCGAAAGTGTTTGGACAGTGATACTGTCTTCAAAAGGGCTGCGATTATGTTCCCATGATAAATACCCACAAATTAAAGCCAATCGTCTCATATTCAATGTTTCAAACCCAATTTGCAAGAGCGTCGACGCACAACGAAAAACATCAGGTCGCTGTCCAAATACTTTTGAATTTCTTGGTCTGTTTTACACTTGTAATCCAGGTGAGACATTGACACTTTAAATTCTGGTGAAACAGTGACACTTTAAATCCTGGTGAAACAGTGACACTTTAAATCCTGGTGAAACAGTGACACTTTAAATCCTGGTGAAACAGTGACATTTTAAATCCTGCTGAGACAGTGACACTTTAAATTCTGGTGGAACAGTGACACTTTAAATTCTGGTGAAACAGTGACACTTTAAATCCGGGTGAAACAGTGACACTTTAAATTCTGGTGAAACAGTGACACTTTAAATGCTGCTGAAACAGTGACACTTTAAATCCGGGTGAAACAGTGACACTTTAAATTCTGGTGAAACAGTGACACTTTAAATCCTGAGACAGAGACACTTAAATTCTGGTGAAACAGTGACACTTCAAATTCTGGTGAAACAGTGACACTTTAAATTCTGGTGGAACAGTGACACTTTAAATCCGGGTGAAACAGTGACAC
Organism: Gymnothorax javanicus; assembly: GCA_029692085.1. Classification (NCBI taxonomy): domain Eukaryota; kingdom Metazoa; phylum Chordata; class Actinopteri; order Anguilliformes; family Muraenidae; genus Gymnothorax; species Gymnothorax javanicus. The sequence continues at coordinate 53,722,146 of CM056208.1, read as the reverse complement.
TTTAAATTCTGGTGAAACAGTGACACTTTAAATCCTGCTGAGACAGTGACACTTTAAATTCTGGTGAAACAGTGACACTTCAAATTCTGGTGAAACAGTGACACTTTAAATTCTGGTGAAACAGTGACACTTTAAATCCGGGTGAAACAGTGACACTTTAAATTCTGGTGGAACAGTGACACTTTAAATTCTGGTGAAACAGTGACACTTTAAATCCGGGTGAAACAGTGACACTTCAAATTCTGGTGGAACAGTGACACTTTAAATTCTGGTGAAACAGTGACACTTTAAATTCTGGTGAAACAGTGACACTTTAAATTCTGGTGAAACAGTGACACTTTAAATTCTGGTGGAACAGTGACACTTTAAATCCTGGTGAAACAGTGACACTTTAAATTCTGGTGAAACAGTGACACTTTAAATCCTGCTGAGACAGTGACACTTTCCTTGCTCTTATTTTCCATGCTTTCTTCATCTGGATCCAAAAAATCTTCCATGACAGCAAGAAGAAAAGGTGAGATCTCATTTGAGACTTTGAGCCTCAGTGTTAACGTGTTGTTATTACAGACTTTATGCCATTTAACTTGGTAACTCACCCAGAGTAATGGAGAGACCAGCATCCCTGGGGGAACATTGTACATGACGATTAATGATGAGCTTATTTAACTCTTATAAAGGCCCTGAGTCCAAATGCGACCAAATATACTCTGAGTGACACATGATTCGAATCAACACAGAATACAATACTCTACATTCAGTACTTCAAAAGGAAGTTTATTGGCATTTCAGAACATGTTTTACCAGAAGAGGAACAAAACGTATTCAGCACCCAGTACTGGTAATATCAATAGAAAACAGGAGGAAAATGCTGTGTAGACCTACAATAATGAAAATTACAATCACCCAAACTTACAGAATATCTGCCACACAAACCAGTGACTAATCAAGTTTCAAAACCGGGGCTGCAAAATGGGCCCCAGGAAAATAGCAGGATGTTTGCTTTGCCTGTTCAAATATGGGTTTAAATAGGAAGTGAAAAGCCTGTTTTGTTTCCTGATTCTACACTGTTGGTTCTGACCCAATCCCCTGTGTGGCCGCAGGAGAAGGAAGCAGTTGATTGGTGGAGTAAGTTTTATTCCTCCATCGGAGAACATGACAAGTGTGGGCCGTATCTTCAGAAAGGTTACGATACCTTGAAGGTGAGAAACATTAGAGGATGTTTGTGTAATGCGCAGGTGTCAATCATCTCTCCAGACTTATTTCACAAAACAGGATTACCTGGTCAGCAGAACGACTGCACTGAGTGAAACCCGGTACCCGCCTAAATCTGGAGCACGTCTCCTCACAGCTCCCTCCTCACTCCTCGCAGCAGAAATAAGAGCTTTGGAACAGCCAGCAAGATGGCGGATCAGGAACAACTTCCGCTTCAAGCAAAGGATCGAGGAGCGAGGACACAGCCATCAGAGACATAGGAGAATCGAGATGGACCCATGGACTGCCGTGAAATGTGTCGTTTCTCAGTGTTACTGAAAACAGTAACCCTGGTTCTGCACACAGGCCCCATGACGGTCACATGGTTTTTTGCTTTTTATAGGATTCCTAACAGCCTAAAGAATCCGTAAGTCTTTTTCTCCGGGCTGGAAATTTAAGCTGTATGAAAGGAGACCACAGAAACACACAAACACTGAAACACTGCGGCCCCCTGGGAAATGAGTCTTACTGCCCGGGTGAAACATGGACTCCCTGTGTAAGAATACTTCTGCTCGTCTCAGTGAGCATGTTTTCTGTTCCCTATCAGGTGTACGACACTGAGCTGGAAGAGGTTCCTGAGTTCCGAGGCCTGACTGACTTCTGTAAGACCTTTAAGCTGCAGAGAGGAAAGACGGACGAAGACGAGGATGACCCTTCGGTGGTGGGAGAGTTTAAGGTCAGACGATGTCCTGCCGTCACTGACCTCATTCCACCTGTTTATTCTTTCTTTCTCCATCCTGGTGCTCATCTGACCCGCAAACTAAGCAAGGTCGGCAATATTTAGCCGCACGGTCCAGTCCATTAAACACTACTTCAAAGAGCCAGGAGGCCCTAAAGTGTTTCTTGGGTTGGGAAACAAGAGCATTGTTTGTGGAAGAAATTTTCCATAATGCATGATGTATAAATGATTGACCAGGAGATCGACCTCTCCCTGTCAGCCCCCGATCAGCCAGGCCTGTTAACTGACGTGGCTTCAAAATGTTGATTGAAAGAAAATGATCATTCCATGTGCCATATTGATGTTTTTTTCAATTGTTCATGGTCTTTTCTAGCTTCCTTTCATTGTTTCCCCTGACTAGCGTGGCTAAGAACAAGGAAAGGAGGCTAAAAAAGGAAGGATGAAGGAAGGATGCGGAAGGTGAAAAATAAGTGACTGCGGAGCCCTGCAGGTTTCAGCTGAAGAGTTTCAGCACCCTCTAGTGGAGATTTTATGAACATGTATTTTCTGAACTCGGTTTCAGTAAAACTGACTGTGTTGTGTTCAGGGCTCGTTCAGAGTCTACCCCCTTCCTGATGACCCGGGCGTGGCTGAACCTCCTCGGCAGTTCCGGGAACTTCCAGACAGCGGGCCTCAGGAGTGCCTGGTTCGGATTTACATCATCCGGGGCATCGACCTGCAACCCAAGGACAACAACGGCATGGTGAGCAGAATATAGGGAGTGATTACCTTCACTGCATGTTCACTGCATTTCCAGTATACGCATTCACTGACATAACATGCTCACTGTCTGTTCACTGCATTACCAGTGTACACACTTACTGACAGTACACACTCACTGCATGTTCACTGCATTTCCAGTGTACACACTCGCTGACAGCACGCATTCACTGTCTGTAACACAGCATCACCAGTGTACACACTCACTGCTTGTTCACTGCATTACCATTGTACATACTCACTGACAGCACACACTCACTGCCTGTTCACTGCACTCTAACTGGAGGTCTAGCCCATCATTAACACAGCACTGTAGCAACACTGAACTCAAAATGCAAGTGTACTACATGGCCAAAAGTATGTGGACGTACCTGGATCTGGGGTTTTTGTTTGTGGGTTGAACTATGACTCTTGGTTCCAGTGGAGGGACAGTTTGGCAGTGTAGCCTTCAATGTCATTCAAGAAAATTTGGGAGCTTCCATACGTTTGGGGAGCCACCGTCTGTGTCAGCAATGACAATAACCCCATCCACAGAGTGAGGTCCAAACGCAAATCAGAGAAGAAGAACTCAACCCGGCTCACTTCACCCAATCAAACACCAATCAGATCCACTGAAACCAAACCATCAGCCAGGCTTCATCGCCCGACTTCACTGCCCAAAATCACTAGGGCTTTCATACCAGCAGGGAACAGGTTCGGTCCCAGTTTGCACTCCTAATTTTGAACCTTTCGGCATATTTACACCAAAAATACGTAGGTACCAAAAAATTGTAGGTTTAAATAGTGAACTGTGATGCCATCAGTAGGTGTGGTTATTGTCGCCAGCATAAAGAAGGATAGAGGAGTTGGCAACAGTGCTGAAGGCAGAAAAGTCAATGTTGGACGAAAGGAATGTGCAGTGGTCTGTAATCAGTGTTAGCCGCGATTTCGCTTGCTGTTTACATGTGTTTGTGCTGAATCAGTGTTAAAAACCGTCCTCAGGAGAGAGCAGGCTGTTACAGGTCTGATGGAGGAGGGGGCGTGTCCATACTCGCACCTGCGATTTATCAGGAGACGTGGAGTCAGCAGCTGTCCACATACTTTTGACCCAGTTGGGTAAACAAGTGGATGACACTTTAAGAGCACTCCAGGGGAGCACTACACCACACCACACTACACTACACCACACTACACTACACTCAGTGAAAACAGCAGCTCCAGAAAACACGCAGTTTTCCGACACCAAAGGTCGAGCTCACTGATGACCCCTGTCGCTCTGCAGTGTGACCCCTATGTGAAGATCACTCTGGGCAAGAAGAGCATTGAGGATCGGGATCAATATAAACCCAACACACTGAACCCTGTGTTTGGAAGGTAAACTTCAGCAGCAAAAAAAACATTGATGGGGTAAAATAAAAATAAAAAATTGTGCAGTAGTGTGAACGTGTCCTCATGTCCATCTCTGCAGAATGTATGAGCTCTCCTGCTTCCTCCCGCAAGACAAGGACCTGAAGATCGCCGTTTACGACTACGACCTCCTGAGCCGAGACGAGAAAGTGGGAGAGACTGTGATCGACCTGGAAAACCGATACCTGTCTCGCTTCGGCTCGTACTGCGGACTTCCCGAGACATACTGCATGTGAGAGACGTTACATCGGGAAACGTGGCAGAGAGCTTTCTGGGGTGATAATGATGTTGATAGAGTCACTCCTAGGTTCTGTTTCATAAAACAAGATTATGGAGTTATCTGGATAACTACACTGATCACAACCCAGAACCCCCGCACATCTGGAACACTGACTCCAGTGAAAACAGTGTTGTAGGTCTGGCTCAACACAGCCAGCTAACTCAGATATCCCGCCTTGTAAAACTATGCTCCCCCTCTTACTGTATTGTTACTCGTTTATCAGTTTTTTCCTGCAGATCATACAGATTACGTTGTTCACGTTAGACTGTCGAACATTTTGCGCACTCTAATCACGACATCACATCCTGTTTGCAAGTTCTCATCACTGAGAGTCAGTGTCCACCTCCTGAGGCAGAATTGATCCTGATTGGGTCCCTCTGAAATACAGCTCCGGGATTAACCAGTGGCGAGATCAGCTGAAGCCGTTTCAGATACTGCAGAACCTGGCCAAGCTAAGGGGCATCAGCCCCCCTCAGACCAGAGATAGTGGGAGCACGCTCAGCTTCGGGGGCCAGGAGTTCAGCCTCATGGACCTCGGTAAGCTAACGGTGACACAGCAGCCTGAACATGTACATAGTCTATCACAGCAGCAGCCTATGCTGTGAGAAACAGGCCATTTGTCAGTCGGAAGTTAAAGCCAGGAAGTAAAACGTCAACGCTTGCTTGAACTTCTAAGTGTTAGAGATACCTCATCATTTGCCAATGGCAGCTGAAGCTTAATTTTACAGTTGTAAAGAGAAATAAAGAAAGTGCAGCACATAAGAGAGTCTGTGAAACTCTGCAATCTACCATCTATAAACTGGATTTTCTGCTTTTCTAATTTTGCTCTGTGCAGAAGCCAACAAAACCATCCACCAGCACCTGGGACCTCCGACTGAACGCATTGCTCTGCACGTGCTCAGAAAGCAGGGCCTCGTCCCGGAGCATGTGGAGACCAGGACCCTCTACAGCAGTTTCCAGCCAACGCTGTCCCAGGTCAGTTCCAGTCCAAAATACACTGTCCCAGGTCAGTCCCAGTCCAAAATACACTGTCCCAGGTCAGTTCCAGTCCAAAATACACTGTCCCAGGTCAGTCCCAGTCCAAAATACACTGTCCCAGGTCAGTTCCAGTCCAAAATACACTGTCCTGGGTCAGTTCCAGTCCAAAATACACTGTCCTGGGTCAGTTCCAGTCCAAAATACACTGTCCCAGGTCAGTCCCAGTCCAAAATACACTGTCCTGGGTCAGTTCCAGTCCAAAATACAATGTCCCAGGTCAGTCCCAGTCCAAAATACACTGTCCCAGGTCAGTTCCAGTCCAAAATACACTGTCCCAGGTCAGTCCCAGTCCAAAATACACTGTCCCGGGTCAGTTCCAGTCCAAAATACACTGTCCTGGGTCAGTTCCTGTCCAACATACACTGTCCTGGGTCAGTCCCAGTCCAAAATACACTGTCCCAGGTCAGTTCCAGTCCAAAATACACTGTCCCAGGTCAGTTCCAGTCCAAAATACACTGTCCCAGGTCAGTTCCAGTCCAAAATACACTGTCCCAGGTCAGTTCCAGTCGAAAATATATTGTCTCATGTCGGTCCCAGTCTAAAATACACTGTTATTAAATTCAGTTTTATCAGCAGCTCAAGGAGTCATTTGGTGATGAACGGTTATTGGTAAATTTTGCAAATATTGGTTATGAAGGAAATAGTGCATCATGTGCAGCTCGCAGGTAATTTACAGGCCGAGGCCCTTTGGGTGCACAACTCCGTGAAGCATCGCCTCTCGTTTGTTTGTGTCCAAGTGATGTAGTCTTGATTTAGAAAGATCTACAGCTGCAGACTCAGTCAGAGGGTCTGAGGGCTCGTTCACAAGTGTTTTTAAAACACGCAGTCTCTTACTAACAGGGGAAGCTCCAAATGTGGGTGGACGTTTTCCCCAAGAGCCTTGGTGTCCCTGGCCCACCATTTGACATCACGCCTCGGCAAGCCAAAAAGTAAGAACGTCCCACCATCTGTGCTTAAATCACGTCTTTAAGAATCTGCTCTTGACCACCTGATGGAAGCAGAAAAACACAGAACGTGTGCTGTTCTTTTGTCACCTAAATCTGAGTAATGAACAGAACAGCTCTAATGAGCGCATCCCCTGGAAAGAGTTTGAAAGCGTTTGCCTCACTGTGAGGGAAAGTTTGTGAGTCAGTTTAGTTATCCTGCAATAGTGCCTGTGCAGCATCCCATGAGAGATGATTTATGGGTCATATTTTCCTCGTCCCACAGATACTCCCTGCGCGTCATCATTTGGAACACCACCGACGTCATTTTGGATGAAACCAGCATCACAGGGGAAAAAATGAGCGATATCTATGTTAAAGGGTAATGCATCATTCGACTGTCTCTATTGTGCTGCGTCGGCTTGGTGACGGTGCACTCTGGGAGCCATCTTGTGATTCAATTTGTGATGTAAAACAGGTGACCTCAACAGCTGTTCTTGTGGAGCCAGATGGTGAGGCCAGTAGTCTTATATCAAATTTATTTTGATAGTCAAATTGTAAGTAATTAAATAGTTATAAATGAAAATACAGCTGATGTCTATGGCTCCCTGGTAGCAGAAAAGAAGGTGTCTGGAGTCTGACAAACGTGCCCTCAATCATGCAGCTTTTCTGTTCCACCTGTACCTGTGCATCCACCTACCTGTGTTTACCTGTGTTCCCATATACCTGTGTTCATGTTTACCTGTGTACCCATATACCTGTGTTCACATTTACCCGTGTTCCCATATACCTGCATTCATGTTTACCGGTGTTCCCATATACCTGTGTTCAAGTTTACCTGTGTTCCCATATACCTGTGTTCACCTGTGTTCCCATATGCCTGTGTTCACATTTACCTATGTTACCATATACCTGTGTTCATGTTTATATACCTGTGTTCAAGTTTACCTGTGTTCTCATATACCTGTGTTCACATTTACCTGTATTCCCATATACCTGTGTTCACATTTACCTGTGTACTCATATACCTGTGTTCATGTTTACCTGTGTTCCCATATACCTGTGTTCATGTTTACCTGTGTTCCCATACACCTGTGTTCATGTTTACCTGTGTTCCCATATACCTGTGTTCATGTTTACCTGTGTTCCCATATACCTGTGTTCATGTTTACCTATGTTCCCATACACCTGTTCATGTTTACCTGTGTTCCCATATACCTTTGTTCATGTTTACCTGTGAACCCATATACCTGTGTTCATGTTTACCTGTGTACCCATATACCTGTGTTCATGTTTACCTGTGTACCCATATACCTGTGTTCATGTTTACCTGTGTTCCCATATACCTGTGTTAATGTTTACCTGTGTACCCATATACCTGTGTTCACTTTTACCTGTGTTCTCATATACCTGTGTTCATATTTACCTGTGCAGGTGGATGCCTGGGATGGAGGAGGACAAACAGAAGACTGACGTCCATTACAGATCTCTGGATGGAGACGGGAACTTCAACTGGAGATTCATCTTTCCCTTCAGCTACCTGCCGGCTGAACAGCTGTGCTTGGTTTCTAAAAAGGTGAGGCAAACATCCCTATCGCTCACAGAGTCTGTGCGATGAGAGGTTTTTCAACATTTCTACCAAAATAACAAATCATACCGTATCACATATATTACCAACTTACACGGATGTCTTTAGTTTTAGTAATCATTGTCAACGGCAATATTGGTGGCTATTTGTTCCATATTTTCCCACAGTATTATTTTTTGAGAAATTAAACTTGAATAACCACATCATCTCATTAGCTGAGACATTCTCTCACTTAAAAAGTCGGTGTCCTTCATTTTGTTGTGTCGTTTTGCATGACAGGAGCGTTTCTGGAGCTTGGATAAGACTGAGTTCAGGACGCCAGCGAGGTTAATCATCCAGATCTGGGACAACGACAAATTCTCCCTGGATGACTACCTGGGTAAAGAGCCTGTTATTGAACATCAAATCTCATGATAATGAAATTAAGGATAGTAGGAGCTGGGAGCACGCTTATTCAGACATCATGCTCTCTCTGTGTTATGGGTGTAGCTGCTCTCCCTGTGTTATGGGTGTAGCTGCTCTCCCTGTGTTATGGGTGTAGCTGCTCTCCCTGTGTTATGGGTGTAGCTGCTCTCCCTGTGTTATGGCTGTAGCTGCTCTCCCTGTGTTATGGGTGTAGCTGCTCTCCCTGTGTTATGGGTGTAGCTGCTCTCCCTGTGTTACAGGTGTAGCTGCTCTTCGTGTGTTACGGGTGTAGCTGCTCTCCCTGTGTTACGGGTGTAGCTGCTCTTCGTGTGTTACGGGTGTAGCTGCTCTCCCTGTGTTACGGGTGTAGCTGCTCTTCGTGTGTTATGGGTGTAGCTGCTCTCCCTGTGTTACAGGTGTAGCTGCTCTTCGTGTGTTACGGGTGTAGCTGCTCTCCCTGTGTTACGGGTGTAGCTGCTCTTCGTGTGTTACGGGTGTAGCTGCTCTCCCTGTGTTATGGGTGTAGCTGCTCTCCCTGTGTTATGGCTGTAGCTGCTCTTCGTGTGTTACGGGTGTAGCTGCTCTCCCTGTGTTATGGGTGTAGCTGCTCTTCGTGTGTTACGGGTGTAGCTGCTCTTCGTGTGTTACGGGTGTAGTGTATCTGATTGTGTTTCAGGTGTAGTTGTTTTTGCTTCATCACAGGCACCATCGAGCTGGACTTGCACCATCTCATTCCTCCTTCTAAGACACCTGAGAAGTGCAGCCTCAAAATGTTGCCCGGGGCGACAGGCTCCAGCCGATCGAAAACACGGCCATCGACCTCTCTCTTCGAGCAGAAGTCTGCCAGAGGCTGGTGGCCCTGTGTGGTTGAGAAGGACGGAAAGAAAGAGTTAGCTGTAAGTACCAGAGGCCTCGCCAGCACGGAGAGAGTAATTTACAGTAGGATCTGGATCTTGTCTCGTTATTTTATTTCCTGTATTTCTGTCAGTCACCAGTGTCACACATACAAGCTGCAACATCACAGCTCGACACACAATTTTAATGGTAATAATTTCATAACTGAATTAGTAAAAAAATAATAATAATAATAATACATGTAAAAAGTTTTCATTGAGGAGGAAATGCTTGACGCCAAACTGTTCTCTGTCTTTTAAAAAATAAGCGATTAAAATGCCCTGCAGTGCATGTTAAAATGTGGGTAACCTCATGTTTGTTTGGTGGAGGTGGGGGAACAGGGAAGAGCGATAAAATATGCCAATAAAACATTTTCCGTATTTTAGTTCCCCTGTAGTGAACTAAAGCTCTTTACTCCCCCTAGTGGCAAATGGCACCTAATGCACTAATTGTATTAAATAGCAGATGACATCGCAAGGACTTGGACTGCTAATGTTTGATTGTAGATATCAATTAAGAAAGAAATGTGGTAAAAGGCAACAGTTATAGAGTACATAAGAGTGTAAAATATAAAAATATCCTAATCAGAGCATACTCATTGAAGACTATACCACAGTTCAGTAGAAGATAAACGAAGCCAAGTTTTTTGCTTCACCTAAATTTGAGGAAGTTTAATGAGGTAGTCACAGGTCTCATCCTCATTCTGATTAATGGCCAGTGGGAGAGTAATATAGTGGCCCTGAGGGCCAAAACACAACGGCATTTCACAAAACACAATGTCATTTCACAAAACACAACGGCATTTCACAAAACACAACGGCATTTCACAAAACACAACCACATCTCAGAAAACACAACCACATTTCACAAAACACAATGTCATTTCACAAAACACAACGGCATTTCACAAAACACAACCACATTTCACAAAACACAACCACATCTCAGAAAACACAACCACATTTCACAAAACACAATGTCATTTCACAAAACACAACGGCATTTCACAAAACACAACCACATTTCACAAAACACAACCACATCTCAGGAAACACAACCACATTTCACAAAACACAATGACATTTCACAAAACACAACAACATCTCAGAAAACACAACCACATTTCACAAAACACAACGGCATTTCACAAAACACAACCACATTTCACAAAACACAACCACATCTCAGAAAACACAACCACATTTCACAAAACACAACGGCATTTCACAAAACACAACCACATCTCAGAAAACACAAAGGCATTTCACAAAACACAACCACATTTCACAAAACACAACCACATCTCAGAAAACACAACCACATCTCAGAAAACACAACCACATTTCACAAAACACAACGGCATTTCACAAAACACAACGACATTTCACAAAACACAACCACATTTCACAAAACACAACCACATCTCAGAAAACACAACCACATTTCACAAAACACAATGTCATTTCACAAAACACAACGGCATTTCACAAAACACGACGACATTTCACAAAACACAACCACATCTCAGAAAACACAACGGCATTTCACAAAACACAACGACATTTCACAAAACACAACCACATCTCAGAAAACACAACCACATTTCACAAAACACAATGTCATTTCACAAAACACAACGGCATTTCACAAAACACAACCACATCTCAGAAAACACAACCACATTTCACAAAACACAATGTCATTTCACAAAACACAACCACATTTCACAAAACACAACGGCATTTCACAAAACACAACGACATTTCACAAAACACAACCACATCTCAGAAAACACAACCACATTTCACAAAACACAATGACATTTCACAAAACACAACAACATCTCAGAAAACACAACCACATTTCACAAAACACAATGACATTTCACAAAACACAGCAACATCAGAAAACAACATTTTTCACAAAACACAACGACATTTCACAAAACACAACGACGTGTCCGTGACAAGGTTCCGCGTGGATGCAGTTCGCGAAGCATCCACACTACCGTCTCCCTTTTCACAGAAAGGCCATGTTTCTGTTTTAAAGTCAGCCACACTGTTCTGTACCCAAACAGCGGTTCAGGTCCGCGCAGCTCGGATAGAATGGCCCTTCTGATATCACTTGGCGAAGAGTAAACACCCCATCTCCTCAGTCCTACTTCTGTTAATCTTGCCTTCAGAGTCCCACGGGACATTTTGATGTCATGAGAGGTGGCGAGCATATCGCGAATCACGTCATATGTATGTCCTTTGTTAAAATATTCTCGTATTAATTCAAGCTCCTCTTCCATCCTGTCAAACTGCTTTAAAATTCCCGCAAGGACACTGTTGAGAGTAGAAACAGGAAATGACATGTCGCCAGACTTGGGTTCGTCCAATCACAAACAAGACGTGTTGTCCCTACCCTTTCCATAATCTGAAATGTCGTTGTGTTTTTTGAAATGCCATTGTGTTTTGTGAAATGTCGTTGCGTTTTCTGAAATGTCGTCGTGTTTTGTGAAATGTTGTTGTGTTTTGTGAAATGTCGTTGTGTTTTCTGAAATGTCGTCGTGTTTTGTGAAATGTTGTTGTGTTTTGTGAAATGTCATTGTGTTTTCTGAAATGTCTTTGTGTTTTCTGAAATGTTGTTGTGTTTTGTGAAATGTCGTTGTGTTTTGGCCCTCAGGGCCACCGTAGTATAAAGTTCTATTATAGAAAATAAAGGAAGTAGGAGACAGTGCAGAAGCACACTAGCATAATATGCTAAATTTGCATACGGGTAAGACTGATTGCCAAATGAATGACTGAGTTCTCGCTGTTGTGTGTGCACATGTATGTATGTGTGCGTGTGTGTGTGTGTGTGTGTCTGTCTGTCTGTCTGTCTGTCGAAGGGCAGCCTGTTGCGCAGTGCCTCAGGTGTTTGACTGGGTCTCTGTTGGATCACACTCCAGTGTGGCCACATTTACACTCATGCATCTGTGGGGCCCTTGAGGAAGGCCCTCAGCTCCTGGCCCCTGATTGGTCTAATCAACTGGGTGTGGTTTTGAATAAAGGTAGCAGCTGAATAAGAGTAATGTGCTGGTGATGTGATGTGTGATGTGTGATGTGATGTGTGTTGTGATGGGTGATGTGTTGAGTGTTGTGTGTTGTGATGTGTTATGTTCTCAGGGGAAGGTGGACATGACCCTGGAGATCGTGACTGAATCTGAGGAGGACGAGCGGCCAGCTGGGAAAGGTCGGGACGAGCCAAACATGAACCCCAAACTTGACCCTCCCAAGTAAGGGACACACCCATTACAGCCCACTCAGCTGGGGCGTTGCAACAGGCTCTACCTCACATGTAGGCATTTCGTACCACAGCTCAGCCAACCGGCCAAACCAGACAGAGTGATATTGGGTACGAGACGTTTAAATTCAACATCCCAGCGCAATAAGCAGAGGAACATGCGAGATGGGGACACTGAACAGGACAGCAGCACTGTACCGTATCGCCTGAGATGTACAGAGGCTTACTGAGGCTGGAAACCATTTCCTGTATCTATGCTTTTTACTGATTGAAGCTAAGCCAACACCCCGCCTACCCTCCAAACTAACAAGTGCCAAGAAGAAGAGATAACTGAACTTTTAACGCCACAGAAAATTCTACAACCAAAATCAATAAATGAACCCTAGTCCTGCCTCTCGGCTAATGCTTACTGAGGCCCGGAACACAGGGAGACGAGTGTGGGTCCTCAGTATATCGGTGAGCGGCAGCACTAGGGTTAAAGAGGACGAGCGAGAGACGTGTCTATATTGTGTCTCCTGCTATGCCTCCAGAAAAGCAATATTTAGGCTTTTTAAACTTATTAAACTTCCCTTCGCTGTCAAATCACTGGATTCGACTGGGGAAGCCAACGGAGTATCGGTTCTGTTCGGCACCGTTCGCACTCCACTCACAGAAGGGCATGCTTGAGCGGCATGCAGTTTGCAGTTACCCTCTTCCTCACTTTACCGCTTTCTTACCTGCATTTACTTCACTGATGTACAATGTTTGTGCTCCACAGTCGACCTGACACCTCCTTCTTCTGGTTTACGAATCCGTGCAAGACCATGAAATTCATCGTTTGGCGCAGATTCAAGTGGCTCTTCATTGGGATCATCGTCCTGCTGCTGGTGCTGCTGTTCTTTGGCATCCTGTTATATTCTCTACCGGTGAGATTAAACTGCTGCACACCTACGTTTGTAAGAATATCATCTATCTGTTTAAAGAAGGGCTTTGTAATAAAATAGAATGCAAAACATTTAACGCAAACATCTTCTGTAATGATGTCACACCGACCAGAGCTTTTTTATCTCATATTATTGATTTACAGTGGAGCTGGCGTCACCAACACTGACTAGCTTTAGTCTTGGACTAAACTGTGTTTTGTGTGGAGAAACAACATTCAAAATCAAGTGCAGTCTTGGACTTGGCTTCATGTGTCTGAGAAACTGGACTTTTGTCACAGAAGTGCAGTTCATTCAAATAAGCAGGCCAATGAATACGTTTTAAAAACTGTTCTCAAACAGGCCTTCTTTCTTAATACATCAATGCATCAAACTACAGTGCAGCACTTTTTTTGGGCCTGTTTTAAGTGTAAATCTACCTATAGGAATTGGCCACAAGGTGGCAGTGTTTATTCAACTAGAGCCTACAGTAAACAACCAAATTATACAGATCATATGAATAAGTCCCTTAAATTTACACTGGCATGAAATTGCAGCAATTATGAAATATATGGGTTATGCCAATTGCAGGTTATTATGCTGCTGCCATCTTGCCTTCGTGTCTCATGAAATTCACACATTTTTGCCTCAATTACGATAATGAATGCGTTCATTCTAGAACTTTAGCCTCAATTCATGAAATCCCAGACTGCGGCCAACTGCACTTGAAGCTGATATAAACCATTAAACACACAGTTTATTTGGATTTAATGATTTTAATAACACTCTGATAAACATTTTGGTGAACTGATCTTATTCTCTTTTGTAGAACTACATCTCAATGAAGATTGTGAGACCATTCCAGTGAGTTGCACACCAAAATGGCGGAAACCACGAATAATGTAAAGATGCTGCTTCCTGCTTCCAGTGTTTATATATAACTGGACACCCTCCACTGGCGCAAGTTATGGGTGACCATGAGTGCTGATAGCCCATACGCTAGCACACACATGCTCACATTTTCTATTCCATATCCATTTACGCTGCAGATCATTTAGGTTCAGTATTTGTACAACCATAGTGGCCTCTATTCGCAAACCTATATTAGCAACAAATAATGTGCTTTGTTTTGCATATATTTCCTGAATTTCAGTGACTGAATCCTGAAACAAGCATCTCCCACCTTTTTACTTTAGTTGAGGTAAAATCACTCAAAAGTTTCGAGGGGAGAAATCAAAGCTGAGAAGTTGGTGAAAAACCCGGCAAATGTTTTTGGAAAGTTTTCCGGCAGACAGCCATGAAGCCGCGGTAAATCTGGAGCTGTCTTTCTGCTAAATTTGTCCATCAGTGTCAAAACTTATTTTTTCCCCTTAAAACGTGTAGATTTTCTGTCCCTCTCTCTCTCTCTCTCTGCATTGCGTATCATGCAAGACGACTGAAACGGATCGACTTTATAGCCAGGTCCTCGCCAAAGCTACACATACAGCTGTGTCTGTGTCTGACTCGCGATTCAAACCTATGACCTCCTGGGTCAGTTTTGCTGGTTGGTCACAGATCTGCTGTGTCTAAGTAAAACACAATGCTTATAGTGTATTAAACACAGCCTGTTCTTCTGTACATGTATTATGTTTGAACTGAATTAAACATTCCCTCACAACACTTTCATCACCATTTTCATAAAGTATCTAAACTTACTGCCAATTTGCTTATACATTGACCATTAGTCAGTTTACATCCAATCATTTCTTCAATATGCATTTCTATAGAATGGTAAGGAATGGCTTGTTAATAACAAACATTTGCGCTGATTCCTTAGCGGCAACAGAGAGCCCTCAAAGCCGTGCAAATTCAAACCTGTGTGAAAACAAGCGATTCCTGCAGAACTAAGAAAATGTCGTCCTGGTATCAGCTGCGGAACAGGAAGCCAATGCGTGTCTCATTCAACAGGTCATCGCATTATCATTTCTTAGCTGATACAAACCCATTTCATGGAAGAAGCCAGAATCAAACTGCCAGTTTTTCTTGGCCAATTAAAAATTTGTCAGGGTGCAGTCTGGTCAAAAAGAAGAGCAGTATTCAGAGTAAACCCCATATTTCTGCTGTTTAAGACAGTTCTCTGTTTAATGAAACCATATAATGTATCATTACAACACCTTCTAGTGTTATAAGAACTTAGATCTTTTAAATTACAGCCTGTTTAATGTGTTCTCAAGGCAAGCAACTTGGTTTTAAGTTTGTAAACAACTGTTCCATCATTAACAAATTTTTGTAATGTTTCTAATGTGTTATTTAATAAAAACAAAGACTATGCATACATATTTGGCTTGATTTTTTTGAGTGAACATTTTTTTAACCTGCAAATGTTTTGGTACAGTCGCTGTAGTTGCTCTCTAACAATCACATACATAAGTGCAAATAAAGTAATATATGACTGTTAGCAATAATGTGTGTATGGTTAAAAAGTGAAATATGTTCCTTATTCAGGAAGAATTGAGTTATGCACAAAAAAGAACTACAATTTAATTTTATTTCATTACAAAATGTCTATGCACATAGAGTAAAAGGCATTCAAAGATCGGAAACATATACATTTAAATAGAACACAAGTACAAAGACTTATAATTATTGGACAAAATATTAAATTGATATTAAGGCACATACAATGGAGTCATTTCTTTCACGTCAAACTAGTAGCATTTTAGAAACTGCAAAGCAGTATGACTCCGTAGCATCATCAAAAAACAGCCAGTATTACAATCAGCCATTATAGAGACCGATATAAAACAAGAGGAACTCGAGATGGCACCAATGACCTGCTGGGAAGGACCACTAAAAAATCCCTGGGTGAAGGGTAGGACTGTCCCAGCGGGAACTCGGGGTGTGGGGTATACTAGCCACACAGGGACTCGTGGTATGGTGCACACTTACTTCTTAGGTACTCAGGTCATAAAGTACACTAGCCTCCTAAGTTAGCCTTGTCTTACTTTGAATATTGTGTAAATTGAGTCAGTCTAGAAAGGGAATTTAAAACTCAAATATTCACTTAAGGTGCTCGTGTAAATAGTGTTTTTTCCAAACCTCAACATTATCGAACCCAGATCCTTAAATATGCACTGAGCACAATAGCCAGTGGTTATTCGGCCTCCTGGACAGGGCGAGGGCCAAAATAAAGGAGTCATTTCTCAATTTGAACATCCCGAAACTACAAATAATATTTTGAAACGGGTCCAACAGGTATTTCAACGTTCATTGGCTGACTACGTTTATGGCCATCTCGGTAATAAGTGGGTGCTTTTGACCCAGAGATCAAATTACCTGTATACGACTGCGAGCGAATGAAAACAATAGTCTGCAGACAAATCAATTATATTTTTCTGTAAACACGCGATACTTGTTATTAAATGATTATTGTGTTTTGGTGAGACCTGCCGTGAGACGTGGCATACAGTGTCTCGAGTGGCCCATCTGGTGAGGGGTGTAAGTGCTGGTGTGGGAACATCAAGGGTTCAATTATGAGACGGTGAGACAGACACCTCGACCACGGAGACTAACAGGGATCACGGTGAAGCGGACAAACTCTCACCGATAATAATTATCCTACATTTGTAGCTGGGATTTTCTCAGCAAGATTTTTATGTATTCTGGAGGAAAAAAACCTTAATTATTTTATGGGAAAAACTAGACATTAATAATTTTTTTTTTCTTTGTTGTGAGTTGAATTTGCCTGTAACTTTGGCCTGTCTTGAGGGATCCGTAAAATGGCTGCCAGCAAAATGGCCGCCAGCACCAGCCATGCTCAATATATCACATCACACTGCAGCACCTACGGCCCTGTCCTGTCGTTCCTTAGCAGAACACCTTCCCCTTAAGCTGAAGCAAGCTGTTCAAAGTCTTTGGAATAAAATGGCTACACTGTGGCGTTCGGGATCCGTTTCGCACTGTACGGGAGAAGCAGTGGTGCGCGTCCCAATGGCGAGCGGGCCGTTAAAAGGTGTATGGTCCCACGATAATCGTGAGCCGTAACAAGGAGCTGGATCGATAGTTGATGACACTGTTGTGAGTGACCATCTCCAGGTCCACGATGTGTTCCCGCGGTCCGGAGAGCGGCTTGGTCAGAGCTAACATGGCGCTCAGATTACTGGTGCGCTAGAGGAGAGGCAGGAAACAGAGGGAAGATGAAAAAAGGAGATAAAAGCAATGAAATGTGAAAGAAACGAGTGAGAATTTGCCTGCAAGGTTGAGTTTCCTCAAAATCCTCCTTTCAAGGTACAGTCTGTCATCATGCGAACACTGACACCAGAAAACATCAAATTCATCATAATGGTCTTTCATACAGTATGACGGTCAGTGACATAATAGCATCTACCAGCGTTACATTTTGCCAGAATCCAATTAGTTCTGCATTTCAAAGCATTTCCAAAGTGTGCTTGATCTGGGTTTAACCGTAGTTTGACCAAAGACTGACCCAGATTCGGCTGCGGTCAGACCCTGATTAGATCCAGCAGTTGCTGCAGTTTGCCTCGGGTCTGGCCCTGGTTAAACCCCATATCTGACCCAGGTCTGGGCCGTGTGTGAGGAGGTCTCTCGCTCACCCTGAGGAAGAACTCGCCGTCCTCATTACCGGCCTTTATCTGGAAGGAGTTGTGTGTGTTGTGGTAGATGTTGGTGGCCTGGATCTGGAAGATGTCGGCTGGGACGGAGTGATCTGACAGGATGCTCATGTACTTGTACACAATGGTGGTGGGCAGGCCTTGGCACGCGCTCGTCACGGACGGACAGATACAGCGGCTGGACAGACAGATGAGAACACCACCCCCCCTTCAGTGTTTCAAGCAGGGGCTCCCTAGGGGCCCGTCCCAAGGGCCCATCCTGCCGTGTTTTACTGCAGCTGATTGTACAGAAGGGCAGCTCTAATCAGCCAATACAGGGGGTCAGAAGAAAATCCTGGGCAGGACTTTACCCTCTGAAGCTGGACTGTCCCCCTCTGCGGAGGTCAGATCAGGCACAGAGAGCGACGGGATTTATTTTAGTTTTGGCTGAGTTGCTACTTCAGCAGAATTGAAACAAAACCGGAGATGTTCTTGAGATGGGATCACACCAGCCACTCTTCCTAACCCCGATGTGCACTGCCCTGGCTCAGCCCTTCAGTTCGATCTCAGCTACACACCTGTGAGGTATCAGGACTGCATCTCGCATGGCTGTGACACGATCACATGATCAATATCTGTCCACAGACAGACAGACAGACAGACATAAACACCAGGCAAAGTACTGAAAACCCAATCTCAGGAAGTTATACAGGTGCCTCCAGGATCACACTTCGCCATGATGAGACACACACACACACACTCACACACACTCACATATACACACACACACATACACACTCACAAGGTGAAAATAATATCAGCTTACGCATTTGCAGCTGGTCTGAATGACTTGTGTGACGTACCAAAGGTTTATAAATATAATGACTGTTCATTTACATTCAAACATGCGGTTTGGCGACGGCTCTGGAGAATTGTTGAGTCCTGGAGACCAGACCCTGATCGGGCGGAGAATGGCATCTTATAGGGCAGAATTTCTCAAATGATGGCCTGCGGACCGGCGCCAAACCTCCCAGTTCGTGTCACAGAGCCAGTAAGCCTGAGGATGCTCCGACACACAGGCTCAATTACACTGGGATTCATGCGACTTTAATGAGCACCACTCCAAGTAAACAAGTCACATCGCCACGGCAACATTATAATCCAACGACTGCAGGATGTTGAGCTCTTCAGTCCTTTGGTTAACAATGGAATCTACAGTACTGCACTCAAACTCGCCAAGCTTCAGAGCAACTGGGTGCGTCTCTCAGATGTCCGCTAATTTTAACTTCTCAGTCATTGCTACACTTAAGCAAAAATGTCTCAAACCATTCTTTTGTAATTCCCAACATAAAGCAAATGAGTCAAACAAGGAACCAGAATTTTTAAAAATGGAGCCATTCTCTTGTAAATATGAGTTGATGCCGTGGTCCATAAGGCACTGGGGCCATGAATCAGAGAGTTTGAGAGCACAGTGTCCCCATCTCTGAGGCGGGATGCTGGACGTCGGTTTGATGCACAGCGGAGAGGGAGCCCACAGGACCACAGATCCCAGACTCCCTCACAGATCAGCCCTCCATTCAAGCGCTCACCAAACCCAGCGCAGCTTAGCGTCCACAGACTTAGCAAAGACTGATCGTCTGTGGAAATCTCCATTTTATGCCAGTTAATGACCACATTCACATAACTTACCTACTCTTTCAAAAGACATTCACTTCTTCAGAAAAGGAACTGGATAAACATTTAATTTTACTCTTAGAGGCATGATAATGTCCCAGTGTGATAAAACACAATAAAATAAATGCCTTTTCGGTGCGTCACCAGTGCATTATCAACACCTGTTCTGCATGAATAAACATCAATACCTGCACTTCAATATTCTGTAAATATAAGCTGTCACATCTGAATACCACACATACTTAATAGCACACAGTATGAATAACAGTACACACTAGAGTACACACATTGTATTAATATTTCTGTCAGGATTGAGTTTCTCGGACTGCGTCTCATGTTTGCTGGGGGAGGAGCTTACTTCTCAGCAGTGCGCACGTACGGCTCCTCGCAGGGGTTTCTGGGATAGCAGCGGTACCCGCCGTGGTAATTCTGACACCTCTCCTCTTCCCGGCAGGTGTGGCCCCTCTCGCATTCATTAATGTCTGCCCAACGACAGGAAACATCAGCTTTACCTGCGCTCCAGTAATGCCATTCTACAGAGGACCATATCATTCCATTCCCTTCTACACAAATCCTGGAGTTATGTCCTGTAATATTCTATTACTTTATCTTCGGTGCCACTCCATTCACTTCTGTTCAATTCAGCTCTGTCATATTATATTTCATTCCACACTATTCTATTTTACAACGGTTTGTGCTGTTTTACCCTATTCTGTGCTATTCTAGCATGTTCTGTGCTACTCCATTTTATTATGGTCTGTGCTATTCTACTGTGCTATTCTTTCTGACTGCATTTTCTGATGTTCTAGTCTGTTCCAAATAGTGCTATTATCCTCTATTACTATAAATATTCTGATCTATGCTCTTGTGTTTTATTATATTCTATTCTACTCTAAGCTGTGATATTCATGCACCCAGGACCAAAGTTCAGTAGTTATCGCAGTGGCGGTTTCTGATCATGCAAGCCCGTTCCGACACTGCGGATTCGGGGGAACATTACCCTCCGCACACACAGGCAGCTCCCACACAAACTGCTCATTTTACTACCAGCCAACATATATTTTAGGGATTCTGGGTAGACTTGCCAAAACTGAACACAGTTTTTGGGAAAATGACAGCATCTCTCTGCCCTTGATGAAGTTACAGCCTCCAGGGGTGGTTCTAACTTTAAAAAAATCATACTGTTGCCTCCATGCTAATTTTTTTTAATCCATTTTTACCAGTAGAAAAATCTGTACTTTAATGGTGTTCGCAATTATTTCGACTCATTTCTGTACTTCAGATGCAGATGTGCCATTAATACCTTCAGTTTATAGATCTCTTAATTTTGTTAATTATAAAAATAAAAAGTAGCCAAAAAAGCTGTTTATTTGGCAGTATGGTGTGTGTGCGCATGTGTTTGTGTTTAAGAGTCCTCTCTCTGCTCCTGGTGGTGGCGTGTGCGGGCACAGCTCAGGAGGCCAGGCCCTGATCCCGGGTCCACAGTTTTGGCCTGAGAGAATTACAGGCTCCGCATCATTTTTCCATCATCACACCACACTTAATTAATCAATTAAAGCAGCTAATTACAGTGACCTCACCAGATCCAGTTTCTTGGGGTTAAGAAAATGAGAGCTCAGGAATTCAGCTTTTGGCAAATGAAATCTCTGCCGGGTACCGATTACTCGACGGTGCACAAACAAAACTACACAAATAATACAGCATAATTCTGTTTATTTATAATCCTGTTCTGCTCCAACATGAGAGGACGAGATCGCATATGGCGAGAGCGCATTAATCGTCAGCAGTTTCAATCATGGCCGCAGAGTAACTATGCATTAATTCAAGGCTGAATGTACTTCAAAAAAATGTGCGAATAAACGGCAATGACATCACAATGTGATAGTCAGTGAAATAAGTGTAATTAAACCAATATCAAATTTAATTAAAGTAATACCACGTGTAATTAAATTAATATCATGTTTAAGGTATTATAGCACTCAGCAGAGTGCCTATTCAGTATATTATCACATTAGTTCCTCATTGCTTCATTGCCAGCAGTTTTAGGGAGGAGAAATGGCAACGTGACTGAATGTGAGATTAACGTTAACTTCAAAACATCAGGGAGCGAAACATCAGCCGCATTTCAATCGCAGTCAAATAGCATCCATAAAGACTCCAGAATAAACATCAAGCGCTGAAGAAAAAATGAAGCATCATAGCGAGCCTTACGGGTGGGAGTGCTTGACCTTTGACCCACAAAAACATAGGTCAAAATGGGAAATAGGACCTTGAAATCAAATGAGCTTCTATAGACGCCTAGGAAGCATAAACTGCTAAATGCGAGGGCTGTTCCTGCAACGGCTCAGCAGCTCGAGCGGAAACAATCCATGGGAAAACAGACAGACAGACAGACAGAATTAAGATCTGACGTGAGGCCCAGCAGGCGTGTTTCAGAGCTGAGCTGAGCCGAGCTGTGCCGAGCCGAGACAGATCTCATGTGTGGGGACTGCAGACGCACTATACCGATATTAGATACACAATGACAGGGACGCCCAACACATTACAGGGACCTGAAGCACGACAGGGACATTGGCCACAGGAGACTGCAGACACGCGGAGAGGAGTTCAGACACACGCTGCAGGGAGCGAGACCTGCTTCTGGGTTCCACAGCACATACCAGGCCAGCCCAGTAAGAACACACTCTCAACACCAGTGTCCACCCCGCTCATCTAACAGGGGAACGCACTGTCCACACCACAGAGAAAACCTCCGGCATGACCGTCCGTTACCTCCCTTAACCACACCGTGACCGCGTGACCGCTGTGTCACAGCCCAGCCCCGCCTGACACAGCATCCGAGAAGCGCACCATAGAACCATGAAGGAGAGCTTTTTTAGGGCGAGGCCAGAAAACCGTCGCCTCGTCTGAAAAAAGAAAGAAAAATAACAGCCTCTGAAAGGTCGGAGTCGACCGCGAGATTTACAACGACAAAACTTCTGCTGGCAAGCAGGAGCGAAATTCTGTTCCCATGCCGAGGTGGAAGTCCACTGCGTTCCTTTCCTCAAAAAGCTAAGTATCCTTCTCGAGACTCCATGCAGCATACGGCCATTCTGCAACAGAGAATAAGCACCATAATACACTGGACAGTGACATCATATAAGTTTGGTCCTGTACCTTTGAGTTCGAGAGGGCAAAATGAAAATGAGGCAATATGCAGACTAACAGCTCTCATTTCAGGCTGTTTTCACCCATATCACATGACCATATCATATGACCCACATTGAAATGTTAGCACCTCTCTTACACAGTCCCTGCCCTATTTTCAGGTGCATCAAAAATATTGAACAGTTGAGCATTATGTAGAATAAAGTCATTTTGTAATACTTGACCACATATCCTTTGTAGGCGATGACTGCCTGAGGTCTGTGACACACAGACACCAGACGCTGGGTATCTTCCCCGCTGATGCTCTGCCAGCATCTTCACTTCCTGCTTGTTTCAGGGACTGTTTGCCCTCAGTCTCTGCTGCAGCATGTAAAATGCAGCTGGATTCAGTTCTGATGATCGATGCTGAACAACAAAACCAAAGCATGTCACTGTCCAATGAATTATGGTGCCACCGTGCCACTGTCTCTCTCACACACGCTCCCGAACTAAGAGAAACACACTAATTCCCCGCACTGTTTTATATCTCCACACACAGTGGCGAGAGGAATGCTGTTTTCCAGTCGCCCATCCGGGGGAGCATCTGTCACACCATCCGTCACAAATGTTGTCCAAACTGTTTCTCCTGAGAGAGTTATGGGATTTTTACCACATCAGACATAGTAACTCCCCACAGAGGTCAGCTGAACGATTAAGTTCTGTAGGTCATTGGGTCAAAAATCAAGGTCACATAAGGTTATTGCATGTGGGGGGCCAAAGGTCAACTTTTCAGGAGGGTGAGGCTACGGCAGGCGAGGCAGTGTCCATCAAAGCTTGGAATTATTGTTTATGAGGGCCGTCCCAGGCTTTTTGGAAAGAGAGTGGGAGTGCGAATGAAGAGGTGTCGCCTCAGAGTTAAAATATGACCGAGGATCCTGCAGTCCAACTGCCGAAGATGGAGAATTTAAAAGAACTTTGTTAATTTTTGGCCTAAATGGGCACTTTCAAGGTCAAAGGTCATGCTGCCAACTATACTGTCAATATAAGACACTGGGTAATATCATCAGTATTTGTAAGTTTTTCCACGTGACTAGCAGAAAATATCATATTGACATTTTCTTATCACACGCTGTATCAACCCGAGACCCCAGTATCAGTCCGAGAGCTTTAGCTCGATACTGGTTAGCTTTAGAGTGCTATAGCTCGAGGGCTGATACTGGTCGAGGGTTGATGCACTGTGTGATATGAAAATGTGCATATGATGTTCTATTTATCATGTACTGATTTTGACCATAATTAACAATGCCTTTTATCCAAAGCATTTATTTCAGGTTATTATTGTCATCATTACAGGCCGGTAGCGCTAGCATTTGCTTTTAGTAAGCGGTGTTTTCAAGTCAATGAAATGGCTAATTAGCTAGCTAGCATGTAAACGCGATTTTCTCCATTAAGTTAATAAATTTTTCTACGATAGCGTATGCATGAAACATATTACTACAGCACTTCGCATGAATATTGCTGCAAAACGCGGCATTACGCACGCTGTTTACAAATAATTCTGTATCAAGTTCCTTTTCTATAACATAGTTCAGTTCAGAAATTTCAGCCGCTGAGGAATTCATGAGTCTCTCTGTCATAACAGCGTCTAATCAGCGTCTGAAGCGATGCGTTGCCAACGACGCTCTTGACTGTTGCTATGGCAATGGCTCCCCCACCATCACCGGCCGGGACGCCCTCACCTTGGCATAACCTGGAGCCCTGCAGCTGGTACCCCTCGGGACAGGAGCAGGTGTATGCCCCCGGGCTGTTCACACACTGATACTGGCACATGTAGGAGGACAGGGCGCACTCGTCAATATCTGCCGAGGAAACACACACAAAGGCCCAGGTTACCGCATGGCACAAACTGGGTCAAATGATCATTTCAAACTGTGCCGACATAATTACCTTGGACTGCACTTACGGCCACACACCTGTTACTATGACCACGAGTGTTCCTGCCTGTGCTACAAGTGATTTTTGCCATTTGTGAATCTGAGGTAATGAACTTTAGCACCTCAAGCAAGTCTTTTTGGATAAAAACATGCCAGCTAAGCGTATAGAAGGCGAATTAAATGTTAGATTTTAACCATTTTAATGCCAGACAAGAGGGCACTCAGTAGAGCGCATACCTCCGTCATGCCATAAATCTGTTCTTCTGGGAACAGAATACATTCTGGATCACTTCCAAAATTACATCAGCTCTTCCTTGGGCTACCACCCATCACCCCAACAAATTTCTAGCCAAACCGTTCAGGACTTTACCAAACAAACAGGGATGAAAACATAACCTAAAGAAGAGGAAACTAGATTCCTGACAAATAAGAGGCCGATTGGCGATGCAGCTCTTAATAGACAGCCAGCCTGACCAATGAGGACATGCAATAACCCAGTTTAATACAGAATATGGTTTTGTCCACCACAGACCCCTCAGGCAGAGTCACAGTCTGAGGGCATCCACTGTTATAATCCTGTGACTCACCTGAGTCCATAACCATAGAGTTTCGAACAGGAGGATTGACTCACCTTGACAGGATCGAGAGTCGGGTGCTAAATCGAAGCCTCGGTCACACTGGCAGATGAAAGACCCAATGATGTTGAAACACTGGTGCTGGCATGGGTTAGAGCCCTCGCACTCATTCACGTCTGCAACGAGAGGAGCTGGATTACTGGATACCCCATGCAGTCCTCCGAGTATAAAATATTACTGCCAGTAGAGGGCGTAGTTAAGTACAATTCTATGTTAAGTGAATTCAGAATATTTATTTAAATTCAACTAATTACTTGAGAAGTCCCGGGAACACCTCTTCAAGACACGTTATAAGGCTGATATTATAAATTTGATATCACTTTCATACGCTAGTTCTTCGCTGACTTGGCAAAAACCTTTTGAAAATAAAAAGATAGACAACAATAAATAATAATTCAAAATAAAAAGATTTAGAGCTTTGAAGTTTTAGGAGCAAAATGTTAGAACACCCATAAAAATCCCAGAGAATTTATGTGAAATTTTTTAGGCCATTGGCCATTCATTTTTAGGCCAACAGATAAAAAAACTAATGAATAAAAACGAGCTCGGTGCTGGTGGAGCGGTAACATGATTTGGGATAAGGGGGCAGAGAGCCCGCAGGCTGGATTCTCGGCCCGGTTCTGCGTGTCGCTGCTCTTTAGCTCATAATCGTGTGCTGGAGACGAGGACTGAGATACTGCCGCAGAGAACATGGCGTGTGCGCGGGGAGAGAATATACAGCACGGGGGGCCTTTACACTGGATTAGGGGCTCGGTAATCCCCACATCCTCTCTCTCTCCCTCTCTCCCTCTCTCTCTCTCTTTCTCTCCCCCCCCCCCCCCTCTCTCTGATAATTTTCATCTTTGATTTGCCATTTGGTTTTTTTAATGATTAGCGAGTCTGGACAGGCAAGTTAAGAATGTTACAATTTTTGTTTGAAACAAAGACATAAGACACTCAGCAGCAAACTGTGAAAGAAAGCTGAATTGTGACAAAATCAGCAGAACCTCAGATCAAAGACCAGACAATCTGACAAATACGGTTCCCATATCCCTCTGCAACGAGGAGCTGTCCCATAGCGAGCCGTAAGAATAGGGACTATACATCTCACTCTGGGACCGTACATCTCACTCATTCAGACTGGAAATCATGCCTAACATCCTCAAAATCATCCCTCATACCTGTTATAAGATGAGATAAACTTTATAGAACCCAACAGGGTAATTTGTCCTCTGCATTTGACCCATCCTCATTACATAGCAGTGGGCAGCCACAGAGCAGTGCCCGGGGACCAACTCCAGTTCTAAAGCCAGAGCCTTGGTCAGGGACACTGGTAGGAGTGTTCCTATAAAGCATGTCTTTCTAAAGCCAGAGCCTTGGTCAGGGACACTGGTAGGAGTGTTCCTATAGAGCATGTCTTTCTAAAGCCAGAGCCTTGGTCAGGGACACTGGTAGGAGTGTTCCTATAGAGCATGTCTTTCTAAAGCCGGAGGCTTGGTCAGGGACACTGGTAGGAGTGTTCCTGAGGAGCATGACTTTCTAAAAAGCCTTGGAGGCTTAGTCAGAGACACTGGTAGAAGTGTTCCTATAGAGCATGTCTTTCTAAAGCCAGAGCCTTGGTCAGGGACACTGGTAGGAGTGTTCCTATAGAGCATGTCTTTCTAAAGCCAGAGCCTTGGTCAGGGACACTGGTAGGAGTGTTCCTATAGAGCATGTCTTTCTAAAGCCAGAGCCTTGGTCAGGGACACTGGTAGGAGTGTTCCTATAGAGCATGTCTTTCTAAAGCCAGAGGCTTGGTCAGGGACAATGGTAGGAGTGTTCCTGAGGAGCATGACTTTCTAAAGCCGGAGGCTTGGTCAGAGACACTGGTAGGAGTGTTCCTGAGGAGCATGTCTTTCTAAAGCCAGAGCCTTGGTCAGGGACACTGGTAGGAGTGTTCCTATAGAGCATGTCTTTCTAAAGCCGGAGGCTTGGTCAGGGACACTGGTAGGAGTGTTCCTGAGGAGCATGACTTTCTAAAGCCGGAGGCTTGGTCAGGGACACTGGTAGGAGTGTTCCTATAGAGCATGTCTTTCTAAAGCCAGAGCCTTGGTCAGGGACACTGGTAGGAGTGTTCCTATAGAGCATGTCTTTCTAAAGCCAGAGCCTTGGTCAGGGACACTGGTAGGAGTGTTCCTATAGAGCATGTCTTTCTAAAGCCAGAGCCTTGGTCAGGGACATTGGTAGGAGTGTTCCTGGTATAGAGCATGTCTTTCTAAAGCCAGAGCCTTGGTCAGGGACACTGGTAGGAGTGTTCCTATAGAGCATGTCTTTCTAAAGCCAGAGCCTTGGTCAGGGACACTGGTAGGAGTGTTCCTATAGAGCATGTCTTTCTAAAGCCAGAGCCTTGGTCAGGGACACTGGTAGGAGTGTTCCTATAGAGCATGTCTTTCTAAAGCCAGAGCCTTGGTCAGGGACACTGGTAGGAGTGTTCCTATAGAGCATGTCTTTCTAAAGCCAGAGCCTTGGAGGACACTTGGTCAGGGACACTGGTAGGAGTGTTCCTGAGGAGCATGTCTTTCTAAAGCTGGAGCCTTGGTCAAGGACACTGGTAGGAGTGTTCCTGAGGAGCATGTCTTTCTAAAGCCAGAGCCTTGGTCAGGGACACTGGTAGGAGTGTTCCTATAGAGCATGTCTTTCTAAAGCCAGAGCCTTGGTCAGGGACACTGGTAGGAGTGTTCCTATAGAGCATGTCTTTCTAAAGCCGGAGCCTTGGTCAGGGACACTGGTAGGAGTGTTCTAAAGCCGGAGCCTTGGTCAGAGGACAGCATGTTCGATAGAGCATGTCTTTCTAAAGCCAGAGCCTTGGTCAGGGACAATGGTAGGAGTGTTCCTGAGGAGCATGTCTTTCTAAAGCCGGAGCCTTGGTCAGGGACACTGGTAGGAGTGTTCCTGAGTCAGAGCATGTTCCTCTTTCTAAAGCCAGAGCCTTGGTCAGGGACACTGGTAGGAGTGTTCCTATAGAGCATGTCTTTCTAAAGCCGGAGGCTTGGTCAGGGACACTGGTAGGAGTGTTCCTGAGGAGCATGACTTTCTAAAGCCGGAGCCTTGGTCAGAGACACTGGTAGGAGTGTTCCTAGAGAGCATGTCTTTCTAAAGCCAGAGGCTTGGTCAGGGACACTGGTAGGAGTGTTCCTGAGGAGCATGACTTTCTAAAGCCGGAGGCTTGGTCAGAGACACTGGTAGGAGTGTTCCTGAGGAGCATGTCTTTCTAAAGCCAGAGCCTTGGTCAGGGACACTGGTAGGAGTGTTCCTATAGAGCATGTCTTTCTAAAGCCAGAGCCTTGGTCAGGGACACTGGTAGGAGTGTTCCTGAGGAGCATGTCTTTCTAAAGCCGGAGGCTTGGTCAGGGACACTGGTAGGAGTGTTCCTGAGGAGCATGTCTTTCTAAAGCCAGAGCCTTGGTCAGGGACACTGGTAGGAGTGTTCCTATAGAGCATGTCTTTCTAAAAAGCAGGGACACTGGTAGGAGTGTTCCTATAGAGCATGTAAAGGGAGCCTTGGTCAGGGACACTGGTAGGAGTGTTCCTATAGAGCATGTCTTTCTAAAGCATGTCAGGGGACACTTTCTAAAGCCAGAGCCTTGGTCAGGGACACTGGTAGGAGTGTTCCTATAGAGCATGTCTTTCTAAAGCCAGAGCCTTGGTCAGGGACACTGGTAGGAGTGTTCCTATAGAGCATGTCTTTCTAAAGCCAGAGGCTTGGTCAGGACACTGGTAGGAGTGTTCCTGAGGAGCATGTCTTTCTAAAGCCGGAGGCTTGGTCAGGGACACTGGTAGGAGTGTTCCTATAGAGCATGTCTTTTAAAGCCAGAGGCTTGGTCAGGGACACTGGTAGGAGTGTTCTATAGAGCATGTCTTTCTAAAGCCAGAGGCTTGGTCAGGGACACTGGTAGGAGTGTTCCTATAGAGCATGTCTTTCTAAAGCCAGAGCCTTGGTCAGGGACACTGGTAGGAGTGTTCCTATAGAGCATGTCTTTCTAAAGCCAGAGCCTTGGTCAGGGACACTGGTAGGAGTGTTCCTATAGAGCATGTCTTTCTAAAGCCAGAGCCTTGGTCAGGGACACTGGTAGGAGTGTTCCTATAGAGCATGTCTTTCTAAAGCCAGAGCCTTGGTCAGGGACACTGGTAGGAGTGTTCCTATAGAGCATGTCTTTCTAAAGCCAGAGCCTTGGTCAGGGACACTGGTAGGAGTGTTCCTATAGAGCATGTCTTTCTAAAGCCAGAGCCTTGGTCAGGGACACTGGTAGGAGTGTTCCTATAGAGCATGTCTTTCTAAAGCCAGAGCCTTGGTCAGGGACACTGGTAGGAGTGTTCCTATAGAGCATGTCTTTCTAAAGCCAGAGCCTTGGTCAGGGACACTGGTAGGAGTGTTCCTATAGAGCATGTCTTTCTAAAGCCAGAGCCTTGGTCAGGGACACTGGTAGGAGTGTTCCTATAGAGCATGTCTTTCTAAAGCCAGAGGCACTGGTAGGAGTGTTCCTATTGGTTTCTAAAGGGACACTGGTAGGAGTGTTCCTATAGAGCATGTCTTTCTAAAGCCAGAGCCTTGGTCAGGGACACTGGTAGGAGTGTTCCTATAGAGCATGTCTTTCTAAAGCCAGAGCCTTGGTCAGGGACACTGGTAGGAGTGTTCCTATAGAGCATGTCTTTCTAAAGCCAGAGCCTTGGTCAGGGACACTGGTAGGAGTGTTCCTATAGAGCATGTCTTTCTAAAGCCAGAGCCTTGGTGAGGGACACTGGTAGGAGTGTTCCTATAGAGCATGTCTTTCTAAAGCCAGAGCCTTGGTCAGGGACACTGGTAGGAGTGTTCCTATAGAGCATGTCTTTCTAAAGCCAGAGCCTTGGTCAGGGACACTGGTAGGAGTGTTCCTATAGAGCATGTCTTTCTAAAGCCAGAGCCTTGGTCAGGGACACTGGTAGGAGTGTTCCTATAGAGCATGTCTTTCTAAAGCCAGAGCCTTGGTCAGGGACACTGGTAGGAGTGTTCCTATAGAGCATGTCTTTCTAAAGCCGGAGACTTGGTCAGGGACACTGGTAGAAGTGTTCCTATAGAGCATGTCTTTCTAAAGCCAGAGCCTTGGTCAGGGACACTGGTAGAGTTGTTCCTATAGAGCATGTCTTTCTAAAGCCGGAGCCTTGTTCAGGGACACTGGTAGGAGTGTTTCTATAGAGCATGTCTTTCTAAAGCCAGAGCCTTGGTCAGGGACACTGGTAGGAGTGTTCCTATAGAGCATGTCTTTCTAAAGCCAGAGCCTTGGTCAGGGACACTGGTAGGTTTGTGTTCCTATTTCTACATGCAAACTCCACGCAGAGGGGTCCAGGCCAGGCAAACTTACACAAACGTCCCTCACAGCCCGATCAGACCACGAGTGTAAAAGGACCTGCAACAAGCAGGAACTGTAAATTTTTCACTGAGGTCAGCTTTTTATTTCCAAGGAAAATTACAATGTATCTGCCCTAAATTACACTAAAAAAAAAAAAAAAAAAAAAAAGACTTTTAGTTCAAATTGATTCAAAATTTTGAGTTAAATTTAATCCTTAGTTGTCAGTGGAAAACATTTTCCTTATTTTATGCTTTTATGTGCTTCACAATCATCTTTCACCATTAGAAAATCTTAAAATGAGTAAAAACAGTCTCTGCAGTAACATAAGATTAGTCAAACAATAAGTCAAAAATCCTTCTTAACTTATTTTTTGGCTTTGACATGGTAAGGACCAAATTATTCAGAGCCTGAGCTTTCATGGCTGGAGTCCGGGCATCTTCACTAAAAAGCCATTTTAAGGGGATTTCAATTGTCATGTATCATTTTAGATTAACTCTCTGAATGGCCAACATGTCAGATGCTGTGAGTGATTGGTTAATGTACGATGTGATGCTGTGAGCGATTGGTTAATGTACGATGTGATGCTGTGAGCGATTGGTAAATGTACGATGTGATGCTGTGAGCGATTGGTTAATGTACAATGTGATGCTGTGAGTGATTGGTTAATGTACGATGTGATGCTGTGAGTGATTGGTTAATGTACGATGTGATGCTGTGAGCGATTGGTTAATGTACGATGTGATGCTGTCAGTGATTGGTTAATGTACGATGTGATGCTGTCAGTGATTGGTTAATGTACGATGTGATGCTGTGAGTGATTGGTTAATGTACGATGTGATGCTGTGAGTGATTGGTTAATGTACGATGTGATGCTGTGAGTGATTGGTTAATGTACGATGTGATGCTGTGAGCGATTGGTTAATGTACGATGTGATGCTGTGAGTGATTGGTCGTTGACGGACGACTCACCTGCACAGGAGTGGTTGTTGCTGGACAGCTTGTAGCCGGGGTTGCAGTCGCAGTAGTAGGAGCCGACGGTGTTGATGCATCGGTGCATGCAGTAATGCACCTGCTGACACTCGTCCCTGTCTGAGGGGTTACCGCAGGAAACAAACAACGACTGGAGTGCGTACAGTATACATGAGCACAAACAGATGCGTATTTACACATGACAACAAGCCTATGAAGGCATATATACACATGATAACATGCACACAAATACATACACACACATAATATTCATTCAAAATCATCTATACACACGATAACATACACACATAGCCATACTCTCACAATAACATACATGCAAAAGTATTCATAACACAACTGCAAAAGCACCAATACATATGATAACGCCAGAGCCGACATGGCACCATGCAGGCTGAAACTCAGTTAGCATTAGCAAGGTCCAAATTCAAAAGCAGACAGGGCAGAAGCAACCCAATATCCACCCTCTCGATCAGTGCCTTAACAGGCTGAACCACCCAGCAGTCCCTTTTGTTTCAGTTTTGAAGGAGCTGAGCCCAGAGCATCATGGGAGATTACGTACCCACACACTGGTCTCCACGTTTCTGGTAGCCAGGAAGGCACTGACAGCTGAATGAGCCTCGATTGTTGTAGCAAACCTGGTCAGAGCTGCAGGTGTGTCTGTCTGTCGCACACTCGTCTATGTCTGAGAGGGAGCAGAGCCTGAATCAGAATTACACAGGAGCTCAATCCTTCCACGCAGGGAGTCTTCGCTATTTCTACTTACATTCCTGGTTAATTTTTATTTCAAATGCCCTTTTTAAAATGTTTGGTTCAAATGAAATTCTGAATTAGATTTTGAATCAAACATTTTAATGAACAATAATGAACCCAAATTAAAAAGAACATTTGAAATAAAAAATAATCCATCCACAGGGATGCAAATACTAGCAGCAGAGACTCCCTGTGTCGAAGTTAGAGTCCTCAAGCATCACGAAAACAGGAAAAACTACATGTTCGTGAAACCTGCAACCAATAAATGAGAAATTTATCAGCAATCAACTGTGAATAAAAAATATGAGTGACCAACCGTGAATAAGAGTATCTTCAAAGTGTAAGAGAGGCTAAACACAAGAAAAATCCAGAGGTGTAACAGCGAGGCTCTCAAAAGCCTCCCCTGCGTTTGAACCATAAATCCTCATGAGCAGATCCTCACTAACGTTCCCTGTGGGTGTTACGCATTCCTCCATCAGTAAATGTTTTTGGACTCTGGATCAAGGCAAACGGCTCCTGATTAAATGTGGGCGGAAAGGTCTTATCTCGTTAGCAGAGGGTGTGGAGGACATGAAATGGATGATTATATCTCACCCAAGTGGATGAGTCAGGGAGGGGAAATCCTATGAGGAGAGCTGAAGCTGATTCAGCCAATGAAGAGCCAGACATGTTCAACTCCAGCTGCACTGGACAATCGCAGTGTTAACAGGTTCAACTCCAGTCCTCGAGGGCCGCAGTGTCTGCAGGTTTAACTGCAGTCTGGGAGAATTGTGTTGACCGCAGATTTTAACATAAGTCACGGTGAACCGGATCTTTGCTGAGTCAGCGAGTTTCTCCAGGTCTGGACCACAGCAGTGTCCCTCAGGTTTTCTTGTTTATTCAATAACCATTCATCGACATAGATTCTGCCCTCAGCCTCCGAAACATGCCAAAAAACAGCATAAACTGCAGCCCTCCAGGACTGAATATAAACCTGTAGCATCATAATAACAATTATTATACAGTCAGCAATACAATGGCTGTAAGGGCAGTTTATTCTCCCCCTGACCCTGTACTTCGCAGTTTTACGAGTGTAATCACACCGTTCCCGTGCAGGTTAAGAGCAGACGGTCAGTGCTTAAAGGGCATCTTCTCATGTATTTTCGTTTCACCTGCAGAAAATTGCACCATGATTTACTCATCGCTGCCCATTACCAGGCACCATAATGTTTGGGACACAACAGCACTGGGTTAGTGTTTCAGTGAGCAGTGAACCAAAAAGTTTTCTGCCAGTGCCTTACAGCATATATATACTCAAAACTTAAGTTACAACAGAAATATACTTCTGCTACTTAAGAAAAATAAAGTGCAATAATGTGTGGTATGATGTCAAGTACCTTTCAAAGTAAGACGGCAGGCTGTGCACCAATACAGTACGATCAATGAGTTTTGTTTAAAGCACTTAGTTATGCCTTTTTCTTTACGTGCACAAACATTAGATCAGCGGAGAAGATCCACTAAAGAGGAGTTTTTCGAGCCAGAACTAAATCCGACAAAGAGACCGTGAGGAAGCCATGGCTGATTCTTACAGCGAGGATAACGATCTTTCTCCCTCTGTTCCGACACACACACGCAGCTCTTTCTCTCCGTCTCTCGCACATACACCCAATGAGACAGCCTTCAATTTATGGCGCCGCTGACAGAGACCCATATAAAGCGATATCCAACATCTCTCTCTCATGCTCCCCATATCATTCCTCGCTCGAGCTGTAATGACTGTTCAAGCCAAAAGAAACCTCCGGGCCCCGTTAGCGTTAGCCTGGATCTGTTAGCCGACTCAAGGCAGCAACGAATGCATCGCGGCCCAGGATCATGTAAACCACAGTTAGGGTTAATCCTGACCCTAGCCCTAATCCTCACTCTCACCCTAACCCTGACCTAGGGCAAAGCGGCAGGGCGCTGAACAGTTGGCTTTCACTGGAAATAACTGCCTTTGCCCAAATGTTCATTACCACATTTTAAAAAAACCAATAAACAAAAAAATAAATAAACCATTTTGCAGTGATTTGATTAAAAGTCGCAGTTTTCAAAGAAAGTAGCACAGTGATTAAAAAAAGTCAATGTTGCTCCCCTCAATCACGTCTTCAGCCATCGTCACTGTCTGAAGAGCTTTGGAAACTTATTTGTGCTCCACAGAGGCGAAAAAATTTGATCTTAATCCTCCCAGCGTTCCCGTGTGGGGAACTTGTTTTTGGAGGGTGATTTCTCCCTGTTCCATTTGATATATTCAAAGACTATTATTCTTCTTCAATACAGTACAGGCCGAGGTTTAACTAAAGTCAGTTATTTTACTCCTCTCTCAGCACACGACATTTCGGTAATTCTCATGTATTGTAGTATCCAGTATTTGGAAACCAGCAGACTGGTAATATATATGCAACGTCACTTTTTTCTTCATAGCAGCGTTATACAGACCTGAATGAACAAATTAATGTCAATAGCAGGAAGGTTGTTTCCAAAATACTGCAGAAATGGGGCATAAAATTTGAATGTTCCCATATGGGAACACTGGGATCATGGAAACCAAAATATACCTAAAATGTGCGATCATGTAGTGCTGCCATTGAAAGAAACAAACATTTCATTTATCTCTACAAAATTTGGCTGAATTTGGTTAATGTTGACTATGCCTGGGAGGGAAAAAGTTAAAAACACAAAACCATTATGCATTTCGCCTTCCCTACTTGTATATAAGCGAATAATGATGCACTTCATGGGTCATGTTTCTCAAAAATGATGGCATCATGTAAAATACGCTCACGTCGCATCAGGTCTTAAAGGGAGAAGCACGCAGACAGTGTACCAGATCTTAATGGGTTAATAGGCAGGTCTCCATTTGTTTTATTCGCAGCAGGAATCGGTGTGGCCACAACATCCTGGCCTCTCTGTCCCAGAACTTTTGCAAAAGCTGAATTCCTTCATGCAGTGGATCTACGCCGTCACGCTGCACTGGCTGTAAAACAAAGCCGAGCTCCTGCTGCTTTAAGCTGATGCTGGGGAACCAGAGCGCCCCCCTGTGGCCTCTGCTTTTCAGCACTAAAAGAACACAAATAAACAAACAA
The DNA here is from genome assembly GCA_029692085.1 of Gymnothorax javanicus. Classification (NCBI taxonomy): domain Eukaryota; kingdom Metazoa; phylum Chordata; class Actinopteri; order Anguilliformes; family Muraenidae; genus Gymnothorax; species Gymnothorax javanicus. The sequence continues at coordinate 53,686,633 of CM056208.1, read as the reverse complement.
ACTATTGCCCTCCGCAAACATTTCAAATGCCAGTTTACAGACCATTAGTCTCTATTACAGACACAAGTCTCTTAGGTTGGCTGTGGGATGTTATTAGATATTTTTCTGGCTCGGTACTGAATGATGTTACTGGACACATCCAACACTTTGAAAATAGAGCAGAATCAACAAAGTCCAGTTGCCAGAGGTGAAGTAGTTTGAATGTGGTAATGTTTGGAGTTTCATAATGAGCTGATCAGGGTAAAGTAGTTTACTGACCTGGCAATCCATCCAGCCATCAGTAAAGGATGTCTCCTAATTTGGCAACTCCGTTGGATGACCCAGAAAAACACTGACACTATCTTACAAAGGGGAACAAGATGGGATTTATAGAGGATTTGCTGAAGTGTTTTCTTTGAGGAATGCAATACATATTCCACCATTTCCTTAGAAATCCTGCAAGGAATCTGTTTGAAATATGAATGCTGGGATGTGCTGTCGGTCCAGAGGGGCTGAAGCACAGATCTGGAAGAGTGGACTCTGACCAGCCACAAGGCCCACACAGCGCCTCAGCCGAACCCGATACTGGACTCATTCAATGGCTGCTTCACAGTGGTTGAACGTTCAACTTCAAATCAAACTTTCAGAATCACAAATACACTACTGACATCTGACCTCTGAAAACTGCAGAAAAACTGTATCTTGAGCTGGTATTTTAAGCCATCCGGAAAAATACCCAGGGGATGGAAAGAAGAAAACGTTTCAATTAAGCTTTATCTCTGAAATTATTTCAGGTATTTTTGTGAAACTGCATCTGGGCCGTGACCTCGACAGGGAGATGTGCGTGTGCCAGACAGGAGAGGAGCCTCTGCCAGGGAGGGAATTGATTTCCCACAGAGTAATCCTATCCCGCCGCTGCCAACCAGCCCGAGAGCGCGAGCCGAGCGCAGGCCAAGAAGCTGAAGAATGTGGCCTGTTCTGGCCTGGTTTTCCACCACCGCGTCCCACAAACAACTGGTGCCGAAACGCTTCTCCTCGTGTTATCAAAAGGGCATCTTTCATCAACTGCATCAACCTCGGCCTTAAAATCCCTGCTTCCCAGCAGTTAAAATAGAGGAAAAAAAATGTCACAGCAAACCATAAGCATGATGGCTTCATTCTGATGTTTTACTGCCATATAGTGTAATCAAAAATGTCAAAGACACATTCATGAAGCAGCGCCTCTGATGTTGATGACAAGGCCTTCTCTTTTGGAACGTCCTTCAAAATTCTAAAATAGTGTTCTCAAACAGCATCGCTGTCAGTGTTCCTCTTTAAAAAGCCTTCTGTACTCCAGTAAATACTGAGCGCCTCTGGTGTTGCCACAGAAAGACTCACAGAGGGTTATGATGACAGCATGAAGCTGCTGCTTAACGCTCTCGGGAGATACAGCGTGAGCTGAATGCTGGTGCACACCTGCTCTGCTGTAATACGCTATCTCATGTATAGGTGCATATGTAGGTCACCTCATTCTTCAAACAGCATTTTTTCGGTCTTAAGTTCCCTCAGGTTCTTGTCAAGAATGTGGGATCACTGGCGTCCCAGCCTGCATGGAAACATCTGATCGTTATGATTTTTTGTGGGTGTCCTAGTGGATTCATTTATTTGATTTATTCCATTTTATTTCGATATTTTTTTCATCATCTTTTCTGCATTGTGCGGTGGACCCCCATAAGATGTGTCCTGAAAAAAGTTTGATTGATTGATAGTAGGGATGCACCGATACCACTTTTTTAAAACCGATACGAGTACGAGAACTCTATTTTGGGTATTTGCCGATACCGAGTACCGATACCGATATTTCTGAAATGTTTTCCAGGAAAATACAATGACAATTTCAGAGTAGGGGTTTTATTTTCTTTTTATAACAAGCCTAAAAGAGGCCAATATCAAACGATTCACACATGGCTATTTCCAAAAAAAAAAAAAAAAAAAAGAGTAGGCGTAACTGCTAAAAATCTTCCTGTATTTAGGCCTGACAAAAAGCCTTTGAACTAGCACTGCCATCAAATGAGGCAAAACATTACTGAAGCTTGACAAATGAAAAGTAAACTCACTGCATAGGCAAGGTAACACACCCAACTTCATAAAAAGTCAGTAGAACTATTAATTGGCACAGATAGTTTCTACACACATTCATAGGCATTCTCAATCCAACTAAAGTCAATAATAGCTTTCCAAGCAAACAAGGCATCACTTAAAGTGTGTGGTATCGCCATATTTCAATTACACAAATGACAAATGAAAAACATTTAACTTAACCACAACTAAAATGTTTAAGGTAACCATATGTTACTAATATATTTGTAGTAAAATAAGAAGATTCACAATTCTAAGTCTCTGTGTGTGTGATTGTGGGTGTGTGCTTGTGCGAGCTCAGCTTGCTTGTAAATATTCAATAACTGATCCGGGTGTGCCATCTAGTGATAGAATATTGTAATTGCGTGCATAAATTTGCAGCTCCATGTCCGCTGGCAGAAACATCTGCACAAAAGGCTTAAGATACCCTGCCGAATACCGTTGTTCTTCTTGAACACGCCGCATCCAGATAATCCTTAAATGATGAGTTATATACATATTTTAATTTGTAACGTGTAGTGAAGTGGCCAGTGTCACAGTAACGAAGAAAAAGTATACTTTTTTATCTTTTAAATGTAGTAGAGTAGAAGGCCCGGTAAAAAAATAAAAAATAAGACTCAAGTACAAATCAAAAAAAAAAAAAAAAAAAACAACTACTTAAGTACTGTAACGAAGTTGCCTACACGTACTTCTTTACTATAGGCCTACACCTCTTGTGTGTATGTGCGTATGTCTGCATGTGATGTGATAACTATAAAGCTCTCTTTCTCGTATTTTTTCTAACTCGCTCTCTCCCCCTAGACATAGAAGTCAGATAGTACAACATACTGTAGCCTATGCGACCGTGAGCAGGCAGTTACCTTGCGTCTTCCATTAAGTGGTATCGGTGCCTGGTATCGGCAAATGTGGACGAGTACGAGTACGAGCATATTAACGCGGTATCGGGCAGATACCCGATACTGGTATCGGTATCGGTGCAACACTAATTGATAGACCCGTAGCGATTGTGACATCGGCGTGAGAAGGTTCAGCCAAGAACGTTCTGATAACGCATCTGTGATGATAAAATGAGAGGAGACTCTGGCGGAAAGTGGGGAGAGATGTCCTAACAGTCATGGTCAGGGAGGTTTTGGAAAATATCCATTGACTGCATCGCATCTCTCCCTGACATTCTCCTGGTTCACAGGTATTCAGCAGCTCAGCCAAATTCCCGCTAATCACCGAGGTGAAACGTGAGCCTTAAATGCGCTACCCGTGAGTAGTGTACTAATGGGCATGATTAAACATGCAGGAGCAAGCTTGAGTAGAGCTGATAATCAGAGAGACGAGCCCAAAGCTGGACCACAGCCCACGGCCCCCCTGACAGCCCAAAACAGCCTCTGTGTCTCTCAGAGGCAAGCAGCAGGGTCCCGCCACATTTCACTCCAGTTTACAAAGACACAGGTGCATTAACTGGCTGAAAAACTGGGAAAGATCAGGACTGAATCACACGCATAAGAAAACATACTTCAAGTTTGAGGCGACTCTTACAGGCAACTAACACTCCCAATTTGACAAACAACTTCCAAGAAGGAACACTGTGTCTTACTGGTTAGATGATGTGAGATCGCCATTTGGCAGAAGAATGCACGTGACACATCATTCACCTGCCCAAAAAAACAAAGTGGATTATTTACATTGATTACATCGCTGTGACTGGGAGATGCTTCAATTTCTAGGTTTTTCTATAAATTGGGGCTTCACTGATGATCTGGACACCATAGTTACTAATACAAACAAGAATGTATGCACCAAGAAAGCGAGAAGCACGTTGCGGTGATCTTCACTCCGAACAATAAAAAAAGATTCAGGAGAAATACTTCCACATCCGCCTTACGGTTACCCAGTAGAGGTTGCTAAATCATGGGATGAAACAATTACATGGTTTTCGGAGAAAACTACAGTTGAACGTTGGTGTCGATCTGGTTGTAATCAAGTGCAGAGGATTTGCTGCGCAAGGTTTAATTTTTCACTTATTCTGCACATAAAACTTTCTGTTCTAGATGAGTAATTCTCAACTGGGCTGTGATTTCGCAGGTCAGCAGTTTAACCTTAAGTGGTTTTCATGATGATGTCAGGATATTTGAGTTCAACAGGACATAGGGTAGCTGAGTCAATGACAAAAAATAACATCACTTACCACTCAAAGACAGTAATTCAACTGAATTTCTCCAGCCCCTGTGAATTTCTTCAACTTTTCATTCCCTTTGGGAAATGAGCACATATGTTGTTGTTTGAAGCTCAACTTTGAATCACAGCTGAGGAACTTGACCAAAGCATCGTGCCAACAAACACACAGCTGGAAATCATGGATGCGAATATCATATCCTCAAATCCAAATCCAGCACTGGTTTTCTTTTTTTCCCAGGAAATTACCTCAACAGCTGGTGCTACCGATTGGTAAAATGGTTTTCACACCCAGATAAATGCAGGGTGGAAAACCGGCAGCTCCTGAGGCTCCAGGATCAGGATTTGAGTAGCAGGGCAGTCTAGTGTGAAGGAGTCACAGCGGAGATGATGATCAGTGAAAATACGCCCCTGGAATGGAACAAGCTATTTATGGCTTCATAATGAGCAGAGCTTATGCTGCTGTAATGTACTGTTTTGTACGGAGCCCAGGAAGTGCAATGACAAAAAAAAAATTACTTTCTGGTTGCAAGATACAAGTTATTCTAACAATTAAGTTAATTCGTGGCCATGAGTTATATCCCGTTCCCTCAGTTTAATTAACTCGTTCCCGTGATTTGGCTAACTCGTGGCCACTAAATACTACTGTTCCCACGATTGAGTTAATTTGTCGCCTCAAGATATAACTGGTTTTGTTGATTTAGTTAACTGAAATTGAGGGAACGAGTTATATCGCATGGCCATTCGAGAGCTAAATCCTGGGAACGACCAGGCTGACCATGAGATGGCTGAGTCGTGGGAACAAGATACTGACTTACATCTCCCGGCCACAACTTATATTTTTTTCACGTTGTGTCACTTCCCAGCCTCCGTAGTTTTGAGGCACGTGTTCTAACTGAACAAAGTCTTCATAACAAACATACACATATATAAATACATATGTTCATCCACACCAGAGTACTCCATAATTCTAATTCACAAATGGCCCAATGGTAGCACATTTAGCGCCTGATTTTCACTGTTTGAGAAAACATCAGACGAGCCGCAGTCAGCATTAAGGCGAGGTGTTATAGACTAGAGGCTTGTGAGGGACTCAGGTAACACAAACACAGGCTTTGGAGTGAAATAGTTGAGACGAGCCAACAAGGGCACTAAAAACAACATCGGCAGGTGGGCGACCATCCCCCCCCCACACCCACACCCACACCCACACCCGGTCTATCCAGCATCAGAGAGATAAAACAGGGCGAACGGGGACCAAAGCCAACCTCAGGACAGGTCTTCAGAGAAAGACTGTGATCATCAAAGGACTGTTCCTTCAAACACAAATTTAGCAGGGATGCTTCAGGTAAGGCGAACAGAGCACTCAAAAAAGTCTGCACGCAGAACACCTGAGATACAGAGAAGAGTGACGCAGAGGGCCGACCTCAGGCCACAGAAAAATGTCATTACATTAAAGCCTATTAGCCGTTACAAGCCAAGATAAAATCTGTTCCTGTGTGACATCACATGGGGAAGTGACCATCCAGAGGTAGGAAGGACTGATCAATTTCAGCCGAACAGTTCATCAGTTTCTTCCTTATTCTGGGTGATCCCTCCCCCTATTTATGTCACAAAGGACAGACGTGAAATGGCTTGATGACGACTAATTGGCAGAGCACCTGGTGATATGACAAGGAACTTTTCATTGATAAGTTAAATCAAAATGATTTTCAGTTGATAAAACTAAGCGGGTACCAGTGCACCCTGTAGAAATGTGTGATTAGGGGCCTTAAGCAGGGGCCAAACAGCAGCACTGATCCAGTGAAGTCTGGCTTCACCAGGACTCGAACCACCACCCTTCCGGGTCCCAGAGAAGCACGACACCAGCTATTACTGAACAGAACTGTAATGTGTCTTTAGTTTTGTCAAATCTCATTACATCAGATACTGCTATCTCAAACAGGCCTGTCTGTGCAGTTTAATTAATTTCATCAGGCTGGGTAACTGAGTAACAGTTACAGTTTCAGAGTTCAGTGTTAATTCAACTTTAACATGTTTAACTCTGGCCACAGTCGACTCACATAAACTCTACACGGGTAACTTTTTACTGAAAACCCAGAAATCAAAATGTGCACCCAAAAATGTCAATTCAGCGAGTGTTCGGATAGAACAGAGGGGACTCCAGCCAGGGTCGTTCAGTGCGTAAGCTTAACCCATCTGGTCCAACCAAAATACGGCTGCAGTTGGCCGTAACTGGCCTAACGCTGTCCAAGTGCTGGCTTCAGAGCAGAGCAGCTGTGCAGGACCAGGAGAGAAGGGCCCGGTCATGTTTTTAACATAACATCTGACTCGACAAACATCTCCAGGGACGGGAAGTTCAGAGAAGATGTGAAGTCTGTGCTCTACATCAGTGGTTCCCTGACCTCTCCACGGGGCGCGAGCCTGATCCAGGTATCTGTTGGGTTCCGCTTTACGGACACCTGATGCAGTTAATCAAGCCCATGGCTAGTGACATCAGGTGCGTTTGAAAAACTCTTAAACTCCAACTTTTCACTCAAGTTTTCGCTTAAGTACGTTCAGAGTAAGAAAAAAGTGTTGTTTTTTATGTTGTAGGAAAATGTCACATCCATATTCAGTATCTGCTGGTTGCAGCGCTTCACTGAAGCTACATCACATTTATATTGAGTGAAATATTCAAACCCAAAACATCACGTTTTTATGGCCACTGCATTACATCAAACGGAAAATATCTAGATCTTGTACATCCTTTTATACATGCTTCCCTGTAATTCCTGTAAATGGGCCTGAAGTTCTACAGGGGCTGCATTTGACAGACCCGTATACGGGACCATAGTTGTAACGGGGTTAAGGTGAAACACATGAAATACCAGGATCCAGCAGGTGCGCCCCGGGGAGAGTTGTAAGAATCGCTGCTCTACATCGTCACTTTCACAAGCCGCTACGGTAATTTACATTCCGACTACCTTATAATAAAATCCGACAGGGGGCGTTTTGAATGTGGAGCGAAAACAGCGGGCGGAAGGAATGGCCAGAGTCAATAAATATGATTGGACTTTCTAAAATTTCCAAAATAAGCTGAAAAAAAAGGTAAAAATATATGATAAAATGTATAATTTGTAAAAATTCATAACAAAACCTTCTGCAGAATTCTGTTTGTTTGGAAAGTTCCAAATGTCATCCCCCTAAATGAGTCCAGTTCAAATATTGACAATATAAAACCTTTCGATAAAAAGAGTGTAATTTTTTTTTTTGACTGCCATCAAAAACTTCAAAAACAACGCACAAAGCTCATCATCTTTCTCAATCTATGCAGTGAGTGGAACAGAACAGCTGAAGATATTCTTTTATAGTCTCCACTTACAACACTTTTCTCATTTTTATATACGCTTTACAGTTTGAGCATAACCTGAGGCATAAATACTGCTGCTTATCAGATCTGAAAGTATTTCCTGTCAGCGGCAGTCCTGGCACAAACCTGCATGTAACTTCAGCAGGAGATACACTGAGCTCCATTTATTTGGCTGGTTGAGGAGTTGTTTGCACGAAGGTGTCAGTATCTATGCAGACGACTGTAAACAGATTCAATTTTGACCTTAACGGGCATCGTGTCTATTGTTTTCCTGCACATCGACATTTTAGCCTTGTGTAAACATCACGTGGTCGGCAGTTTCCCGTCAGACTGCGCCTTTTATCGCGTGTTCGATGAGTTTGTTTCGGCAGTTTCCCTCAAGCGTTTCGCATTAACCTCATGCCTATCATTCCACGTTCAGCGAGTGTTTTATCACGCAGTAATAAATTCGAAGGAATGCAAAATCTCTGTTGCAGAGTATCAAAGAGAAACATTAATTTCCTCGAAGTATGTACACAGTGGAAAAACACTCCCCCATGAAAAATGACTCCATTGTTTTTGATCAATGACAAGATGTTATTTATTCCCCCTTAATGGGGGACATCTTCATTGTGTCATAATGAATCAAATTACAGTACTGTATTTACATTTGTGTCCCCCGTAGTTCCCTCTGTCTCACCAACTGTTAGGAGCCCTTTGGAGACGCCCCGGGGAGGGGGGGGGGAGAGATAGACATGACAAACATAAAGGGGAAAAAAAAAAAAAAAAAAGACTCAAAGTAGTGGTATAACAGAACTGCCAGTACCTACACGCTGTTGTAGTGAAAGTTATCACCTTATGAGAGCAAGTCAGGGTTAGGGACAGACAGAAAAAAAACCAAATAAGAGAAAAGTAAATCAAATAATACGTAGTAGCAATAATAGGAACCATATCAATAATGATAAATAGCAACAACAACAGTGGAAGAAAATAAATAAATACAAATGGTAACAAAAACAACAATACGGGCCACTAAAAACAGGTACAAATATTCCTTTGTTCCTGTGTCCATTCGAGGACTGAATGCTGCTGAGGAAAGGAACTAATTGTTGTATATACTTCAGTGGCTGCTGCCATTGTCTTAATTTATTTGTATTAATTTATGTGCTGTTTTTTTTTTTTTAAAGGTTATGTGATGTCCTCCATGTTTATATGTGTTTTTGTGCCTCTATGCTGCTGCACACCAAATTGCCCTTTGGGACATTAATAAAATTGAACTTGAACTTGAACTTGAATAAACACTAAGACTAAACAGCAGCCACAACAACAACAACAATTAATAATTATTTGATATATGTGAGGAAGCAAAGTTGTATGAAAGGGGTCCAATGTGTTTTCGTGTAGGTGGGGTTTGTTTCCGTCAGCCATTATAAGTCTATCGTAAGTAATGTAAGTGATCATTAGGTTGTACCATTGTGCCACAGAGATATTGTTTTTGCTTTTCCAGTTTTGTAGGAATATTTCTTTAGCAATGACTAGAACAGTGACTAACAGTTTTGACTGACCAGGGGTGAGCTTCAGGTTATGAAGGCGACCAAGTAGGCAGATTTCAGGGGAGAGTGGGATGCTGATGCCCAGGATTTGCGTTAGTATCAAGGTGATCTGCTGCTAAAATGACTGAACAGGTGAGCAGTGCAGAGGGACGGCATATAGGAGCCCGCAGGTGAAGTAGGCGTTGGTTACAGATTTCGGTGTCTGAGAGTCCCATGATAAATAATCGCCGGAGGGCGTAATGTGTTCTGTGTAGAATTTCATATTGTATTAATTGAAGTTCAGTGTTTATAGTAAATGAGAATGTGTTGTGACATATTTGTTTCCAATAGTCATCATCTGCTATGCTACTGTTCAGATTAGCGTTCCATGTCTGGATTGGCAGTGAGATGGTTAGGTTGCTTGATAACAGATGCTGGTAAGTTTTCGATGCTACATGCCTCTGTTTTGATAGCTGGAGAAGGAAATTATAAAGCGGTGGAGTGGATAGTGTGGCATTTGCTGTAAGATTTAGGGTTTTCACTGAATTTTTAAGCTGTAGGTATGAGTAATACTGATTAGCAGGAAGTGCAAATGTGTCCATAAGATCTTGGTATAATCTGAAAGAGCCATTATTTATTACGTGTTTGAGCTGGGTTATTCCTTTTTGTTTCCATACTGAAAAGTTAGCTGGTTTACCATGTGATGTCTGGGGTGTGTCAGACAGGAGACAAATTGATTGGGAAGATTGAGTGTTTGGACAGTTGGTTGACTCTGTAACAGGAGTCAAGTGTAGCCGAGATACAGGGGTTAGTATATAAAGGCAGCGATTTAAATTTGGGACTAAGAAATGGAAGGTCAGAGAGTGACAGTGGAGAGCGTGCGGATTGTTCAGCCATCATCCATGAGGGCGTGCCATCACAGTTTCCATCAATCCAGTGAATCAGAAATTGAAGTTGGTTGGACAAACAGTAATTCATGAAGTTTGGAGATGACAGGCCTCTGTGCGTTATTGGTTTCTGTAAAGTTTGCAATTTGAGGAGGATTGTCTTTCCAGTAAAATTGGTTTATTGCTGTATCTAATGTTGAAAACCATTTTGATTTGGGAATTAGTGGAATCATGGAGAATATCTAGTTAATTTTTGGCAAAATGGACATCCTGATGGCTGATACCCAGCCCATTAATGTCAGTGGCAATGGTTTCCATCTTTCCAGGGTAACCGTTACAGTCTTCAGGAGGAGAACAAAGTTTAGTTGGTGCAGATCGGTGAAGTTTGTGGATATGTTAATACCGAGATATTTGAGCTGAGAATTCCACTTGAAGGGGAGATGTTAAACCGTCACCTGTAATCCAAAAGCCGGCAAAGGCCAAGTTGCGTTCTGCTCATGCCAGAAATTTCCGTGGTGCATCGAGGAATGCTTTGAGTCATTCGTGACACTCGAAGTGCACTCTATCATGTTCCATCACGTCCTGCTAGCGCCTGTGATAGTGAAATCTTGGCTAACGCACGAAACCAAAAAATCCAACGGATTTGACTATAATTAGCTGTGAACAAGAACAGCCACTGATTCTATCCATACAGATCTGCAGAGAAGGAATTCACAATATGAAAGTGATCCTAAGTATCCAAGCATGTATTTATGGAGCATTTCATTTACATATATAACCATATATGAGTGGATCTAGAAGACTTGATTCCTTCTTTTTCAGTCCAGTCTAAAAGCCAATTGTAGGTCATTTTCAGGTTTGAGGTCTGAATTGAACTAAACTTATGTCCCATGAATACCGCAAACACATTCTATATGTTTAATACCATTGATACCGCAGATAAGCGCAAGCACTGGAGTACAGTGCGACTGCCAGTGAAACACTGGACACTGGAGACCGCTTATTAGTCAATTAACTTTTCTGCCAGAACACGATTGGATCCAAACTTCTTCCTAATGGGAAGATAAATGACTCACTGCGCCACAGATTTGTCATTTTACAGCTACTTAACTGACTCTTTCAGGGCTGGAGACTCGGCAGGGGCCAGTTCCCCTGGAACAGAGTGGGCTTCAGTTCCCCCTGGAACAGAGTGGGCTTAAGGGCCTCCTTCAAACAAAATGCTGCAGGCCCTTAAAATCACCTCGACATTTTATCCCAATAGCTAGTGGCCATTAATGACATCCTCCTGATTCATAAACACCAAAAAACTTCACACACTTGCGCAATCTGGAGAAAGGCGCGAAAGACAGTGTCTGATTCCGAGAACAGCGATGCAGAGAAACCTCCACACACTGCTGTGGCTTGCAAGTTCCATGTAATTTATTCAAATGAAAAATAGCAGCGAGATTTCGGTACAAAGACCTTCGTCAGGCAAACACCCTCAGAACACCATCTGCCCACTAACAGGAATCAGACTTCCACCAAAAGAGTGAGGATAAGCGCTATTTGATACGCCAAGATTCATGCAATAATACACTTAGAGTCCTAAATGAGTCAATTTTCAGACTTCATGCGAACTAAGCTCTAAATACTGACCATTAAGGACCCCCACAGCTTACATTCTGCTCCACAGGAAACAGGCCTGGAATGAACACAAATTAAAAAGGGAAGTGCAGAGACTGGAAATGAAGCTAATGTGGCCTCTAGCGGGAGGAAGAAAGGAAAAAAAAGTTGAGCTGATGATCAGACTCTTTGTAATATATATATATATAAATAAACAAAATAAATGAAAAAAATCATTTGTCTGTTTTCTGGTGTCACTTTTCCAGACACAATTATCTTTAGAGTGTGGACAGCACTTTAAATAAAGATTTCAGTAGGAGTATGTAGTGCTCCAATTAAAAATCCTCAAGAGCAGCAGGTCACCATTTTGACTGCCTCAATCTGATCGCCCAGTTGTGAAACAAATACGTTGCGCTGATGACAGACCACAAGTGAGCAACTAATAAAGTTACGAGACCCACCAGGTGAGGAGGTAGTCAATAACCAGTAGGCCAGAGCAGTGGAACTTAAGGAATGACAGTTATGGTTCTGACTGGATGGCAATTTTAAACTTTCAATGTTCAAATTTTTGTTGCTACTCTCAGCTAGAGTATCAGAGGGACATTCCATGGTACAACAATAAGTAGAAGTCAACAAACAAGGAGCTAATTAGCGTCTTTAGCCTTAGTCTATTGACTTCTATTAATCATCAACACAAGGTCAGCATGCAGCACAGAGTGTCCCTTTAAATGAACTAAAAGCCAAAACACACAAAAGAAAACAGGAAGAAGGGAAGCAGGTGGACCCATAAACACCTGAATATGTGAGTCATCGACCTCCCGCCTTCATCCTGAGCCGAAAGAGTGCAATAAACGAGAAGAGCTCAACTCGGCACGGAGGCCACGGGGATCCCGTCAGCCCACTGCAGTCCACAGGGTGTCATTGGGGAAGGGTTACGTGGAGAACACACATCTGAACACAAACTTTGGATAGCAAAACCTTATTTCTGAAAAAATGAATTTGTACCCTGAGCCTAAACTGCCCCGCAGCCCTGGAGAGTGCTATATGCAGGCCGGAGGGGGGGGAAACCCCGCTGCCACATCTGTAAGTAATTAAAGAGAAGCACACACCATGTTTTACCTTCTAATGACTTAAACAAACCGCTGCAGGTGGAAATAACATCGGTCATCTACGAACCAGAATCAGCAAGTGAGAGAGAGAGAGAGAGAGAGAGTGAGAGAGAGAGAGAGTGAGTGTGTGTGTGTGTGTGTGTGTCCTGCAATAGAATGGCAAACTGCTCAGGGGGCACTCATGCCTCTCTCCCAGTGCATGCTGGGATATGTCCAGCTCTCCATGAATAATCAAGGTTTCATGCTGCATGGATGGATGGATGGACAGATCAATCTTCAAATCAAAAGCAGAAACACTAGAGCTGGCACAGTAATATTGGTCATATCCAGACGTGGAGGACAGACAACAGAGCTGAAGGGGGTCATCTTAAAAAGGAACTAAAAAGGGTCTGAAGTTTTGATACTTGTGTTTTTGTGGTAGATTATGGATCAAATAATTCAATAATACATCAACTTGAAAGATTTGAGAGAGAAATATGTTTTTAGAGGCACTGTATCTCTTTAGCTCTACATTGACAGAAATCTGAAAAGCGTGATCGTATATGTGAACACCAGACGTCATTCTGAGACTCAGTTGCACTGTAAGCACTAGCTTTACAGTGTACAAGCAAGCCTTGTGCTACATACAGTCACAGACGTGTTGGCTTAAATCAAGCCGTTATCAGATTGTTCACGTTGTGTCTACATCTTGTCCTCACGATAAATCAACAGCAACAAAAGCATGAAAATACATCGTTTTTATAATACAGAAATAAGGTTTCAGTTGCCGCTGTAGCTACCCAAGTCAGAGTCAGAATTATAGGCTGCATTCGAATTGTGGGATGGTGCTATCTATTTATACAAGTACGAAGACATACAGAGAGGTAGTGAACACAATTATGACAAAGGTTAGCCCATGAAGAACTAAATTATTAAAAATGTTCAGAGCATAGACTGTATATAGCCTAACGGTTCAGAATAGCCTAAGTCACTAAATGTTGACAAACCATTGAGAGGAAGAAATGGCAATCACAGCAAACTGGAATTAGCCTGCTAGCTAGCTAACTTGCCCTATTTGCCCAACAAAACAAATGCGTTTTTTTTTTTTTTGCATTATTTCACGCGCATGCAAATGATCTTGTTCACGAAAATATGCAGTTTATAATATGGGGACTCCCCAGTAGCCTCCCTTTATGGTCTCTTGAAATACAACATCTGAACAGATTCAATCATAACATGCACTTAGTTCTGTACATCGTCAACTCTCCGGTTTTATAGCCTGCTAGCCATATTCGATAAATCCTCCACAGCATTGACTCGTGAATGTAATGTGAGTTTTGTGGCTTTTTGAAGTTGTCGATGATTCCGCAGGTCATCAGTGATGTCACTTGTTCCAGTCATTGACACAGTAAACGTCTTCACAGTGAGCAAGATCTCACACCGACATTGATAGTGAGATTTTTGACAATGTTCCTCGTACAGCCTCCAATAACACAAGATCAAGGTATTCTATATTTGTTGAGTAAAATGTATTAAAAACAAATAAAGGTGAAGCTATAGCTCAGATATTACGCACAGAACATATGCATTTGTATATCCACTTTGAATCGAGAGCTGCAAAGAGTCTCAGAACGATGTCACATGCATAAATTAATACTTAATTAGCTTTTCGAAAATCTGGGAAATCGCATTGCAGCTGGGCTGGTTTTTGATCTTCGTTTTTCAACACAAACAGGACGACTGAGCTCTGTTACAAATGTATTCGGGGAAAGAGTAATATAAAGTAGGCTACCTAAAACTGCCAAAACCTCAAAAAAGTCAGGTATGTTTTAGTTCCTCTTTAATGTGGGTTATCCTACAGATCTCCTATCATCTCACCAGGCACACAGCCAATTAGTCATAACAACCCATTTCAAAATATATTCCTTTGTGACATCATATGGCCAAGTGACCACTCAGAGGCAAGAGTGAGTGATGAACTTCAACCAACCAGTTTATCAGTTTGTGATGTCACAAAGGACAGATTTTGAAATGGCTTGTTTTGTCTAATTGGCTGTCCTCCCAGTCACATAATAGTGGATCTTTAAAACCAGAAAACATGTAGCAAACCTGATAGGATAATGCAGGATAACTTCATAACAAAGGAGATGCTGCACGAGTCCTACCGATCTCAAGGCCATCAAGACCACACCCATTTTACACACACAACTGACAGCGTACGTCTCCCCCTCGTAATCTTGTAATCATTAAATAGTATGTCGTAATGCATGAGTGCTTAACGATGCAAATGATGACAGTACTTTCCAATTTAAAAAATGAAGTTTTCTCATGGCTACCACATCCAGCCCAGCCAAGAATGTCCATGAAATTCCTCTGAATTTTTCACAGGCAGGCTTTTATTTAAAAAAAAAAAGGCTAATCCAGTAGCATGGTTCAAAGATCAACTCATTAAAATATATATGTAGAGAGTTGAAAGAGTAATCCTTTTCTGGGGAAAAAAACAATAATTTCCGCAGGCAACGAGAGCATGCCCTGCTGACATCTCTCCGGAACTTTCAAAGCTGCGTAACGTTCCTGTTTTGAAAGGAAATTCGGGGAGCAGAGCCAAAACAACTTTCTCCAAGCCAATTGAGCGAATGTAAGTTGGCGCGTATGGTAGAGGGGGAAAACTAGAATGGCCATCTCCCCGCTCGAGCAGCGCACTCTGGATTCGTCGTTTGCTACTAACTGGGCGAGCCGACAGCTCTTGCGAAACTCTTGGACCGTACAGCGGGATCAATCGGGCCAAGACTTGGGGCTCCCTCAAACACCTGTGCGTTTTAATCCTCTTAGCTCTGAATCAGCTGAACCGTTAAACCATGAGTGACCCCCAAATCCTCCACGTCACCCCACTGCAGTCTCAGATGAACACTAACCGTGCGGCAGAACGGCTAAACAGATTTTTCCCCCCCACCTCCAAGTACATCAATAAGCTACACATCTGTTCTCCTGGAAATCTGGGTCTGTAGGTCTGTAAAAAGCTGCAAGTGCAACTGAACCCATTAGTAGGGAGTGAATAATGTTCTTTTGACAACAGCAGAGTGCTATTCCAGGCTCATTTCCATTCATCAAAACGAGTTTCAGGTTAAATTCAATCTCACACAGCACAGCGAGTGCATGTCAGGTATAAACTGAACTACAGCATCACACATTGTCAGCTTCGCCTCTACACAAAACAGCCTGTAGCTCTCCCAGCTCTGGTGTCAGCAAAGCAGAGTAGCAGCATTTGACTCGAGCTAGTTAGCGTCTAACAAACTCTCAGACTCTCTCAGTTTAAAGTGGATGGAGCTCATGAAGTGGCCCTGCTGTGATTTATGGTCCCTCCCAACTTGCATCAACAAAACTAATGTAAAAACCTAAACTGCGTACCTTATTAAGTAATGCACTTAACATACCATGAATGATGCAAGCAGTCAAGTACTTTTCTTTTACCGCTGTAGTAACACAGTGCTGGTGCAGGTTGTGTGGGCGCAGTTTTCACACCTATTGGGGACCTTTTACAGTATATACACTGATCTCGTCAGGACCAGTAGCCCGCATGGGGACTAAAGTCTTGTCCTAATATGGAAAATGTCATTTCTGAGCTCCAAGTTCAATAGGGGTCAGGTGTGAACTGAAGTTAGGTAAAAGTCAGGGTTAGGCATGATTTAATTATGGTTAGGGTTAGGTTGTCCCTACAGAACAGAAAATGAAATGTCCTCTTAAGGATAGCTGCGCAAACTTGTGTGCGAGTGTGTGTGCTTGTACTACGACACTTGACAAACCAAAAGACCTCACAACAAAAGAAAACTGACGACTTAGGACATTTTTCTGGTCCTCAAGACGTAAAGGTTAAAGTAGACATGAAATTAAAAAAAAGGCAAATTATACCTCAACGGAAATCTAATGTCATGGAGATAACGAATAAGACACTTTCTGGACACTCATTCAAACAGGAAGAGAATAAAATAAGCATTTTGAACACCCTCTCACCTTGCACACTTCCCCAAAAAAAGTGAAAAATAGCCCCTCTCTCATAATTCATAATTCTCATAATGGCGTAATTCATGAGAGACAGGGACACACTGTAAGGAAATCGAGCGCATTGACCATCTTCTGTCTGTCCCAATTTGTTCATTTCTTGGTCTTGTTTTGTTTTATATTTCTAGCGGATTGGACTTACAATCGTCAAAAAGTGTTATTATTTGGCTACCGAGTTCGCTCACCCAGTGAAGGCGCTGCTTTGCGGAGTAGTACTGAACACCGCGGCCCAGGTCGGGGCTCGGGTCACACCTGTGCGGGTCAGAGCCCGGGTCACACCTGTGCGGGTAGGAGCCCGGTCACACCTGTGCGGGTCAGAGCCCGGGCCATGCCTGTGCGGGTCAGAGCCCGGGTCACACCTGTGAGGGTCGGAGCCCGGGTCACACCTGTGCAGGTCGGAGCTCGGGTTGGAGGCCGGATCGTACCTGCGGCTAGTAGCCTTCTCAGAGCAACACACAACTGGCTTTGCGCTGCAGGGATCTTAATTGGGAGGGACTGCCGGCTTCGGATTATAGGATTATAGTGCTGTTCCTTGCTTAAGAGCCTCCTGTTGGGCAGCCGGGCGGTCATCAGTAAAATTCTGAGCTTGTACATGTTCGGGTTCCCTCTGGCCTCACTCAGGGGGAGGTTTCCCAAAAGCATAACATAGTTAGCAGCTAACGTAGCTAGTTCAGACATATAAAGTCAATGATTCCAACTAAGTAAGTTCGCAACTATGCTTTTTTGAAAGGCACCCCAGAGCTCGCTTCTCGTTCACTCGCCCGCGCCGGAGGCAGTTTGTGCTGCTGCGCTTGCGGTAGCTGTTGGCATTCAGCTGCTTCCCGACCGTCGCCGACTTCTTCCTCATTTTCCATCGCTTCTACCTCGCCATCATCATCATCATCTTCATCACCATCGTCATCATCATCACTGTCGCCAGTTGTTGAACTCGCACTTGACTCATCTTCGATGTCCAAGTCAAGCAAAAATTCTTACTTGCAATGTAAAATACATATACGATACTTTATGTGTCGCAATTGATTCCGCGAGTGACATCACAGCTCTTGGCCCGATTCACAGAGCTGTTCAAGAACGATATTGGGGGTTGCTAAAAGCCCCTTTTACATCCATGATTACTCTATTCCACGATCATCGCCGGGTGAAAAGGGCTGATAGTTTGAGAGAGTATTGCATGCCTTTTCTGATGATACCAAATACAACAATTTTTTATAAAGTTTCAAATCAATACATGACCACTTTAATTCAAGGCCAAAGGTTAGGGTTTAGGTCTCTGGGTACAGTAGCATTTATGTTAGGAATAAGTCAAGTTTTAAGATTAGGTATCAAAATCGGGCTTCAGTTGAAGGTCATATGTTAAATCAAGGTGTAAATTAGAGTCACTTTGAGGGATTTGTAAGGATAAGGGAAGAGTTCAGATAAGGGTTTGGGAGTAGGGAAATAGCATTTTGAAAATAATTTCTCAAATAATTTCCCCTCATAAGTATACTGATGCAAATATGTGTGTATGTATGTGTGTGTGTGTGTGTGTGTGCGTGAACATGTTTTCGATGAGTAAAAACATTCTTCCGTGTTCATTCACACGTGTGTCCATATCATCCACTTAATTAAAAGGTAACACAATGCAGCCACTGCTTTACCTCCAGGTGAAAGTTCACCTCACAAACAGGCTGCGATCTTCACTCATCTCTGAGTGATTCTGCAGCTCTCTCTGCCTGTTCTGAGGGAGAGATAAATCTGCTGCAGGGGATCAATCACAGCTCCTTAATTCACTTCAAAATATCAATAAGCACTTATTTTTAATATTTACTTATTTTTATGTAAATGACAGTTAAATGCTGTCATTCTCATAAGCCCCGCCCCCACAGGTCCGACTCCTCCTAGGTGACACACACTGATTCATAAGTGGCCAAAGCTTAGAACCAGCAGGGACTGAATGTCCGGTGCTGAGGGTTTCCTCGACATTTTATACATAAGGTGAACACAGAACCCAACGTGTGGCACCATTACAGCCCCGTGTAGCCAGGATGAAATCAGCACAGCTGATGGGAGGGTCATGACCCCACACTGCGGAGTGGGACTTCATCCCTCATCAATCTGCTGCTTTGAACACCAGCATGAGCTAAACTAGAGGGCACACAGAGAGCTCAGACCTCCACCAGCCGGTTCTGATCCACTAGCATCTATAATCAGCTGCAGAATCCTGATCTGTATCCGGATCGGCCTGGAAATGTAATCACCTCTTCCCATTCGTACAGTCCAACTTCCCATAACATTTTATGGTAATCCATTGAATAGTTTTTGAGTAATCCTGCCATAAAACAAACACACTCACACAGACACACACATACACACACACACACACACACACACACACAAGAGACCGCAATACCTCCTGGTACAGGTAATGACTAATGTAACTGCAGGTGTAATATTCTGAGTAAAGAAGGTCTCGCTCGGGTGGAGAGATTATGCAGTATTCCTCACCTCTGCAGTAGTTCTGATCGTCCAGTGCAAACCCTGTTGAGCACTGTATGGAGGCCTGGTTATGGACGACCCGCCGGTCCGGGGGGGGTCGGGGGGCGGGCACTGGCGTGGGGGAGGGGCCATCCTCATCTCCGCTGCTGATGTAGATCCTGGCGTTGTGGGGGAGGCACAGGTAGCCGCCGAAATGATTAATGCACTTCATGCCACCTTTGCAGGCGTCCGGCATGAGTGCGCACTCGTCAACGTCTGTAACCCACAGGAACAGGAAGAGCATGAGGGCAGAACCTGACTGACGGACAGCCTTACATGTAAGAAGCACCATTTTGCAAATGGATACTGCCACTTTGGCGGTCATGTGATCAGTGTAATTTGTCTGGTCACTATGCGGATAACATATAAGTTCCTTCGTATTCAATAATTATATTCATCACAGAATCCAAATGAAAGGAAAATGTAAATATTTATGAGCACCTCTGGAAGAATATTTTGCGCTGGTGTTGATAGTGTGTCTATAGAAAAGAAAATAATGCCCCTTGTCTGATGCTCCTTCCCTTCTAAGCAAATCACATGATTGTGAAAGTAGCGCCCAAATTGGGTGAATAATGTCCAAGGTTATTTGATCGAATGGAAATGGCCAAAGTGTTCTGAGTGAGCTGCCTCCATAATGACACACCTTGTGTTTGGCATCACTACAACATTCCACGCAAAATCACCTGATCCAGCATTTCCAGAATCCTCCTTCCCAAAGTTTTCACTCCGGGATGGGGAAGGATTTACTCCAAAATGACTTTTCACAAAAGGTACATGCAGTACAGCAATAAACATTGTAATTACCAACTAATGCCAATAAAGTGAAAGGTAACAGCATACCATCTCTGCATTATTCACACAGTGGAGAACAAAATACAATATCGCACTGCTCATTAAATTAAATGATCTCTTTAGAAATCTGCTTGAAGCTGAGTTTTTACCTTTGCATATTTGTAAGACTGGATCAAACGTGTAGCCATCTGTGCACTGCCAAATACAGAAATGTACAACAATTTTGCATTACATTCACATTACAGCTATAAACATGAGTTAAAACAGCCTGACTTTTAAATATTTTATCCTCTGCAGTGGCCCTCCTTTCCCCTCACACTCTCAGCTCGTTTGTCCCAATTGGAATTATCGTTGATGCAACTTGCACATATCTGCATTTCTTCATCCATGATTAACACTGGTGACTTACACTGAAGTACGAGCAAATCTGTATCGTCCAACTGATACTGGAGGGCTGTGTACAAGCCACTGCTGCTTGTCTGGGGGAATGCAGTTCTGTTCTAATGCATTTTCAGTCCCTATACAGTTAAATTAAGTGCTATTCTCCTTTTTTCCGAAGCCTTAAGGAGGTTCTTATGACCAGTTGTACCATAGAGAACATCTGTCATCATACAGAACATCAGCTCCAGTTCCTGGTTTCACATTTTTTTTCTCTGAATTCAAGTGTATCTTTTCTGAACATTGTGCCCGGCAGTTCCACAAGGGTCTGTTTTAGGACCGGTTCCACAACCTGAAATGACAGCTGGCATCAAAACATCAAACTTGATATGAGCGGAATGCAGCAGCCATTTGAGTGAGATGTGAGTATTTTAGTAAAGTTTCAATTATCTAAATCAGTAAATTACCACTTAATCAACTATACACACCCTGAAATTAAGGTTAAACAATATCATCCGGAAAAATTCCCCAGCATATTCTTGTTCATTATACTTCATCCAGTTTTTCCCTCAGTTTTTTTAATCATTCAATTTCACTATTTGAAAATTGGAACTAAATCTCATGGTTTTGCAAACCTCTGTACCACAGGATTTCCAGTTATTAATTTCATTTGTGATATTTAGGTAAAATTGGCAATCAGTTAATTATTCTCATGCACTGAGCAATGCCACTCACCGTGTAGGAGATCGGTTCTTCCACCTCTTGCGAAGCAATACAATTGATGGCCACAAATAAACATAAACAGATCCTAAACATAGTGAAGAGTCTACAACAGAGGAGTGAGAACTTCATTAACTGACTTTGCTCATTCTTTCGAGGCAGCATGCATTCTATTAAAGTACTTTATTACATCAGAAGCGGAATTGTTGAGCAAGTGCAAACTTATCCGCGTGTTTACGCACTGTTTCCTTTGGCCAGAAGCCAGCACAAACTTGTGAAGAGCGCTGAGCATTTCTGTTATCCGCATGTCACGGCCGCCCATGCGATGGTGCACCGGGAAATTCTAATTAATAACACCGCTTTGTAAAGCATTAGCGAGCCCTTGAATCCAGTTCCTCATACTCGGACATTCCATCATCATCGAATAAATAATGTAAATTCTCTCTCCATCCCTCGAGATAGATAGATAGATAGATAGATAGATAGAAGTGAATCTTCTGTATTTGCACACAATTCTTTGTTAAAATTAAAAAAGAGATTACAAAATTAAACATAATTTAGAGCGTTAGTGCATCCCATGAAACACAGAATCTTAATTTTTCGACTAATTTGTCAGTGAAGAGTCATTACTCTGAATGCTACTCGAAAACCCAAGAGATCGGCCGCTCACCTGAAGCAACCTTGAGTAAACGCGTCCTTATGTCAGCGCACTGAACATGCATGCGCACATAAACGATACCAATAAAATATGCTTCTCTGCAGGAACCACGTTGGTATATAAGAAGTCAGTCCCACCGATTACCCCGCGCATGCAACGATGGACCAAAGCTTCTCGATCCGCCGGACGATGGAGTAACTTCGGGCTAAATGGGACGATTTAATATCAACAATAATCGCCGTGAATTTGAAGTCCGTGAGGAATGTCTGGGCGGTGCTCCGCTCCGTGCAGGTTGCTCACACCACCACGGTATCACAGAGCGTTCCTTTATCCGATGCCAACTTCTGAGATTGCGTTGGAATCGAGGGAGGATGTGGCTCCCTCTACGGGCCGCAATTAAATCTTATCGCTGAGTACTGAACCACATTTCATACATCCACAAGGATTGCAACCCATGGTTCGGCTAAATCTCATAGGTATGCGTTAAGAGTATTTAATACGTTACTTTGCATAACAGAAACAGCCCAGTTGCACAGAAAAGGGCAAGGGAAACTGCTTGCGGTTTCGAACGATGTCGTGCATCCAGGCTACAATTATTATACACAATGGAAGACAAATTTTGCGCTTAAAAGCAACGCAGTGTCTAGAGATACGGCAGACGATTTGAAGGGATTAGGATAAGGATTAGGGATTCTGGTTAGGGGAAGGGCTAGGCTAGGGGTCAGGGTTAAGGTTAGGGCAGGGTTTGAAATTGGGACTGCCGTACCTCTCTACATTGAAATGCACTGGAAAACTGCCGTACCCGTAGCAACTGCCTAAAAGCAAACTGCTTCCCGCAACATAACCTTAGTGATGAGTTATGAGCAAAGCACGGAGGAAAAAGAAACTTGTTATCGATCTCCCTTTTATCTGTGTTATGCCAAATTTTGCATGCCGAAAGTAATTTTCATATTTGGACTTTATTCACCCCGCAGCGGCTACAACAAACCTGCTTTCTAGTCAGTTTTGGAGAGAAAGTCGGACTAGTAAAAACAGGCTCATGATAAAGTAGCTACCTCTAAACGAGGTACAGCCAATATAAGTAACTGAAAAGAGCAATATTTAGAAGTAACAGTCAGTACCCACTGGCATAGATATCACTTGTCAGGAGGGTATTCCCTGCTACACCAGCATTTAACCATGCAGGCAATAATTCCACATTAAATTAGATGACGCTTTATGAGTTTTTGTCGGAACTGGAGATGACAGTCGTACCGCTACCGAGAGCATATAAATCCCAGAATTTGATGAATATGGCAACAGCAGAATGCAAACAAGTGGCAACAAGCAATTAACTGGACCTACTCGTCTCCCTTAACAGATTTATCAATTCTGCCAAGGAACAGCAAATCAGGCGGTAATTAATTGCAGGACGCTGAGAAAATTGATGCCCTGCGCGTGCAAGTCGACACCTCACGGAGGTAAAAAAAAAAAAAAAAAAAAAGTGGGGGAGGGGGACCGTCTGGAACTACCTGGTCTTGCTCCCGCCCACAATCCCACAGCCTCCGTCCTCTACTGAGCAACTTGGAATTTGCGATGGAAAAAAAAAAAAAAAAAAACTGCGCTGGCGGGTGTATGTTGAATGATTATGTAAGACTGAAGCACATGTGGGGCATGTCGTGCTTCGTACCTGCATTCCCATGGGAATGTATTTGAATAGCCCCAAGGAATAGCCAACAATAGCCTACAATTCAATGTAGGCATTTATGTATATAGCTATATGTTTGTATATACACACCCAAAATAAATTTCTACTACACTGCATTGTTGGCTACATGTATGTAGGCCATTCTTCTTTGGGCTATATATATATATATGTTTTATATATTTTTAAGTGTTGTTGTGCAGAATTTGCAAGATGTCAGTTTAAGCTTCATGCATGTCCCTAAATATCAAAAACATCATATACTCAAAGAATGCAGGGGCAAATCTACACTCTGAATTAATACTAAATGATAGTTTCCAATGTCCTAGATGGCAAGCTCTTGATAATGCCAAGGAAATGTGCTCTGAACACCCTGAGTATCCTGTAATGGGACCAGCCAATAGATGGCGCCCAATGCCCGAGTACTGCGAGTAAAGACCAATGGTAATGACTTCGCCAATTCATCAAGTTTATTCGTGCAAGGCCACAAAGTATAGAAGAAACAGCGTCATTTCGCAGCCAGCAGTTTTTCGTTTGCTGTGGTAACTATGAAAGATACTGCTACTCGTGTAATTCAGGCATGATTGATGACGACAGCCGTCTGTAAACAGCCAAATTACCGTTTCTCATCGGGTAGTGCGAGTATTACTCAATGTACAGTACAGCTGGCAGTACACAAGTCACACTGATTTCTTTTTTCTTGGCGGTGGGTGTGAGCAATGTGAGCCTATTAAAAGGCTCCACGCCGATTATGGGACACAGGAAAGTCTGAGCACATCTTAGGAGTACAGAACTCGCAGTTGTACTCAGAGCCATCGGTCAGACGCGCTGTATGATTTCAGACAGTGCCCTTCCATGGTGCTTGCTTTTCGATAATAAAAATCACGGGGGTACAGAAGCAGAGATATATTAGCCACAGCATCACTCAAGCACTGATGAATCACATGTATGAGGCAATTCTGTTGTAAAGAAACTTTCCATTTAAATTTATTTAAATATTAATTAGGCTAATAAATCTTAATATTTATTTTCCTTTTTTTCCCCCAAGTTGGCCGCAGGAAACTATGAACTAAGGGTTCAGCAGCCAGTTGGGTTTGAAGTTCTGGAGAAGAGAGGACTCACCCCCTGCGCTTAGCATCCCAAATATGTAAAGATCTTAGTAATTTAATACGGCTGTGTTTGCCCCCCAGTGATACTGTGAAAAGGAGGGGTGAGTCAAGCAAGAAGCCAGTTTTTAAGCTAAAATTGTCAAGTGTCAAAAGAATAAAAGCCTCAACGTGTTGTAACGAAGGACAAAACATCATTAAGCACGAGCTGCCTGACAACTGAGAATTTACTGCCTGCACAAACCCAGGTTCATTTTGCATTCAGGTACATTTACAAAAGAGAAAAAGAGCGAACGAGGACTGATTTAGATCAGGGGATATTTATTTATAATAAAACAAACATTAAACCCCCCCTCATTAGGTGGAGACCTCGATATGCAGGTACTGGGCCCTCCTGCCCTCTTCTCTGACCCCCAGTTGTTCTACATGACCTTGATCAATAACGCTCGCAGGGATACTGCTTTCGTACCCTCGGCAATCAGTACTGGAAAAATATGTCCATTCAGCCTGTTAATATTATACTTCCTAATTGCTGAAATGTGCAATGAACACAATTCTAGAGACATCTAAAATGAAAAACATACTCATACAAGTAGGTACATATGAACTCAGCCACGGTGTAGCAGTTAAATATTCTCATAAAAGCGCTCGCGCAGATCTGTGTCGTATCTTTCGATGCTGGAGGCAATGCACCCAGAACTGATGGCGCTTGAATATCATCCAATCAGTTCCTGATGCAGTACCACCAACATCAGAAAGCTCTGAGCGCCGAGACTGTAAGCCTCACGTGTCAGTATTACGCAGGAGGTCCCAGCCGCCTCACTTCATAAGGAAGACCAGGTAAGACAGAAGAAATAAATCAACAACCACCACACACAATTAATGCAAGGAATCAAGTTCTGGGGAAGTCGAGTTGGTAAAATTTTAGTAAGAGACATAGCTTTAAATGCCCGTTTTTAAACACCTTTTTGATCCCATTCTCTAGCATTCAAACTGAGATAATAAGTTTTACATCTCATTCATGTACTAAAGCAGAAATGATAAGATGAGGTTTTGTTCATGGGTGGAAAAGCAGGGAGGCTGTCATTGTTTGCTCTGTATGGACGACCACCTCCTGCTTTGTTCTGATTGGTAGCCCTGAGGCATTGCTGATTGGTTGAATTCTATAGAATTCAAACCCTCCCTTCTGGGTTGTACAAGAACTCACAGTCTGCATTTTTTTAAGATAGCAAATTAAGATAGGATTCCTATGGTATTGCTGAGAGAAGTTTGACAGAAATGATAGATTCACCAAAGACGCTGCCGCCTCCGCAAATCCTTCATGTTAAAGCAACAACAAACAGTTTTTATGGGAATCACATGACACAGCGTCTGTTCTTTCCCACTCATAAAGGACAAACCCTACTGTTTTGTGAGACCAAACAACTTTTCCTGCAGCGCCATCACCAGGTCAAACTGTACATCTCCAAATGCAGTAACTAAAACAGTTGTGATGAGAATCACGTGATACTTTTTGCAGTAATTTCGAGAGCAGGCAAACTGTTCAACTGGGAATCTGATCAACTTTGCCGTGAACATCTTGGTACATAAAAGAGCAATCCTATTGTTCTAGTGTCACCAGGCCCATTCCTATAGCACCGCCTTTAGGTCAAATTTAACTTTTTCATGACTGCAATAAGTCACACAGTTCTTGTGGGAATCTGGTACAATTTGCTACGAACATTCCCAGAGGAGCTCCCCAGCAGATTCTCTGGACCCCATACCCATTCCTGCAGAGCCACCAAACCATGAATTCTCTTAATTGGGCGAATGCTATAGTTTTTATGCAATAGACTTATTCATTATACATAACCATAAAATAATATTTTCATGGGCAAAAGCAGTTTAATCAAGTGAGCCGGCTCAAATATCATCATCACACCACAAAATAAGGAATCGGTCTTTGAGTGTGCAGGTAACCATCACATATTTCAAGAGCCATTCGTCCAACTGACTTCAAACTTAGCAGGACAATTGCTGAGGACCGGAGGAAGTACAGAGTCGAGTTTTAAGTTGTTTGTCAGAGTGGTTCCTGAAAAAACAAGAATTATCCAAAGCTGCCAAAGCAGCAGTTAAACTGGAGATGAACTAGTATTGCTAATTCTACTGACTGCAAATGATAATTTGCATGCTAATTATGTTATTTTTGTATTCCAGCCAAAATACCTGAAATCTGGTAAAAAATCAAGGCAATACAATGAAAACAATGACCAGAACCTAAGTGACCATAAAAAAATCAGTTTTTCTGGAGATGTAATCCACACTCAGCATAACCCCATCGGCAGCTGTGAAGGTCACACATGCACTCACAGTTGCCAGTTGAGATTTGGCTCGATCGTGGCTGAGGACAGAAAAATTCAGAGTAAAAAAAGAGCCACCAAGTCATGGCCGTTAAACAACCATCACACTGCAGTATCGCCCAAAGGCACATCACGGTGTTGACTATGGCCCACATTGCACCCAAATCTCATTGCCCGTTACTGCATCCCTGACAATGTGGCCTACCAGTGTCCTTGACCAAGGATCTGGCTTTAGAAAGACATGCTCAATAGGAACACTCCTACCAGTGTCCCTGACCAAGGCTCTGGCTTTAGAAAGACATGCTCTATAGGAACATTCCTACCAGTGTCCCTGACCAAGGCTCTGGCTTTAGAAAGACATGCTCTATAGGAACACTCCTACCAGTGTCCCTGACCAAGGCTCTGGCTTTAGAAAGACATGCTCTATAGGAACACTCCTACCAGTGTCCCTGACCAAGGCTCTGGCTTTAGAAAGACATGCTCTATAGGAACACTCCTACCAGTGTCCCTGACCAAGGCTCTGGCTTTAGAAAGACCTGCTCTATAGGAACACTCCTACCAGTGTCCCTGACCAAGGCTCTGGCTTTAGAAAGACATGCTCTATAGGAACATTCCTACCAGTGTCCCTGACCAAGGCTCTGGCTTTAGAAAGACATGCTCTATAGGAACACTCCTACCAGTGTCCCTGACCAAGGCTCAGGCTTTAGAAAGACATGCTCTATAGGAACACTCCTACTGTTGAAGATTATATTTCAATATTTCTCATCATATTCATCAGTAGATCAATTGCCATCTTGAATAACAATAATCAATAATCATAATCAGTATCCATATTATGTATGCAGCAGTAACACACACACACACACACACGCACGCACACACACATACGCACACACATACACATACAAGCAGTTCGCACACACATGAGCAGTGCAAACGCACACACACACGCACACGTACACATGTACATCCACACAGACTCATACACATAAAACACACACACACATACAAGCAGTTCACACACATAGGGAGGGGATGAGCAGTGCACACAGACATGTAGTTCACACATACACAGGCAGCACATGTACACACACACACACACACACACACACACACACACATACACATACACACACACACACACATTCAAGCAGTTCACACACAGTCACACACACATACAAGCAATTCAATTCACACATGCATGAGCAGCTCACACACACATAAGCAGCGCGCTTCTGTAGCTTTGATTAGTAAGCAGGCTTCTGTTTAGTTGATTCAAAAACATTATCAGGTGATGCATTTGATTTCTGTAGCTTTGATCAATGCTTGTTCAGTAAAATCATTAGTTGTTACTGAAAAAAAAAACATAATCAATTGAATCATTTATGTATCTACTTGTATCCTATTCCTTTGGCTGTATTTTTCATCTCTTGACTGTAATTTTCCAGTCCATTTTAGTATATATTCCTTTTATTTTTTTTAAATCCTATACTTCTATATTCCACCATGGTTTAACAAAACAAAGTTGGAGAGTAAAAAAAAAGTTAAAGATACGATGGTTACAACCCATGAATTGTGATTGGAGCAAAGTTGGTTGAGTTTTTCCCATAAATATTGCTCTGTAAAGAATGCCGAGCTAGCACTGCCTGGCCAGGGACTGTTCACCATGGGAATAAAGATGGCTTCTGAGGATTTTGTCTCCCTCCAATTATTCACGAACAAGGCGACCTCAAAAATATGTAAACATCTAGTCGGAAAACCACAACACTACCAGTGTCCCTGACCAAGGCTCTGGCTTTAGAAAGACATGCTCTATAGGAACACTCCTACCAGTGTCCCTGACCAAGGCTCTGGCTTTAGGGTGCTATACTGTGGCTGCTCATTGCTCCTTAGTAACTACAGTACCAGTCAAAAGTTTGGACACACTTTGCTAATGTCACAGCACTCCGTTTTTAGAGAAATTTAACCAGCTGAACTTTTCCATATGAAATGGAGAGGTAAACAGTCAGAAGTTAAAAGAGAATAATTTACTTGTTTGAATATTGTCCAAATTTGTAGAATTCTCAAGAAGCCATATTTTGCAAAGTAAGCAGACAAACAAGCTCTTTCCATTTTCCAACAGCCAAATTGAAGACAAGCTATTTTGGAATTTATTGGGCAAAAAAGTCGATGAAAAGCAAACCACAAGTGCAGCACATCTTTGGGAACTTAGACGGCCGCTCAGCAGCAAACTCATTATAGTCATATAACTGCTCTAGTAAAAAAAAAAAAAAAAAAAATTAGAGTATGCTCTGCAAATATGACAGCATATGCTGGTTAGTTTGATGGATCTAAGAATTAGATTTTTTTTTTGCAAAATAAACGATGCCTATTTCTTTATTTAACATGTCTTGTAAGAAAAAATGTGAGTGTGTCCAAACTTTTGACTGGTTCTGTATGATGGGTCAAATGCAGAGGACAAATTACCCCACAGGATTCAATAAAGCATATCGTTAATGTTATATGGAGCAATTCAGGATTACATAAGGAGGGCTGCATCAGTTTCTGGTTTTCATGCACAAGTCAGACCTCGATTACTTACTTCGCCCCAATTGTCACATTTAAGCTACATTTCCTGATAAGCCCACAAAAAAGAGCCAGTTTTCTTGTTTCTTGATGAAAACCCCAAACTAATGCAGAGAGCCAGTATTGGTCTGTATAAGCATTAAGCCTGGGTAAAAGCACCATGAGTACACTGAGACTGGGATTACCAACCACTGCTCTATGTGCCAAGACATCCCCATGTCAACGCACTCATGAGCAGCATTCAATGGAACTTAAGAAAAAGTAATATTTTAGCTCCATTGATAGGAAGAGAAGACCTTTGATATTAAGACATAACAAAATAACATCATTGAGGTACGTTAGTTCAGTATTGGCAGACGGTCAAATCAAAATCTTTCAGGTCTTGTAGAGTGTTCAATAAAGTAACCCTGCCACTAAAGAAACAAGTAACTGAAGGTAAAATAAAAGCCATAATGTCCCACTATAATAGTCCAGTCTCAAGGCCACTACATTACACAATATTTCACAATATTCCACAACATTACACAACATTCCCACAGCAGACTCATGCTGTACTGACAGTGGCCCAGATGATTTTTGGGGCCCTTTTTATAGCATTACCACAGGGCCCCAAATTAAATGTACAGTAAAAATGTATGACTAGGCAGCAAGGGAACCACGTTTGACTCCGTGGTTTTTGGTCAGGGTGTATATGAAACAGGTGTTACATGGGTGGGCAGGTGTTTTTCTGACCGACGGCACAGTGCAGAGGGACTGCAGAATCTCTGCTGGTTATTGTGAGAATCTGCTCCACATCACAGTTGCCTGCAGAGATTATACAGGCCGTCCCGGCCTCCACAGGACCACAAATACATTACGTTAAAGTCAATAAGATGGTGGCTTTGGATATCAGCATCAACAGCTGATTCGATGAAGAAGGGGCCAATCACAACCCTCCCAAACCCCGCCCTCCAGAGCGGTCTGGGTCAGTGGGCTTTTATATCATCATTGATTATTGGTCTTCTGACTGCATGTGTAAACAGTCATGAATAGACGTGCATGAAGGATATGCACCATGAAAACCTCCAATCTCTATTGTAAGTATCTTGGTACAGCCTAGTCATTGAGAAAACATCCAGTTTTCAGCAGACAGTAACAGTGTTATTCCAGAACACGATCTAGACTTGTCTCCGCACCATACAGCCCCACCTTTGTTTTAACCAGAGCAGTTAGGGTACATGAAAATAACCTAAACTCCACATTATCACTAGTGTTGTTGTACTATCTGGCCACAGACAGTGAGATGCACCCTGCAGAGTATTTAATGATTTAGTGTATTTACTAATACTCTTCCTGTTTGCATATTTCCACTCCTCTCATCCATAAACATTGTGGCCACAGTATCTTAGGTTTCTCTTGGTCATTCTCTATAGGTCTGCTCCTGTGTTGCAGATTAAATGTTTCAGTTGAAATAATGGAGCTGTCAATACTGCCATTAGTGTGTCCCTGACCTGACACACACATTACACATCTGTCTAATGCACCACATTTTTCCTCCATCAGAGGATGATCACCTCCTCAGGCATTCTCGTCAGTCTCCTGGACTTCGAATCAAAGGTTCTCACTCGCCCGTAGTTCTGCGGGGGCTGTGTGTGCTGGCTTTCGTTACAGCCGACTCCTCCATTGATTGACAGTTCAGAACGAGCCAAGCCTGCTCTACAATAATCTCAGAGTTTCGCCATTCTATTTCAGTTTGGGTGTACTAACCCACATCTCCGCTGACCAGCAGTCTCCACGCTGTATACTTCAGCTCCATTCAAAGCGCAGCAGAGTACTAGTTTCGCTGAGAAGGTGATCCAGCAGTTGCATTTACTGGTGTAAGATGACTGCAGAGAGCTGACCACCACTGCCATCTGACAGGGCAGCACTGAGCAACACATCAAACCTCGAATCAAAGAGTCACGCTCATCATGCGCCGTCCCATACATGCATCACACTCATGCACCGTCCCATACATGCATCACACTCATGCACCGTCCCATACATGCATCACACTCATGCACCGTCCCATACATGCATCACACTCATGCACCGTCCCATACATGCATCACACTCATGCGCCGTCCCATACATGCATCACACTCATGCACCGTCCCATACATGCATCACACTCATGCACCGTCCCATACATGCATCACACTCATGCACCGTCCCATACATGCATCATATTTTAATGTGTAGCAGGAATCTCACATCAGCATGACCAAGGAGATAATGACACATAAAAGAGCACTTTTAGAATGAAAACGTATTGAGTTGCCCGATCTAGCCGACATCTACCCTGCATGCGCTCAGTTTTCTCTCCTCAACTGCAGTGCACAACCTGCGCGTCCGAGGCGCGCCTATAAAATACGTCTCATTTACTGACAATACGATACTGTGGGACTCACCTCCTGGATCAGTTGAGACGGGTTCTGGCGCCCTCTACTGCTAAAGCGGTATTATGACTCGGTGTTGTATGTCCATCAAAATCCCAACGGCAGCTGGTCTATGGCAAGCCGTTTTAACATTTAATAGTCCTATCCGGGATTAAATTGCAGATATCAACAACGTCATTTTGACTCGTCAATTACATTGTGACTAGTCATAATTTTACTTCTAAAAGATATCTTAACGTCAATTTTGACTAGTGAAAACTCAGTTTTTTAGAGATATCTGTAATTCAGTTTTGACTAGTCACAACTAATGAATTACAGATATCTGCAGAAACGTCACTGAAAGCGACACTCGACTCGTCACGCATCCCAACTGACAAATGTGGATATCTGTAATTCAGTTTTGACGAGGCAGAATGAACTTTAAAGATATCTCAAACGTCATTATGACTAGTCAGAATTGTTGTGCAGCGTTAGCGGAAGAAATGGCGGTTGCTGTTGTGGATAACATTGTTAGAAAATGCCATAAAATAGAAAGATTTATCACCATAAAAATTTTGAGGCGAACAGAGAGCTTTGTTCACTAGAGACTTGTGGTAGAAATTTACAGCGTATCGAATATTTGTAGTCTCCAGACACACTTGAGGACATTTTTTTGACGAAATTCTGGGGTGCATTTCCCAAAATCACAGATGCTACCCATAGTTGGGCCCATTGACTGTGAAAAGGATGAACTAGGTAAGTTGCTAACTTAGTTAGCAAACTACGCTTCTGGGAAACGCGCCCCTGGAGTAACAGCTGAAACGCCCGTTGTTGCAGAATGTAACGTTAAACCCTGTGCATTTGACAGCTCCTGTCGTGGACGGGCTGCGGCAAAAAAACTCGCTCAAAAAACAACTTCGGCCTCTGCTTGCTCTGACATAGCGTTTAAATGCAGCTTTGAATCAGCAGGCGGCGCCGCTCGCTTGCCGTAACTTTCTGGCATACAGATATCTGCGACGTCATTTCGCCTAGTCAAAACTCTAGTTCAAGATATCTTCAATTACATTTCGACTAGGCACAATGGAAGTGAAAGATATCTCCAATTTGAGATATCTCTTATCAGATTTCTCTCCGAGATATCTGTAACTTGATAGCAGATATCTACAATCAAATTACGATATCCCAAATTCCAGTTTGAGATATCTACTAATTAATTTTGACTAGACATACATCCAGTTAAAGATATCTACAATTTTGACTAGGCTTAAAAAGCTTAATTTAAGATATCTACATAGGACAATGTAGATATCTTGAATTGAGGGCAATTCAAGATATCTTGAACTGGAATTTTGACTAGTCAAAATTTAATTGTAGATATCTCAAACTGGAGTTACTACTAGATACCAAATAATTCAGTGGCAGATATCCATGATTCACTTTTGCAGATATCTGCAACTGAAATGTTGATATCTGTAATGAGAAACCCCATTCACATGAATGGAAAAAGTGACGTCATTCATCCTAGGAAGAATGACGTTGTAGATATCTTAAATGTCAATTGTGGATAGGAGGAGTGTCATTGTAGATATCTTAAATGCTCGTTTTGACTAGGAAGAATTGAATTGCGGATATCTGCAACACATATCCAGTCTAGCTATTAAATGTTAAAACGGCTTGCCATAGCTGGTCCACGTTTTGAATCGTTCCCCCCTCCCTGCCTCTTTACTCGAGGGAGTCGATATCGGACAGGCTAGGCCCGGTGGTCACCATGGTAACATCGCGTGAGCAATTGCCCTGCTTTATGGAGCTATTTCTCCAGGGGCAGTTAAAAACTCCTGAGGGGTTTAGGGGGGGGCAGTAACTCCACCCCGGGGGCCTGACCTTACACCTTGTCCGAATCCTAAAACAAATTGAGAGGAAGAGGGTAAAAGTGGAGAGGGGGTGTAAAAGGAAAACACTTCAGTTTTTTTATTGCACTTCTTTACTTCCAATGCCCCTCCCCTCTCCCTTACCCTCAGCAGATTCTAATGCCTTTACCAGCAGGGCGACTCAGCCAATCCCACAACAGTGACACAGAGCCGTCCACACAAATGCTGTCGGTGGATGGCAGCAGGGCATTCTCCCGAAACGATGGCATTCTCCCCTTCTTCCCCATCGGCGCATCCGCAAAATCAACACAGGCAGTACTGAAGGCTTCCAGAATATTCAAGGAAAACTTTACCTCATTCTCATAAGAACTGTCATTCACTACATTTTTGAAAACGTTCAGGAGACGTTAAAGAAACAGTCATACAGCCATCAGAACAGGACTGAACTTTTATGCACCAACACATTCGCTGCAAAGTTGACGTGATTCCCATAAGGACAGTTTGACTTACTGCATTTGAAAATGTAGTTCAACCGGAGGATAACTCCCCAGTAAAAGTGACTGAGCCATTGAAATAAGGATGGTTTCTCCTCTATGCACCAGAAATGGACAGCAGATTTGACATTATTATTACTAAAACTGTTTTGAGTTGATTCATTTTTGAAAATGAAATGTTTGGCTTGATGGTGGTGCTACAGAGAAGGTCAAAGGGTCATCATCATCACCTCTACACCTCAAGAAGAATCACAGAAGGTTTGACAAGATTGTCATCAGTTACTGCACAAGGACATGTCCAATCCAGAGGTCACAGGAAACATTACGGAGCCACCAAATCAATAACTTCCTCGTCTTCGCACCACGACTGAAGACAGTTGATTTAACCTGATTCCCATTACAGTGGTTTGAGTTAACGGAAATTTTTACAAATTAAAAGTTTGGCCTGGTGGTGGCTCTACACAAAGGTCACAGGAAGGTCAGCAGTAATGATTCGGCTTTTCTCTGGCCCTGAAACAATCACAAGGTTTGACAATGAAAACTATTTTTTTCCCCAATATTTTTATTACTAAATAATAATCGCATATTTACAATGGTATACAACTTACATTCTTTTTTTTTTTTTCAAGAGACAAATCACAAAAGTAGAATAAAACAGACAAAAACACACCCATACATACACCACCCCCCACCCCCACCCGGCTCACCCAGAGCAATGCATATCTGTATTGTACTGTACAGTAGCAAGCGGTCAATCTTTCACCCAGGCAATACCTGTAGTTCTGTAAAATAAGATATTAAAGGTTGCCATTTATGAAAGAGCTTATCTGTAGACCCTCTCAATGTATATTTGATTTTCTCGAGTTTTATTTTTTTAAAAAATGGTTTCACTAAGCCACTGTGAAATGGAGGGAGACCAAGAGGCCGTCCAGAGCATTAGTAAGGAACGTCTGGCCAGTAGAGAAGCGAAAGCTATAATATCTCTTTGCACAGAATTTAAAGAGTCTGATTTACCAGGGGTTCCATATATGGCGATCAGTGGGCAGTGTTGCAGATTTACTCCAAGTACACTGGACATAATAGCAAAGAAACCAGTCCAAAAATCAAGTAGATTTGGGCAAAGAAAAAACACATGACTTCAATGGCAAGGAGAGCCATGATATCTTTCAGATTTGTCTTCTACTGCTGGAAATACTTGAGAGTTTTGACTTGGACTCTATGTAAAACTTTAAACTGAATAAGTCCAAGACGAGGACAAGAAGTAGTCGGCCGTATCCTGCCCACAGCTACCTCCCAGCACTCATCACTTAATTGTATACTCAACTCTCCCTCCCATGCATTCTTCATTTTAATGGCTGACTGACTGCTTAATGAAAGAATAAAATCATGTATCTTCGAATTTAGCCCTCCCTGTTGTGGATTAAAAGAAAGCAAACTTTCCCATGGTTCCTTGGGAGGGAGAGAGGGGAAATTAGGAAAGGACTTAAAAACAAAAGTACGAATTTGAAGATAACGAAATAAATGAGTTGCAGGTGGGCCATAAATGACTGCTAGGTTGGAAAAACTGTCAAAGACTCCGTCCACATACAAATTTTGAAAATTTTTAATGCCCTTGTTGTACCACAAAGAAAAAGAAGTATCCAAAACTGATGGAGGAAATAAATGATTATTCTGTACAGGAACCAGAGAGGATGCAGCTACGAATTTAA
The DNA here is from genome assembly GCA_029692085.1 of Gymnothorax javanicus. NCBI lineage: Eukaryota > Metazoa > Chordata > Actinopteri > Anguilliformes > Muraenidae > Gymnothorax > Gymnothorax javanicus. The sequence goes on along the minus strand of CM056208.1, from coordinate 53,650,648 downwards.
AATGACACCTAAACTGATACCAAATCTTAAGTGTGTCAAGTACCACTGGACTATCAGTGTACTGAGAGAGATTTGTGGGCAGGGAAGAGTAAATTAAAGAGGGGATAGAAGTTGACCTGCAAGACGATAATTCCAAATTACACCAGGAAGATCCAGGGGATCTCAACCAATAACAAAGTTTATGTATATGTGTTGCCCAGTAATAAAACTGAAAATTAGGTAGGGCAAGTCCACCACTAAATCTGCATCTCAGTAATAGCGTTTTGCGAACCCTTGGAGACCTCCCACCCCAAATAAATGAGCAAATTATTTTATCAAATGAATTGAAAAAATGTTTTGGCAAAAATACAGGAATCAATTGAAATAAGAAAAGAAATTTAGGCAATATATTCATTTTAACTGCATTAATTTTGCTGATAAGTGTAAAGGGGAGGTCGCTCCACCTCTGAATATCGGATTTTATTTTTGAAATAAGGGGAGTTAAGTTGGCTGATACAAGATTAGATAAAGAATGCGTCACAATAATACCCAGATATTTAAAACCTGAATGACTAAATTGAAAAGGCAGGTCTGACTGCTGGAGTTGCAGTGCTGCATCATTAATAGAAAACATTTCCCAAATTTAGTTTATAACCCGAAAATGAACTGAAGTTCTCCAAAATATTCAAAACACCAGGGACAGAAGACAAGATCATGTAGAAACAATAACAAATCTTCTGCATATAACAATAATTTGTATTCTGTCCCATTTCGAATGACACCTTTAAATAAGGGAGAAGACCTCAATACAATTGATAACGGCTATTTTGCCCTTGAACGCGAAACTCGTCAAGGTAGCCCTCTGTCGCCTTGTCTTTTTGCTATCGCCATCGAGCCGTTATCAATGAAACCTATTTTAATCACTGCTTTTGAAAATATAAAATCTGACCCGGTGGAGGCGCTACAGGAAAGGTCGTAGGGTCACACAAAACAATAGGGTTTGTCAGATGCACCAGGAATGAGCACAATCTGTTTCATGTGATTCTCATAAAAACAGCTCTAGTTTTTGCACCAACATGACGGATCTGTGACAGCATCCAAGGCAAATCCATAATATCCCCCAAAAAAATCAGTTTTGGGAAAATAAGAAACAGCACAGAAGGGATAAAAAAGGTTGCGTAGAAATGGTAATTATATTCTCTCATCCTCCATCCTTCTTTCCTCTACTCTCACACGGTCAGTCTCTCATCTTTCATCTCTCCATGTTTCTCTCCTCCCCTCTCCCTCCTGACCGCACCTGAATCGCAGCAGCATCATGAGAATCCAGGTTTTCCAGCCTCCCTTTATCTGAGAGTCAGAGCTGTCAGAAGCATTAACTTCTCAGTTAATTACCTGGAAGAAAAGTAAACCAGGCCTGGATTTGGATTTGAAAGTCAGTTTTGGTTAATCCCTGTACAATAAAATACCATGCACCAACAGCACTGCCATTTAATCTCATCCAAACAGTGTTTCCCAGATCACACCTCATGATGTCAGTCATATCACACCACACGATCACACCACATGATGTCAGTCATGGACATTCTCCCAACCATTACACACCATTTTAGTTCTGCCACAATGAACAGCTGTAATTAATGCCCTGACAATTTTAGCCCAAAATGTACTGCAAAATCTCACCATGAGTCACCAAATTATGATTATTATATGAATTATTTAATTATATCAATATAATTAAAATGTTTTGGTCAATGCTTCACATATGCTAACTACTGACTGCGAGTGTCCACAGGACAGCATGTAATATTGTACGTATCAGTTGTGCGGAGCACCCAACAGCAGGTACACACACTACAGGATAATAGCAGGGTGAGGAATTTTAATATGCCAAGTCCTGATACAAGTGGGCAGATTGAGTGGTATTTCAAGAATTATTCAGTGCATTTGCTTTAGAGTTTCTGAGAACACTCAGAAAAGAGCTTCGGTATTATTTCTTTTCAAAATCTTTCAAAGTCCCATCAGCTGTATTTTGGCAAGATAAATACTAGCTGCCTTTATAAAGCAGATGCCAGGATTATAATAAGCCAGAGCACATTACATTGCGAGGTGCTCATGTTTACCAGAGTGCCGACAGTTTGATAGCCAGCTATACCTTCCTCAATTTCCCCCAAAAGCATCTTCCCTGGGTGTACAGATTTACTAAACAGCTCGGCCACCCTATTAAAATTTCAACAAAATTATTTGTCTAACATTCTGCAAATTTTATAGATTTTTGGTGTGATCAAACTTATGCCAGACCCCTGTCAGTGTTTTGGCAAAGCTTGAGGCGATCAGAACAATGTTGTGCCTTGCAATTCTGGACAGAGACATTGCCAATTAGAAGATCTTTGATATTAAAATGTAAAATACTAATTTTAAAGTAGTAAGCTCTTAGCTCCCTCTTGGCAAGTCTTGGAGCGCAAACAGAACACCTCGGTTTGATGATGCCATTTAATAAGAGTTGGACTGATTGAACACAATCCTTAGCCACTTTCAAACTGTTTTCATAATATTTACACAAAAACTAGATCATCCTTATTCTTCTTAAATTTTTTTGCTTATTCTTCAAACACGCCAAGCAGATTTCCCATCCTTATTGTCACTGTCCAAAAACAGTGTTTCCCCAAACCTCTCCTGAAGTACCAGTGGTCCTGCGCATTTCAGATCTCTCTCTGCTCCAGGACAGGTGACCCGAATGGTGCATCATGATCATTATCAAGCAGCTTCAGGGGCTGATAAGGAACTAAGCGCTCAGTCACCTGTGCTGGGTCAGTCAGAGACGTGAAACATGCAGGACAGCGATACTCCAGGAGAGGTTCAGGAAACACTGTCCTAAAACATCAAATTATCTCCAAAACATTTTTGGATGTTGGAGCTCAATAAATTGCCTCCATAGCAGTCTATTTAATCATAACACTGGTAGATTTAAGAACAGGTAACAAATTAATGGAAAAATTAACATAAGCAGTCTGAGGTGGGTGCCGAGCCTCCACAGGCTCCAGATCAGCTTACTGGAGGAATGCAGTGTCTTTCTTACAAGAGATATTTGGTATTTGGAGTTTTCATTGTGGTGAGAGAAAGTTGTCTAACACTTTGTCCAAAAATCTCCCATTGAGTTTCAGGCGGTTTCAGATCTGGTGACAGTGAAGGTGGTGGCGTAAACTTAAGATCATTTTCATACATATAAACCCATTTAGTGAGCCCTTGTACCCTGTGGGGTTTGGGCCAGTGTCACACTGGAAGAGACCCGTCCCATCAGGGTAGGAATCCTCCATGGAAGGATAAACAGGTGATCATACAGAATAACTCTACAGTGACCCTTCTGTGTGGACCCAAACCATGCCAGGCAAAAGAAAAAAAAAAACATGTTTGACTGGGCATTTCTTGAGGTTTTTTCCTTGAAACCGGTCAGTAAGTCCCCTAACGGGCATCTTCACACATCACTGTGGTTCCTTTCCCAGGCAGTGACGTCCATCCAAAGTCTCCTTTTACTTATAAAAAGGAAGTGAATAAAAATATTGCAACCTTGCATTGATAAATCAGAAAAACTTCGCAAATCCACTCACAGAGCATGCAAACAATTTATAGGCGCAAGGAAGTTAGCTCGCGGACTATAGGCCTATAGCCACGCGAGGTTTCCAATGGCATGTTGAGGGGAGAATGTACAATAATTCGGAGCACGAAAATTAAATTGACGTGAATAAATTGGACTTTAGCCGGCTTTGGTCAATTCGAAAGCAAATTTTCAAAGGCAATGCAAATAGTTAATCAAAAGATGAGAACAGGCAAGGAAATACAAAAGCTCATACTTCTAAAGATAATTTGAGCAGTTCTTCATTCATTTTAAGACATAAAAAATATTCACTTTAAAATATTTAATTTGAAACTGAATGGCAAAAGTCTATTCAAAAACAAACCTCACATTGCTTTTACCCATCTAGCTTTTGATCCATGTTAAAGCTACTGAGTTCAGATTGTGGCAAACTGGCAACCGCTATTCTGAAATCCGGGTTTAGTTCTGAGAAATACCACCTCGAAAAATGTCTGACAGTCCGCATGTTGTTGTTCCCTAAAAGGCCAGTGATTTTGACAGCTCTAACCTCCTACGCTCCGTGAGCGCAGCACAGCCTGAAACGCTGCATGCCATCTGTCAGACCACCAGTTCAGGACTCATCTATAAAGCCAATATCCCTAAAACCGAAAACGCTCTTAATAAAGACCAACTTACATCCAATACAAACAAAAAAATCGAAGCAAGAACAAAACCCCTCATTCCCTCGCAGGAATTCATCAAACGGAGTGAGCGAGATGTAATGAATGAACTTTTCCCATCAAAAACCGCTCAAATCATGTAATAACAAAACATGACAGCAAATAGGTCTGCATGATATGCACTGCTGCGCATTGGCTGCACCCGGTGTGCATTCGCTGCAGAATCAGTCCCCCTCCGCTAAGTACGGTAACATCTACACAACCTAACTTCCACCCGTTTTTGGTGTAGATGGTCAACTGTTCAGTTATTTGCGAGCACTCTCTAAAGGATTTCGAGTGACATATTGTCTTGAATACACAGACTCCGCTACAACATTTTAATAAAATGAAAACAAAAGTACCTGGATGTCAGTCAATTCAGGCTAGTACATACAGACTGCCGGTTTTCCAATGTGCCAAACTGCAGCACGGGTCAAACCTGCCGATCACCTGCACTCCCACTGATGCTCGTTGCGTCATGCCGCTCTCATGAGGGACACAAACGGTCACCATTGCGCAGTCTAATCAATTCAGACAGGCCGCGAGCATGGCGGTTGAGTCCCCGCCGCGTGCAGATGTTCCTGGGCTCAGCCCCGCACCCAACTGTCCTCGCTGTTGAGCGTCCCACCAAACGACTGCAATTAACACACGCAAACCGACATTAGAATTCAATTTGGTTAAATTCCTGAGCGATTACTACAGCCTTTTCTAAATCTGTTGCTCCCCTTACTTACTTTGCCCAAACCCTCTTCCCTCCCACTGTCCCCTCGCCCCCATGACAACAAGATGTAACTTGTCAGCTGGAGGCGATTTTCAAAGACCACCCCAACAATAGACCTGCCATCCAAATTATGAAGTAGTTTTGGGCAGGGAGACGCCCCAGAGAGTTATTGTGCTGATGATGGAGGCCCTGGTGGGTGAGGAATTAGACTGTTTGGGTGTAGGGTTGAGGGGTGGGGTCAGACCTGTGGGTCGTCCCCTGAAACTCTCAGCAAGGCCTTTCTGCATTAGGCGTCCATGGGAGGCCGCAGATCGCTGGCAAACAACTGCAAAAGTGACGTTTCTATTTGTTACAGCCCCGCAGTTTTGAATCGGCATTACTGGAGGGGGGTGGGGGGGCTGAATACTGTAAGCTGGATAAAATAAAAACAGGCCGTCAGCACCAGGTCTTTCACCATGTAAAAACCAGGCAAACAAAAAGCCACCTATATAAAAAACATGGTGTGACCCACATCACTTTCCAAGCTTCAGCCATAAAAATCTCCCAGGGCAACTGCATCCTGTCAAAGGCCAGAGAAGGTCAGAGGGAAACATCAAACCCACAGGCTCCGCAGTCACATTCACACGTGCACACAGTTTGTCACCGAAGTGCTCCATCAAACCCGCTCACTGTACAAACAGGCTCACGGATTCTCACATATTACAGCCCATTCTCTACACCTCACCTCATCAGAGCGCTAGATCAACCGATCCTTAACATTCCCTCAGGAAGAGGGTCAAATTTTTCTTTCATTTAAAGTTATTTCTATTTGTTGTTTTTTTCTTTTGTGATGTCCCATGTTGTCCATTCTGTTTGACTTCATGTGTCACTACAAATTCTTGAAGTTAAGTCAAGTTAATTTATAAAGCAAATTTAAAATAACAGAAGTTGAACCAAAGTGCTGTACAATGACAACTGGCAAAGAATAACATGGGAAAACTAAAACATTTATAAAAATCAATAAAACTGTTAAACAAAAACACCATCAATAAAAGAATGTACTTATAAAGCAAACAGAAGTAGATAAATTAATAAATAAAGAACATAAAGTGCACACAATTAATAGCGACAGTTAAAAGACAAGCATAAAAGCAAAACAGGAAAACAGCACAATAAAGACTTGACATGACAAAAACAGATGAACAAGCGGATTAGAAAGTAAGAGAGTAGAAATAGGTTTTCAAACGTGATTTAAAAATGGCAAGAGAAGGTGACAACCTGATTTCCAGAGGTAGTTTATTCCAGAGTTGAGGAGCCGCAACCGAAAAGGTGCGGTCACCTTTGGTTTTTAAGTTCGACCGAGGAACTGACAAGAGCAATCTATTGGATGATCTTAGGGACCGTGCAGTGGAGTAGGGCGAGACAAGATCTGATATGTACCCAGGAGCCAAACCATGGAGAGCTTTAAAAACAAATAATAAAACTTTAAAATCAACTCGACATTTAACTGGCAGCCAGTGCAGGGCTGCCAACACAGGGGAGATACGGTCCCTCTTTCTTGACCGAGTCAAGAGCCGAGTTGAAGGGGTGACGGTCAGTTGTGTGCATTTGTGTTCGGATCCCAAGAAGATGAGCTCTCACTCTGGTGTGTTGCTAATGGGGATAATAAATAAATAAATAAATGTCATTAAAAATAGTTTTTGTTCATTGAGATCAAATTTTAGGCATCAAACAGCCACAATACACTCTCAGAAAAAATGTGCAAATAAGAGCCAAGAAAAGTACAATGATGGGGGTGCAGTATGAGAAAATTTAATTTGTGGGTTTAATTAATATGCCTAAAGGTAGGTTGGGCCATAAACACCACTGTACCTTTCAGGTTACAACTGGGGAATTTGTTCAACAAAAATATACTGCTATTGTAGCAAATGATTTCTGAGATCATGGACAGAATAGGATCTGAGCCATCATTCTTGAATGCATGGAAGCTGATGGCCATTTTTAACACAGATAATGTATTACAAAGCAAGGATAGGAAGTAATACTCCTTGAATGGCATATTTACTTGTTTTTGTAAGATCAGTTATTTAATCTGAATTAATGTCTTCAATAACCTTGTAATCAGTATGCCTCAGAATTTGTGAGGTAACGTTCCAATGAAATTGCCCTTTAGAAAATAATCTGTTTATGAGTGTATTTACATTCATGTAAAACTACTATTTTCAAGCGTTCAATACCAAGGCCCCATGTAGAAATTAAGATATTTTGTGATAACCGTCATGGGGACAGTTCATTGCCAATATTTAGCCCTTCTTCATAACTGGCCAGAATATTTTCCCTCCCAGAGCGGCTCGGTTTAAATGATATCATTTAGGAGGGCAAAAACGAGTAATCTGTCCGCAGCGTTGCTCTCCGTTATTTAAACGGCAAATTAAACGGCCAATGGAAGCAGACAGCATCTCCGCCCGCTAATATTTATATCCCCGCTACCGTTTATTGGATACATAATTTCTCAAAACTTCCGTGTCAACTGACACACAGAACTCATCGGGCGGGCTCGCCACCATCATTACAAGCAGTGAGGACTACATACATCACGGAAGCAATTTGGACCCGTTTAAAACGGTATTTATGCTACATGCAAATATGGAGGAGGCAATTTGAATTCTGCGGGAACACTGACCTTTGTGATGGGTTTTCTGTACAGGCTACCCTGACGATCGATACAAATCACCTCATTGCAGCAGTTTTAATGACATAATTGAGCTGGGCTATGGTTATTAAAATGATCCTCGCGTCCACGCGACGTACCCCCTCCTAAAAAATCCTGAATTTTACTTTCATCTAATCCTCAGCGATAAACAATTATTTTTGGCTCAATGACTGCTCCTAGAATGTTATTACAAGCACTGATGATAAATTTCCCTTGCTTCAGGAATGCCGCTTGAGTGAGAATATTGGGTTAAAATAGACATTGAACAGAGTTAAATATTTTTTTTTAAATCTCAACATTGCACGGGCAATAATGTACATTTTTTCAATAATTTTTTATCATGATTAATATTATATTTTTGGACAGGCATGATCTTTCTGGACAGGTGAAATGGCTCTTTTTAACAAAATAATGTCAGACTGTAAGAATTTTGATTAAAAAATATAAAAACACTGAGCTATATGTGAAACAGTAAAATCTCTTCCCCTTACAGATGCATGCATAACCATCCAGTTTATGGCTAATCAATATGCATTTTACTGTTTGCAATTTGATTAATTTGCTCATCGTGTTTACAGAGGTATTAAATGCACCGTAAATGCTGTGTCTTTGCAGCAGTACCTGCAGTATAATTTTCTTTGCATGGGTTAAATGTTTGACAAACCATATTTTCAAGAGTCCGCCTCTCACACTGAGACCCTTATCCAGCCGTACATCCTACTGCTAGTGGCCAAAGAATCAAACCAGAGATTAAATAAAAACTCCAGCCATTAAACTCACTTTAAGGAGTCAGGCCAACCTAAACAAGCACTGCAAATGGCACACCTCAGCGCTTACACAATCAACTGATCTCAGTTCAGTTTAAAAGCCCTCATCCTATTGAAGTTTACGGCTGGAAAGCAGTATATACTGAACCAGAATCAGTGAAAAAAGAGGAGTTCATCCCAGATCAAAAACAGGGCTTCACCTGTTCCTACTGAAAGACTGACCACCACTCCTCCCATCCCTACTTCCTCTCCACATATCGTTTCTCCTCTCTCTCCATCTCGGCTTCCTTTCACGAGTAACTTCAGTCTAGCATTGTGGCAAACTTCAACATTCACAGATTTTACGAGTGTCCCGGCACTAGGGTGCTGAATTTTAGACAGAGACAAGGTTCAGATTTTTGGAAGGCCTAATCTGGCTTGCTGTCTAAAAGCATACTGAGCTGTGAAAAAGTATTTGCCCCCTTCCTAATTTCTCTTATTTGTGTATATTTGTCGAACTTAAATGTTTCAGATCAAACCAATTTTAATATTAGACAAAGATAACAGAGTCAATACAAAATGCAGCTTTTAAATTATTTCATTTATTGAAGGGCAATGCTACCCACCCCTACCAGGCCCCATATGGAAAAAGTAATTGCCCCCTTAGTTACAAAATCAAGCAATTAAACAAATTAATGACAGGATTCAATTTCATGAGACATTCCCAGGCATCTTGACTGCCAGCCCTGATAAAACTAAACATCACTTACATTGAACCTGTCTGGCAATCTGAAGTAGGCAAATACCAGCGCATGGTGCCACGGTCTCAAAAAATTCTAGAGCAGATGAAAAATAAAGTCGTTGACATCTACAGCGCCCTCCATAATTATTGGCACCCCTGGTTAAGATGCGTTCTTTAAATTCTAATAAATTCAGTTTTTTTCTAAATAATATAGGACCACAATGAAAAAAAGAGGAAAATCCAACCTTTAATTCAAGTGCATTTATTCAGTGGGAAAAAAAATCCCACATTAAGAAATAATTCTTTTACATCAAATCATGTGTGCCACAATTATTAGAACCCCTGATGTTAATACTTTGTACAACCCCCTTTTGCCAACAAAACAGCACCTAATCTTCTCCTATAATGTTTCACAAGATGGGAGAATACAGAAAGAGGGATCTTCAACCATTCCTCTTTGCACAATCTCTCTAAATCATCCAGCGACCTGTGTCCTCTCCTTTGCACTCTCCTCTTCAGCTCACTCCACAGGTTTTCAATGGGGTTGAGGTCTGGGGACTGAGATGGCCATGGGAGGAGCTTGATTCTGTGTCTGGTGAACCATTTCTGTGTAGATTTGGCCACATGTTTAGGCTCATTATCTTACTGACAGACCCAGTGACGACCCATCTTCAGCTTTCGGGCAGAGGCCACCAGATTTTGATTTAAAATGTCCTGGTATTTCAAAGCGTTCATGATGCCATGCACCCTAACAAGGTTCCCAGGGCCTCTGGAGGAGAAACAGGCCCACAGCATCACCGATCCTCCCCCATACTTCACAGTGGGCATGAGGTGCTTTTCTGCATACTCATCTTTTGTGTTCCGCCAGACCCACTTAGAGTGTTTGTTGCCAAAAAGCTCTATCTTGGTCTCATCTGACCAAAGCACATGGTCCCAGTTGAAGTCCCAGTACCGCTTAGCGAACTCCAGACGTTTGCGTTTATGATTGTGAGTGAGAAAAGGTTTTTTCCATGCATGCCTCCCAAACAGCTTGTTGGCATGTAGATAGCGCCTGATGGTTGTTTTGGAGACTTTGTGACCCCAAGATGCTACCATTTGTTGCAATTCTTTAACAGTGAGCTTTGGAGAACTTTTTATTTCTCTTACCATCCTCCTCACTGTGCGTGGTGGCAAAATAACCTTGCATCCTCGTCCAGGCTTGTTTACCACTGTTCCAGTTGTTTTAAACTTCTTAATGATTCCTCTGACAGTAGATATGGGCAGGTGCAGGCGAGTGGCTATTTTTTTGTAGCCATTGCCTGACTTGTGAAGGTCGACACACATCTGCCTTACTTGAATGGTGTGTTCCTTTGTCTTTCCCATGTTGAAGAGTGGATAAGAGAAATGGCCTCTGTGTCACGTCATATTTATACCCCAGGGAAACAGGAAGTGATGAATTACTAATTAAATGTTCCTAGATACTCTGATCAACTTTGTAAACTACTGTAGAAATGACAGAAATACTTCAATTACATTTATTTCCTAGGAATTGTTAGGGGTGCCAATAATTGTGGAACAGGTGATTTTATGAAAAATAATTATTTCTTAGTCAGGATTTTTTTTTTTCCCTTAAAATTCACTTGAGTTGAAGGTTACATTTTTCTACAATTTTCAGTGTGAGAGTATGCTTCTGCAATAAAAATTGAATTTATTTTAAGGCCTTTAACACATCTTAACCAGGGGTGCCAATAATTATGGAGGGCGCTGTATCAGTCTGGAAAGGGTACCAACGCCATTTCTAAGGCTCTGGGACTCCAGCAAACCACAACGAGAGCCATTATCAATATATAAAGAAAACTTAGAGCAGTGATGAACCTTCCCAAGTGTCGGCAGCCCACCAATGACTCATCTAAGAGGTCACAAAAGAACCCAGGCTAATATCTAAAGAACAGCAAGCCTCACACATCTCAATTAAAGTCACTGTGCATAATTTCACAATAAGAAACAGACTGAGCAAAAATTGCAGCCAAGGGAGAGTTGAAAGGTGAAAACCACTGCTGACCAAAAAGAAAACAAAGGCTTGTCTCACATTTGCCTAAAAACATCGTGATGATCCCCAAGACTTTTAGAATAATACAGATGAGTCAAAAGTGGAACTTTCTGGACGACATGAGTCCTGTTACAACTGGTATAAAGCAAATGCGGCACAACAAGAACATCATACGAACAGTCAAACGTGACGGTAGCGTGTGGTAGTGCGATCGTCTGGGAGTGTTTACTGCTTCAGGGACTGGGTGACTTGCCATGATTGAACCATGATCCTGTTCCATACCAGAAAATCCTGAGGGAAAATATCCAGTCTACAGTTTGTGATCTAAAGCTCAGTTGCAGTTGGATTATGTAGCAGGACAATGATCCAAAGCACACAAACAAGTCCACCTCTGAGTGGCTCAAAAGAAGCAGAATGAAGGTTTGGAGTGGCTTAGTCAATGTCCTGATTTGAATCCGATTGAGATGCAGTGGCATGACCTTAAACAGCCAGTTCATGCTCGAAAACCTCCCAATGTGGCTGAATTAAATCAAATTTGCAAAGAGAAATAAGCTAAAACTCATCCACAATAATGTATAAGGCATCGCTCATTATCGCGAGAGTTTGATTGCAGTTGCTGCTGCCAAGGGTAGCACAACCAGTTATTAGGTTTAGAGGGGCAATCTTTTATTCACATGGATGATATAGGTTGTGAATAACTCTTCAGCTTCAATAATGAAATGACCATTTAAAAACTGCATTTTGTGCATACTTGTGTTTGTCTCGTATTAAGATATGAGGCATACAAAATGTAGAAATATGCCCACATGGCAGCCTTGTCAATGGCAAGTTAACTAAAAATTTTCTAATCGGCAAAATCAATAGGGATCCTCTTCATATCACCAATGACCAAGAAAACAAATATGAAAAGAATCCAACAAAAATTGTAGTGTGTAGAGTGAGCACAATAAATTGCGGAAAGATCGACGGACGTATGGACGAACCGACAGACAGGGGCGACTCCAATATACGCCAATCTGGAGGAGTGGGGTTATACCTGTTCATTGGTCGATCTGAAACACTTAAATATTACAAGCAAAGACAGAAGAAACTTGGAAGGGGGAAAACACTTCCTCAGCTCTGTAAACAGCTTCACAGCCGTGACAAGAGACGACCAGCTTTTTATGACAGAATATTACAGTACTGTGCATCGGGTAAGTGCTCACTAGTATCTCAAATGAAACACATAACAAATAAATCATGCACTAGGCACACGAGCCCATCCAGGTCCTGTGTTTATGTTTTTATGTCAATCTAGACAGCCAGTTTCAGAAATAAAAATCTACAGGAGGAGGACACAATAAGCCTTGTGCCCATTAGTGACAGTACAGACGCTATTTAATCCCACAGTATAGTGATCTGTGCCCAAACTGAACAGATTACAAATTCCCATTAAGTCTGCAGACCCCAGCTAACAAGATTGCTGCCAAAGATTTTCAATACTGGCCAGTACAGGATAGAGTTGATGTAGAGAATTCGCTTTAAAGCACCGTCAGTGTTAGCTGTTGCGGTGTTAGTACCCTTAGCTAACGTACCAGGTAGTTTTGACACAGTTCTTGACGAGGGCATAAACTCTTAGAGCGCTGAAATAAATTTTCAAATAATTTTACATTTAACGATCTTGTGCTGTTGAAAGCCTATCATGTGGCGACTTGTTTAAAAGAGCTCCCCTGCTGTCGCCATATGATAGGTTTTCAATAGCTTTGAATTTGATATCTTGCATCATTGAGCAACACTATTTGTACTTAGTGCACAACGGGTTAAAGCTTGAGAGGTGTGAATGAATCGATCCCTTATCTAACCGACTTATTTTTCGAAAGGGGTGCTCTCCGCTATGCTACAGTGCCACTTCCTCCCAAGATGCGTTTGATTGGTAAAACCGATAGAGTTAAAGTAAACAGGTGTCACACAGTACACAGGCAGGTGGTGCAAAGCCCTGCATGCAGTCGATCCAGAGACGTAACTGACTGCCAATCAACTAGGACTGGCTCACAGTGTCGCGGGTTAGTGCTCGCAGCAGGAGCTATGTAGAACAGCACTCCAGTAATTTTAATCACAATTAATTAGCAAGTTTTGGAAGAGCAAGAGAACTATCCTGACTATGGAGAACGAGAACCCCGTCATTTCACAGCGCAATGCATTCTGACAGCAGGAAGAGCAGCCGTGACGTACAGGGAGGTCTGTAAGTAACTGTACGGTCTGTACGGTCTGAGCGAGCGTGTGGGCAGTAAACAGGGCCGTCACTCCTAACACAGATCACTCCAAATGAACACATACTGCATAACCTCAGATCACAGCTCCCTCAGTCCTCTGATTTTAGTACAGGGGTCTCTGCACAGTATCAATGGGGCCACGGTGTTGGGGTCGGCTCCAGGACTGGTTACTGTAGAGCTGCAGGTTCAAGTCCCCACAGGGGTTTGGGATTCTGACCTGATCAGGAGAGATGAGGTTGGGAAGAACTGTGCTGTTGGGCCCTTGAGCAAGGCCCTTAACCACAAACCTGCTCCAGGTGCCTCACCCCTGCTTCAGTCTGTCCCTCCTCACTAACAGCTGCTCTATCAGGCATTTCTCTCAGTGTCCATGAAGCAGAGAAACATGTTCTCAATGGGAACTCTCTGATTAAATAATGGTTTTTAAAGAGACAAGAACCACAGAATCACAAGCCCTTTAAACAGCGTTACTGTACGAGAGCGAACGGCCCCCACTGCAGCACCAACTCACAGCAGCCAGCCATTTTGCTGGCCGGGTCCCAGGGGCCGGGCCCTAATGCATGAGGGGTTCTGTGGATCGCCCTGACGCAGGTGAAGACATGAGCGATTGGGTTCGGCTACCCAGCCCTCAGAACCCAGGAGTGGGACGGTCCTGTCAGGAGGGGTCCGTCTCCTGATCGATGGACCAGCATCGCCGAATTAGCTGAGTGAGCAAATATGCATCTCTCTCTCATCCTCTGTCAAACACTCCCCATCTTCATCTCCCTCTCTCCTTATCTCGCCATCATCCCTCTCTCACTCATTCTTTACCCTACTCTTCCTCTCCATCCCTCTCTTGCTCTCCCTCTCCCCTTCCCCTCTCATTCTCTCTATCGCGCATACACTCCATCCCTCGCTTTCTCTTGTTTCAACTTTCACTCTCTTCTCTCTTCCCCTTACAATCCCTCCCTCCCGCTCTCTCTCTCCCTCTCTTTCCCTCCCTCCCTCATCCACAGTCTCAATCCCTCTATCCTGCTCTCCCTCTCTCTCATTCCCTCTCTCTGAAGCTCTTCCTCCCTTTAGTGGGATTAGCCGGGTTAGCTAGCTGTGGGCACAGAGATCATGGGATGGCAGCCCTCTCTAGCTCCGGAGCCAGTGAGCAGCTGCAGAGCCGACTCCACTCAACACTGCACACACTTCACTGCACACTGGAGATACTGCACTCAACACTGCACACACTTCACTGCACACTGGAGATACTGCACTCAACACTGCACACACTGCACTGCACACTGGAGATACTACACTCAACACTGCACACTGGAGATACTACACTCAACACTGCACTGCACATTGAAGATACTGCACTCAACACTGAAATGCACACTGGAGATACTACACTCAACACTGCACTGCGCACTAGAGATAATACACTCAACACTGCACACACTGCACTGCATACTGGCGATACTACAATCAACACTGCACACTGGAGATATTACAATCAACACTGCACACTACACTCAACACTGCACTGCACACTGGAGATACAGCACTCAACACTGCACCCACTACACTGCACACTGGAGGTACTACACTCAACACTGCACACACTGCACTGCACACTGGAGATACTACAATCAACACTGCACACTGGAGATATTACAGTCAACACTGCACACTGGAGATACTACATTCAGCACTGCACTGCACACTGGAGATACAGCATTCAACACTGCACCCACTGCACTGCACACTGGAGGTACTACACTCAACACTGCACACACTGCACTGCACACTGGAGATACTGCAGTCAACACTGCCACTACTCTTACAGGTGAGCAGGAGCCCACTGGGAAAATGAGAACATTTCGGAAACATTCCCATTTACACTTGCCTACGGAAAACACTCTGTACACCATCATTCCCGAAACATCATTCACACATTCCAACGTTCCCAGAACAAAATTCACTCTCACAGACACTCTCAAAAAATTCAGTAAAACCAACAAACATCCCAAAAACATCATTAACCGTCCATCGCGTTACTTTACAGTTTTTCCTGCAGTATTACGGTCCTCACTTATTCAGTCAGCCGTCAGTGACGACACCATGTTCCACTGGTTCACCATCATCAGACCCATTATAGCTCAAGTTCAGCGGACATTTTAGTCATTTTCCTCATGTTTCCAGCTGACAGGATCCCATAGCGTACAGCCACTGCAGAGTCACCTCAGCACCTCTGACTTACAGAATGAATAAATAAGACGAGCTGCGGACCCAGCCCTGATAGGAACAAGGACAAACCGCCAGCTACAGCATTCACAGAAGACACAGCTCTCCAGAGCCCGAATCACAGTGCAGCTTTGGGGAAGCATCTCTGAGCCAAAGCTATTGGACACAATCCCACGAAATAACACCAGCTCTAATTCGCCAGCATCACAAAGCTAAAGAGGACTCTGGTCACCTGAACCAAGGTCAACAGCGAACATCATGTCTGCAGAAATGCATAAAATTAAAAACATGATCAGGGTGTTTTTAGAGACACCTGCGGGGGGCTTTGTTAAGTTATAGAGAGGCAAACCCCCCCCCCCCAATACCCCCCAGAATTGAAACCCTGTTGCTCTCCAACTGAAGCTCCGAAATCTTTGCTTAGGCACTGGATGGTTGAACAAACGTCGTCCGGAACATTTGAACCTAGCTTTGGGAAAGAGCCAGACTGACTCTGCCCGCTCACTGCTTTAGACCTTTAGGACAATTTCTGTGCACCTCGTTCTGGAGCAGAGAACACGTGCACACCGTCCTCAAAATCTATCCAACATGTCCATGATGCACACCTGATCAGCACAGCAAACACACCGCAACAGTTACTGTCTCAATGAGGAATGATGCAGCACCCTCAGGTATTTTCTTGCGTAAATAAGAGAAAAAAATTTAAATTAATTATTCGTAGTGAACAACAATTTCTAAATCATTGAACTAAAACTTTCTGAGCAATATAACTCCTGAATGAATCCATCACAATAAGCATCTTTAATTTGACGGATCAAAAACACAGGTGCTCAGACGATGGCTCAAATCAAATGTCTCGTTGTTCCAACAAATTTCATTAAATTTTCAGGATTTATTAGTATTTCAGAAGCATATGCAGCCTAAAAATCCAGACAACCTCATTAAAGCGAGAGAAAACTAATATTCAAGAAAACACATCCTGTCTAAAACAGCAAAGCAGGTAAAACAGAAGGAAGAGCGATCAGAGCAGTTCTGACAGTGCGGCTCGTCTTCGGTTTATGGCTGCAGTGGAGCTGTAGAATATGCTTCTTTACAAACACATTATGAAGCCATACGTTTACGTGCACTTAATAATCTGACATTATAGGCACACACTCATTCAGTATTTATCCTATATTTTTTGTGCAATCTGAAACTATCAAACTGTTCAATAATTTGAATGCATAGCAAAAGTGTTTTGGTAAAAAAAAATTTAAATATTATGACATAAATGAAAGAAAACATGTGTAATGGTATAACAATGCCACGCAAGACAACGCAGCAGCGACAAGATCTTCTGATCACATGACCTGTAAAATGGCCGCAGCACGTGCCGTTTGTAAGCAGAAGAATCACCAGGAGATTTAGCGCGATTGATCTGAGGAACCAAATTCCAACAACAGGCAGGACGATCTTGCCCTCTGTGGGGTTAAACTAATTACCCTCTGCTCCCGGCGACCCCTGGCAAGAAGAACATTAAATTGAGCGATGGCCAAAATCGAGCCCCTCTGTTACGGCTTCACCAGAGCCTCAGGACTGACCAGCACAGCTCCACACGACAATAAGCCAAAGCCTGGCACACGCTGTGGGGATAATGACATCACCAAAATCAATACCCAAAATGGCGGAGAGAAGAGGAGAGGCACACAGCGTGTACCCCAAAAGCTGGGAGTTACATCCGTTAACCCTCCATCTGAGCAGATGTCCCATGTGTGGGGCCTTTGTGTTTCTCGCTGAGGGCGTAAGCCGCAAGCTAACCTCTACTGCTACAAATAAACGAATGTCATATGTTGGCCTTCAGAAACATACACAGTGCTTCACAAATTTATCAGACCACCACCCAATGTAAGGTTTATGCCAAAGCTGCCTCAAATTAACAGTGTTGGTAATTACCAAAATAATTTTTATTTTTCTGTAATGGATAATCCACCAGTATGCACAAGCTCTTTAAATTAAATTATATTTTTAATGCTAAAATAAAAAATTATTGTTTTCAAATTTACCATTTCACAAAAAAGCTGAAAGAAATAGTTTAGCACATGATTATTTTTTATTAAGATGTCAAATAACAGTTATTTTCTCGCATTCCTGAACATAAAAATTTGTTTTAGTGGTTGAATGCAAGAATGCAGCTGTTATCAAGGCCAAAGGAGGCCATACAAAATAGTTTGGTCTTTGTGTGTGTAAAAGGACCCTTAAGTTGTTTCAGTTTGTTATTTGCTAAAGAAATAACCTTTAGTTTTAAACAAGTTCTTGACAAATTTCTTAAATATTTGTGTTTTCTCGTTTTTTATGACAGGTGGTCTAATAAATTCGTTAAGCACTGCACATCACTTAAGACTAAAAATGAGCAAAACATTTTAAAATAGGTTGTGTTGTGTATATTGGTGAATCTATGAAAATAACAGTCTACATGCTCCATCACCTGAAAAATGAAAATGGTTTTAAAAACTGCCAAAGTAATTTCAATCAAGCCACAGTCACCATGTGCAGATAGAGAAAAGCAACAGCATGGGCAAAATATGACAAAAAATAATAAATTAGTGGTAAAAAGAAAATAATAAAAATACCTTCTGAATGATCAAGCGAATAGCATCCGCATCCAAACTGAACCACAATCCTGCTTCGTCAATGTAAATCCAACCAGCACTGACACACAATACACCACACACCAAATACTGACACACTTCACTGCATCTGCCCAGTACTGACACATCACACCACACACCTAATACTGACACACTTCACTGCATCTGCCCAGTACTGACACATCACACCACACACCTAATACTGACACACTTCACTGCATCTGCCCAGTACTGACACATCACACCACACACCTAACACTGACGCACTTCACTGCATCTGCCCAGTACTGACACATCACACCACACACCTAATACTGACGCACTTCACTGCATCTGCCCAGTACTGACACATCACACCACACACCTAATACTGACATACTCTACAGCATCTGCCCAACACTGTCATTCATGCAATAAAACAGCATCCATCCGCGGCTCGCCCAAACACCATGCGTCCACATTTCAAAAGCAAAATGAAGCATCACAGCAGTGTTTGTAATTATACTAAATAATGATTCCTATCCTCCACAAAATATAAATGCATTCTAGTCCGTGGAAGAATAAATAAAAGCCACAGGAAAACAAATACTTTATGCAAACATACTTGCAATGTATAACACAAAATCAACAAGAAATTCTTACTTTTGTGGGGGTTCATGTTCCTTTCCCAAAGACAGCCCAATATTAGACCCCTTTCAGGTACAAACTCTTACTCAGCTCAAGTGAAACACACTCACAACTGCAAACCAGTGGTGTCCCTCAGCCATCACACCCGAGCATTAATCAGAGCCCTGATCAGTGTTACCCCAGCGCTGAGGCTGCTAGCAGGGCCGAATCGGTCCGTCCTGCCCGAGCTCACAGCACTGGGCCCAGCGTCATGTACAGCGCATTCTCTCTTAATCAAACCTCAGGGCCATCGGCGCCGGCCCAGCTCCACAGCTCCGGACCCACCTACAGTACAGACTGACCACAGACGCTCAAAAAATGCAGATTAACGTCCGCTTCTACAGCCCTGACTCACTGAAACTTCTCCAAGAAGAATGTATTTGATGAACGACACTTTCTCAGATTATTTAAAACTGAATAAGAGTGGAGTTATGTTATTTTTATAGATGTTGCAAAAGGACACACGACATAAGCTACCGAGACTTGACGTACAGTATGTTGTCATAATGGCTTCAGTAATGCAGGATTAGGATTGAACTGCTAACACGTGGAAACGTCGTAGTTATTAAAAATGATTTCACAATTTGTCCATGAAAATTCTAATCTATTATCTCAGCCCATTTTAACAGAGTAGAAACTATGTTCCACTGTTCGCTAAAGTCATCAAACCTGCTCATCGACCTCATCCAGAGTATTTACCATTTACACGCACAGCAGAAACCTAATAATTTACCATTTACACGCACAGCAGAAACCTAATAATTTACCATTTACTCATACAGCAGAAACCTAATAATTTACCATTTACTCATACAGCAGAAACCTAATAATTTACCATTTACTCATACAGCAGAAACCTAATAATTTACCATTTACACGCACAGCAGAAACCTAATAATTTACCATTTACTCATACAGCAGAAACCTAATAATTTACCATTTACTCATACAGCAGAAACCTAATAATTTACCATTTACTCATACAGCAGAAACCTAATAATTTACCATTTACTCATACAGCAGAAACCTAATAATTTACCATTTACTCATACAGCAGAAACCTAATAATTTACCATTTTTACCATTTATTTACCATTTACAGCAGAAACCTAATAATTTACCATTTACTCATACAGCAGAAACCTAATAATTTACCATACAGCAGAAACCATTTACTCATACAGCAGAAACCTAATAATTTACCATTTACTCATACAGCAGAAACCTAATAATTTACCATTTACTCATACAGCAGAAACCTAATAATTTACCATTTACTCATACAGCAGAAACCTAATAATTTACCATTTACTCGCATAGCAGAAACCTAATAATTTACCATTTACTCGCATAGCAGAAACCTAATAATTTACCATTTACTCGCACAGCAGAAACCTAATAATTTACCATTTACTCATACAGCAGAAACCTAATAATTTACCATTTACTCATACAGCAGAAACCTAATAATTTATCATTTACTCATACAGCAGAAACCTAATAATTTACCATTTACTCATACAGCAGAAACCTAATAATTTACCATTTACTCATACAGCAGAAACCTAATAATTTACCATTTACATGTACAGCAGAAACCTAATAATTTACCATTTACTCATACAGCAGAAACCTAATAATTTACCATTTACTCATACAGCAGAAACCTAATAATTTTACCATTTACTCATACAGCAGAAACCTAATAATTTACCATTTACTCATACAGCAGAAACCTAATAATTTACCATTTACTCATACAGCAGAAACCTAATAATTTACCATTTACTCATACAGCAGAAACCTAATAATTTACCATTTACTCATACAGCAGAAACCTAATAATTTACCATTTACTCATACAGCAGAAACCTAATAATTTACCATTTACTCATACAGCAGAAACCTAATAATTTACCATTTACTCATACAGCAGAAACCTAATAATTTACCATTTACTCATACAGCAGAAACCTAATAATTTACCATTTACTCATACAGCAGAAACCTAATAATTTACCATTTACTCATACAGCAGAAACCCATTTATTTACCATTTACAGCAGAAACCTAATAATTTACCATTTACTCATACAGCAGAAACCTAATAATTTACCATTTACTCATACAGCAGAAACCTAATAATTTACCATTTACTCATACAGCAGAAACCTAATAATTTACCATTTACTCATACAGCAGAAACCTAATAATTTACCATTTTTACAGCAGAAACCTCATTTACAGCAGAAACCTAATAATTTAATTTTCATACAGCAGAAACCTAATAATTTACCATTTACTCATACAGCAGAAACCTAATAATTTACCATTTACTCATACAGCAGAAACCTAATAATTTACCATTTACTCATACAGCAGAAACCTAATAATTTACCATTTACTCATACAGCAGAAACCTAATTTAATTTTACAGCAGAAACCATTTACTCATACAGCAGAAACCATTTAATACAGCAGAAACCTAATAATTTACCATTTACTCATACAGCAGAAACCTAATAATTTACCATTTTACTCATACAGCAGAAACCTAATAATTTACCATTTACTCATACAGCAGAAACCTAATAATTTACCATTTACTCATACAGCAGAAACCATTTACAGCAGAAACCTAATAATAATTTTTACAGCAGAGAAACCTAATAATTTACCTCATACAGCAGAAACCTAATAATTTACCATACCATTTATACAGCAGAAACCTAATAATTTACCATACAGCAGAAACTCATACAGCAGAAACCTAATAATTTAATTTACTCATACAGCAGAAACCTAATAATTTACAATTTACTCATACAGCAGAAACCCAATAATTTACCATTTACTCATACAGCAGAAACCTAATAATTTACCATTTACTCATACAGCAGAAACCTAATAATTTACCATTAACTCATACAGCAGAAACCTAATAATTTACCATTTACTCATACAGCAGAAACCTAATAATTTACCATTTACATGTACAGCAGAAACCT
Organism: Gymnothorax javanicus; assembly: GCA_029692085.1. NCBI lineage: Eukaryota > Metazoa > Chordata > Actinopteri > Anguilliformes > Muraenidae > Gymnothorax > Gymnothorax javanicus. The sequence continues at coordinate 53,628,688 of CM056208.1, read as the reverse complement.
AATAATTTACCATTTACTCATACAGCAGAAACCTAATAATTTACCATTTACTCATACAGCAGAAACCTAATAATTTACCATTTACACATACAGCAGAAACCTAATAATTTACCATTTACTCATACAGCAGAAACCTAATAATTTACCATTTACTCATACAGCAGAAACCTAATAATTTACCATTTACACGCACAGCAGAAACCTAATAATTTACCATTTACTCATACAGCAGAAACCTAATAATTTACCATTTACTCATACAGCAGAAACCTAATAATTTACCATTTACTCATACAGCAGAAACCTAATAATTTACCATTTACACGCACAGCAGAAACCTAATAATTTACCATTTACTCATACAGCAGAAACCTAATAATTACAGCAGAAACCATTTACTCATACAGCAGAAACCTAATAATTTACCATTTACTCATAAAGCAGAAACCTAATAATTTACCATTTACTCATACAGCAGAAACCTAATAATTTACCATTTACTCATACAGCAGAAACCCAATCAATGCTCAATTAAACCAGAAAACCAGCACCAGAAAAACACGCCTGACCACAGCGCAACAGAACACACACACACACACACACACACACACAGCAGCACAACCCCGCATCAGGAAAGTTGTGAAGAGTTGCAGGTAAGCGAGGATGATGAAGCACAGCTGGGTTGCTTGATGTCTGCACGTGCGTGCGTGTGTGTGTGTGTGCGTGTGGTGTGTGTTCGTGTGAGTGTTTCGGACAGATGCGCGCCTGGCCTGCATGCTGGTACCTCTGGGTATCGGAGGCCTGTCTCAGAGACGAGGTCTCAGGGCAGCGGGGGGGGGCAGGGAGATCTGGACACCTGGGAGGGGTGTGGCCGTCCGTCCGCGATCCACCACGATGAGACAGGGCGTCCAGATACATCCGACTCCTACTGTCCCCTGTCTGAGAGAAGGAGGGAGAGAGAGAGAGGGATAGAGATGGAAGGACAGGAGGAGGGAGAGAGGGATAGAGAGGGAGGAGACGGGAGATGGAGAGAGACACAGGGATCTGCTCCTCTCCTGCTCTCTCTGACTGGTCAGCACAGGACTGAGGGGGCGGAGTGATCCGTTCCTCTCGTGCTCTCTGACTGGTCAGCACAGGACTGAGGGGGCGGAGTGACCGCAGCACATAGATCACAGTCCCGCCCACTTTTCCTCTTCTCTCTCTCTCTCTCTCTCTCTCCCCCCCTTCTTCTCCATCCCTCTATCGGACCCCTGTACCCCTCCAAAATAAAACACCTCCCTCCCTCCCGCACTCCGAGTTCACGAATTAACATCCTACGCTTAATAAGCAGTGGACAAACGTACAACAATATCCAGTTTCACACCACAACCTGCTCAGCTCTTCGTGTCGCTGTGCGAGTGTGTGTGTGTGTGTGCGCGCGCAAGTGCGTGTCCGAATCCATCAGTTCCCATCTCATAATCAGTAAAACAGGAGAAAAGGAGGATGGAAAGGAGGAAGACAGAGAGAGAGAGAGAGAGAGAGAGAGAGAGAGAGAGCGCTAAATCCGCTCGTTGGGGATAATCGCTGCAGTTCGGCTCTCTCACCCTCGGCTCTGACACAGCAGTACGGCCCTGTCCCGCTCACTCTCTATCCACACCCACATAAATCATTCTCTTATTTCATTGGTTGCAGCTATCGCAAGTATCGATTTTTCCCCTTCTCGTTTCACTCATCGCCAGGGAAACCCTGAACCTAACCGTGAGGAAGTCTCTCATACACACACACACACACGCACACACACCATGTCAAATAGGAAGAGGAAATGGAGACTCTCCGTCGGGGCACGATGTTAAACCAGTATCCTGCTAATCCCATTCATAACTGCCGACCATTGATTAACAAGTCGAATGTATGTTCCCACAAAATAAAAAACATGAAATCCTACCATTCTGTGGTAAATTTAACAAGCGATCAGTATCTCACACACAGAGAAACACGCACACATACACACCCCTCCTGGAGCACCGAGTCCAGCAGGACTCACGATGGAGACAGTGCCGTGAGAAAAGGACAGTGAGATTTAAAACACATTTCTGTGAAACATAGTTTTAAAAAAATGACATAACAAAACAAACTGACGACCCCAACTGACAGTGAGAGACAAAGAGATGGAGAGAGTGAGTGAGAGAGAAAATGAAAGAGAGAAAACGAGAGCAAAGGTCAGGGAACAGCAGTGGCACGTGTCAGGGGTCAAAAGTGACTGACCTTTCCTAAAAATTGGACCCCATGTTCTAGCGGTCAGAGGTGCTAACAGGCAACCAATGAGAGTGACTGTCACTAACCTCAGCCCCACCCCCTTCTGGAGCTTGACACTAACCCCCCGCAAACCCCACTGACCCCATAGAGAGGCCACAAAATCTGGCCCCCAGGGACTCAGAAGCACATTTGGGGAGAGATGTTTAACCTCAGCTGTTACATAACACACTGATCCAGTTTTAAAACCTTCCATGAACTCAGATGTGTTATCCTCTATGTGCTATTAAAAATAAGAAGTAGAGAAATCTATATAAGTAACTGATGTTGGGTGGAAGAACCAATAATCAAGTATAATTCATCATCATTTGTGCAAAAAAAAAAAAAAATAAATAAAAATACAATAAACAAACAAAAATTAGCAAATCACATGCAATAATATTCTGGCCGGTGCTTTTGTTTATCTGAAACACTGTATTTACAGTCAGAGAAAACATGTGCAGATCTCTGATACCCAGAGAGAAACCTGACTCATGCAGACCTACAGCATCACAGCACATTCAGCCACAGCCAGTAATAACAGGCCATCTCAACAGGCACTCTAATCCTGCATTTCATTAATATTTTATCTGCCATTATTACCTTTTTTGTTGAAAATAACAAAACTACTATAAACAAGAAGAGAAACAAACTCCATTTTTTTCCCAGTGCAGCCAAAAATTGTGTTGTTGTGCTGAACAAAGAAATTAATATTTTCTAATTGAGAGAAGAGAAGACTTCATCACACTCCAGGCTCATGACAGGACAATAAGGCTGTTTTGCAGCGCTGCAGGTCAGTAGAACATGGCGACTGCAGTCAGCTGACCTCTCTGAGACAGGAAATTCAGCAGCAGCTGTAGTTGAGCATTATTTCTTTAGGATAATGTCAAACTGCAGAGGGCCTGCCAGGGGCCCGAGAGTCCAGCCGACCCAACACCCCCCAGGACAGAAAACACTCCCCAGGTCCAAAACGGAGGGAGGGGGGGGGGGGGTATTTTTTCTGTCACGACACTGGAGCACAAAGGACAGAAACACAATCCCCTCTGTCTGCTGTGGACCAGAGCGAGGCTGAAGTCCCATGACACCCCCAGCCCACCCCACCCCACACCGAACCCAACATCTGCTGCCGAGACCCCGCAACAGGAGGTTTGATCTCAGTGAGAGACGAGACACACTGAATATTACAGGAGACACAAACATCAATCCTCATACAGGAAATTCTCTTTACTCCAGCTTTCCACGTGACGCACCGTTAATAATTCACAAGAGCAAGTTATTTATCTGTTTTCCTTAAGTTTCTCAAAGTTTCGTGTCAGAGCTGTACAACTCCGGTGTGATTGTTACCACAGCATTGAATTGGTCTCAACCGAACATTCGAAACGCATTAGAGAGCTTCTAGATTTCAAGATTTAAGGAAGCAAAACTCTCCATTGTCACTGAGAGAACATTTCGCTTCTGCTTACTCACAATGTACATCGCACAGCACCTTCACCCCGTCAGCACCGCAGTAACTGCAATGTAAAAAGAGACTCTCATTAGAACTGCAATACTTGTCAAAATCAGTCTAACGAGCAAGAGCGATCCAACTCCAATACAGCCTATGCAGAGCAGAGACCAACGACACTGCTTAGCCAAAGCAGGTCGCTGTTTGGATTCAAATAAGCAAATACTGAAGAGCCTATGACTGACTCATTACTGCAGCGATGAATATGTTTCAATAGGCAAACATTCCTTTAACCCTGGCTGATGCAGTGTGGAGCGTCTCATTTCTAATAGGATCATGTGGGGAGCCGAATCCCATAGTCCTGGAAAAGATCCCATAGTACTGTTTCAGGAGGGGAAAATTATTTGCCTGTATAAAGCTGCTTTCACACCGGACGCGAAATGAATTTTGAATTTTGAACGCATGTATTCGTATCTTTCCATTGACTTTGAATGTAAGGGAGAGCCGCCACAATTGTAACGTTTTTCACTTTTCACTCTATTACTAAGAGATCGTTTTACCTACATATGTAATATTTTCAGGCAAAGCACCAACACGTCTGCTATCATAAACCACTTAAAAGTTTTTCAATTGATAAAACATGTCTTGAGTAATATAACTGAAAGCGGACTCTGTCTGATGTTACAACTGAAGCGCATTTGAGTCTTAATTGTAACCGCAGGAGTTACAATTGTAACACTGCTAAAAAGTAGCATTAAACTCATCGTTTTCAGGTCAAATCAATTATATTTCATTCAGGCAACTGTTTAACGTTTCTTTAACACCAGTAATGTGAAAAGAATGTCTTATCAAAAATATTGTATATTATTAAAACTTACCAGATGTACCAGTTGGAGCATTTGTGTGAGTTCTTTGATAGGAAAATGCATTGATTGTGCCTATAAAGTTCGCGACTTTGACTGATGGAGTTGTGAAAATGTTATACAACCCTAAATTGATTTAGAATATAATTGAATGACAGCTGACTGAACACAGAATATTGCCAAATATGACACATGAGTTTTGTAAAAGTCCCATTCATACCTGCTCTGGTACCCCTGCAGGGTCAATTAAGTAGCAACACCCCAAATCACTTATTAATTTACAGTCTATACTATAGAAAAACAGACTAATTGTATTTTATAGTTTTATTGCAAAAATCCAAAATAGGCTACATTAGCATTTGCCTACAGACAGAACCAAATAGGTTAGCTTATTGAATTTCAAGGTTGGACTAAACCCACATCTCAGTGCAAAGAACATTAAAATATGTACCGTTCAGCATCTAGGGCATTTTTTAAAATGTGCATTTTTGTGGGGACATTCTGTGAAACAAACAAAAAAGGAAACAAAGAGCAAAATTATTCGAGCGGTGCTTGCAAATGTCTGCCGTTGTCTCAAATGTAATGTGTTACAACTGTGGCGCTCGGCGCACCGTTCATTTGGCATCGTTTACAGAACGGACCTAACAATCATAATGTGTTAAAACGATGCAAACTAGTAAGGAACATATACATACAGACACCCAAGAGGATTTCAGCTCTGTAACATTAAAGAAAAAATCTGTAGTCAAAAAATACTGTGGGAGTGAATTTTTACTTAGTTTGTGGAAAACCAACTTCTCTGGCGATATCTCCCTGCAGCATGGATGAAAAGACTTGCAACTTCCCGGGCACGTGCATTACGGTACTCGTCACATGCTGACGTGATGACATCACGACCGCATTGACCAATCAAGAGAAAACGTGCACGTTACAATTGTGATGCGTTACAATCAAGGCAGCTCTCCCCTACCGGTAATCTGTTGTGCGAAAAATTCGTTTCGTGCCCGGTGTGAAAGCGGCTTAAAGCAAAGACAACAATCAAGCAGATCGCTGAATCACAGCAATTGGTTTAGGAACCATCCAATGCATAATTACAGCCTGGATAGAGCTGAATCATGACCTTCGCAGAAGTAATGAGTGAGAAAAATAATCACGCATTTGTTCAGAGACCTCCACAAAACTCATGAAATACTGCCAGCAGAACATGATTGTGTTTCATCGTGAAATTCAGAGCATTTCCGCAGCGTGACGAGAACTTGCAGCATTGGGACAAAACAACTGCATGACAACAGGAAGAAGAAAAGAAAGAAAGCGACCGATTAGTGAGGCTAATTAACTTCAGTGTGCTACAGGACATAAAGATTGGACTGTGGAGCAATGTAGAAAGGTCATGTGGCCTGATGAGTCTAGATGTACCCCATTCCTGAATGACAGGCATGTCAGGGTTAGAAAGGACGCCCATGAAGCGATGCACCCGTCATGCGTAGTGCCCAGCGTTATGGAGGCAGTGTTATGATCTAGGGTTGCTTCAACTGGTCTGGGCTCAGCACTGTTCTGCAGCAATAAAATGAATTAAGCAGAGCACCTGAATATACTGAATGACCAGTGACCCATCAGTGGACTCCTGGATCCCAGACGGCACAGGCATATTCCAGGATGACGATGCCAAGATTCACTGGGCTCGAATTGTGAAAGAGTGGTTCATCAAGCATGATGAATCATTTTCACATATGAATTGGCCACCAGAGTCTTGACATTACCCAACTGAAAGTCTTTGGGATATAATGGAGAAGACCTAAAGGAGTGATTTGACTCACCCATGGTCAATACAATACAGTTGCAATCAAAATGATTCAACCCCATTGCACATTAGGTTTACTGGCAAAATTTACAAACTTTCAGCTGTTTGCAATGAACAAACCAAACAAGAACAATTTACATAGCTCAACACAACAAATATTACAAGTAGCTTCTCCAGATTCAACACAAAATGCCACTTTTAATGACTTCTGCAGGCTCAAAATTATTCAACCCCTTCATGATAAGCGTCTTTAATACTTAGTAGAGCACCCTTTTGCCACTATGACCTGCTGGAGATGTGATGCATAGGCAGACAACAGCTTCTGGCAGCATTCCCAAGGAATCTTAGCCCAGTCCTCATGGACAATGACCTCCGGTTCACTAATATTCTAGGGTTTGTGTCCTGTAACTGTGTTCTTCATATCCCAGCAGAGATTTTTTATGGGGTTCAAGTGAGGCGACTGTGATGGGCACTCTAGAATCCTCCCAGACTTCTTCTGAAACCAAGCCTTGGTGGATGTTGAGGTACGCTTAGGATCACTGTCCTTTTGGAAGGTCCAATGATGCCCAAGCGTTAGCTTCCCTACATACGGCATGACATTTTCTCCTTGGATATCCTGGTACTTGATTGAATCCATCTTGCTCTCCACACGCTGCAGGTTTCTAGTGTCACAGGAAGCAATGCAGCTGCAGAGCATCAACAAGCCCCCATAATGCTTCTCTGTAGGCAGGGTGCTCTTTTTAGTGTTTGCTTCTCTCTTCCTCCGGCAGACACACCGCTGATCCATAAGCCCGAAAAGTTCCAGTTTTGTTTCATTGCTCCAGAGAACAGTGTTCTAAAACCCCTGTGGCTCATTTATTTGGTTATGAGGATATTGGGTTTGTGCTTTTGGGCCAGCTGCGGTGTATGTCTTGGAGTTCGGGGATGGAGACCTTCAGTGTTTAGTATGTGCCTTACTGTGCAAACTGAAACTTCAGTGCCTCCTGCCTCCAAGTCTTGCTGCGGGTCTCCTGCAGTCACCGAGGGTTTTTCACCACCTGTCACCTCAGAAATTTGGTGGCAGCCATTGACAGCTTCCTCTTTCTCCCAGGTCCTGGTGGTGCAGCCTCTGTTCCTTTTACTCTGAATTTGTGAACTATGCATCCAACTGTATCTCTACAAACATTCAGGGCCTGTGCTACCTTTTTGTATCCTTTTCCTTGTTTGTGGCAGGCAATGATCTCTTCTACTACCTTTTTGGACAATTCTCTTGACAGCCAATCAAATGTCACTGTCAACAAACCCCTAGACAGTACAAGTATTTGATGTGTTCTACCTCAAGCAAACATGATGCAACTTATGAAGCTGTTGATTAGTTGCATTAGGTGTGATTGAGACACCTGATTTGCAAATACGCTCTTATGACAGATTCTATTCAGGGGTTGAATAATTTTGAAACTGCAGTGGTCATTAAAAGTGGCATTTTGTGTTGAATTTGGAGAAACCACTTGTAATATTAGTTGTGTCAAGTTATTTAAAATGTTCTTGTTTAATCTGTTTATTGCAAACTGCTAAAAGTTTGTAAATTTTGCCAGTAAATCTAATTTGCAATGGGAGTTGAATAATTTTGATTGCAACTGTAGGTCAGCAAAAAAATAAATCCAATTCAGGTAGGAGATAAATCTTGTAACCATAGACTGTATAAAAAGATGGACGAAGCAACCGTGACGTCGCCCATTAGTTTCAGCATACCATTTAGGAAGCCTCGATTTTGGCAATTTGATCAGCGCCATTTTGTCATTTTGAAACCGGATGGGATTCCTATTGGACAAGAGTGTAAACTGAATATCCAGGGAGGAGCGAGGGGTGGATCTGACCGCATCTGACGAGGACCAGAGGATAGCCACGCCCATATAGCATATTCTGGCTTTATCCTGTATTCTAGTCTATTTGGGGCCATAATTTACAAAAATTAACGTAATGATATATCGAAGGAGACTTGAAACCTGCGATTGATACCATAACATAATGTGGAAAATCATTATTGAAATGATAAATCAGGTGGTAAAGTGGGGTCATTTTCTCATAGACTTCTATTGGATTGAACTTCTTTCTGCAACCACCGACGTCGCCATCGGCAGGCCATTAAATAGAATGTAAATTTTAGAGATTTCCGCATTGGCCTCAGTTTACAGACCCAGGTGCTGCGTCCATCTTTTTATAGTCTATGGTTGTAACCAGGGGGCCCTAAATAAGATTTAATTCGGCTAAAGCTCCCCTAAAATAGGCCTGGTGATGCCCCTGGTCGTAACACTGCTTAAGATTGTTGAAACAATGCCACAATGAATGCAAACTGTCATTTAAGCTAAAGGCGGTCCAACAAAATAAACTAGTGCGACTTTATTTAGCCAGGGAATGTAAGTAAGTTCATTAACTGCAACAGCGCTGCAAACTGAGACATTCATTATAACTTAATTACCGACCAAATCTGTGAAATGAGCAGCCTGCTGGGCAGTGCCCTTGCATCGTCACGGTGACACTGCATAAAAATTGCTGTACTTCCTGGTTCACATAATACGGACTGTAACAGTCTGCACCATCCTTGTATTCAGTATTTAAGAGGCAGAAAAACTTGTCCCTCTCCAAATACTCGACAGTGGATTGGCCGTCTACAGCTTTAAACCCTACTCTGTAGATAACCAATTGAACTGATTTAAGGAGATTAAAGTGAGTTAGTAGTATCCGGAACCAATACTTTTCGGTGGAAGTTGCACCTACCATCTCAAAACACATCACTTTAACAGGATTAATACAGAGGCGTACACAATATTTTACCCATTATCTGCATCTCTGCTCCTTCACTTTAAAAACAACCTTTTTTCCAAAGGAAAATTACATGCAGGACGGAGATTGATCAGCCAATTAAAACCTAGCACAAAAGAACCAAGAACTGAGAAAATCAAGCTATGCAGTCAAACCTCATGCGCATTTTAGAACAATGTCACAGCCACATTCAGCGTTGTCTGGAAACTTATTTTATCTTTAATATTCGCGTCATCTAGCGGCCATAACCCCCCTACCTTCACCCAAGAGGGGCCGCACTGAGCAGCATGGATTTCTGCCGCCCGAGAAATACCGAAATCAGCAGCAGGGTGGCCAGGAAATCGGCATTTCTTCGGAACAATACATTGACTAAACCAATATATGAATGGTACCGTCGGAAGTCGAACTCCGTGCTCCCAACTGAGCTACCATTAATTGTGATGAAGAGAAGTCGAAAACAAATTCATACTTGAGTCTTGGAACAGATTTCGAGCCCAATCACCTTTCCTTGCTTGGAAAGCAGCCTTTAATTTTACACATTGTACACTCATAGCATATTGTGCCTCCGTTTTCAAAACATTGACGGCAATGATACTACAGTGTAAATTTATAAAAATTGCAATGCCAAGGACCCCAAAACAGAGGCAATCCAACGTGTCAGAGATGCTAAAGGCGGGTGTGTATTTCGGTCCACCACTGAGTGCTGGTCAGCAATGCATCTTCTCTCCGTCAGCTGTATCACATGTCTCCAGGGAATGTCCAACACCACAAAGTGACAAAGCAGCTTCTGGAACAGAGAACAGCATCTCTTTAACGATCGGCGAAAGAGGAGCTCCCAAGAGGAGACGTTGGCAGAGAGGCCGCGGTCGGTTTTCAAGTCCTTTACTGGCGGAATATAAACAGCCGAATGAATTAGGACAGAGGTAAGAGTCAAGTGTTCCAGGAGTGCGCTAAATGACGGTTACCGGTACTCATACAACCGTCAGAGTAATTCCCCGGAAGAAAATATTTTTAAAAAATCTTTTCTAGATTGACATCAGTTTTTTTTTTTTTTTTTTTTTTAAAAAATTGGGAGGAAATCAAGCACTTAGAATAAAATTCCATCCTCTGAAGCCTGCGTCTGTAAATTACAAGATGTTAACGAAGCTGTCGCCGCGAATCCCAATTACACCACATACCAACCAGCACTTCATGCCTGAGAAGTTGTTAAGAGAAGACAGTTGAAATGTTTTGATCCAAATTTTAGCGGTAAGAAAAAAAAAATGAGTTTGAAGGAATACATTAGCTACGTTTTACACATAGTTTGTAATTATGACACATGTCGTTGGGAATCTCCAAGGATTTTTAATAACTCCGATGACTCTGATCCCCTGAGGCCACTTAACCAATTTCCATATTAACCAAAAAAAAAACCATATAATTTTTTTAAGGACAGCTTTTTGACACCCGGTGCCATTTGATGTAAGGCAATTAAGCGCAAGTAGTTTAAGAGAAAAACAAAAATGTTGTTTTCCGTTTACTGGCTCATTGCCAAAAGGCTACATGATAAAGCCAAAGGGCAATATAATTTCAATCATCGGCTCAATTACAGCTATCGTTTCACAGTTTCTATTATTTCTCTTATTTTAGTCTACTTTGATATCACGATTATGAAGAATAGGGCAATAGACGGACATCTCACATCGTACTCATAACGCACAGCTTAAAATTTTTCATGTCAGCAGCACATTGATGGCAAAAGTACGTCAAATAATTCATGAAATGCCCATTAAAGACGAGACTACTGTATATGAAAATGTATCTACCCCAGAGGGACTTTCGGCCCAAACAAAGTCAGGAAAAAAAATTCCCCTTTTCGTGCAATAACGTGATGCGAGGTACGCATGTAAGAGTTATTAGTTCTGAGTGCTTATTTTTATCTGTTTTTTTTTTCGTCTAACAAATCACTAAAAAAATAAATGTCGCTTTCATTTATTTTTTAATTTTTTCCCCACAACGTTATACGTTATAAACGTTGCTGTACGCCTGAGGTGATCTTTTTATTTTTTAGAACGATTTGAGCATCCAATTTTATGCTAAAGAATCGTCCGTAACAGTTGATTTATGAGTGATTTGGTCACTTCGGAGTGTTTCTGAACAGGTTATATGGTTTTACATCAGAGCGAATCCACAGAAACAGAATGTCCCCTCGTGCAGGTCTCAGCCTTTAACCTACGCTCATATCATCAGGGAAGACCAAATGAAACGGGAGTTAGGTACCCACCGATAGCAACTACCAGTATGGCCTAATAATCTGATCCTTTCGCCTAGCTTTAAAGCAATTTTACCTCCATTTGCAAATGATGCGCTCACTAGTACTTCAGATTGGGACTGAAACCTTTGTAAAACAAATTGTTTAAAGCCAGGAAATAACCTGCACCTTTTCGTTTGTTTGCAAAGGACAGTTCTCAACATCAGATGATTCAAAGATCTTGCACCGAGTTAGGCCCAGGTAAACGTCAAGGATGAAGTTAAGCCCAGCAACCACCTGCAAAAATAAACCGGCGTTTGAAAGTAAATACGATGCAAAAATGTGAATTTAAAAATGATTGAGGGATATAGGACCACTGTGCGGGTATGGTGGACAATACAGTTTTGCAGGAACTAAGCCGAATGCCCCGGGCAAACATTGTAAGTCATACCTGGACTTTGGAAGAGGCGATTGACGTGGTTTTGTATGCATACCCCTCATCGGAAAACTCTCGGTTATATTCGTACACAGCAAATCGAACTGCTCTCAGCACATCCGTCCTGTTGGAGGGAACATCTATCGGTGCTCCTGTCATCACCGGTTCTGAAACTGTGATTTGAGCGACCTCGAGGAACGCCGCCAACACTGCAGGCCATACAACCGCCGCCATTTTTCAAGGGGAGTGACGGTATAGAGGGAAAAGCATTGGCTACATGAAGCAATAATTTCGCGTTGCTTTTGTTGATCTAGAAAACCATCAACTTGCTGCACGAGACCGAGATATCGAAATTCCACCAAAATCAAACTGAAGTCAGACCTAAATTCGCTGTGATTTTCTTCTAAATACGGGGCGGGGTACACATGACCGCCTGTGCTGTCACAGCAATTTTAAACACGGACTGTCTGTGGTCAATAACGGAATGACCAGCCAGGTGATTAAATGAAAGGTTTGTCAGACCAGTCGTAGGATAATGCTATGGCAACCTGGTCATTCGTTTGAGAGAACCTACCTGTTTTCTTTTAGAGGTTACGTTCAGTTATTATGATTTAAGTTATACCAAGCTGTATGGTGCTGCTCACACACCGACGATTTAAGATCAGGACCCAGTATTTCAAAAGTGATCTGACAGGATTATCCTGGTCGGATTGGATTAAATCTTGATCTGATCTAAAAACTGGGTATTTCAACACAGACCCAGAGAATCCTGATCCTGAAGATCAGGATTCAGCTCTGGTAATCCAATCCTCCCTTTAATCCAGACAAAAGGCTGGACTTGGGTATTTCAAAAGTTAAGGCAGAGAACTGGATCAACTTGATACCAAAATTTCAGGATCATTTGGATCCCACCTCAGAGGTGGATTTGACTTGGATTGACAAAGCCTTAGCTCCACTTCTCCTAGATATTGTTACTCAAGATGTTCATTACACTTTATCTAAATTGTTAGTGTTTTACATTTGACAAACTGGAGTAATTTAAGAAAATTAAAGCATAATAAAATAGTGTTTGGAAATACCTTCTGAAACTGCTGTAAATAAGAGTAACAAATACAACCCATTTCTCAAATTCTAATTTCACCAAACTTTCTAACTTGTGTGTACCAAAACATTCACCACACATTTATCAGAGCTGTGCCAAATGCAGTGGTTCATCTTTATTTCTCCAATTAAATGGGTTAAACTATGAGATGTGTGCACTTGCATTTTTCATTGTCACAGTTTATATCATGCAGCACATTGAAACACTTTCCAAGAATTTTCAAGGTATATTTTCATGCTTCTGATTTAACGAAGACAAATTTGACTTCAGTCAGAAGCTTAAAATTGCACTTCTAAAATGTTTGGAAATGGCTTGAATGTGATTTTAAAACACACAGCAATGTATTTCAGTAAGTGTTTGTGTAAAAACAGATTATTTTACTTATCAAATCAGATGCCATTTTACTATAAATGACCATAATCATGTTTAGTGGAAGCCTTCTACATAATGGTGACAAATTAGGATGGAAAAAATGTTTTGACATTGTGTCACTGACAAGCTATATACCATCCAAGTAATGCAATTACAATTTCAAGCAGTTTCAAGCACTTTATTCAAAATCCAATAACTTGAACCTTGAACGTATCACTACAATTAAAGCGTTTCCAAGGATTTCCAGCACTCATGACAACCCCGTTGTCCTTAATAGCTGAGTGGTCCGTGGCTGTGAGTGCGCTCTGAAAGCAGAAGAAAGAAGTGTATGAGTATATCTTTGTCATCGTCAGGAAGCATGACATCACCAGCATTACCGTAGCACTTCTAAATGAACTGCATTATTGATAGTCGTACCGTGTAACGTTACGTTTCCAAAGTACTGCAGCAGTCTGGTCTGTACACATGTAGCCTGCTGTGTTGCCAATGACGTGATGCTAATAAACTCTGAACGGGTTGGTGTTAGTTTAAAGAGTTAAGGTATGATGTACGTCCGATTAGTTCCATTTTAAGTTAAACCATAGACCGCAAAATTCATCAACAAAGCCAGCTACCTCGCTAGCCCGCTAGCTACTTAACACACAAGTCAATGGAGCCGAGTTAGCTACCGTTAGCACAAACGCGGTTTAATTAGAGATCGCTGCGGCCTGGTTTTAAGTAGCTGACAATTCAAGTAGTTGGCTAGTTTGATTTGTTGGTTGGCGTTCGTATTGCCTTAAAACCGCTACACATTAGACGACAGGAAACTTACACTTTTGACGTGACAGTTGTGCTCCCAGCTGCTCCTTTCGCGAAGTAGTCCGCCATGTTTCAAATCCGGAGGCGGAGACACGGGATTTGGAAATCCTTATCCGGCCAGGTAAGGATCACGGTGATCCAATCTGCCAGTGTTTTGAAATACTCAGATAAAGTCAGCAGGATCACCTTGATCCATGATTGAGAAAAGGTGGATTTCATTATCCGGATTATTCTGATCCAGATTACATGTTTTGAAATACTGGGCCCTGGAGATTATAATCGTCTCCGCCAGGCGATAATGTGATCAGCAGTGAGTGCGGGCGTTTGCTAGCGGGATTACTCAAAAACTAGCCTATTCAACGGATTACCACGAACTTTTCTGGGAAACTGGACAGAATAAATAAGAGAGGATTACATTTCAAGACCAATCCAGACGCAGATCCAGATTCTGCGGGCGATTACAAGCGCTATAGTGGATCAAAACCTGCTGGCAGAGGTTTGAGCTCTCTGAGTGCCTTCAAGTTAAAGCAATAGAATGTTGTAACAAAGATTTTTTTATTTTTTTTTTTTTGCAATGTGTGAGCAAACCCATTCCAGGAGTTTCAGTGTTCTTTTGCTTTTTAGTTTCCAAGTGATTTTATGTATTGCCATAAGTGCCTGAGATGGGGTACATGAATACAAACCTGAGGGCTACTAGATGCCCACAACTACTAACTACATCCGCGTAAAATATTTCCCCATCTTGCAGTTGTAAAAGCTGACCAGCAACACGGCCTTGGTTCGAAATGTAGAAGCTATAAAGCATTTCGACATGAGGTCTTGTATTTTGGTGAAGGTAAAAACGGCGTGTTTTAAAGAGTTTAACCTTAGGCCACATGCACTGCGCCCTGCACCTTTTCGAATTCCTTTAAGTCTGAAGTGGAGAGCGAGTTCCCCATCTGTCCCTGGCTTTCGCTGTGTCTTGCCTTCAACTACATAATTAGCCAAATTATAGTCTATATAAAATCTAACATTTCAGCTGCTTTTCTTCAAATGCTCACAAATGACCCCCAAAATGAAACATTCTACCATAATCTAACAGAAGAGTTCAGGCGAAGTTTGTACAGAGTCATTATGTCAGGATCACGGTGGAAGCAAAACCTCACAGGCTGCACATCAGGCCGCCGGTGCCAGAATAAACCAGCCCTGCTGTAGCTGAAGGGTGTGAACATTTGTGCTTCAACTTCTTACCTCTCAACATTGCAGAGTCTGCTTCACATTAAAGAAGCGCTGGGTAATTTCAGTCCTGGAGGGCCGGTGTGTATGTAGGTCTTTATTTCTATCAATTACCCTGACTAATTGAGCTGATTGTTTGTAATCACAAACACAAATTTGCACATAGATTAGTTCAAATTAAAATGTTACATTTAGGGGAGACAAGAACAGTCTTTGGCAGTCATTCATGACAATTTAAAGAAATGTGGCAGAAATGTCTGATTTCATAAGTGGTTTGGCTAATTAAGATAATTAACTTATTAAAGGCCAGAAGTTGGTGTGAAACCCAGGGACAGATACGACCCTCTTTGCCCACCTCTGCATTAAATCATTGAGTCTGCAAGGAAATGCAAACAGAATGTTGCAGCGACTGAATATCCAACTGTATTCGAAGTTTAAACTTAGAACATTTAAATCCTGGGTGGGGAACCTTATCCAGAAAGGGCCGGTGTGGGTGCAGGCTTACATCACAACCAGGCACTCGGCAAACCTCGGCCGATTCGCTCCTCATCAGACCTCGGATGTGTGACTGTGGAAGCCATTAGCCGGAACTTTTTTTTTTCTGGATAAATATGGCGGTGTCCAGTGGCAGCAGCGCTGGGCTCGATGTCAAATTGGTGAAAACATCGTGTTGCCTCTTGTGTTAAGACACGAGAGGAGGCGTCGCCCCGCACAGATTTTGCAAAGGTCAGTTTTGCCTCCATTTTTAGGTGGAGATGTAATGCGCAGATTTAGACAACTGTGTAAATCGGGCTTTCAGCAAAGAAACGTCAGGCGGAGCAACATATCAACTTTCTGTCGACATCCGAGGCCTGATTAAGAGCAGCGGAATCTGCCGAGACGTTCCGAGTGCCCAACCAGGCAGGAACATACTTGACTCCACCCATCAACCATCAGAGCTTTAGCGGAGGGCCTTGATTAGATTCAGGTGTGTACTCGCTGTGCTGCTAACGCACCAGCACTTTCTGCACGAGATCCCACCTGATCGACACACTTCAGCGAGAAAATCTGTGTCCGCATGTGGGGAACTCGACAACATGTACCCAAGTTCAAACACCTAAAAAAGCATCAAAATTCTGAAAAATTTAGAAACAATGTATAAGATGCACACTTTTTGGGTCCCAACAAAGCAGATGAATAAGTTCAGTGAATTCTGTAGCGCAGTTCTGCAGAAGCGGATAAACTACCGCCGTCACTCTCAGGGATACACAAGAGTCACCCTACATGCCCCCAGCCATAAAGGCGCGGACATAAAGATCAAGTCAAATGGGAAACACTTAAAGCAGTGCACGACCAGGCAGGGCGTATAGCACCTTGAAATAAATCATTTTATAAATAATAACCCGCTGATAAACCATCATACCCCATTCTTTGGATGCTCACGTCTACCATTTATTAAAAACGGTAAATATATAAAAACGATGTCTTCGGGAACAACTCATGTACACAAAGGATTCTTAGTGTTGCATTGGCAAACTAAAAAAGACAACAGATGAGTGTGCGCAGGGCGAGCGGAGGAATGTGGAGCCTGTAGTGTTCGGCCTTAAGCTTAATCCGTCTTCCTGAATTCTTCAAGTCCCTCCCGTCTTCAACCGCACGTCAGTATGCAGGAGTATCTTCTTGGCGCTTGTTTGCAGCAGTCATTTAAAAAAAGAAAGACATTTTTACATCCGCCTGTTGTCTGACATCCAGGCTGTCATCTGAGCTCACACTGTTCGGTGAGACGCCGGACCCATGCTTAACCCCCTAACCTCATGTGTCCCAGTGTTTCAGTTTTTGGTAGCTATACTGAAAGGGGGACTGGCGTACCGATATTCTACCTTTAAAGAGTGAAAAAGGTCGTTACTGCGGTAACAGGCCTGGGGTTTCTGTGGGGAAAAGGGACCGGGGATTTCATAGTAGAGTCACAGCGCCCCCTATGGGCCGATGTCATGGTTAGATGCCGTCCTGGGATGGGTTAAAGAGAGAGGTTAAGGCCGTGTCCTCGGAACTTTCCAGAACATCCCTCTCTGGTTTCACTTTCTTAAAGAGGGAAGGAAGGTTCCGGATGTGGACTTCCTTCTTGAACTGTTGTCCCAGAGGTTTCTGTCGGGGAGAAAGAATCACGTTAAAATCACGTCTCTTCACACGGGGTTTCCTCTCGTGCAGGGATCGCTGCAGCGACAGTACGGCACTCAACCCAATTCACTCTGTGATACTTCTGAGGAGATTTGCCGTCACTAAAACCGAAAGACATTCCCATAACAGGTAACAAACTCACTGACCACGTCAGTATGTAGGATTTTCTGATATGTACAAGGACCATTTCCTGAAGTGTATAACTGCCCCGTATACCCAGACAACACCAAACTTAGGCTACATTCAGACAGCAGGTCTTTAAGATAAGATACGATAAGATAAACTTTATTGAACCCCGTGGGGTAATTTGTCCTCTGCATTTGACCCATCCTATAGTTAGGAGCAGTGGGCAGCCACAGATCAGCGCCCGGGGACCAGCTCCAGTTCTAAAGCCAGTGCCTTGGTCATGGGTACTGGTAGGAGTGTTCCTATGATGCACGTTTGTGGGTGGGGGAAACCGGAGTACCCGGAGAAAACCCACGCGAACACGGGGAGAACATGCAAACTCCACACAGAAAGGCCCCAGGCCGGAATTGAACCCACGACCTTCTTGCTGTGAGGCAACAGTGGTAACCACTACGCCACCATGCCGCACAATTCGGATTTTTTGGAGAAATCCGATTTTTTTGTGCGCTCGTTCATATTACACATAATATGCGACTTCGTTTTGAGTATGAACTGAATGCGACCCTGAAGTTACCCGCATGTGCAAAAGAGGTCTTGAGGTAATACGTGACCACGCAGGCACGCACCGTCTGTTTACGGAAGTAAATATGGAGGCATCTCGTCTCGGCACGTGTGTGGCACTGATAAAGTTTATCTCCAGCCGAAGTCAGTATCATTACAGACAAATAATGACGTAAAGGTTGGATAAATGCGACCTGGCCGTTCAGACAGCAGTCGCATTGCAAAATATCAGATACGTATCGGATTTAGGAGCGCATAATGAAAGTGGCCTGGGTCGATTTAAAAAAAATTGGATTTGTGCTGTTCAAACTGTCTTTAAAGATCAGATACAGGTCACATATAGGCAAAAAAAAAAAAATCGGATTTGGGCCACATTTGCCTGCTGCCTGAACGTAGCCTTAGTGCCACCGAACCGGCAGGAAACAGCTCGGACCTGGATGGGAGTGGTCTGTCTGCTTAAGGCAGGGGTGTCCAATCTTATCCAGAAAGGGCCGGTGTGGGTGCTGGTTTTTGTTAGAGCTCAACACTAACACACCTGATTCTACCCACCAGGTCCTGATTGAAACCCCTGATTAGTTAATTAGTGGAATCAGGTGCTACAGCACTGCTGGTGAGGAGAAAAACCTCCACCCACACCGGCCCTTTACGGATAAGACTGGACACCCCTGGCGTAAGGTTTGCAAACCTCTATTTTTCCATTCACTTCATGATCCCCTAAATGTAAAATTACAGACTCCTGTGCCGTCAGTTACCCTGCTTATATACCATATAGCAGCCACTGCCATAACAGGAGTATTAAAACTCACTGATCACTATCTAGCACACGTACAGACTGGCCAAGGCATTTCCAATCAGCTTCAGGAGTATTGCAGCACACAAACACAGCCAAACACCCCCTAGTGTTACAAACAGGCATTGCAATGCCAATGTGTGTTTGAGCAGGATACATCAGTCAGTCAGAACGAGACAGAGGCTCTCAAAGGCTGCACCCCTTGGGTCCGTCATCAGGGCGCTGCATTAAGCCATGACTGAAACACAAGGCAGGATTTTCATCTTAAGACCCCTCTACTCATCATCTCCGACTTAAATAACCTCCATGCTTCCAATCTTTTATCTCACAAAAGACTTATTCCGCTTCTGAATCGTGCACAACAAACATTTTTAGCCCAGACTGCAGCGATAACAGGCTTTTCCGCTGCCTCCTGCTCAGCGCAGTGCCCAAACAGAAGGCAGTAAGTGAGCGTATATAAGAGCACAGATTGTGACAGAGGTCCTCTCCTCTCGGTGGCGCCAGCAAGCCGCTCACCCCAACGATGCCAGCCAGGAGCCTCTTGAACAAATCCTTCTTCTTCTTCTCCCCCAGCTTCTGAGGTGGAGGATTGAGGAGTTTCTGGTCGTACTGGTTTAGCGCGTCCACCTGGATGTTTGGGATCTGCTCCATGATGACCCGCAGCTCAGCGTACCGCGGCCTCTGTGTGGGGGGGGTCAGGTGCGATTACCCAATAACATCTCACAGAGCACAGATAGCGGGACACCAAAGGCTACGGGTCCCAGTTTTCCAGTTGTTATGTGGGCTTGCCAGCTAGCCGTTTCAACAAAGAGCTAAACAATACACTTCCACGAGTTAAATGCCCAAATTTAATCAGAAAACTCATGAGTAAGATGTTGTGATACAGTTTCAGTGATTTACACTAGCAGAGCCAAAAACCTCCTAAATGAAGCACATAATAGTGCATCCTGGGGAATTTGCTGCAGTTTGATGGAGCAGAACAGAAAACAAACATTTAATCCTGCTCCTCTTCCCCCAGGGATTTTACTCAAGCAGTGCCTATGATTGGCCAGGCCAGTTTCCGGGAGGCGGGGATTAAAAATGAAGACTGCGTTTTGTTGAGCTCAGGCCAGAGCATTTAAAGCAGATCATAAACAGGGGTCCTGCAGGGGGTCAGGCCCCTACTGGTTTCTATCATTTTGCCGCAATCTGCAGCCAATCGAGGGCTTGGAAACATGGCATTCAGACGCTTCAGCCAATCACAACTCTGAATCTAGCACTGCCTTCCTAAAACCTAGCAGACCTTCAGGATTTCAAGTCAAGATACTGACTGTAAAAGGATGAGGCTCCTGCTGTAGTAAAGGGCTGGTGCTCAGTACCAGAGGACTGTCTGCGGCGTACGCCAGCTTCCACAGAGCAGCAACGGCCCGCAGGAGACCAGGGTCTCTCATCCTTCTCCATGAAGGGCTGAGTGTGTGTCGCCTTCATTCCTGCCACAGGGTCACACCCCGGATTCAACTGATCAACCCTGAGAGTCTTTACTATCGATCAGCAGAATCACGTGTTACTGCAGGGCTGGAATGAAAGCTTCACCAACAACGGGCCCCCCGAGATGCGGTTGTGAACCCCTGCGAGAGACCATCAGAGGTGTGACGCGATATCCCGCCCCCCTGGGTACATGTGCCAGTGTGAGACGGTTCCTCACCAGAGTCTCGTATATGGAGAAGGCCAGCTGCATCAGCGCAGCACAACAGCCCTCATGCTGCCCGTGCATCTGCAGGCCCTTCAGGACACTGGAGTACACCCACGTCACCACCTCCGTCAGCAGGTTACCCCCCACCACCTGCGCACACACGTACACACAGACACACACACACACAGTTATACTTAAAATTCTCATGAAACAGGAGAGGAAAGAGCAGAGCTCGGAGTACACTGCAGTTGCAGTAGAAGTTGCATCACTGAGTCTTTTCTCCTGCATCAAGGCCTGAAGCTGTCAGAGAGTTTGAGCTCCAGGCCTGTAGGGGGCGGCAGAGTACCTGACGCAGCAGGGTCCAGCACACTAAAGACGCCATGCGGTGACAGTTTCCCGTGTCCCTCCAGGAGAGCGAGTTGAAGGAGAGCGTCAGAAGAGTCATGTAGATCTCCTACGGGCACCAAACACACACACACAGGCAAACATGCACATGCACACACACACACACACACACACACACACACACACACACACAAACACACATGCACACACACAAACAAACACACACACACACACATGCGCACACACAAACAAACACGCACACACACACACACACACAAAAACATGCACAAACACACGCACGCACACACACACACAAACATGCACAAACACGCACGCACACACAAACACGCGCACACATGCATGCACGCACACACAAACACGCACGCGCACACACACACACAAACACATGCACAGGTACGTCAGCTTCCTTGAATGATATATTAATCACAGTTAAATCTTACATGATTGGGTGAGAACCAAAGGCTGCCATCTAGCATTTGGTGAAAACTACTGGCACCCTGTGATTACGCTTAAATCATGAATATTGAACATCAATTACAAATTCTTTTAACCAGAAACATTAACAATGTGGCAAACATCTGCCAAACACCAGTGACTGCAGAGGCTGCAGGTTTGATTCCCAGGTGACGCACAGTCTGTTTACAGAGCAGCAGCTACTGTCAGCGATCGGAGCTGCGCAGCTCCTGCCGACTGAGGCAGCGAGACAGACAGACAGACAGACACGGACAGAGAGCGATGGACGGACAGATAGACACCTCGTGCTGCAGCAGACACTTCCCCAGTTCCGTCAGCTCGTCGGTAGGGTACATCGGTGTCCCCGGGGCCGTCTGGGACGAGTCCGTCGCCATCATCTCTTCCTCTGAAGTAAAACGATCAGAATCACCGCGGAAATAACCAATCAGAACCACAGTCAGAAAGACAAATTCAGAACCAACATAGTATCCAGCACTGGAAAGTCTACATGGACTCCCCCCCCCACCCCCCAATGAAAACACTATCAGTGAAGATTTCACACTAATAACCGCCATGAGAGTAAGACGTTCAGAACCACTGAAGAAGACTCAGTCAGAATGACTACAGAAGCACAAATTGAAAAACAGGAAGTCAAAATGAATCATTGAAACAACTTGTACAGCAAAGTCCACTTCCTGAACCAGCATGAAAACAAATAATCTCTCCCAGTCTCAGGGTCATGAGTAAACATGGTTGTGCTTTTGGGTTTTACACAGAATCAGGGCGCACAGTGTGCTGGAGAAATGGCTCACCGTCCGCGTCCTCCTTACCGGCCGCAGGTTCCGGTGCCTTCTTCAGTATGCAGGCCACAGCTGGAAGACGGAGGTTATATCTTAGGGACTGATCTGCGCTTAAGGAAACAGATCCCTCACCGTAACACGACTCACCTCCTGTCTGAACCCTGCATGATGACTGACAACACAGCGCATCACACCCTGTGTGCTACGGCCGCGTCTCCAGCATCACTCGCTCACACTTACAGATGAATTAAACCACTCTGTTGTCGTCTGTCAGCAAAACTCATGGTTTCTGGGTTCTAAACAGGTTAAGATGTGAGCTGAAAGCCAGGGGCCTTGAGCCGGGCTCCTGCTGAGTGTGTGTGTGTGTGTGTGTGTGTGTGTGTGAGTGTGAGAGAGAGAGAACAGGATCAGGTGTGATGGGACGGGGGTACAGGGGGTAGGTATGCAGGGGTCAGGACGGGGCAGTTGGGCTGTGGGTCGTACATACATATTAAGTCCATGACCTCCCGGGTGACCAGTCGCACCAGCTGCTCCTCCAGCATCTCCTGAGTGACCTGCTGCTCCTCACAGACCTCGTCCTCCTGCGCCCCGCTGGGGGGAGAGAGGGGGCACCGAGCCCCAGGCCCTTACTGCAGTACTGTACCAGTGCTGTTACATACACACACGTGTACACACACACACACATATATATATACAACCATGCACACACACACACATGTACACACTCACACGCACGTGTACACACATATATATATACAACCATGCACACACACACACGTTCTCTCTCTCTCTCTCTCTCTCTCTCTCTCTCTCTCTCTCTCTCTCTCTCTCTCTCTCTCTCTCTCTCTCTCTCTCTCTCTCTCTCTCTCTCTCTCTCTCTCTCTCTCTCTCTCTCTCTCTCTCTCTCTCTCTCAAGGCAGTTCAGCAGCTCTTACCACAGTGTGCCTTTCTGGTTAATGATCTGCCACCTCTGGCTCAGTCTCTGCAGAAGAGGGAACCAGAATTACAGCTCATTACAGATACAATCACTGAATTATAGTGCTGTTTACATTACACACACACACACACACACACACACACACACACACACACACACACACACACACACACACACACACACACACACACACACACACACACACACACACACACACACACACACACACTTCACAAAGCCACCTGCAACGCTACAGAACGCAGGTCTATCCACCCGAGTTACGCAGGCAGAAGACCTAATGTCACCCTAATGAGCTACATACAGCATTATTATAGAGATGAGGAGAAACAGATTCAATACGATTAAAGAAATGTCCCCTCATCAGGAGAAAGTAAATGCATCTCTTACATCGCCGGATTCGGTCTTTAACCCTCATTTGGGATTATAATTTCATACA
Organism: Gymnothorax javanicus; assembly: GCA_029692085.1. NCBI lineage: Eukaryota > Metazoa > Chordata > Actinopteri > Anguilliformes > Muraenidae > Gymnothorax > Gymnothorax javanicus. Next base: position 53,605,035 of record CM056208.1, on the reverse strand, counting down.
ACAATATTAACAGCAAAGACTTCAGCTTAACATGAAGATCACAATAAAACACACATCACCACTCTGCCTGCATCTCGCAGTACTTCAGATGCACAACATTCACAGATCTCACTTGTGCTTTTAAATCAGGGCCGTCCACCCCTGTCCTGCCAGGGTCACATGACCCCAACACAGCACGCCTCATTCAAAAGCTAAAGATGACTGAGGTCATGAAACAGCTAATCGACAGAAACAGGGCAGGAATAAACCCAGCAGTGGCTCATCGACCAGCCTAACCGGGGCTCAAGTCACAGTCTCACACCATTCAAACCCAGGTAAGCACTTCGCTCCGTTCTCTCCTGGACTCAAACTCACGCCCTCGGGCCCCGGCTGGGAATCCTGGGCTCCTGATCGGGCCCCTGCCCTCCCGATCCCCTCAGCAGGACACCCCAAAACCACATTACATCATAGTGACGAACATCAGCACCACCCTCTCCACAGCTGCTGGTATCCCACAGTGCCGTTCTGCCGGACAGATGCATGCTGGGAGCCTCACCTGCAGCATGTATGTGAAGAGGGGTCCCAGCAGGGGGCAGAGCAGGCTCTCGTAATACTCCTGAGGACAGGACAGCGTCAGCTGCTTTATAAAGACACGTGAGCGATGCTACGCTAAGGAAACAGCCTTACACTGAGGGAGAGAGGGCTCCAGCCCCCCGGCGCACACCTACGCTTGCACACATGCGCACGCACACACATGCATGGTCGCACACACCCGCACACGCGCACACACACACGCACGCACGCAAGCTAGCACACACACACGCACACGCTCGAACACATGCAATCCCCCTCCTCACAAACCCCCACATGATCCTGGAGACACATCTGAAGGCGGCTGAGAGATTCCTCAACTGAACAGTTCTAAACAGGAAGTGACATCACGGCAGGAAGGATATGAAGCATGGGCCGCAGGCGGTGGTCTGGGACGTTGTCCAGGTTGATGAGGGCAGAGTTAACAATCTTATCGGCCAGCCCATCGATGGTGTAGAAATCCTGCTGTAGGGAGGGGCCCGCGTTCCCGAGGATGTGGAAGCTGGAGAGAGAGAGAGAGAGAGAGAGAGAGGGGCTGAGACGGAGAGAGAGGAGGGCAGACAGAAGGGGGGGCAGGAGACGGGCGATGGAGAGATGAGGCGGAGAGGAGAGGAGAGGCGTCTCTCACCAGTTGTCGTAGAGGGTGCAGAAGAAGCCCTGCATTCGCTCCAGCGTGGTCTTGTACACGGGGGAGTCGTAAATATCGAGCACCGGCTGGGGCAGCCCTGAGCACGACAGGTGACATCATGACATCATCAGGTCTGCAGTGTGTGTTCGCCTTTAAGCGCTCTTACACTCCACAGCACAAGTCACTTACGGCCAAAAGAGTACTTTTATTCAGCTTTTTCGAAGCCAAATTTGGCAAGTATCCCAGAAGTAGGGTGGACTTAACATCTTAGGGTACGATATCACAAGGCTACGGATGTCCTGCTTAAGTACAGTAACATCAGACTTGGCTCCACCATCCAGAAAAACCTGAATCAGAACCACACAGGTTCTTCCTTACCTAGAACCAGGTTCTTCTCAACTTCCATGACCTCGTAGGCCCTGGTGAAAGTTTCGCTCAGTCGGGCCATATTCTCGGGCAGGAAGAGGTTATTATGGGTCCTGGAGGTGAACAGGATCACAGTGACAGGGTCAGGCAGAGGATACAGACTTACAGTGGGGTCACGTCCCCAGCAGGGGCATCAATCTCAAACCCTTTAGCAAAGTTATCTAGTGCTCAACCAAAAATGCAAAAAATGTGAAGTTTTTCTTCATCTATACTGACTATGGGTCCAGAGAGAGCGTCTTATTAAGGCCGAGCGGCATCGAAAAAACATGTCAAATCTCACACAAAACCATCTGCCTTCTTCAGGTCCTCAGGACTGTGGCGGAAACCAAATTTCTTGGGTAAAATACACATCTGAGCCGTTTTTAAAAAAGGTTGAACAATCATTGATCACTGAATTATAATTTTTTCGATCAAGTTCTCTCATTGACTCTTTCATACACTGGCATCCAGCGACAGCGCAACTTCATACTGAAAATATCACAACATGAGCCAGCAGAAGAAAGACCAGGTTGCTAAACCTTCAATAGTCCCGCATTAGACCAACAATAATCCTACGGCTCGGCAGAGCGACTGCAAAGCTGATGCCACACGGGCACATGGACCTCGAGAGGAAATCATGACCGAATTACAGGCTAACTTACCGTTAGCACTGAATACCAGCTGAAATAGGCCACCAAAAACAACAAAATACAGAGAGAGGAGGCTGACGAATCAGAGCTGTGAGGGAACTACAGACGGAGGGAGAGAAACAGGAAGAGAGGGGAAAAACAACAGAGCGCAGGAGTGATGATGCTTTCATCTCGCCCCTGACCCGACCCGTACAAACTCCCATTGGCTCACCAAGCCTCCACGGTTATGGCGGCATCAGCTCCCGCAAGCCCCTGCCTGCTCATTGGTAGGAATGAGAAGGGGTGGGGCAGGGAGCTGGAATAAAAGGCAGTGACCCCTCCCCCCTCTTTGAGGAGCAGAGGGTCGGGAGAGCGGGTGACCTCCGGCGCTGTTCCCCACTGTGACCAGCAGAGAGCAGCGCCGGGGCCCGATGGCGCATCGCGCCTCCACCCACCTGACGAGCGCCAGCAGGTTGGGCAGCAGGGCGAGGATGCGGGCGGTGCAGGGGTTACGGTGGACGGGGGCTCCAAAGGGGGTCTGCCCCACCTCGAATCCTCCAGCCCGGGCTTCCTCCGCGTCAGCAGGCCAGCGAGCGCGTTTCACCACGCCCAGTATGGTGTACACACAGAAGCTGATCTACAGGGAAGGAGGGAGGGAAGGAGAGAGGGATAGAGGGAGGAGGGGGGCGTCAGCGTGATGGACGGGGGGAGCAGTGAGAGGGGAAGGGCGTGGGGTTCAAATGAAAATAAATAAACGGAGGGATATGGAGAGAAAGGAGAGCAGGTTTATAGGAGACGATTCGGGCGAAGCGGCCCACGCACGTGCGTACGGACAGCATGCGGAGGAGAGGTCATGTGATCACAGCTGCAGTCTGACACGCTTCCAGAGTCTAACTCCAGTACAGAAGCGCAAACACACAGTACAGCTGTGGCACCGTAACGGCAGGGAAATGGGCTCGATTCCACACACTCGAACATTCATGATACAGGTTTGGAGCAGGAAGCTTGGAGACCGAACTGAAAAACTCCACACTTACAGTTTCCAAAACACACATTCAGCTTAATCCTCGACTGCATTCAAATTTCAAGGGAAAATCTCCATACAAAAATCTGCTTAGTCAAGGATTACGCTGAACCCAAGCCTGTGAAGCCGCCCAAAGAGTACGCCTCCGAGACCGTGGAGATCCCCCACGAACTCAGAGGAGCCCCCTGGATTCGACCTTCCGAGCCCCGACTGGCAGGATATCCGATGCGATGGCGCATGGACCGGGCTGCTCACCCTTGACCTGTTGATCCCACTGTGGTCCTCAGCAATGGGGTCAATGTTCGTCTGGTCAGCCCCAACATAGGCCAAAAACTGTGCGGGGTCCCACAGCACCCTGGGAAATAAAGTGAGCGAGCTGAGGTCAGTGGACTGTGGAACGACACAGGACCACAACACACATGGAATAAAAAGGACGAGGCGAATATTCGATGCATCATAACCACCCAACAGCTGTAATCACCTCTCAACCAAATACGGCTTCGTCAAATGCAGCTTCTGTACTCAAACCTGTGGAGCTTCAGGGCCATTTTAAATTCTATTGGAGATCCCAAGGTTTCCAACAATCCCAAACTTGTCCTGCTGAATCGCAGGGAAATGTGTGTAAAATGAGGCATAAAGCCTAGATATTTTCCATTTGATGTAATGCTGTAGCTATAAAAACATGGCGCCCTGGGTTTGAATATTTCTCTCAATATAAGCGTGACGTAGCTTTAGTGAAGCGCAACAACCAGCAGATACTGAATACTGTAAAACATTATCCTACATTGCGAAAAATTGCATTTTCTGACTTTGAACCTACTAAAGGGAAAACTTAAGTGAAAAGTTAAGAGTTTAAGGGGTTAATCCTCATAGCTCCGGGATGGGGGGTGCAGGGCAGGGCGCAGCCGGGCGGGGTCTGCACTCGATGGGGCGGGCCGTACCGCGTGATCTCCTCGGACTGCCAGCGAGCCGACACAGGGGCCGTCAGCTCCTCCAGGAAGGCCTGCTGCTTGGCGTAATCCTTAAACTGGTTACTGATGAGCACCAGCGCCTCCATCAGCGCACACTTCTCCATCTGCGTCAGCAGCAGCTCGTTGGCGAACAGGCTCTTCACATGGGTGTACAGCATGTCGAAGCAAGGCTGGGGACGGGACAAACATACGGCCCGTTACCCTCCCAAACCAGCGGAGCCTCGTCACTAATGCAAGAGCACACAACAGGCCACAGGAGATACACTAACTGCACTTTTAAACTGAAATGACTCCAACACTATGAAACTGTAGTACAATTTTCTGAAATACGATGATATAAAAAAAATCCAGCCATAAATAAATACAGGCAATTGGGGCTTGTTTCTTTTTCCGAAGTAGGTTTTTGCTGGTGTCTGTGCTCGTCTTCACAAGTAACCATCACAGGGTTTCCTCCAGGATTTTTTGAAACTGTGGCGGAGGGCTTCAGCGTCGGGTCAAAATTCAGCATTATCAGGTGCGGCCAGTTTTCATTAATCAGCACGTAGGCGATGTAATAATTGAAGTCTATGTGCACGGAGGTTCATCAGTTTCACATGCGTCACGGTGGATTTCACATATAATATGAAAACCAATTATGACTCCGGACTCCGGAATTGGAATTAAATAATCATGAAGATACACTTAGGTAGAGCAGGATGTGCTCACAGCAAACACAAGCTAACATCGTAGTTTATCGTTTTGCAAAGTGAACAAAATATTTTTTTCTCTAATCGATGCACACAATGCATTAAGAAGAAAACAGCGAGTTTTAGTGCCGATGGCTAATTTTTATTCACTGGAAAACGTGTTCATCAGGCAAAATGATTGACAGCAGGTCAAGAATTATTAGCGCTCATTTTAACAGGAGAACTGGCGACGCCTGATTGTCTTTAGGATTTTTGGAGTTTATGTAAAATCATTTTATATAGGCGTGGCGGCTTTTATTTTGCTGTGGCGGTGCGCCACGATCAATTACATGTAGCAGAAACCCTGCTTCACCAGCGAACACCACGCAGATACTGGTACCCAGGAGTGAAGGTGCGAACAAGACTTCACTCAGCAATTCACCGATGTTTTAACGTCAATACTGCCCACCGACAGGAATTTCCTACCTAAAGGCATAGAGTCAGTATGAAGAATTAAACTGCAGTCATGTGCAGCGGACAGACTTTGGGGTGAGGATTTTCACTGATGGTGTTGCAAAATGGATGTTATTTCAAGAAAACAGTTTCCAACCTTCGGCATCATGATCTTTATGAAATCAGTACTGTGCTGCTGGACAAGCCTGACCTGACTGGTAATTCAGAAGAGGACAGAAAACCCCTCCCCAACCGGCCCGTTAAACAGCAAAACAAAGCTACATTTAGGGAAAGGATCTCCAAGAAACATCTAGAATCACCCCTGACCCTTCAACCCAGTTCTCCACACAGCAGCTCACGTTACCCACCAGAATGAACTGCGGATAGTCTCGACACATCTTGATGATGGAAGAGCAGGCGTGTCTTCGAACATTCTTCACAGAGCGGGTCCTGGGGGCCTGCCAAACAGCCAATCACAGGCCAGCTTAGAGGAGGGCCCCTCGAACAGGAGCCAATGGAAGGAGTAAAGAAGAGAACAAACCCTCACCTTGCTCTCCTCTACGACCTCAAAGGTGATGGAGCCAAAGAGCTGAGAACAGAAGGGAGATGCGCATTGAGAAGACCATCTTATCCACAAAGCCTCCTTCTTTAAGAATTAGCATAGCGTAGCCATTAGTACTAACATGTCATCAATGACCACCCCAAATTTTTTAGTCCAACAGGGACCAAGTCCTAATTGAAAAGCCAGGTCTTCCTTCATGAAGCCTCCATCAGGAACAGAGGACCTGAAATGGTGAACCGCTGTACTCAAGGAGCCAGAGTCAAAGTTCTCGTTTCTGCTTATTTTCAGGTCTTTTTGAGAGATTCACCTCACTTACCATCCAAATCAACAGTAACTTTACAGTAAAAATACAAAGTCCCCCCAAAAAATGTATAAAATCTGTTTTTCCTTGATCCAAGGCAGCCACAATCCCATTTTGTGAAGCCACTTAAGTTATTTGATCAACTAAGACATAATTTGTGGACGAATCAGAAGCGAGCTGGATCACTGCATCTGAAGCGTTTAGTCCTTGTTCTCAGACTCGGCCGCTGAACTGTACAAAATGGTGGCGCTGGGAAACTGGCCATCCGTGCGCCTGAATGCTTTTTATCAAAGCCGAGAGTGACGTCACAGTGATGCGGTCCCTTCATTTCCTACCCTCTCAGCCTGAGCCGTCCCACCTCACCTTGTAGAGCACCTGCGGCAGGTATTGGGGTCTGTGGGTGACGAAGGGGAAGAGCGAGGAGACGTTGGTCAGCACGCAGGACAGGATGAGGGGGTCTCGAGTCTCGTAGGTCAGCACCGCCTGCAGAAGCTCGATCCCCTGATCGATGGGAAGTTTCTAAAGCCGCAAAAAGACGAGGATCACCATCCGCCCCAGCTGCGCACTTTACACAGTTCAACTTTAACTACAATACACACGCTACGGCAAAACGTCAAAAACACCTGAACCAATTAAATGTAGAAGTGATACGGTTCCTCCCTCAGAGGTGTCAACAAATCAGTGGAAACTGAACCCGTTTCTCGAGATTGACAACCCAACAAAGCACATCTCGTGCAAAATGAGACTGGAGTGCACCTGCAGGACAGCACATCGCCTGGTTCCGCAGTCCGTAAAGCTCTGGACAGACAGACTCACCTCCTTATCCATGGTCTTGAAGAGCTGCCCCACCACACTCTCGGCGAAGAAGGTGATGGCGTCCCACTGCACTGCGGAGGGGGACAGAACCGAGCACAGTCCCTCGGCCGTCTTCGCTGCAGCACAGGTGCACAAGTACACATCATCAGTGCATGTGGCTAGCACATATCACACGTGCTAATCATTAGTGCATCCTGCTAGCACATGTCACATGTCCATATCACTAGCCCACATAACAAGCACATATCATTATCACATACTGCGAGAACACATCACAAGCACATATCATGAGCAAGTACTCTGAGCACACACCGCATACCATTAGCACATACTGCTAGCACATTTCAGAAGAACATACCATTAGAGCAAACTGCTAGCACATTTCACGGGTACAGATAATTAGCATATCTTCCAAATGTAGATCATAAGCTCATATCGAGAGGATGTAATTTATTGAAGCACATGGGACAATTTTTCCTCAACATTTGACCCATCCTAGTACCTCAGGAGCAGTGACGGCCGCAGCGCAGCACCGAGGGACAAACTCCAGTTCTAAAGTCGGTTCACTGCTCAGGGGCACTGGCACGAGTGTCACGACAGAACAGTTTTTTCAGGGTGGGGGAACCCGGAGAACCCAAAGATAATCTGCGCAAAAACCGGTTAAACATGTGAACTCTATGCAAAGAGATCCTGGACAATCGGTCCGACCCAAAACCTCTGCTGAGGCGACGGCAGTAAGCGCTGCACCACCCTGCAGCCACAGTTAGCATCATTAGTATCATTAGCTGGCATTTATTGGAAATATCAATGAAACACGTCACTTGAAACCACAGGCCAGTCTCGTCACTAAAGGGGAGCTGTAGTTACACTGTTCCCGAAAACGATGCTCTGCGTTTGGAACGAAAGTAATCGAATGCAAAATCAGGACCGCAGATTTGGGTGGGGGAACCCCTCTGCGACCCAGTCAAAGGCTCTGCTGCCTCAGGTGCTGAGCGGAGCCTTACTGAACCCACAGGGACTCCCCCTGCGCCCCGCCTCATCCCCACGAAACCAACCACATCCGCATGAGCAGACAACCATGAAGACGCCTGTCGCTACGGTGACCGCCTCCTCTGATGTGGTTCAACCCCACCAATCAGAATTCCCCACTTTCAGAAATGAGTTGATAAATTAAACCCATCCTGTCCTGCTCGGTCTCACACGCCGAACAGTGAACCCGACGCCAGGGGGACTGAACTCGGACTCAGAAAGGTCTGAACAGCAAAACCCCCGTAATCCGAATCAAGGGCCATTTTTACAGCTCATTTTCAGGTCTTGTAGACGGATGAGACCCCATTTCCCAACCAAGTCAATGAAAACTTTACCATAAAACACAATGAATTATTTAATCCCCCACAAAAAAAGCTTATTTTTCCAACAAAGGCAGCCGTGTTCCCAGGTGTCAGCTGGTCATTATCACACACACACCAGTCCCTTCAGCTGCTCATTATTACACACACCAGTCCCTTCAGCTGCTCATTATCACACACACCAGTCCCTTCAGCTGCTCATTACACACACCAGTCCCTTCAGCTGCTCATTATTACACACACCAGTCCCTTCAGCTGCTCATTATTACACACACCAGTCCCTTCAGCTGCTCATCATTACACACACCAGTCCCTTCAGCTGCTCATTATCACACACACCAGTCCCTTCAGCTGCTCATTATACACACACACCAGTCCCTTCTTCAGCTGCTCACTACACACACCAGTCCCTTCAGCTGCTCATTACACACACACCAGTCCTTCAGCTGCTCATTATTACACACACCAGTCCCTTCAGCTGCTCATTATTACACACACCAGTCCCTTCAGCTGCTCACCAGTCCCTTCACACACACCAGTCCCTTCAGCTGCTCATTAACACACCAGTCCCTTCAGCTGCTCATTATTACACACACCAGTCCCTTCAGCTGCTCATTATTACACACAGTCCTTCAGCTGCTCATTATTACACACACCAGTCCCTTCAGCTGCTCATTATCACACACACCAGTCCCTTCAGCTGCTCATTATCACACACACCAGTCCCTTCAGCTGCTCATTTATCACACACACCAGTCCTTCAGCTGCTCATTATACACACACACCAGTCCCTTCAGCTCCCTTCAGCTGCTCATCACACACACCAGTCCCTTCAGCTGGTCATTATTACACACACACCAGTCCCTTCAGCTGCTCATTATTACACACACCAGTCCCTTCAGCTGCTCATTATCACACACACACCAGTCCCTTCAGCTGCTCATTATCACACACACCAGTCCCTTCAGCTGCTCATTATTACACACACCAGTCCCTTCAGCTGCTCATTATCACACACACCAGTCCCTTCAGCTGCTCATTATCACACACCAGTCCCTTCAGCTGCTCATTATTACACACACCAGTCCCTTCAGCTGCTCATTATCACACACACCAGTCCCTTCAGCTGCTCATTATCACACACACCAGTCCCTTCAGCTGCTCATTATCACACACACACCAGTCCCTTCAGCTGCTCATTATTACACACACCAGTCCTTCAGCTGCTCATTATTACACACACCAGTCCCTTCAGCTGCTCATTATCACACACACCAGTCCCTTCAGCTGCTCATTATCACACACACCAGTCCCTTCAGCTGCTCATTATTACACACACCATGCCCTTCAGCTGCTCATACACACACACACACACACCAGTCCCTTCAGCTGCTCATTATTACACACACCAGTCCCTTCAGCTGCTCATTATCACACACACCAGTCCCTTCAGCTGCTCATTATCACACACTTCAGCTGCTCATTATTACACACACCAGTCCCTTCAGCTGCTCATTATTACACACTTCAGCTGCTCATTATCACACACACCAGTCCCTTCAGCTGCTCATTAACACACACACACACACACACACACACACCAGTCCCTTCAGCTGCTCATTATTACACACACCAGTCCCTTCAGCTGCTCATTATTACACACACCAGTCCCTTCAGCTGCTCATTATTACACACACCAGTCCCTTCAGCTGCTCATTATTACACACACCAGTCCCTTCAGCTGCTCATTATCACACACACCAGTCCCTTCAGCTGCTCATTATTACACAGTCCCTTCAGCTGCTCATTATTACACACACCAGTCCTTCAGCTGCCATTCCCAGTCCTTCAGCTGCTCATTATTACACACACCAGTCCCTTCAGCTGCTCATTATCACACACACAGTCCCTTCAGTACACACCTTCCCTTGCTCATTATTACACACACCAGTCCCTTCAGCTGCTCATTATTACACACACCAGTCCCTTCAGCTGCTCATTATCACACACACCAGTCCCTTCAGCTGCTCATTATCACACACACCAGTCCCTTCAGCTGCTCATTATCACACACACCAGTCCCTTCAGCTGCTCATTATTACACACACCAGTCCCTTCAGCTGCTCATTATCACACACACCAGTCCCCTTCAGCTGCTGCTTATTACACACACACCAGTCCCTTCAGCTGCTCATTATCACACACACCAGTCCCTTCAGCTGCTCATTATCACACACACCAGTCCCTTCAGCTGCTCATTATTACACACTTCAGCTGCTCATTATTACACACACCAGTCCCTTCAGCTGCTCATTATTACACACACCAGTCCCTTCAGCTGCTCATTATTACACACACACCAGTCCCTTCAGCTGCTCATTATTACACACACCAGTCCCTTCAGCTGCTCATTATTACACACACCAGTCCCTTCAGCTGCTCATTATCACACACACCAGTCCCTTCAGCTGCTCATTATCACACACACCAGTCCCTTCAGCTGCTCATTATCACACACACCAGTCCCTTCAGCTGCTCATTATCACACACACCAGTCCCTTCAGCTGCTCATTATCACACACACCAGTCCCTTCAGCTGCTCATTATCACACACACCAGTCCCTTCAGCTGCTCATTATCACACACACCAGTCCCTTCAGCTGCTCATTATTACACACTAGGGATGTGAATCTCCACCACTGAGCCGATTCGATACGCATCTCGATACGCTACCAGCGATACGATACATTAACGATACAGTGAAGCCCCTTGCTGATACGATGCGATACGATTCACCCTTGTTCACGATTAGATGAGATTCCGTTGATACGATTCGATTCAGCACTATGCAAATAATTTATAAGCCCACATTTGGTTTCTTACCTCACCAGCACAATTATTCTTTCCTCTCTCTTTCCTTGTCAGGGATGTATTCAATACTTGATTGTTTTCTATTACCCAAACCAATAAATTCAATAAAATAAAATAAAAATGCAATTCAATATGGTACAGACAGAGGAAGACGCAATTTATTTCTTATCAGCACCATAACAAACAACGTGATTTTCTTCCTGAAATTTTCTTTTTGGCTTCTTAAAAAAACAGACCACTGATACTCAGTCCTTTCACAAGAAAAAAAAACAACAGACTACTCACAACTAGTACTAGTATAGTGTCATCGGTCTGTAAATTTTACAACACTTAGGTATAAAACTGTCCTCCATTAATTAAATTATATTTTACAATTCTTCATATTATAAACTAACGAAATTCGTTACGGCAAGTAGTTTGGTGCTTTCATAGCCATGGTTTTGAGCTCAGATAGAGTCCATAATCTGCTCGCATTCAGACGCTGCGGGTGGTGGCGACGCGGTGTGTGCGGTGTCAGACTGCCCGGCTAAATAAAGTCAGCGATCACTCAAAGTTAAAAGGCGAAGTTATAAAACGCATCCACTCACTGGGTGGGAGGTTTCAGATGGATTCAGGAGATTTTTCTTAATTCAATGAGAGTCCCATTTCACTAAAGCCCGCTGCATCTCTGTCTGAAGTGTTTTGCATAAAGTATGAATCCAGTGTTCTTGTAGTTTTGAGCTTTCACCTGGACTTTTTGTCTGAGATTTTAAATGTTGCAGTGAGCCGACTGTTGAGCCTCAGTCTTGGCGAGATTTGATCCCTCCCTCAGACAGCGCCAGCGCGTCCTCGTTATTAAATATTTTGAAGTAGGCTATTATGAAGTATTTCCCTCAGAGCTGATGTCAAAAATCGTGTTGTGGTAGTCTAATTCAGATTATAGACCCACAAGTTACTTAACTAACTGCGTTAACGGTCAGAAGTGTTTGAATTCAGGGCGATTTTGTGATTGTTAATCAATTAAGGCCGATGTTAATCGCACTTATGACCACAGTTTGTGGCCAATGCTGAATTTTTTTCTTGGCCACACTTACTACGCTCGCCAGTTGATGACCATTCCAGTTTTTAGAAAGTACCGCTTAAAATAGCCTACGTTTGGCCAAGAAAAAAAAAATTTTACCTTTGGACACACTTATTTTAAGTGTCCCTTCAGTTGGAGCAATGTGCATCTTGGCCTCATTTATAAGTCAGCGTCTACAGCGCTTAATTTCGATCAATTTTTTTGTGCTTGGACGCATTTAAATAAGTGTGAATAGTCAGTCTAATTACACACACACCCAGTCCCTTTCGATTAAGTTCTTCCTAGTTGAATATGTTACAGTAAAAATACAATATTCTCTTCCCCTGCATCGGACCAGTCCTTCAGCATCAATTACACACACCATACACTCACCAGCTGTTCCGCCTGCATTTATTACACACACACACAGCTGTTGAATATACTACACACACCAGTCCCTTTTATTAGAAAGTAAAACCAGTCCCTATATATTTTCTAAATATATTCCATTATCTTATGAATATTTTTTAAATGCTTTTTACACACACCAGTTTCTCGTTTTTCTATTTCCAGGAAACGGGAAACCAGTTTCAGGAGGTTAAATTCAGCTGAATCCTGTTTCAGCGGGATCAAACACCACCATTCAGGCTGCAGTCTCGGAAACACCAGTCTAGCTGGTCATTATTACACACACCAGCTTCAGGAATAAAAGTCCCTTCAAATAATCCTGTAAACCACATATTTTACCGATACACACCAGTCCGTTAGCTGCGATACATTATTACACACACCAGTCGAATCAGCTGGCATTTGTGAGCCGATACACACACAAGTCCCTTCCGATGCATTACACACACCATTCAGCTGCTTTTATCACACCACCAGTCCCTTCAGCTGCTCGCACTACACACACCAGTCCCTTCAGCTGCCATTATTACACACACCACCAGCTGCCATTATTACACACACCAGTCCCTTCAGCTGCTCATTATCACACACACCAGTCCCTTCAGCTGCTCATTATTACACACACCAGTCCCTTCAGCTGCTCATTATTACACACACCAGTCCCTTCAGCTGCTCATTATTACACACACCAGTCCCTTCAGCTGCTCATTATTACACACACCAGTCCCTTCAGCTGCTCATTACACACACCAGTCCCTTCAGCTGCTCATTATCACACACACCAGTCCCTTCAGCTGCTCATTATTACACACACCAGTCCCTTCAGCTGCTCATTATCACACACACCAGTCCCTTCAGCTGCTCATTATCACACACACCAGTCCCTTCAGCTGCTCATTATCACACACACCAGTCCCTTCAGCTGCTTCATTATCACACACACCAGTCCTTCAGCTGTCATTATCACACACACACCAGTCCCTTCAGCTGGTCTGCTCATTACACACACACCAGTCCCTTCAGCTGCTCATTATCACACACACAGTCCCTTCAGCTGCTCATTATTACCACACCAGTCCCTTCAGCTGCTCATTATCACACACACCAGTCCCTTCAGCTGCTCATTATCACACACACCAGTCCCTTCAGCTGCTCATTATCACACACACCAGTCCCTTCAGCTGCTCATTATCACACACACCAGTCCCCAGTCCCTTCAGTCCCTGCTCATTATCACACACACACCAGTCCCCTTCAGCTGGTCATCATTATTACACACACCAGTCCCTTCAGCTGCTCATCATTACACACACAGTCCCTTCAGCTCACACACACCAGTCCCTTCAGCTGCTCATTATCACACACACCACACCAGTCCCTTACACACACCAGTCCCTGCTCATTATTACACACACCAGTCCCTTCAGCTGCTCATTATTACACACACCAGTCCCTTCAGCTGCTCATTATCACACACACCAGTCCCTTCAGCTGGTCATTATTACACACACCAGTCCCTTCAGCTGCTCATTATTACACACACCAGTCCCCTTCAGTGATCTGTGTCTCTAACAGCTCCAGGCCAGGATAGCTGGTGTCTGTTCAAAACCATCTGATTATTAGACCACACTTTTCATTTCTTATTTTGCGCTGAACCAATGACTCTGAAGGAACAGCTTTTCCCTGATTGGGCGAAATTAAGATTCCAATTTCATTTTTTTTTTTCTTTTCATCAGATCACTTCCTGTTCACAGACCCAGTGCACATGCTCAGGTGCCAAAAGAACCCCTCTAGCCAAACGCTGCAGCCTCCACCAATGGGCTTCCAGCGCCATCTCCCACAGGACTCTGCAGAGCCGGTCAGACGATGGCGTCTCCCTGGGCCCGAGACTCACAGCTGGTGGTGCCCACATCGATGGGAGCGCTGATCTGGAACCGCAGCCCCTCCCCCGCGATCTGAAAGGCCTCGAGAGGGATGATTCTGCAGGCGCTGCGGACGACCTCGCCCTGCTGCGCCCGGAAACCTGGACAGGAGGGAGCGCCATGTGACACAAGGGTTAGGGCACAGGCTGTGTGTGAGCGCAGGCCTGCAACCCGATCAAACACTTCCGCATAGTCACACACCAGAGACTCCAGGGGCAGAATCACGTTACTGCAGGACTGGAACAAAGACCTGTATCCACACCAACACTTCCTGGGTCGGTTTGATAACCCTCTGCGTGAGAGTACTGGGTTTGCAGAAGGTGATATGAGTCACACCCGTGACAGGCAGTGCCAGTCCAATGCAAACTTCAGCCTCACAGAACCATTAACTGACAGAAACACTGAGCACAGTAGTATTACTTTGTTCCTTAGTACTTGAAATTTTCTTTAATACAATCGGTGCCAGTATCATTAGCTTATACAGCTTACTTCAGTGCATAAAATCAACAACCTTCAAAATATGATCAAGGTCAAACTAATCACTCCAGAGCAAGCCACAGCTGTGGCATTGGAGATACCTGAAGTTCACATTCAGCTCAGCTGACAGTTTGGCCCATGATTCTCAGTGTAAACACTGGCCCAGGGTGCAATATATACGACTGTCAGCCCAATGGAAGGTAGTGCGATGTTAAAGACGAAAATCGATGAGAGAGCACTCACTGTTGAAGAAGGAGTTGAAGTCTTCGTTGTTGTCAAAGTCCATCCGCGAGTACTCACAGCTTGGGCTGTCATGTTTGGACGGGAACCCAGTCTGTGATGAAGATGAAGATAAAAGTGTTGGGTCAGAATGTGCAGCTCCATGTATTCAATCACAGAAGTGCTCTACAGAGGAAACATACACAGGAGACACAAGGACAGAAGTGCTCTGCACAGGAAACACACACAGGAGACACAAGGGCAGAAGTGCGCTGCAGAGGAAACACAAGCACAGAAGTGCTCTACATAGGAAACACAAGGACAGAAGTGCTCTGCACAAGAAACACAAGGGAGACATTCCGTGTCAATTGGACTAACCTTCCCGGATGACCATCTCCAAATTTCTTCCTACTTTGATATATCATTTATCAATGTATCTGAAGTACTCTCCCCAAATATTTAATCAATTGTCCAAAAATGGTGTTGTGGTAGATATTCCACATAGTCCTCGAAGTTCCAGGCCTTTAAGTGACAGGGGGTCTGCGCCCTGAGCAAATCCTTATTTCTGGGACATTTCGAGGGGGCTACTGAGAAATCAAAAAAAAGTGGTACAGATCTAAGGACAAAAGTAGTACTACTTATAGAGACCAGGGAGAAAAATATAAAATCATACCCCTTGTGACATGGGCTGATGCACCGAGGCTCGGAAAAACGGGCCTATAAAAAAAAAATAATAATAAATCAATGGGCCATAACAAATTTTAAATAATTAAAAATTTGTCAAAATTAGAATTCTATCTCCAGCAACTAAATCTTTGGGCTACTACTGTAAAGGACAGATATGGAGCTTGTATGGGCATAACAGTTATTCCTTAAAACACCATACAGGTGGTGCCACTGGTACAAAAAACACAAGTGAAATAGCCTCATTTCGGGCACATTAAACACATGGACTTTTATCGATTTGCAATATTTTTTCCCTGAAAGACTACAGGATTGAATGTGGTTCCTAAGGTGTTTCTATTTCTTTCTGGGTGAAATAATTTAATCAAAAGGTATTTTGTCTATCAAAAAGCTTGCTACATCAGGACATGGACCACCTTAGGATACAGTTGTAATCAGTGTTAGAAGTACTAAAATAGGTACCAGGGACATGTTGATACCCACTCAAATATATCTGAATAAAAAACATCATGGGCTGGCACCATATTTTGGCACAAATATAAGCTCCAATGTGACTGGATCTGTGTCAACTCAACCAGACCCCCAGATGACCATCTTGGATTTCCTTCTAACTCAGGAATAAGATTTACCAATGTATCTGAAGTACTCTCCCCAAATACGCCATATTTTTACATTCATCATAATAACAGCTAACAGGACTATTGGGATGAAAATAGGTCATGAGGTTCAATACAATGAGACACAAGTCAAAGTCTGTAAAGTCATACTGTACCTGAATTTCAGTAGAGATTGTACTGCTCAAAGTGTCAAATTGTTTTGAACTCATTGGACTGAAAGTAGTTCCTTCCTGTGTTGGTAGTGGGTAGTGTAATTACACATAGAGATCACCCTTTGGGATCCACCAGATATCCTCCCTGACAGGAACCTGAAGGATTTTGTTGGACCTCTGGGTGACAAATTTGATGCTATAGACCTCATTGTCTGTACAAAATTCCAGAACCATTCCAATTTGACAGTGTCCATCATATGCACAAAATACTGTCCAGGACAGTGATTGTCTTACAGTGTGACAACACATGTTCCATTGTAATGTTATCATCAGTGGAGAACACATGAGGACTCTGTTGGCTCTGAGATGTAAAACACTATCTGTACCATATAGCTTTTTTTTTTTTTTTTTTTGATGAGTGACCAACTAGAGAGTGGTTGAAGTCATAGTTTAGTTCTGATTCATTCTTCTTTCATCCAATATTTTAATATCTGGACCAGTATTCCAATCAGTGTCTAAATCTGTTAATTGAACCTCCCTGTTTTAACAGGTCATTATAGTCATTTGTTGTAGAAAAAAGAAAATCCACAGGAATCTGGTCACATAGGTGAGTCTTAATATGGATTGATGAGGGATATGTGGATTTTCACTGATTACAGCTGTATGCTAAGGTGTCATGTGGGAAATGATAGGTGCTTAAAATGATAGACAAAATACAAGACTTTTGACAAATTATTTCACCCAGCAAAAACAAGGAACAGGAGTGCACATTCAATCTAAAGCTTAAAAAGTCTTTCACAAGAAAAAAAATACAAATCGACAAAAGTTGAGCTACGTGGACTTAACAAATGAGGACACTTAATTGGCTCTGACAAGAAACACCAGTGGCTCTCCTGTATGGTGCTCTACAAGGAATGAAACAGAAAGAAACAAGGAGATGGTCATCCGGGAAAGTTAGTCCAATTGACACGGAATGTCTCAAGGACAGAAATGCTCTACACGGGAAACACAGGGACAGAAGTGCTCTACACAGGAAACACAGGGACAGAAGTGCTCTACACAGGAAACACAGGGACAGAAGTGCTCTACACAGGAAACACAAGGACAGAAGTGCTCTGCAAAGGAAACACAAGGACAGAAGTGCTCTACACAAGAAACACAAGGACAGAAGTGCTCTACACAAGAAACACAAGGACAAAAGAGCTCTACACAAGAAACACAAGGACAGAAGTGCTCTACACAAGAAACACAAGGACAAAAAAGCTCTACACAAGAAACACAAGGACAGAAGTGCTCTACACAAGAAACACAAGGACAAAAGAGCTCTACACAAGAAACACAAGGACAAAAGAGCTCTACACAAGAAACACAAGGACAAAAAAGCTCTACACAAGAAACACAAGGACAAAAGTGCTCTACACAAGAAACACAAGGACAAAAGAGCTCTACACAAGAAACACAAGGACAGAAGTGCTCTACACAAGAAACACAAGGACAAAAGAGCTCTACACAAGAAACACAAGGACAGAAGTGCTCTACACAAGAAACACAAGGACAAAAGAGCTCTACACAAGAAACACAAGGACAAAAAAGCTCTACACAAGAAACACAAGGACAGAAGTGCTCTACACAAGAAACACAAGGACAGAAGTGCTCTACACAAGAAACACAAGGACAAAAGTGCTCTACACAAGAAACACAAGGACAAAAGTGCTCTACACAAGAAACACAAGGACAGAAGTGCTCTACACAAGAAACACAAGGACAGAAGTGCTCTACACAAGAAACACAAGGACAAAAGTGCTCTACACAAGAAACACAAGGACAAAAGTGCTCTACACAAGAAACACAAGGACAAAAGTGCTCTACACAAGAAACACAAGGACAAAAGTGCTCTCAAGAAACACAAGGACAAACACACAGGAAACACAAGGACAAAAATGCTCTACACAAGAAACACAAGGACAAAGAGCTCTACACAAGAAACACAAGGACAAAAGTGCTCTACACAAGAAACACAAGGACAGAAGTGCTCTACAAGAAACACAAGGACAGAAGTGCTCTACACAAGAAACACAAGGACAGAAGTGCTCTACACAAGAAACACAAGGACAGAAGTGCTCTACACAGGAAACACAAGGACAAAAGTGCTCTACACAAGAAACACAAGGACAGAAGTGCTCTACACAAGAAACACAAGGACAGAAGTGCTCTACACAAGAAACACAAGGACAGAAGTGCTCTACACAGGAAAACAAGGACAAGGACAGAAACACAAGGACTCTGCTCTACAAGAAACACAAGGACAGAAGTGCTCTACACAAGAAACACAAGGACAGCTCTACACAAGGACAAAAGAGCTCTACACAAGAAAGGACAGAAGTGCTCTACACAGGAAACACAAGGACAGAAGTGCTCTGAAACACAAGGACAAAAACACAAGGACAAGGACAAAAGTGCTCTACACAAGAAACACAAGGACAGAAGTGCTCTACACAGGAAACACAAGGACAGAAGTGTTCTACACAGGAAACACAAGGACAGAAGTGCTCTGCACAAGAAACACAAGGACAGAAGTGCTCTACACAAGAAACACAAGGACAGAAGTGCTCTACACGGGAAACACAAGGACAGAAGTGCTCTACACAAGAAACACAAGGACAGAAGTGCTCTACACAAGAAACACAAGGACAGAAGTGCTCTACACAAGAAACACAAGGACAGAAGTGAAACGGGAAACAAGGACAGAAGTGTTCTCTACAAGGAAGAAACACAAGGACAGAAGTGCTCTACACGGGAAACACAAGGACAGAAGTGCTCTACACAAGAAACACAAGGACAGAAGTGCTCTACACAAGAAACACAAGGACAGAAGTGCTCTACACAAGAAACACAAGGACAAAAGTGCTCTACACGGGAAACACAAGGACAGAAGTGCTCTACACAGGAAACACAAGGACAGAAGTGTTCTACACAGGAAACACAAGGACAGAAGTGCTCTACACAGGAAACACAAGGACAGAAGTGCTCTACACAAGAAACACAAGGACAAAAAACACATGGGACAAGGACAGAAGTGCTCTACACAGGAAACACAAGGACAGAAGTGCTCTACACAAGAAACACAAGGACAGAAGTGCTCTACATGGGAAACACAAGGACAGAAGTGCTCTACACAGGAAACACAAGGACAGAAGTGCTCTACACAAGAAACACAAGGACAAGAAACACAAGGACAGAAGTGCTCTACACAAGAAACACAAGGACAGAAGTGCGCTCTACACAAGAAACACAAGGACAGAAGTGCTCTACACGGGAAACACAAGGACAGAAGTGCTCTACACAAGAAACACAAGGACAGAAGTGCTCTACACAAGAAACACAAGGACAGAAGTGCTCTGCACAGGAAACACACGGATACCTTCACCAGGTTACTCAGAGTGGCCTTCAGATACTGGACCGTCATCTTCACCACCACTGGGTCCTTGGATAGAATTTCATGTCTGAATAAGGCAGCCCAAGAGATCTGGGTGGATGACCTTAGAAACTGAGAGGAGTCAAAGGGTCACAGGTGAAGCATTTCAAGACACAGAAACAATAAATGCATCTAAAAATAAAGCAGCACCCACGGCCCTGAAGCTCACTGGCAGGACATGAAATTAGATGTATATACAGTGGGGTACAAAAATTTGGGCACCCCTGGTTTAAATATCTGTTACAATTAATCTCCAAGTGATTGAAAGTAAACCTGAACACTAAATGGTACAAAGTTAAACATGACACATTTCATCACATTTTAAAGCAAGAATGATTTTTATTTTTAACTTTTTACAGTTTCAAAATAATAAAACAAAAGTTTGGGAACCCTGTCAGCTAGTACTTTGTGACTACTCCTCGGGCAGCTATAACAGCTTGCAAACGCTTCCTGTAGCCACCTAAGAGTCTTTCAATTCTTGTCTTTGGAATTTTTCCCCATTCTTCCTGACAGAACACCTCTAGCTCAGAAATATTCCTCGGCCTTCTTGCATGCACGGCATGTTTGAGGTCTCTCCACAGATTTTCAATAATATTCAAGTCAGGGGACTGTGATGGCAATTCCAAAACCTTCATCCGTCTTTCCTGGAGGTACTTCATGGTGGATTTTGAGGTATGCTTCGGGTCACTGTCTTGCTGGAATACCCAAAGTCTCTTCAACTTCAATTGCTGGACTGAGCTTTGAACGTTAGCCTCTAGAATGTCTTGATATTTGGTGGAATCCATTCTTCCTTCCACCCGCACAGTATTGCCTGTGCCCCCAGCTGCTACACAACCCCAAAGCATAATGGATCCACCTCCATGCTTAACAGTTGGCATCATGTTCTTCTCTACAAATGCTTCACCCTTTGTTCTCCAAACATACCTTCTTTGGTTGTGGCCAAAAAGCTCAATTTTGGTTTCATCAGTCCAAAGCACACTGTTCCAACAGGCTTGAGGTTTCTGAAGGTTTTCTTTTGCATACTTCAGACCCTAAATTTTGTGATGGGGTCGTAGCAAAGGCTTCTTTCTTGCAACTCTGCCATGTAGGTCTTTGTTGCTGAAGATACGCTGTATTGCTGTCCTGTGAACAACTAGACCTGTGTCTGCTACTCTTTTTGCAGCTCTTTTGCAGTGATGTGTGGGTTCTTCTGAGCATTTCTCACCAGATCGGGCTATTCTATCCAAAATTTTTCTTTGTCTTCCAGATCTTGCCTTGACTTCAATTATTCCATTTATTTTCCATTTTCTTGCGATGTTTCTGACGGTAGAAATGGGTAGTTTGAGACGTTGTGAGAGTTTTTTGTAGCCCTCTCCTTATTGGTGGAAGTGAATTATCTTGATTTTGACATCCTTGGACAACTGTTAAGAGGAACACATGGTTTTTAACACCAGACACAACAGCTACCACAGTAAGATACTTTCAAGGGGATGGAGTTACTTCAGAATATATAGTTCAACCCTGGAATTATATTCACCTGACTCATTGAAGCTCTAACGAGTAAATCACCTGGGTCTGGGCCTTAGTAATCATCTTCTTAAAAGGTAACAAAGAATAATCCAAAAGGGTTCCCAAACTTTTGCACAGGGCCCTTTTTCCTTTCTTATCATTTAAAAACTCAGAAAAATTTAAATAAAAAGAAACGTTGCTTTAAATTTGCAGAAAGGAGTCATGTTTAACTTTGTAGCATTTAGGGTTCAGGTTTGCTTTCAATCACTTGGAGATTAATTGTAACAGACATTTAAACCGGGGTGCCCAAATTTTTGCACCCCACTATATGAATGATGACTAAAAAAAAAAAAAAAAATATTCATGATAATTGGTTTGAAAAACTGGAAATTCGGACACCATTG
Source organism: Gymnothorax javanicus (assembly GCA_029692085.1). Lineage (NCBI taxonomy): Eukaryota > Metazoa > Chordata > Actinopteri > Anguilliformes > Muraenidae > Gymnothorax > Gymnothorax javanicus. The sequence continues at coordinate 53,582,906 of CM056208.1, read as the reverse complement.
CCATGATTAACATCCACCAGAGCCCCAGACAATCGTGCACCGCAGGGGCACCGTCTAAGCGAAGCTCCAGAGCTCATCGGACGGGAGTTTCGGCAGCAGTTTCAGGGATGATGTCGTTTAAAGAATTAGATGACGGATGCGGATGAGGACACAGACAGCGTGGGCCGCTGCGCCATGACAACAGCTCAAGGCCTATTGGCTAGAGAGATAAAGATACACCAGCTGAACGTTCCCCTCAGAGCATACAGGCACAGGGGCGGCCAGCGAGAGGCGCTTGTGCAACAAGCCTCACTCATTGTAGTGTATTTATTTTCAGTATAAAGGCCAAAGGCCCGTGTACAATTAGTGCAATGAGAAACAAATACATGTGGTGGTAGAGGCAACAGCAAACAGTGAAAACATAAAACAAATAGAGAGGTATTGTTATAGCTATGCAAGTATATTAATCAATGACATCCTCCTTGCAAGTGCTGATTTCAGGTAGACAGCCAAAGATGTAGCTATATGAACATTGGTAAATCTTGGCACAAAACAAAAATCTGGGATACGGTCAGTCCTAGGAAAATCTGTCACCATTTCCTCAACTATTACGAGCAGTGAATGGGTGGAGTACTTCAAGAGTGTTCTTAATTTTGTTATCAATATTGATGATAGTTTTATCCAATTCTCACAAGACGTTGTTTGTGACAAAATTTGCGGAAATGATGCTGCAGTTGACGACGAAGTGAATAGTATTTTGAATATTAATATTACGTTTGATGAAATTGCACGGGCCTTGTCAAACCTGAAATGTGGTAAATCACTGGGTCCAGATGGTCTACCTCCAGAGATGTGGAAATATGGCGGTGATTGTTTACTTCCGTATTTGAATGTATTGTTTAATAAGATCTTTACATCTGGTGATTTTCCTGAAGCTTAAAGTAAAAGTATAGTTTTCCCTTTGCACAAACGAGGTAATATAAATGATGTTAACAACTATCGGGGCATTTGTCTCATGGACATTTGTGGTAAAGTTTTCACCAGTGTTCTGAATAATCGGTTAAAAATTTCCAAAGATTATTTTGAGAAATATTCAGAATGTCAAGCTGGTTTTCGCTCGGGTTATTCTACGGTCGACCATGTGTTTACTCTGCAGGCTCTTGTGCAGAAGTACCTCTCCAAATCTAAAGGTAGATTTTACTGCCTCTTAGTTGATTTTCACAAGGCATTTGACTGTGTAAATAGAGATCTCCTGTGGTATGTGCCATGTTCTGAAGGTATCCAAGGTGAAATGCTTTGTATCATACAAAATATGTACTCCAGGACTGTAGCTGCTGTTAAATTATCCAAAAGTAGCATATCAGAATACTTTGACTGTTTGAGTGGAGTCCGACAAGGGTGTATCCTTAGTCCCATATTATTCGCAATGTTTATAAATCAATTAAATGAAGAATTGCAGTCGCATGGTGGTAGAGGTATATTTGTCGGTTTGGATTTTCATGAATTGTCCATGTTATTATATGCCGATGATTTATGTTTGTTTGCCGACTCTGTAGTAAATTTACAGTGGAAAATTAATGTACTGTCTTCATTTTGTAAAAAAATGGGGTTTACGGGTAAATTTCACTAAAACAGAAATTTTGGTGTTCAGGAATGGAGGCAAACTTAGAAAGTATGAAAAATGGAAATTTGACAACATCGATATTAATATTGCTACTAATTATACTTATTTGGGGATTGTTTTTTCAAACAGGCTTTCATGGTCAAAGTGTGTCCAGACTTTAATGCATAAAGCTGGCAAGGCCCAAGGGTTGGAAGTATAGGGGATAAATGACAGCATGACAGGAGGGACGTACTTGGCTGGGGTGTGTGGTAAAGGCCAAAAACGCTTCCAAGTACTTATTGAGGTTGGCAGGGACGTCCACATCCACACTGGAGCCCTGTCACAGACACAATCACATACAAGCTAAAGGGTTGACGAGCAGCAAGCAGCATGATGGTACAAATACTTCTACAGAACTGTTCCTTAACAGGGTACAAAATAGTTCAGACATTTTTCAGTATCGATAATATAGCAGCAATAAGATACGAAAAACAGTGCGTAGATTTTAACGCTAAATTTTTTGGACCCTCACAAAAAACTGAACATGATTCCATAATTTGGGTTAAGCCCAAGCAATCAATTCCTTGACCCCCATGTAAATTACAAAATGATCTACTCTCAGTTCTCTTAGCGGCAGTGTCGGCAGAATCTCGATGAATACACCAGCGGTTCCCATTCCTCTCTTCGGCGACCAGCGGCCCGATCCAGGTATTAGTTGAGCTCTAACTCCAGCACACCTGATGTAACCTGAAGCCCTCGATTAGCTGAATCAGGTGAGCATTAGGTGGCGCACAGCCGATGCCTGGATGTGGTCGGTGGTCCCTGGAGAGGACTGCGGGCCGCTGGGCAGGTAATGACGTTTACTCACCACCAGGGAGCAGAGCTGAGAGCCCAGAGCACACAGCACCTGACACAGCCGCTTCAGGAAGGTGTAGCCTCTCTCCTTCACCCCCACCCCAACCCCCGCCACCTCTCCTGTCCTGCGACACACAGGGAGCATCAACACACTCTTATCTGCCCAACCAACACACTCTTTACCTGCCCAACCGTCACATTCTTATCTGCCCGACTGACACACTCGTCTTCCCAACCGTCACACTCTGATCTGCCCGACCGACACACTCGTCTGCCCAACCGTCACACTCTTATCTGCCCGACCGACACACTCTTATCTGCCCAACCGTCACACTCTTATCTGCCCCACCGTCACACTCTTATCTGCCCAACCGACACACACTTATCTGCCCAACCGACACACACTTATCTGCCCAACTGACACACACTTATCTGCCCAACTGACACACACTTATCTGCCCAACTAACTGCCACTATGAGGCAGACAGACGTGCTTGCTTATTACCTTTTCTATGACACTTACCTAATGCGGTCATTTGAAATGCTTCCGGGAAGAAAACTGTGATTTGAAGTCTGCTAATTACCAGCGAGGTTCGACCGCCTCCTTCACCTTGGCATAATTATCTTACCTTAAATCAATTCCCGTGTACTTTGCCTAACTTGCGATCAAGCCATTTATGCAGCCAACTGACCGATCAAAACCAAAATGTGGCCAATAATGATTAAGAAGAGATAATGAGAAGCAGACGGACCTAACCAGGCTGCCGTGTTAGATGGAAAGAATGTTAATAATCTGTATAAATAGCAGACCTCTAAATTCCACCTCTCGTAGAATTTTTACATATCATTAAACAGATTTCTTAAAAATAAACCATTTTAAGATGGCCTTGGTTTTTAAACGTTTCAAAATATATTTGAAGTGGAAAAATTTTGTAAAGCATATCGAACGTGAAGGTGAGAGAAATTATTTTCGCATTGCACGCAACAGACAAATGCAGCGAAGACTTGGCAAGCACATTCGGGCAAACGCAAATTTAGAGCATTTTTTATTTGATAATTGAACAAGATTTCAAATAAAGTAATTAATGGCTGTTTATTTTGGTTGCTTTTGAGCGTCTAAATAGCCTAAAGTGAAGGTGGAAAACATTTTGTTTAAGCGTATCGAACGTGACTTGTAGAAATTGTAATTGCATTAGCACGCAGCGCGACCAAACGTAAAGCTAGAAATTATCCCGCAAACACATTCAGGTAAATTACGCGCTGAACAAAGCAAAGTTAAGGTCTGCAAAATCATCATCTTCTACCCGACAATTGCTCTCACCCCCTTCCCACTTGCTTTGCTCAATTTACAATCAAACAGTTGATTCACTCAGTTAAAGATTTAAATTGGTAGATAGCCTGATTTATTTGAATATGTTGTGTTTATTACATTTTGAAATTTAAATGACCATGAAACATGACAGATTTGCCCGAATTTGTTTGCTAGATTATTTCTAGTTTTACATTCGACTGCGCTGCGTGCAAATGCGTTAACAATTTACATGTGACGTTCGATACGCTTTAACAAAATGTTTTCCACCTTCAATGTTGGCTATTAGACGCTCAAAAGTCACCAAAATCAAGAGCTATGAATTATTTTATTTTACATTAATCTTGTTCAATTATCATATAAAAAATGCAAGAAATTTGCGGCACAGATTCGCCTGAACTTGTTTGCCAAGTCTGCGCTGTATTTGTCTATTGCGTGCAATGCGAAAATAATTTCTCTCTTTCACGCTCGAGATGCTTCACAAAATGTTATCCACTTTGTGTATGTTTTGAAATGCTTAAAAACCAAGGCCATCTTGAAATGGTTTATTCTTAAGAAATCTGTTTAATGATATGTAAAAATTCTACGAGAGGTGGAATTCAGAGGTCTGCTGTCTATTCAGATTATTAACATTCTTTCAATCTAACACGGCAGCCTGGTTAGGTCCGTCTGCTTCTCATTATCTCTTCTTTATTATTGGCCACATTTTGGTTTTGATCAGTCAGTTGGCTGCATAAATGGCTTGATCGCAAGTTAAGCAAAGTACACGGGAATTGATTTAAGGTAAGATAATTATGCCAAGGTGAAGGAGGCTGTCAACCTCGCTGGTAATTAGCGGACTTCAAATCACAGTTTTTTCCCGGAAGCATTTCAAATGACCGCATTAGGTAAATGTGTCATAGAAAAGGTAATAAGCAAGCACGTCTGTCTGCCTCATAGTGGCAGTTACTTTTATTGCGCTTGCGATAACCGCGATTCCGTTTATCGTGCAGCCCTATGCCCAACCGACACACTTTTATCTGTCCAACGTCACACTCTTATCTGCCCAACCAACACTTTTATCTGCCCAACCGTCACACTTTCATCTGCCCAACAGACTGACTTTTATCTGCCCAACCATCACACTCTTATCTGCCCAACGACACACTTTTAACTGCCCAACCGTCACACTCTTATCTACCCAACCGTCACATCCTGACGATCAGTCTGTGCGACACTAACACTGACTACCAGAGCAGGACAGGAACAAATATAGGATACACACTAACTGACTGGATGAGAACTACAGCACAAGCAGAAGTTACACTGATTGGATGAGCAGGACTGCAACAGGCTGAAATGGGCCCTGACTGGAGGAGAGGTGTGATCAGCAGCAGAAGATACAGACAGGAGGAGACAAAGTTGGCTGATTCAGTCGGACCGAAGCCAGACCAGAGCAAACGCTCGCACACCAGTTACAGCCTAAAAACATAACTGCGACCTTCATTACCAAATCACAGAGAAAGTGAAAGAATCGACAGAAGATGGTAACTGAGGGAGTGACAGAAGTGGGTTTTGAGTCGGAACGATCAGGCTGTTACACAGATAACAGAACAGGCAGCACTTACTGCGCACTGGAGGCCTTCGATGCTCCTGCAGCTCCGTCCGCAGACCTGCAGAGACAGTAGAGGACAGAAGATCGACACACAGGAGCCTAAATCACAGCTGAGAGGGGCTCGAGCTTCACTCAGTGCAGCTATATCAGCCCACACAATCCTGCTCCCACATACCAGCTCACTAAAATAAACAAGAGTCATCAGATGATGACATATCTCCCCCCGGCCCCCGCAATCTCATCTCAGACATCCCAAAATATCAAAAGGCACCAGTCTAGGACCTGATTACTACACACAGCAAGTTTTGTTAAAAAATACTGAATGGTATTCGATTTCTGCTCTGGAAACAAAATGTCCATGGACGGACAGACAGACAGACTACCACACTGATGACTATATGCCCCCGCATTGCACACTGAGGGATAGAAACGCTCACGTATCCTGGTGTGTCACAGGCAAAACCACACCCACACAGCTGGCCATTATGACATCAGTCTTTCAGTTACAGTTTCACGAGTGAGGAAGGAGGAAGCAGAACGCTCAGCAAACGTTTGATTTAACGCTAAAGAAACGTTAGGCACTCACTGTGCGGCAGACAGGATGTAGTGCATGGCCACGTCATCAAACAGCACCATGAGGGGCTTGCGATCCTCCAGTTTACCCTGTAAAATCCCCGATAGCGATAGAGCATCATGATGCACATTATTCAAACGCATCATCTTCAGCCAAACGGGCCAAATACCAAAATGGCTCACGTCAATATCAGCTCTTCACATGAAAATGAAACACAAAAGGAAATACTCAATATACCATTACAATTCGTTCAAATTCGCTACAAATCAGCAATTTCCCTGGTTTGATGAATTTTTTTAAACAAAAAAATTTACCACAGAGTGGTTCCTAATATCAGTGACAGTTGTATGGCTGCAAGTTCAAACAGTCAAGTAAAGACAAGAATATCCAGTATGTGTGAGACCAGACAGACAGCAGGCCACAGAGAAACTCAATACTCTGCGCTTAACTGACCGCTCAAACGTGCAGCCGTAACACACTCATTTCATGTTTACTTTACATTAATGAAGGGCTGTAACCAAGGATTATAATGCAGGACTGAAACTCTGGAGATAAACTTTAACTAAACCCTCCTTACATCACGGAACAGGACCTTAGTGCCACCAACCCTCTAATGCTAATCCCAGGCAACATTGAGACACGGGGTCCTACAGCAATCTCCCAACCAGGAATTAAACCCACAACCTTTTAGCTTGCGATCTCAGACATTACAGCGCAGCTCCAGAACTGCTCCTCCATGCTGGCCTGCAGAGCAGTGTACCCCCTGCTGCCCCAGGTAAAGCGCACGCTGGCCACCCCTACGCCACCCCCCACCTCACCTTCCGGCTCACAGCGATCAGCAGGCACTCAGCCGCCTCCAGCTGCAGGTCCGCCTCCCCCAGCAACAGACACAGCATCTCCAGCAGCCGGCAGTTCTCATTGGTTATGTGCACCAGCGCCACCCAATCAATGTAGCCCGCCAGAGTGTTCAGGGTGGCCACACCCACCCTGCAGTGCGCCTTCGCCTGAGGAAGGGGGGGACAGCCATAAGGTCATGAGGTCCTCTGTCCAGACTGAGCAAAAACTCAAGCGCACTGTTGAAAGATCTAAAAACCTAAAGCCCTCCTGCAGGACACAGTCAATGTGCCACAGAACTGAAGGACCAATCAAAGAACAGGCTCACAAACACGTCTCACACATGTTGGCTTGTCAGTACATCAGCTCGTCCACTGATCTCTTAAAAGTATTGAAAGAGCTTAATGCAGAGATCGACATAGGAATAAGTCGTCTTCATCGCGACAGTTATAATTTCAGGAAAAAGCGGAAATATTAATTCCTATAAATTTGTACAAACTCGAGGGGAACAAAGTAAATGTCACTGAAACCCCCATGCCATGGCCTTATGAAAGTTTTTGCTGTTTTCCAGAAGGAATAAGACAAAGAACAGCTTCATCTTTTCAGTGCAAAGTAAACTTACCTTCAGTTCCTGACTCGGAGCTCGTTTCTGCAAAACAGAAACATTTTCAAAAATCAGTTTCAAATCAAAAACAATGGAATGTAAAGTAATCAAAAATGACAAATTCCTAGTTTTTTAATCAATAAACCTGATACCCACTGTCATGATTAACCCACAATGACCCAATTCCAAGCGTAGCGGTATGTTTAAGATAAAGCACCATCTCCCCACAGCTCGTGACACAAAGGAGAACGAACATGGCTGCTGGCCGTGTCTCCGGTCAGGGATGTACTGGGACAGACGAGTCGTCTCACCAGCTGCAGTCATGCGCTGGGTTACACTAAATGGTGCAACACTGAGAGTGTAAACCAAAGAGAAGGATGGCAGGCTAATCTGCGCCTTTCTGAATTATTCCAGATTTAGTTTATTCCAAGCATAAATGCGTCTTTGGCCTCATTTACATTGTCAGGGTAATGTGACCCAATTCCGATTTTTTGCTCTTATGTGGCACAGATCGGATACGCTCGTTGACAGTGTAAACAGGAAAAAGACGCATGCATTCGGATATTTTGAGATCGAATACAGGCCTCATTCATAAGTGGAAATAAATCAGATATGTGTCGGATATGTGCCAATGCGACCGCCGTGTAAACAGGCTGATCGGATTTTCTTACACACTGCGTCTCTAAGCGTCATCAAATCTGCGACCATTCAGCTTATTTTGTCGCATGAACAGTGAACGCACGGTAAATGAACGAGGTTTTATATTTGAGAAGCTGGCAGACTGAACATGGAGGCTGTCTCACACCCAGACATTCCTATGAACGACTGAAGAGGCAATAAATGCAGCAGATGCACAGGATGCAGCTGCGGCCCTTTTCCTTCTGCTCTGCCTAAAAATCCTGGCAATGTTAGGTGAAGTTTTCACGCACCGCAACATTATCATCAAACATATCGCCGGCCTGCTGATAAAACCTCATATCTTCAAAATGATAAACTTTACAGGAAAATAAAAATAAATACAAATAAAAAACAATGTAAATATAAGTTAAAATATAACTAAAATAAAAAAATTTTAATTTTGCATGTAAGAATAGGCTAGCGGACATACAAGTTTTTGTTTCTTATCAGTTTGGAGATACGAGGTTTTATCAGCAGGCCGACGATACGTCAGCATCATCCATTTTTTTGGCTTAGCAGTTAGTGCTTGGTTCAGAAGTAGGCGTGGCCTAAAGTTTAACAAAAACTAGAAGTAGGCATGCGCGATGTTTCAGATGTTGTAGGCAAGTGTAATCGTGTGAATCAGATATGGGTCACTTGATAAAATACGTGTAACCGCACGGTAAAGAAAAAATCGGATTCAGGCAGCAAATCCGATCTGGGCAACAAGACCTACAGTGTCAATACGGCCTTTGTGACCTACACTGCCTGCGGAGGAAGGCCTAGTTGGCCAAACCTAGGGCTGGGTGATGTATCCATCGCAATATTTTTAAGCGCAATATAAGTAACTACCACTATTGGGCAGACAGGCAAGGCTGCTTATTACCTTTTCTATACCTAATGCCGCGTGGAGCAAACATCAGAGGCCATTTGAAATGTTTCCGGGAAGAAAAGTGCGATTTGAAGTCTGCCAATTACCAGCGAGGTTGGACAGCTTCCTTCAACTTGGCGTAATTAGCTTACCTTAAATCAATTCCTGTGTGCTTTGCCTAACTTACAATCAAGCCATTTATTCAGCCAACTGACTAATCAAAACCAAGATGTGGCCAATAATGATTTAGAAGAGATAATGAGAAGCACGCAGACCTAACCAGGCTACGGTGTTAGACTGAATGTCAATAATCTGAATAAATAGCAGACCTCTGAATTCACCTCTCATTGTTGCATTTTTATGTACTGTTAAAAAGACTTTTGAAAAATAAAATCACTTAAGATGGCCCTGGTTTTAAAGCGTTTAAAACTACGCAGTGTCTAGAGATACAGCTGTTCTCATTGGTACGGCAGCCGACTTCAAGGGATTAGGATAAGGATTATGGTTAGGGTTAGGGGTCAGGGTCAGGGTTAGGGGTCAGGGTTAGAGTTAGGGTCAGGGTTAGGTTAGGGCAGGGTTTGAAATGGGGACTGCCGTACCTCTCTACATTATAATGCATTGGAAAACTGCCGTACCCGTAGCAACTGCCTTGACAAGACTAGGTGCAACCTAGTGTACGGCTGGGCCGCCAAGTGCTGTATGAGAATGTGGGCCCAAGAAAAGGGTGGTAAGTGAGGCGAAGCTCACGCAATTATATGAAGTGCAAGTTTAGTAATGAGCTGGAGCTGATAAATTATTTACAAAGTGGGTGGGGAGAGTGAGAGTGTGAAAGAGTGAGAGTGAGAATGGGAGTGTGAGAGTGTGAAAGAGTGAGAGTGTGTGAGGGAGTGGGAGGGGGGGGGGGTTTGAGTAAGGAAAACATCAAAAGCAAGTTATACATTTGAATAGATAAAGAGCTAGAGTAAGGGTAGCAGTTATCGATTTTGTGAATGTGAATTTGAGAGAGACAGCAGCAACAGATGTAGACAGCAGATAAAGTATGTATGTATGTTCCTGAATCGTAATGAAACAATAAAGTTATCGTTACAGTTGGGCAAATCAGGGACGTGACGTCCCTTTCGTGAACACATGGCAGTTCCTATATAGTGAGGGTGTAAGAACGAACTTCAAAGTTTGCTTTTTTCCCCATGTTTCGTCTTTGGGCACGTTATGGACAAAGAATCCACAGTTGAGTAAAACCGCTTAGTAAATATGTTCGAGTGAAGGAGTTGCCATATATTTGCATAAAGCGTTAGATGATATTGGTGATGGTTGAATATGGTTAAGTATGGGACAAAAAAATTGACATGCAATTAATTGTAATGAATTGATGACCTATTGAAAGCTCTCGAAAAGGCCTTGTAGTTGAAGCCAAGATCATGAGAACTGGCTGAGAAATAAGAAAGTTTTGGAATTTTATAGTGCCCAAATAACGAATTGTTTGGCATTTATTTCAGTCGCTGCGGATAAAAAAAAAGTGTGTTGTGAAATGAGGAATTTAGGTCAATTTTACCTCAAATATAGTAGACAGTCCAAAAAAATGGTATAATCATTGTTTAAAAAAATGAAATAAAATACAAGAATTCAGGAAAGAAAGCATGAACGATTTTCATAAGTGACAGTTACAGCCTGACCGAGTATTGCACTTTGTCACATAGCTAATATGATAATCAGAGGTGTATAAAGTACTGGAAAAAATAACTAAGTAAAAGTAGAAGTACCATTACTGAAAGTTACTTTGGTAAAAGTTGAAGTCTACCATAAGAAAATTACTTGAGTAAAAGTCTTCAAGTAGCTCACATTAAATGTACTAAAGTACCAAAAAGTATTTTGTGAAAAAATATATTTAAGTATCAAAAGTACAAGTCCAAAGTATTTTTCATAGTACGCATAGAAAGAAGCAAAGCAACCACTCTTTGTTCTCTCCTTGTGCTCTTTAATCAATTTTCAGGCGAATGAAAAATACAGTATTCAAAAAACAAACAGGCAGTCTCTCCTTTATATACTTCTTCTTCGAGTTTACATATTTGACTATAATTAATAGTAGAATTACATAGTATCAATACCATGTCGAGGGGATACCATTTGCTCACTGTAGTTGAAGTGATTGCTGCAGAGGACAATGATTATTTCTGTAGCAAGAGATAATTTTGTTTGAACTGCTGGATAGATACTATGGGCAAGTATATTGAGCAGTTTGCACATCAGGCTTAGCTGAGGAGTTTAATTCAGGCAACTCCTGAAAAACAGGGATTGGAGTAAACTCGTCAATATTCTAGACTGTGTTCCAGCTCTGCTGGCTTGTGAATATTCAATAACTGATCCGAGAGAGCCGTCTAGTGATAGAATATTGTAACTGCGTGCATATATTTGCAGCTCCATGTCCGCTGGCGGACACATCTGCACAAAGCGCTTGAGATATCCTGCCGAGCACCGCTGTTCTTCTCGAACACGCCTAATCCAGATAATCCTTAAATGATTAATTACATTCACATTTCTATTTGTAACGAGTAACAAAGTGGCCAGTGTCAAAGTAACGAAGTGAAAGTACACGTCTTATCTTTTAAATGTAGTACAGTAAAAGTAAAAGTCCCGGTTAAAAAAAAAAACTACAAATCCAAAAAAAAAAAAAAAAAAAAAAAAAACCACTTAAGTACTGTAACGAAGTACATGTACACCTCTGTTGATAATGTATCCCAAGTCACTTCATTGTACCTGTTTTCTGTCATATAGGTTGCGAGATTCAATAGGAAGATTAAAGACATAATCCTGGTACCGGCTGCGAAATTCAAAAGGGAGATAGGGGGAATGTAACACATTGTTTCAATCTATCGTGAAAGAATCTTAACAATGGTCGGAAGGTGTTTTTAATTTCCCTATTCAACCTCGCAAGTGATACTGTCCTCCATGCTTGTTTACTGTCGTATCGGTTGCAAGATTGAATTGGGAAATTAAACACATTCCGACCATTATTATGATTCTTTCATGCTAGATTGGTATGATGTGTTAAATTCCTCTATCTCTATGGAATCTCGCTACCGGTACCAGAGAAAACAAGCATGGAGGACTGAAACAAACCAAACCAATCTAGCATGAAAGAAGATTAGCCTAATAATGGTTGGATTGTGCTTGTAATGCAACAAAACTGAATGGAACTTTTTAAAAGACCGGGATGCTAGCTAAGGCAAGGGAAGCATATGCATCCGCTGTATTAATATTTAATCCACCTTCTGCTATCAATCAGAAGAAAATACGCATTGATTTTTGCAAAATGGCGACCAATATCGCCAAGAAACAATTCACTGGCGTCAAAAAATGCACAATGTGAACATATTTACAAATATGTGTTCTATATGTACAAAATGTGTTTTAATTTAACAGTACATTTGCCTGATTATTGCAGTCTATTGCTAGACTGGATTCAAGTACTGGTTGTGTTACGTTGGCGTAGTGGGTACAATGAGGTAGTGAAGAAGTAGCTACTTCAATGAAAGGGTGTCAAATCCAGTTTGGCGCCATCTTTTACACTTAATATTTTCTTGAATTTATTGTTTTCATTGGTGTCGGTTACAGTTATCTTATAGATACAATCAAAGCGGCCACCACAACCGCTTCTGTTCAAGCGAACCAACTCATGAACGCGCAAGGGTATAAGGTCATTTGGAAACCAGTCTGGGCACTATACCGGTATTCTTGAAAATACTGAAAAATATTTCCGGCGCCACTTCCAGCGTGTACGTAAATGGTCCATCACACGCATGAATGAGTGTGGCGCATTCACTTCCACTTTTTAATTTCCTGTTTCTGCTGCAAACTCTCAAATCCAAGATCTAACAACAGTCTCTGTTGCAATGTCTCCAAGCCGAAATTCCGAGACCCATGTATTTATAATGCAAATACACAGACCAGTAAATACGAGTGAAGTCAACTCCCGGCCAGCCAGCCAGCCAATCATCGGTCAACCAATCGTTGTAGTTCTTCCCCGCCGGCCGACCAATCGCTGAACAGCCAGCCAGCCAGCCAATCGTCAGCCAACCAATCGTTGAAGTTCTTCCCCGCTGGCCGACCAATCGCTGAACTTCTTCCCTGCCGGCCAGCCAATCATTGAACTGTATCACTCAGGCAGTCAGTCAGTCAGTCACTCAGATACTCAGCGACATTCGCGTTTATTGCGGCATGGCCGCTGCTCGGCCCAGCCCAAAAATATACGTGACGTGGAAAACATTTTGTGAAGCATATCGAACGTAAATGTGAGAAATTATTTTAGCATTGCACGCAAAAGACAAATGCACTGAATTAATAATTGAACAGGACTAATTTGAAAAAATAAAGTAGCTAATTCATAGCTCTTGATTTTGGTTACTTTAGAGAGTCTAAATTGCCTGCAGTGAAGGTGGAAAACATTCTGTTTCAGCGTATCGAACGTGACACCCAAATTGTAAACGCATTCGCACACAGAGGCCAAATGTGAAACTAGAAATAATGTACCAAACGCATTCAGGCAACTCTGTCATGTTTCATGGCCATTTAAATTTCAAAATGCGACAAACAAAAATGATACCGAAATAAATTAGACTGCCAACCAATTTAAATTGTTAATTGAGCAAATCAACTGTCAACTGTTTGATTGCAAATTGAGCAGAGTAAATGGGAAGGGGGTGAGAGCAATTGTCGAGTAGAGGATGATTATTTTGAAGACCTTAACGTTGCTTGGTTCAGCACGCAATTTACCTGAATGTGTTTGCTGGATTACTACATTTGGCCATTGTGTGCAAATGCGATAACAATTTACATGTCACGTTTGATATGCTTAAACAAAATGTTTTCCACCTTCACTGTAGGCTATTTAGACACTCAAACGTAACTAAAATCAAGAGCTATGAAATACTTTACTTCAAAGAAATCTTGCTCAATTATTAAATAAAAAATGCTATAAAATTTGCGGCGCAGATTCGCCTGAACATGCTTGCCAAGTCTTCGGTGCATTTGTCCATTGCTTGCAATGCGAAAATAAATTCTCTCACACATTCACGTTCCATATGCTTCACACAATGTTTTCCACTTCGCGTATATTTTTAAACACTTAAAAACCAGGGCCATCTTAACATGATTTTATTTTTAAGAAACACTATTGAATAATACGTTAAAGTTTCACAATGAGAGGTGGAATTCAGAGGTCTGCTATTTATTCAGATTATTAACATTCTTTCAATCTAACACGGCAGCCTGGTTAGGTCCGTCTGCTTCTCATTATCTCTTAATCATTATTGGCCAGATTTTGGTTTTGATTGGTCAGTTGCCTGAATAAATGGCTTGATTTGCAAATTCGGCAAAGTACACGGGAATTGATTTAAGGTAAGATAATTATGCCAAGGTGATGGAGGCTGTCCAACCTCGCTGGCAATTAGCAGGCTTCAAATTGCACTTTTCTTCCTGGAAGAATTTCAAATGGCCTCTGATGTTAGTTCAACACTAAATTAAAGGTATGTGGCATAGAATAGGTCATAATCAAGCTCGTCTGTCTGCCCCATAGAGGCAGTTACTTCTATTGCGCTTAAAAATTATTGCGATACATATATCGCCCAGCCCTAGCAAACCACTTCACCGCTTCATATAAACAACAACGTGCAAAGTTGGTCCACACTAAAAATCGAGAACTCAGTCAGTCAACTCAGTCACATGATCTCACCTCGTGCACAGCCTCGTTTTCATGACACCACATCCAAACGCAAGAAGGTAATTCTCCATGAAAACAAGAGATTAGATTTGAGTGAGAGATTGATTGATAGATAAAACCTTGCAGGTAGCCCAAGCAAAGAAATATCATCTGAAAGATTTGACAGGGAGGCAGTACCCCATGAGATTCCAGTAATTTACACCCCTAAGAGCTGTGAATCACTGAAGATGATCGAGCTTTAATTTTGACGAGTGCGACGTCAGTGGCGCATGTGAGGTGTGCAGGTCCGGTGCAGGTCCGGAGGACTGACCAGGCGGCGGTACTCGTCCACGTTCCGCTGCAGGATGGTGAGCAGGAAGTTGAAGACGCTCTCCATGTTCTGTGTGAGCGTTTGCTGGATGTCCTTCCGCCGCTGCGAGGGTAGGGTCTGGAACGTCACCACGTCCTCCGCCAGCCTCAGCAGGATCAGCATCACCAGCTCTGTCTGCGCCTCCTAGTGGCCGGAGGGATGAAGTGTCATTTCTCAAGTTTGGGTACAAACACCATCGATATAAAAGACAGTTATGCAAAGTGTGGCATCGGCCCACATAGCAGCCTTGGCAATGTCATGATATTGTACTAAAAATTTTCCAATCATCACCAAACTCAATAAGGATCCTCTTCATTTCACCACTGACCCACAAAACAAAAATGAAAAGAATCTGACAAAAATTGTAGTCAGTCGAGTGAGAACAATAAGTTGTGGACAGACCAACGGACGAATGGGGGGATCGCAATACACGCCCATCTGGTGGACCAGGCGTATAAATAGCAGGACACCAGAGTTGGAGAAAAAAATACAGAATAAACCAGGCAACCATTTCAGAAAATGACTGAGGGCAGAGGCAGCTGTTTGAGGGCTTATCCAGCTAAAGCAGTAATCCCAGTTTCTGTTCCACAAAGCAGGATTACTGAATCAGCTGCATCACAACACCGAGTCAAATGTGGACCCCATCCATATCTGGAGGATGGACCAACATGAAAAGAGCGATTCCCAGGTTTCCTCAGCTCACTTATGCAGCTAACGAAGCCACTCCTCCACGGAGTAACAGCCCGGCTTCGGCTGAGAGCACTGAGGAGAACAAGCCTTCCTGAAATCTACAGTTTCATACAAAACCGTAACAACTACCAGGTTAGTTAAACAGATCACAGCCCAGATAAGTCCCACCCGCACACCAACAGCAAAGTAAAGCTCCATCAGCGCTTTTGATTGGTCCCTAAAATCATCCGAGTCGGGCTGCAGCCCCTGAGAACCACTGTCCGCTGCTTTTCTGGGCTTTTCTCTGCAGGTTCATTCATAAATCTGGTGACAGAATCTACAAACCTGGTTCAGAGGGCCGTACCCAGCAGCTGAGAGTTATGAAAGCAGAGACCCACAGACACTGAAACCCCGAGAGAGTTCAGCCCCTGAGTTAAAGGTTGAGCGGCTCTGAAAAACAACACAAGCCTCAAAAGAACCCAATGCTATGGCTGAGCACCCAAAGTAAAATAAAATGTTTGAAAAATCATGGCGTGATCGTGGCACAGGGGAGCTCTTTTAAACAAGTTGCCACATGATAGATTTTCAACAGCTCAGGATTATTACATTTTTAATTCCTTGAAAATGTATTCAGCGCTCTAAGAGTTAATCGGTAAACCGGCAAACACACCCCCTGATTGGTCAGAGCCTCCAGTTCCGTCAGCATGTCAGGCCAGTGCTGCGGCCACTCCCGTTTGATCATCTCCACGATGATGCGCGACAGGACGTCCTTGATGTGGTGCTCCTCCTCCATGATGGGGCGAGTGCCCTGCGACACAGCAGCAGAGTCCAGGGGTCATCGGCTATGAGCTTCTCAAAATTCCGCATCAACACTCACTAATAGCACCTAAAAACCGAGAAAGTGCACCTTTTTCCGAGAAATTCCTGCAAAAACTTAGAAAACACCGAGGTTTACTGAAGATTTGAGGCCAACTCGGTAAACCTCGAAAAAATTTTACTAAGGTATCCCGAAGTCTGTCTGGTTTACTCAAGTTTGGACAACACCTCAGTAAACCTCGGTGAAATTTTCCTGAGACACACCGAGGATTGTCTGGCCCACTTTAGTTCAGAGACCACATCGGTATTCCTCGGGAAAATTTCACTGAGGTAGACCGAAGTTTGTCTGCTAGGCCTGTGCTCACACCAGAACTAAGGGGAGGTGTGAAGACAGTCAGAACACATGCCTCATTAAAGACCTCCCTCCAGTACTGCAGTCCAAACTAGGGGTGGGACTTGTAAACGTGTACACAGTTAGTCAATCATAAACATTTCTAAAAAAAACACTAACCGTGCACACGCACTCATCGGCTGCGTCCGAAAAGTAAAAAAAAAAAATTATGTCCTATCGTCCAATTCCTAACCACTTTTCTTTAACCTGTGTAAAACGTCATGAGGTAAAGGAAAGGTGTAAAGGGAACTCTTTCACAGCTTAAGAAGAGAACCACGCTAATAAGAGAATCCGAACGCACTTACACTAGGCACAGTGATCACCCGCCTCCTGCCCGTCATGTTTGTTTGTTTTTGTGATTGGCCGGATGGATGGTCATCGCGGAATTGCAGGATAGCACTTCCTCTTTTCTTTTCAAAAAGGATGGTTCAGTGTACCCTATGCTAAAGGTAATACATTAGGAAGCATTGTAGCACATTTCCTTTACATTGAAAGAATCCGAACACATTTATCATGACTGCCACGTAAATACTTCCGGATCGTTTTCTAGGAGTTAGGAACTTTCCAAAGTAAATAGGACTATTCGGACGCAGCCATCGTCTCCACGCTCAATTCCTCTTTATGTTGCTTTAAAACACGATTGGTTAATAGCTCATTATTTTATCTCGTATATTGTTCGCTGTGTGTTTTTTACATTTTTTTGGGGGACGCTCTGTCAGCTGCCTATATTTGCATGCACAATGTCATCCTCGCGTCTGCTCGTTAAAAGAAAAGCACATTCATTTTGTTATTTGAATGAGAACACGTAAAACGCAGCATACATTTCTTTTTGTTTTAGCTTTGTGGATGTAAAAAGTGTTTCTCAATTTAGTTTTACTTTATCAGCTGCTTTTCCTCCTCAATTACAATTCACTTTAATGACGCTATGAAACGTGACGATTGTGAGACGCAGCTCCCGCTGTGAGTGAGGGATGCAGTTTGCCGTTTAAGTTTACAAATCAAATTGTACAAAAACAAGGCACAATAATAAGGACAATGACATAAAAGCAGAGCTAAACTGTAAGAATTCATGCATGTCCATGTTCTTTCAAAATGATGATTTTCGTTTATGGTTAATTCATTTACAATGGTTGTGATTTTATGCCCATCTGATGTAGGCCGTAATTTTGTATTGGAGTAACCTACAAATTCACTGTTACCGTCTATTGATTTAATAAACGTCCCTGGCTGATAACTGCGTTAATGGATGTGTGGACTGTGTTATTGGAATAGTGACAGTGCCCTCTAACTGTTGTATAGCGGTCAAAATCCACAAACTCTGAAGACACGTGTACAAGCAATTATACGGCGCGTGTACACGGTTAGAATTTTTTATACATGTTCCCACCCCTAGTCCAAACACCAATTAATTATGCTAATTACCAGTATTGCCTGTTCAATGAGGTTATAGTGTAATTAAGCCAGGCCCTAGATGCAGTCCAGAACAGACTTAGTTCAGCCTGCTCTGTCTGTGCTGCATAGAGGAATTGGCAAAGGGCAAACCACCTCGGTGAAATTTTCCCGAGGAATACCAATGTGGTCACTGAGCTTCAGTGGTCCAGACAATCCATGGTGCGTTTCGGGAAAATTTAACCGAGGTTTTCTGAGGTGTTGTCCAAACTTAAGTAAACTGGACAGACTTCGGGATACCTCAGTAAAATTTTTCCGAGGTTAACACAGTTGGCCTCAAATCTTCAGTAAATCTCGGTGTATTCTAAGTTTTTGCAGGAATTTCTCGGGAAAAGGTGCACTTTCTTGGTTTCTGGGTGCTACTAATGACTGATGAATCATGCGTTAATTATAATACATGAACTGATAGATTCATATAATCATTTTCTCAGAAGTAGAAGTGCTTTACACTGCTGACAAGGAACCTCACCTAAACCACCAATAATATGTACAATATAACACCTATTATATGGGACTCCATGGGGTCATTTGTGCTCCGTATTTAACCCTGGCTATTACACAGGAGCAGTGGGCAGCCAGAATACAGCGCCCAGGATCAACTCCAGCTCAAAAGCCAGAGCCTTGATCAGGGACACTGGCAGGAATGTTCCTATTGCAGCAGTCACCTGGGGGCTGCGTAACTGCAACTTTGCGCCAGAACAGTCAGCACATAACAGATTAAAATAGCACAATAATACAGGGAAAAACACAAGGGCAGACAAATGGCCTTTCCACTTACATCTGACAATAATCCCATCGCACAGTTCTTTAACTGGACCTTCTCTTGGGGGGACATGTTGTTCCAGCGAAACCTGACATTTTGACACAAAGATTCTGAGTTATTGAGGAGTGTCGTTATTCTTTGCTGAAGCAGTTTGCCCTTAAACTGAGGAATTTTGCAGCAAATACTTGCTTTCATTTCAACAATACATTGACCCCAGATCACATTGCCCAAAGTAAATGCTCATCACCTCATTATTGTAATACCATTAACAGGAAAAGGAACACTTACTTGATGACGTGTTCTAATATTTGTAAGCCGAAATGCCTCACAACTGGCGACTGTGCCTTATCTGCCAGCTGCAGACCGCATGGAACGCAAAATGGGCATTTCTCCTTAAACTCCTCGCAGAACTACATAGGAGAGAAAAGGAAAAAACAGACGCCTTTAATTTACAGCTCTACAAATGTGAATAGGCCGCTACATTAGCTATGTTCTAAACACTACGCACTCAAGTGGCATTATAAAACGCTGTGGTTATCATCACCCTAGATTTCCAGAACTGTTCTGGCGGTATCTAACCCCAACATGTCAGCAATAAGTCAAATTTGTGTGCCGAGTGTCATGAAAAACAATTCCATTCAAGCACAAAAACATGAGAAAAACAATAATAGCGAGCTAGTTTGTTTTCCTTTTGGAATTGTCAAAGGACACTTTCTAGTTGTCAAAAATCAAACAAACAGGGAGCGATGTACTGCTGCATTTGACAAACTGCTGCTTCACATACAGCCAGCAGCACCAACATCAGCGCCGTTTGAACAGTAATGATGCCAAAAAAAACAGCTCATCAGGGGGAGCATGTAGCGATGTCAGAATGCACTCCTCTCCGCCAGTTTACACTACATAACCAATGCATTCATCAGCTCACATGACAAGATAAGACTTATGCTATCCATCAGTCATCCATCGAAGAAATCCCTGATAAGCCACATAGCTATTCGATAAACTCGAGGCAGATCAGTGAAGAATAATAACGGCTCTGCACACTTAATAATACTCAATAATACTCAGTAACACTCGCAGTGATGTTGCAGCATTGCTAAGCTAACTATTAGCGAGCCAATCCAGCGAGCTCAGCCGGGAATGAATGAACTCTGCAGTCCGTCCAGCCAACAACCTCACGCTGGATTGCTGTTCTCCATGCAAACGAGCCGGCTAATTAGCACACGGACCAACTACTTTGTATGACCCGAGAAACGCATTCAAACAGAATTCTCAGGTCCTAACAGCCATTAAAATGTCGTTGTAGATCCGGCTACATGATGCTCGTTTGCTAGCATTAGCATTAGCATTAGCAGCCCATCCGGCTGCAGCCGCTGGTTCGGTTACCTTCAGGGCCTCCAGGCGGTACCGCTGGCTCGATTCAGCGTCCATCATCACGTTCACAGCTTTAATGAGCTGTTCACACATCGCAGCTACTGGCTCTGCCATAACTTCCCTTCTTATAAACTCAAAAATGTCAGAAATTAATATCGGAATATAAAAATAGTACCGAACACCTGCACAATGATGGCACGCGAATCAGGACCTCATAGCAGCCACATACACGCAACGTGCGAGGCCAAAAACTGCGCATGCGGATTTCATTTCTGGTTTCAAGTTGGTTGATGGGACTTGTGGTTTCTATATGTTGGAGTCAATTTTACATTGCGTGGTGGAAAAACCCCACCAGTTTAAAAAAAAATAGTTATATCCCCCTTTTTATTGTAAGGTCTTATAACACGTAATGTAATCCCTGTATTTCTAGTACGTTGAACTCATTTTCAGTGAGGCTGGAGTTCATCTTGGCTCCATCATCTCTCATATCAGTGGTTTTAAATAAAAGTTAGCCAGACTCCGAGCCACAAACTGTTCTTGCTTCATTGCAAAATAATTTTTACTCATCTTGGCACGCTCTGATTGCACCAGCTTTGCTTTGTGCATAAGCAACCCTTTTTCTTGAAGGGTTAAAATTAGTAGGTTTTTTATATATAAAAAAACATTTCTAGTATAATGTTTTGTATTCTATTGTATGTAATCAGCATATTTAAAAGGTTCAACTTTGCTGCCTTCTTTGCCAGGTCATCATTGAAAAAGGGATTTTTTTTATCACAACCAGTTTTTACTTGGTTAAATAAAGGTTAAATAACTGGAAAAATAAATTTATATTTTACCATCTATCTATCTATCTGATTTGTTTGATTGATCAATCTGCTTATTTATTTATTAATTGCAGAAACGTGATTTTTTTGCAAATATTTTGAACATTTTGTCTGCCTTTCCCTCTGTCTGTCTAACTGTCTGTCTGTCTGTCTGTGCCCATAATAGCATGCACTGTTCTCGTGGTATAAATTCTTGTACTTCAAAAAAAGTTCAGTCCTGCAATATACCATTGCTCATTACCTGAATTTACAACATGTGCATGTCAGATACTGTAGCACTAGATTGGCCCAAAACAGCCGGTAACTGCAAATTAAATGCAGTTTAATCAGAGTAATTTCAGACTACTATTGGCAGTAGCTCATTTTGATCATTCGAGCCACATGTGAATATTTTTGATAATGTTTCATGCTTAGTGTTAATTCAACTCTTAAAGAGAACATGTGGCACCACATGTGGCCCAACTTTATAAGAGTTAGTTTCAAGGAGTATTTCACTGTCTGGAGGTCTGTAGCAGTGCAGTGATTTAACTGACGTCCATTTGGAGAAGTAGAACTGTGAATAACAAGAGTCATCAGAAGATGACATACCCCCCCCCCAGCACCCGCAATCTCAGAAATCCCAAAATATCAAAACGTGCCAGTCAGGACCTGATTAATACGCACAGCAAGATTTGTTTAAAAATATTGAACGGCATTAGAGTTCTGTGCCGGAAACAACATGATTACAGGCGGATGGATGCACGGACGGACGAATGGACTTACTTATGAATATATCCCCCACATTATATGCTGGGGGGATAAAACATAAATGACACAACTGATATTTACTTTATATCATAACAGACGTTGCACAGTTTTTTATACTTTTTAGTCTGATGTTAGTATTGCGATCTGAAAAAAGGTTATCGTAATGTATGCAATATATATTTTGAATGTGTGAGGGTTGTGCTTTGTACACCGTTCAGATGCACGGAGGACAGGAAGTTGAGGACTGGACTCAGGTGCAAGGATGGACTTAGTTGTATTTATTATGCCTACTGCCTAACAGAAGGCCCAAACAAAGCAATATAAAAAAACGTGGCAACGAGGTTCCTTAACAAACACAATTAGCGATACTGACCCTGCGCTTTAGTTGCATTAACAATGTATTACAAATAGGAAAACAAATGGAAATGAGGTTCCTATATATGAAGTGCTGGAATTAACATTAACAGCACAAAGTTTACAGAGTTTACAATATAGATTACATTACATTACATTTATTTAGCAGACGGAAATTATTTATTTAGATATGCGAATATGCAGAGAATACGTCCACACAAGACTATGAATGCCACACAGGCATGTGTTTACGAGACTACACAATGAGAGAGTGTGAGTCTCAGTCTTAAATACACACTGCTACCACCCAGTGGCGATTACATACAGCTGCAATCAATGGAGAGTGGAGTGAAGAATGCAGTCCGGGTCTCAGTAGACCCGTGGGCTGGACAGCTGGAGGCATGGCCTGACAGAATGCATCCATGTCTAATAAAAAAAATGGCAAAATATTGTTGTAACACCTGAAATAAATGTTGCTTTTATGGGCTTGACATCATTTTTTCATTTGTGCTCTTCAGTGGAGAGATGTAGCAGCACATGAATGTATCCCAGTTTGTGGATAAGATCTTACATATTGCCCAAGTGGTGCATAATCATTTTCAGAGCAAATGTTCCAATATGGTTCACCATACACTGTCAGAAATAGGGTGTATAGCAGGAGTCCATTTCTGTTCCCCAAGGTACATTCAGCACTTATATACCCCCTAGGACTAATTATAGGACCTCAAGGTACCTGTGTGAACCTTTTTGGGGTCTAAAAGGTACTTTTATGTTCCAAAGCAAATAAGTACCCACTTCTGAGGGTACAACAACAGTACATTTGAGGGTACCACCCCAGTGACAAGCCTTTCACCCCTAAAGGTACAAATAGTTACTTTTTCTTCTGAGAGTGAAGAGCATTGTTTTTGGTTGCTTTTTTACAGACTGCAAAGCTTAGTCATGGAAGTAAACCAAAGAATAACTCACAATATTTCAAATCTAAAAGAATTGTTATATCTTTAACATTGTGTAAACTAGCTTGTCATTTAAAAATTTACACACCAGCACACCCTATGATTGGACAATTAACAATGTTTGACTGTTTAACAGAGCATTAATATACTCAGATTCAGATGTTAGTACTTTAGCAAGGCAACATTTCCTTTGGCATCTCAAGCTGCCAGTAGCTGCCAAACTCACTCCTTGGGACTCACTTTTCTACTGGTTTTTGCCCGGACCAAAATTACAATCTCAGAATTCTGATGAGCAGCTGATTTTAATGAATTACGCTTACATGCGATTATAGGGATTATTTGCCTTTTAAAGTCAGATTATGTCAGAAACACCTATGCATGCTCTGAGTTTCATATTCAAATTGTACAATGTTGCAAATGATTTTTTGTTGCTTGACAAGTGGAAAAACATGTCACACTTAAAAAGGAAGAATCATGTGGCTTCTAAATGCAGAAATTGTCGAAACATGGTCCCTAAAACAACCCATTTAATAGGTATGCTGATTAAGAATTCAAAGACAAAGCAATTATACTGAGTCAAACTTTGATGTTATTTTTGTGTCTAGTTTTAGGAAAACATCTAGAAGGAACTTCAATGTCTGCATCCAGAAACCTATTAGCATCTTAATGATTCACCACTGTCTTGAATTTGATCAGTAAAAATGTGATGTCACCTTGGCCTGTTTTCTTGGAATATTGCAAAATAAAAATGAAAGCACCAGAGGTGCTGATGCCTCGGTGTGTATTGCTTAGCCACTACTGATGTACAATAGTTGTACAGTAACATAAAAGCAAGCTTGAATACATAAACAGTCAAAAGAGTGCGGTCCTTGTGCCAAAATCATGTGGGTGTGGCTTAACATTATGTACACAAAACGTGTATACTGAAACATGAAGTGCTACAAAAAATCAAAATTCTGGCACATTTAAAATCAAGAGAACAGTGTTTGTCACTCGTTGGCATCGTTACTTTAGCTTGGATGCACACGCTGTCGCAGTTATGATGGTAACAGACAGACAAACAAATACACAGACTGAGTACCGTATGCTCGCTGTGCGCATGCGCACACCGAGGCATAAAAATCATGGAATGCTTGGCCATCCCTGTCAGCATGGAAAAGTGTGGCAGAAATTCCCTGGCTCCCCAAATAACGGTTTTTGAGGGCCAAGGACTGCTGGTTTTCCAACTTGCATTTACCTGAAAGTCAGGAGTGATAATGGTCTGGCCAGTTGGTGGCTATAATTGTTCATTCTATTGCCTGGAAGAGGAGAAAACCGGAGCTGGATTTGGATTTAAGGGACTGATTTAAGGAGCCCAGAGTCCAGCCTGAAAACTAAGCAACTAATTAAAACAAGTATCGACTCCCTGCCATAAATTCTTGCTTAATCCAGCTAGAATGATAAGAAGGTCATAGCTATGTAAGGGTTAAAGTCAGCCTCTATAAATGGACAAAGGTGGTCAAAGCTATTTCAGCTAGTATTGTAAGCTGGAGTCAGATGGTGAAGGAATGGTCAACCATTTAAAACTGTCAAAAACACAGCTTAAGCCAGTTCTACCTGCTTTGGCTGGTAAGAGCTGGAATTTTCATTAGGGCTTGTTTGATCAGGGATTGTAACTGTGGTTGAAACACAAACCAAGATGCACTGTAGGTCCCCAGAACCGAGTTTGGGAACCATTGCAGCAAACGATAATGCAGTGATTCTAAATGCCAGCCCTGGGGACTCCCAGTGTTGGCCTATGCTAGTTTTCCTTTCAACCACAGTTATGATCCAAGACTTTTAAGAAGGGGCTCATTTTTATTAATTGTATCATTCATGTTTATAAGGATGACGGCAATTTGGTGACAAATTTTTCAAAAGCAAATGATAGCCAGCCAACTATTTATTGCGTAAAAAGTCGTATGTTCATCCAGTGTAATCAGAACTCTATTTATTTTCCCCCTTCCCTCTTGCAAATCTTTGCGATGATACACAATTTTTATCCTTATTGTTACATACCCATAGCTAATTTGGACAATGTGGATAAAGAAGGTTAATAATAAAATATGAAAAGGAGCTAATTAAGAAAAATTAGCATCAGTTTAAAATAGCGTCTGCTTTTAAGGTTGGAATGAAATCCAGCATGCACATGGGTCTTCAGGACCGACGCTGTGAACTGCTGCTGTACTGAAGTTGGAGGGGGAGGTGTAGGGAGACCTGAAAAAAGAGGAGGGATCCGAATTCCAGGAGAGCGTTTCCTCCCTCTGCGTCATTAGGGTTTGGCTATCATTTGTTGATCTGCTCAAGCAGAGCAACAGGAAATTTACATTAGGGATTGTCAGTGGTGGGTATTGACTAGAGCGGTGAGAGAGTGATTTATATGTAGCCTACTTTTAAACGCTGCATTTGGACGGAAGCTTCGCATTTCCTCATAAAATGCAGCCGGGTTCCAACTTGCACCAGGTGTGGACTATTTTGTAATGATTAGACTACGAGGCTACAAATCGTTATATCGGAGAAACTTTCATAATTTTCTAGCTGTGTTCTCTTTCAGTTAGTTTATAACAAAGGTTAATTATATCTAGCATAGAAAATGAGACTAGCATCGTGATCAGAAGTACGCGGAGAGCTCAGTCGAATATCGCTTCATTTCTCTCATGTTTGGAACAAGCTAAAGTTGGGATTTTATTAAATACAAGGCGGCGCTAAATTAGTTTGGAAGCGATCGAGCCAGGGACGAGCTGACGGGAAAGAGGAAGCTGCGGGCGCCACTGCGGGCGGCTCTGTATCACCGAAACTGTGGAAACATCTTGAAATCATCAAGGAAAGGGACTGGCAATCCGTGTAAATGCGGTACGAAGCTAAAATGATGCCGGTGAGTGGGACTCGTTTCTCTGTTGCTGTAACGTTACCGATTCTGTAAGATGTATTTCCTCATGCACATGCTCCTGTACTAGGACAACATTTACAAGCATATTGTATGATGTATGTTAGCGATTTGGCTAACTTAATCGCCTACTTCACCGTCGTAAGGCACCAATTAATCCTGCTCGATCTCAGTTGACTTTACCTGAAGGTTGTATTGTTTATTTATATAGATTTTTTTTTTTTTTTTTTGCATATTTTGGTCGTTTTTGCTTTTATCTCGGTGTCTGCCACGAAATACTTTTTTTAGACTACAAACTTGTATGCCCTTGTTAGCCTGCTGGGAATGTAGCCTACAAGATTTTTTTTCCTACTTCCATTGTAGTGTCATTACTGTTGTTCCCTTATAGTTAAGCGGACGATTACTTGTGACCTCTGAAAACTAGGTTGAATGAAACAAAGTCGCACTTTTCTCAGCCATTCTAATGTGCTGTTAGTAGGGATATGTTAGACGCATCAACGCAAATTTCAGGGTTTGAAATGCAGCCTCTGCAGCACCGCCCGCACCTCCAGCATTTTGAATGAAACCATCGAGCCAGTCGCCAAACATCATTGCTGTGTGTGGATGAAGTGAAACGGTACAGATCAACTGCATCATGACTTGGAATCTGAGTTGTTAACCTTCGTTATCCTGTTCATTCTGACCACAAAAGAGGGCGCTTTTAGTGGTGGTCAACTGACTGCGATTTTTCAAAAATCCTTCAATATGCGGTGGCTAGAATTTGATGCAGTAATCTAATCAGTCAAGATCAATATGTTCTTTCAATTTGTGGAGTTTAACACGAGTTGTCGAGCCCCTGGGGAATTAAACATCGATATTTGGTCAGATAAAGTGGTTTAACACAATGCAATCAGGCACGAATCCGTTACTTAAATACACCGTATGCAGTTGGTTAAAGAGGATGCTCTCATGCTGAATCTCCCAAGTTCATTCAGTTCAGCTCATTGAATTTTTCACGGGACTCTGGCCTCGGCAGCTCACCTGAAATGACCTATATTCAGAATATTAATGCGCCGTCCTGTCGGATCCGTCTAAAGTGTTTGCATTGAAAATATCTGGCTTATTCGAAATTGAAAACTGTCATGGTTAAATTAGGATTGCGGAATATACAGTTTATCTTCACAGGTTTCAAGGTGGTGTAAATTACTGCAGTTGGTCCTGCAACAAAAAGTATTGATTTATATATTTTTTTTTTTCATGATTAGTTTTTGCCGTTTGAATCCATCAGCTCATTGTCAAGTACTATTCTACGGTAATGCCTGGTGAAGAGAATTTCATGCGTTTTTTTTTTTTTTTTTTTAAAAGCTCAACCTTGGACATTACTCGAGACACACCAGGATATCCTAATGTCGATAGTAGTCCTTGAATTGGTTGTCCTTGATCATTGTTTGAATGAGCAAAAACTGCGTACTCCTGTAATCAACCACAAGATAAATCCAGATGGTTTGAAAGTTAACTAGCACTGTTTATTAAAATTAAATGTCGAAGCTTCTTGATATTCGTGAATAGCCGGGATATATTCATCCATTTTTATGTGCCCACCTCGCCGCAATAAATGGGTTCTGCACGGTCGTAGTGTCACAAAGGTCATTGTGATATTTCACTGTTATGGTGGAGGTGACTTCGGGATTATGAGAAGAGGCCTGTCTGTATAATCCAATGAGTCCCCTGGTTTCCTCTTTTCTTCATCTTTCAGTTGGTGTGAAGGAAAGGAAAGGTCATTATTTTCGGTTTGTGGAGCTTGAGGAAGGCTTCATGAATGTGAGCTGTAATTGTGTGCTACTGCAGTGCTCTGTGGTCGGCTACACTTTGAAAACATGCCAAATGTCACTGCACAACATTCTTGACGCTTGACAAATTGCATTTTGTTCTTATTGACTTTTAATTAAGCGGTGTTCTTTTTATTCAGAAGTAACTTTTATAATTTGTTCTCAAGCTTTTAAAATTCATTAGAATTATTTAAAATTTACCATTTTTCATAAAGCGCAGATGACCTTGCCTGACGGTGCACGGGTTTGGAAATATAGCTACGCTGAAAACAGTATTAAAATCTGTTGCGCTAGTTTTTTAACACAGGTTTTGCCAGCCAGACACAAAATCACAGATGCCTTCAGTACTGTATAATTTTCAGCCTTGGTTGTAAATGATTTAAAATCTCCCAACCTTACAAACTGAATGATTAAGCTCAATGTCAAACCGTGAGGTAAGAGGTCTCTAAACTATGGCCTCTGGGTTCCAGTTATGTGGCCATGATCCCTATGGACTTAGTCACAGCCATTATAATTTTGTGATCAGATGAGGGAAATTACGCTCATTGCATGATGGGAACCCCTCACCGGGTCTGACCCGGCGGTTTATGCTGTACTGCGAAGGCTCTCATTTCAGATCGTTAGATATGATGCAATGTGGGGGGAGGGGATGGTATCATTGGTGCGGTGTTTGAAGAAATGGGATGCAACCATCTACCTGTTCTTTCTGTGAGGAAAGGATGTTTCAGAAACAAGGGATGTCTTTTAAAAAAAAAAAATAGTAATAACATGACGGGCAGTACTTGGCCTCTTCAGGACTGGATTTTGATGCTGAAGTGTAAAGTGAGCGTTTGTAGCACCTGTTTTGGGAGCCTAACATGAATCAGGATTCGAGTGAGCTGGATCACTGCATCCAGTATTAACTGAACTGCAATTTTTTCTTCAGTTTATGTTTTCAGGGTCTCGAGTTTTATGTGGTGCTGTTGTCCAGCTTACCTATCAGTCAGTCTGGTTTTTGCTTTCAGATTAAATTTTGGGAGTTTAGAAGTGAGAGAAATTGAGGTCACATTACTGTGTTTAAGAAGTTTGAGTTTATATTTTAGCTGCAGACTGATGAGAAAAGCCAGAAACCCTTTTAGCTTCACAGGACCGAATTGCAAGCCATGTCCTTCATGGCAAGCAGTATTTTGGAGATTCAGTGATCAGTATGCAACAGAATTCTTAGACTGACAATCTGGATAGGAAGTGCCCAGTCCGTACAGATGTTTATGTGGATGGCTGATGTGCGATAACCAGGGTCAGTCTGTGACCGTCCTCACTCAGTATTTTTTCCCAAACATTCTGGGTACATCTCAGTCCTCTCATTGGATATTTCCTTGTTCCTCGATCCTTGCTTTTACTGGACGTTATTCTGGATCCGCCATCTTGTGGGCCAGCCCAAAGCGCTTATTTTTGTTGTAAGGAGACAGGAGCGAGGATGGAGCTCTGAGGAGACGTGAGTGATACACGAACAGCCTCCCAGAACACTCATCTGAAAGCCATGACGTCAATCGGTAGCGACAGACGCTGGCAGCAGATCCAGCTGTGCTACATCATCAGAAATGGGCGTTGCTTCAGGTGATGCTTCAGAGGACAGGACGTCAAACGTATTTCATCATGTATTCTCTCCTGGCATAGTGTCCTTGAGTCCATGTGTGCCGTCCAGGAGGGAGGACCTGAGGAGTGATGGACAAACACAGGCAAGGATGCAGTTTAAGGGCTCTTCAGGCTAAAGTGTAGAAATAACCATAATAATGTAAAAGCTAAGAAATAAACATGCTCAACATGATTTTAACCTCATAAATGTTGTGTTTTGATTAAAAATTTACATGGTTGCCATGGAAACGGCACTTTAATGACAAATCTGAAAATATTTTGTGGCACTGATATTTCAATAACCCATGGTCAGATT
Source organism: Gymnothorax javanicus (assembly GCA_029692085.1). Lineage (NCBI taxonomy): Eukaryota > Metazoa > Chordata > Actinopteri > Anguilliformes > Muraenidae > Gymnothorax > Gymnothorax javanicus. The sequence continues at coordinate 53,552,978 of CM056208.1, read as the reverse complement.
TTACTCAAATTAGTCTCATATGAAAGGCGTAAGATAGTTCTATGAAATGACGTAGGATTTTTTTGTTTGGAACATTTATAAATCTTGAATGAGCTCTGTTATGTAACCATAGCGAAAATCGCTATCATCAACTTGCTTCATTTTCAAAATTAACCCTCTAGGGATGCACCCATCTAGAAAATCGTACGTCATTTCATAGATCTCCAACAGATACAACTTCAGTCCATATTTCAAGTCAATCAGATGAATATTAATGATTTTATGAATGGCACAAGGTTGAAAATCAGTCAAAATTGTGATTTTCGGTAATTTGCATTTAAAGTCACAAGCAACAATTGAGGCCGAGGAAAAACATAGATTCTTGGTGTTTACTGGCATCTCACTGCATTCCTTTATTTATTCTATGTGAAAATCAAAAATAACCCTGTAGAGCCCTTCAGAGAACAGAGATGCACCCGCTGCGGGACTCAAGCGCTAAGAGCTGCTAGTTTTCCGCTCTAGCTTTACCTGGGAGTCAGGTGTGATGACACTCAGGCCAATCAGTGGCAGTAATTGTTCACCCACTTACCTGTAAGGAGAGGGAACCAGGGCTGGATTGGGATTGGACAGCCAGATTTTGGGAGCCCTGCATTGATTGCTAATTGGCACAGAGCTTCAGCTGGGAAATGGATCTCCGCTGAATTCCACTCCTGATCTCGTGAGCGGAAACGCTCGCCCTGACCTCTCCTCTCTCGCCCTGGGCCTCCCTGGTGAGCGGCAGTAGTGAGAAGCAGCAGGTCGGGTTTGGTGCCGAGTTTCGGTGTCGGGTCTCGTCCTGGTTTAGTGAGATGAGTATTTCGCTGCCTTCTCTCTGCAGAGCTGCTCTCATTCCGAGCCTCGGCTCTCGGGCACTGCTGTGCTCTGAGCCGTGGAAGATACTGCAGGAAGGGCGGTGCTGGAATATGGAAATGGGTTTTCTTTGCTGACTGAGGATCTCTTCTGAAGGAAAGCTGCGTGTAAAGAAAACTGGCAGCTTTTATGCGTATTTATTAAAGTTTCCAGCGAGTTGGCAACAGACCAACTCGCCAGTGCTTTCTGCAAATGGACAATACAGTATTTAGCCTTCATGACTTTGCAATGTCTTGACGTTGTGTCACTTAAATGAGCACCCAGCTAATGTCAATGAGGTCAGTATCATGCTGCTGTGATCTTGATGTGTACAGTCAGGTCAAAGGAATTACCTTCATTTACACTGTCTTAATGGCTTTTAAAATTCAGCCCTGATAAACTTTAGTTGTTTATTAAATTCACAAACCTAGAGGGTTTTGAGTGGTTTGAAATTGTTCTCACTTAAGCTCTGGGGTTTGTGCTTTTAATGATGAGGGCCATTGGAGTTACTATAGGCTGTGTTACTCTGGCTGACTGTTAATATGCTGACATCGTGCTCCTGCGAGTGAAGGGGGGGGGATGGATATTTGCCTCAGATCCATCCTTTCTGCAACACCAAACCATCTAACACCGGAACACCACTCCCTCCTATGTTTGCAGCAGTTTTCTTAACAGCGCATATTTACAAATATTCTTTTTTGTTGCAAATTTTCCATACTGCCACATGACTGAAATGTTGATGGGAGGGAATTAGATTTTATTTAATTTTTTTACCTGTTTTCTTGGTGTTTTTCTGCCATTTCATCATCAATGTTCTGTTGAGTTCAGCAGAATTCAGACGCGGTGTGATTTGGTCTTGATGATCGTGCGTCATCGAATGCATCATCCCTCATGGGATTCTTTCTTTTTTTTTTTTTTTTTTTTTTTTTTTTTAAATTACCGATGTGTAAAAATAATTCTTCCTGCTCTTGTAGTAGCGGATCAGCATGATTCTGTTTGTGTTCGTGAGGTGGTGTGTGAGGATGCTGAAAGGCCTGCGTTTTGTGGGTCTTGTTCTCCTGAACTGCGATCAGCGTCTTTATCAAACCCCCTCAGTCCTGACAGTGGAGTGAAGGCCTCGCTGAAACGCTCAGCTGTTTGTTCCACAGTGCTTCCCAACTTCTGTCACGCTCCACTGAGCTGCTGCATGCAGGTTACTGCAAACGATGGACTTTTATATAATCAGCTGGTTCATCTCAGGTGAGTCGACCAGCCAGTGAGTGGGAGCCAACTGGGGGGAAAAAATATTGGGCCTTTTTGTTTTCTGAATAATTTTTAAGTCAACAATTCCACTTAAAAGAGTAATTTTCCCAACACTAAGCAGGAGGATTTGAAGCTGACTGTGACGTATTGAGACGACCAAAGGAACGGTGACTTCGGCCGCTGCTACAGCAGGTGTGGTTAGAGCGGCGTTGCATCAGTGGCGCTATGTGAAAGCATGTGATCTCGAATACAGACATTACACTCGCCACAATCAACAACTCAAGGTGCTCGGAACCCCCTGATTGGTTTAGGAGCTGTATCACATGACGTAATTGCTGTTTGTGTGTGGAACGTGATGGCAACTTGATGTCGTAGCGCGTTCGTCAGTACCACTGGACCATGGCGTGGGACGCGAGTTAGTGCATGTGTGATTGTTTGTGCTAAGAAAGAGGGAGGGAGGGGGGGAGAGAGAGAGAGAGAGGGAGGTAGAAAGAGGGAGGGATAGAGAGAGGGAGAGTCGAGCGAAGGTTGTGAATAACTCACCTCCAGTATAACAGTATGTCAGCAGTGTAGCATTAATCAACGCGTCAGCAGTGATTAAGTGCTCTGTGGGCAATTACAGTCCCAAGGTTGACCTACCCCTACCATTCATATCTAACCCTTAAACAGGGGCCTGTCTGCCCCCCTCCCCTCAGCACTGGGGTCGGGGGTGCACATCCTGTGAGGTGTCCCACTGCTGGATGCAGATAAGAGGGCCGTGGGCCTTATTTTGCAATTGTAGAAAGGACCAGATGCAACTGTCGCAGGATTGTATGTGCTATCGATTCTTTCATTGTTTTGATATCATTGTAAGCTTTTGTGTGCATTTTGCTATCGACTGGGTGCACCCGCAGAGGTTGTCGTAAAACTGTCTGAATGCTGACCGTTCCTTTGGTGATGTTTTGTCGATGTGGTAATTAATTGGCAACAGCAGCCGTTGTCATTGAGGTCTGGTTGCAGTCCCCTCCATTCATTGAATCCGCTCTGAAAGGAACTGATATTTCGAAACAAATGTTTCCTGGGGACACACTTTGCTTCTCGGGCTGGTGTGGTCAGCCTCTGCAGCAGGTCGCTGTGACCTCATGGCGTCTCAGGGGCCAGTTTCACGGGGCATTTCCTCAGGCTGGATTATCTCAATGAATCTGGGAATCCTCGGGGTGAAGCTGTCTAAAACGTTTTAAACAAAGTCTTTTTTTTTAATGTAATACACTGTAAACTTGGGTGGGACATTTTGATATTTTGGCCACAAGATTGTTGGCATCAGTTTCGTTTGTGCCGTGATTAAATCATCACTAGGAGCGCATGGTGCTGGACTGATAGCAAAATGAGGCCCGGAAATGCATTGAAAAAATTCTTCTCATCCACATACTTACAGTCTGCATTATGGGATGGAAAGGTTTTCAAAAAGTCATTTGTTGAAGGAAGCTGAGGAGGCATTTGGGGCTGGTGTTGCAGATTCTGGTTAACCCTGGTCTGGGATTTAAGAAGTTTGGGACTCTGGAGTGAGTGGGTGAGTGAGGGAGAGAGAGGGAGAGAGAGGAAAAAACCTGGGCCTGAATGATCCTGTGTGGGAGTACAAGCGCTCGTTGTGTGTAGACTGTAAGGCCTCTCAGGAAAGGGTGTTCTGTCACAGAGAGGATACAGTGGGGCAGAAGTGAGAGGGAGGTGCTCTCAGGGGGGTTATGAGTGCAGTTCTGGGACTTTTGGAGGAGTTGAAATTGTTCAGGTCACCTGGGGTTAACCCACATGACTCCCGACAATGGTGCTCAGTCCTGAAAGAGGGAACTCGGTAAGACGAGGCCAACACTGCCTTCTGGGAACAGGATCCCTGTGCATTGCTGGGGAGAATAGCGGGGAGAATGGGGTGGGAGAGGAGAGGGGTAATGGGCGGTTCGGCAGGGCGTCCCGGACATCACCCGTTTAACCGGGGGATTTTAGGAGCCTCTGTGGTCATAAATTCAGTCTGTATTGATTCAGTGTCCGTCCCTTCCCCTGTCAGACTGTGGTAACATCTGCGGAAAAGCTATCGGGACTGTATTCCGGTTCCTTCTAACCCTCTTCTTGACGCGTTGCCAGGTGGGAGGGTCGTTGTAAGAACAGGCATGGCGTTTACATACACGGCAATCGGAGGTCATTCTCTCCTCGGCTCTGCAGTAATGAATGCAGTGTTTCGCCTGTAATGTTACGGCGCCTCTCTTTTGAAAGCCCGTTCTGAGTATCACCGGTTTGTAATCAGGTAGACCAGCTGTAGCCAGCCCTGCTCCTGGAGGACTACTGTCCTGTTACTTTTCATCTCCACCCAGACTTGGCACACCTGATTTTATGAATTAGCAGTTTAATTATGAATGCGCAGTAATCTTCCTGGGCTGGAGTGAAAACCTACAGGACGATGTATCTCTTGGAACAAGTGTCATTACCACTGAGCGACCCAGTTCAGATGTGACGTGAGTAAAATAATTGAATGAAATGCAGAGCAGGATGTTATCGGGATGATTTCCAGCACATCTGTCTTATTGGATAAAACACACCATTGGTGACTGTTGCTGATGCCTGTGAGGTGTTTATGAGGGGGTGGGCTGCAGATTGGAAGAGGCCTGATGCTTTTTTTCAGCCGAGCAGTGGTCGCAGTCGGAATCAGATCCAGACATGTCTTGGAATGTGGGTCCGTTAAACTTTGGTAACCACAGCTGAGGTACTCTGAGATGTGTTGTGTGTCCCCACCGCTATCTCTGCTGTTTGAGCCCACAACAGGAAGCAGAGGCTTGTGTGAGTGTCTGGCTCTTGCCGTGGCTGCGATTTGGACCAAGTGGTTGCTGCCATAATTTGGGTTGAGGTCATTTTAGATGTTCTTTGTGCGTTACTGGCCAGACAGCTTACCTGAGCAGTAAAACTTGGGCAGGTGTGCATGCAGGTCTTGGTTCATATTTGCCTGTGCAGGTTTACCACGCAATCAGAACTTCTATTTTTTCCCGAGGTGGAACATGGTCTTGAATAATTTTCCTTGTGTCGAGGAAAGTAGGCAAGCAGCTTTGTTAAAAATCAAATGAGGCTCTTGGGAGCTTTGTCCGTTAATCTCACCTGTACAAAGCAGGCGTATCAAAAGGCCTTTGTGTTCAGTTTCATGGGGAAAACGGTGGTGATGTCATCACTCCTGGAATGTGTGATAACAGGAATAGGCTGCAGGTGTTACGTTGTAGCCTTGCCTGTGAGAGTTACATTGTGCTTGGAATTGTGCTGCTTTAGTGGCCTCGAATTTTCTCCAACAAACATTTGGTCTGGAGACGGAATCGCAGCATAATCCACGTCCTCTCTGTGAATGTGTACTGAGTAAACTGCTTAAATACAGGAAGAAGCATAATGCTCTGCCATCACATTGTGTGGTTTGGCATGATGAAAAGCCGTATTGTGTTACTTGAGTCATACTGCCTGTGACTCGATGAATAGTGGCACAGCGAGAGCCACTATTTAAATGCATAACCAACAGCATCACACCATGAGTTTCCTCACCATACTGTCTGCCAACATTGTTGCCCACCACCCCACTGCAAATGAAGCGGAGGTGGTATTTGGTTGTATGCAATCGCACACAGTTTGACTTAACAGTAAGAATTCTTGCCAACCATGTGACCAGAGGACTGTCAAGCAACAGACTTTGCAATCAGTGGCTTTGTTGAGCTTGGCAAATGAGCAGTAATTTGGAAATTATATGGAATTGTTACAGACTCAATTACATTGGCTGCAAATACGAGATAATTATGTGTCTTCATAACAAAAGTGCAGTTACTGCACGGAAGACATTTTTGCTCTGCTGAAAGTGGAACGTTTAGCTGTTTCAAACTCTGCTGATCTCAAACTGGTGATTTGGAAAAGTATTGTGGCTCATTCATCAGGGAGAGAAGGAGAATTTCAGGAAGTGTAGTTTGTGTGACGGGGAAATACTGGTGGTTTGTTCTCACTGGTAAATTTCTGTACACAGCTGCTCAGGTATCGGAGGAATCCCAGCTGGAGCTGAGCTGCTGGCTGCTTGAGCCCAGGCCACAGGACACGTCTCAGTGCTGTAAATATTGAGCTGTAGTTACGGATGGAGCCTGTGTGGTGTGTAACGGCTCTGGGGACGGTCACATCAGTCTGAGGTCTTTAAAGACTCCGGGTTCAGCTGCCTCATGGCACAGGCGAGAGGCTGCATCAGTCATTGTTACTGCAACTTGTTTTGGCAGCGAGGTCATGTGCACCCTGCTGATGAGTTACGTATAACGTGGTGCTTTGATTCATGATGGTGACTTTATTTCACTGTTACCTTTTAAACTCTGACGGGACGCTCTGCTCCAGGGTACGGACGGGTTCAGCCCCAATTTAAGAGCATCCTCTGAGACTTACAACTTTTCACGCCCAGTTTGCTCTCCTCCCTGTGACTGTGGCTTTTTTTAAACTGTATGTGATCTTTCCAGCAGGGAGGGCAAACCGGACGTCCCACGGTGGAAGCTCTCTGATTGGGTCATGACGGCTATGGAGTCATGACCTTCAGCTCTGAGTAGATCACACTGCGTCACCCTCGTGCCCTGTAGCCCGAGGCCGAGGCGAACATTTAAAAACATTTTAAAAACGAACAATTGAAGTGGCACCTTTATTGGGCCCTTAAATTACAGCACTGTGAAATCCTTTAACCCTTTGAGCGCTGAATAGATTTCCAAGGAATTAAAAATGTAATTATCCTGAGACATTGAAAATCTATCATGTGGCAACTTGTTTAAAAGAGCTCCCCTGCGGCAGCTCTTTTAAACAAGTTGTCTCATGGTAGATTATCAACAGCATCTGATTTTGATGTCTTGCATCATTGGCCAACTATAGTTGCCTATAAGCGCCGTAAGGGTTAATAACATGCTGCTGAATTGGAATGGCTGCAGTGCCGTCTGTGAGCCAATGAACAGGGATGGCTGCTGTGTGAAATGCTGACCCACCATTCCTGCATCGCTTGTATGATGCGGCTGTATATACCCATAATGCAATGCTTATTACTTTAACCTCATTTGTTGTTCCAAAATCAAATGCGCTCAAGAAGCAAGTCAAACTATTGTGTCATGTCTTTCCAAATACACAAGAACTGCTGTGTGTATCCTGCTGGTGTCGTGTTTAGCGGAGATCAAACGCTGCAAAAAAACTAGACAGTCCAGTTGGCTGGGACCACATGGGTGTAGCCCCTGAAAGCCCGCTTCTCCCTTTTTTAGCACAGTATTCGGCCAATACCGTCGCTATGGAAACCAAAATTGATAGGTGTCATAACTGAAGTAAAACACACGTCCATACCAAATATGAAAGTATTCGGTCAAAAATTACAGCCTGAACAGTGTCCACAAGGAAGTGTCTAAGCGCGGCGGCGGAGACGACAAGCATGAATCCATCGTAGCCGCCTGGGGTTTGTCAAAAATGACGAACATTGCAAAATGTAGGAGAAATTGCACTAATGGGCAATTCCATGAAAAGAGGGACATTGAGCAAAAATTAAATCTCTGTTTAACATCCAGCAAAGGGCCTTGATCTATTCACAAAACCCCTAACTTTAAGAAACATAAATATTCATGGCTGAACCACTATTTTTCAGCAAGAGTTTTGCTTCTGAATAGGGAGTGCGAATTTTACCTTGAAATCAGCCCAAAATCAGGTAATTGGCACCTTTTGAAATGACCAGTAACTAAATGGTTATTACAATTCATATCTTTCAATTTGTTACACCAAGAGCACTAATTTTAAGTAGAGGGTAGCTTGAACCCTCATGTGGAAGTTTGATGGCTGGAAGGTAGGGGTGACTTAATCTTCCCGGTCGATGTAACGTCCGTCACGGAAATTCTGAATTATTTTTATTGGAAGAAACTGAGATGGAATATTGACTAAACCTTTTCAATTCTCTTAGCTGTAGCCAAGGCAAAGTCAATAATGGACAAAGTCTTCCTGAAAGTTTGGCACGTAAGATTTGGCAGGGGACCAAATCCCTAACGTCCGTCACATGTAACGTCCGTCACAGGAAAAGGGGTCCTGTAACATCCGTCACGCCCCCATAGAGTGGAGGAATGCTCAACTTATCTAGATAATAAAAGGGAAAGAGGGAATTTTTGCCATAGATGTTTTTGAATTGGGGCTCAAATGTGTAATTGTGCTCATTTCTAAAGGATGAAGTTTTACTCAGATTGTCATTTGCTTGTCAAAGATCGTCAAAGACTGTCACAACATTTTCACCATTAACTGGGCTTTATAACACTCTTTCAGCTTCCTAGAGTAAATGGTAGCTCCACTAATTATTCAAAGGTGGCAGCTGCAGCAGGGCAAAATATACCCATGATGCAATTGTACTTCTATCATTTCCGAGGCCATGAAGGCTGGCTTTTTTGAAGTGCTCAATTTCAATTTTCATGAAGCAACATAATAACTAATGATCTGTATCCAGTTATTCTGTGCGTTAAACAACAGGAATGGACAAGGACAAGGATTTTATAAATAATTTAGAAGGCGTAAATACAGGTTTTCTGTGAAATGAGACACATGCTCAGATTGGGAAGGCAGTGAGTGTTAGCTATTAGCCAAAATGGCGTATTAGCCATTAGCCCAGTGGCGGCCGAGCAGCATAATGACGTTTATCCCAAAAATGATTAAAATGGGTGTGATACAACCCATTAGATACAGCTTTGGTATCACACACGTATAATACAGCTTTCTCGTGTCGCAAGTGTTCAGATTCCGTTCATTGGCAAACGTCAACTAATATTTTCACAAGGCCAATTCTTCTGGAAACGCTCACCATCACTGGTGTTTGCATCAAGTTGACAGTCTATTGAATTAAATGGGATGAATAATTCGTTAGCTAGCATGCTTACCCCTTTGACCTGTAATGAGTTACACATGTAACTGTTATCGTAAACACTCGAATTGAATAATTTAATGGCAAAAAGCATTAGCATGCTAGCTAGCGAATTATTCATCTCATTGACTTGAATAAACTGTAAACTAGAAGCCAAATGCTATTTTTCCATTTTCCAAATAACACGATACTGACATTTATGGGATAAATATAATCTCAAATTCATGAGAAGCCATCAAATTTATGAAACTCAAGTAGTAATTTTCATTTGAATGAAAATTACTACCCTCGTTGCATGAATTTGAGATCTCGGGCTCACTCATTGGAGATCCTCCATGTATTTTGCAGTAAGCATTTCTATTAGTGTAATTTCTACTGTTATGATAAAAAAGATGAAATCTCAATCACAGCATTGACTTTTTCTTAGTTTTAGATTGACGATCTGTCCTGTTAGTTTATTTTCATCCTCAGACCTCTGCTAGTCAAAGTCAGAAAACAGAATTTAACCTGTGTGATTTATCATTTGCGACAAGTTTTAATGCTAGTTCTGTGACTTCTGATCTTACAGTCCAGAGTTGAGTCAGTGATTATCACTCAGAATTGTTTGTACAGTTCTTGTTTTGAGTAAGCAATGTATTAAGCAAGTGGATTGATTATGCAGTCCTCAGTTTACAGTAAAAGAAACAGAATTGTTTCAACAGAGTAAGGATATAAACTCCTTCATGGGTATATTGCATTCATTGCTCCACACCTGAAGTGGACAGCTATTGAGTTTGATTAAAGAGAAACCTGAATAAAACTATTTCATAATAATGTTAACTGCATGATACTGTGTAATTGATGCACACAACCAAAACAAAGTCACAATGATCTTATAACCTACTACAGTCATGCATAGATGTGGTTATTTCATCATTCCACTGGACAATATTGACTTTTTTTCAGCAGAGAGTTTCGTTTTACTTCAGTGGACAAAATGTAACATCCGTCACGTAACGTCCGTCACACAGGATTTTGCGCAATTCTGTAACTGCCTGCTAAGAGACTCTCATTTGGAACTGAATTATAATTTGTGTATTAGGTGGCCTCATTCTCATGCGATTCTGGGATAAACATTCATGTGTACCATTGTTGGTACACAGAGAATTTTGAAATAAACATGGCTGAATTTTTTTCCATGTCTTTTTCATGTAACGTCCGTCACGTTCATAACTGTGGCTCATGTGAAACACGCAGACATCACTGGATCAAACAGCCTCAGACCTGAGCTAGTAATGCCCATAAGGTTGGGTTCCTTGGGGTAAAACTTCAGCTGTGAGGGTAGTTAGAATGGCCAAAAATTCCTTCTGATGTCATGGTGGAATTGCCCTAATGGCTTGTTTACTCCTGACGTCAGATTTACAGGGCTGGAGCCGAAGACATCACTCAGCGTGAAGGATGGGTGATGTGTCCGTATAAACAGTATTCTGAGATTATTTTCTGATTTACATCTCATAATCGGCACAAAATATGAGGTCAGAAATAAAGCTGAAGTATAATCAGCTCTCTGGCCTGGGGCAGCTCTCACAGGCTCACTGGTTCCGCTCATATAACTGGTTTATCAGTTACCCAATCAAACCAGCGCCCCAAGTCTTTCTGATTCTCGCATTCTTTCTAAAACATGCTGAAAACTGAATGTACTGTAATAATTTTGATCATCAGCCTGTCCGGATTGAAGTCGGAATAAATTTTGACTCACCCCATTCAGCCTCAGCCTGTTCCCTCTGTAAAATGCTAATGAGCTCGCAGGCCTAATTGAAGCCGACAGATAATCTTCCTTGTGAAAAGCTGGAACGGTTCCAAGTGATTCCCGTCTCCCCCCCCATCCCCTCCCGGTTTAACCCCCATGCTGGGATTTCATTCATTGCTGATCGTAAATCACAGGCAGAACACCCCATTCAGCCTGAATGGGGACAGCGTTAGTCATTCGTGGGAGCATAACGGAAATTCTGGTTATTCACACGTTAACGGCCTCTGCCGGGGCTGCCTGTTAAAAATGGCTAAATCTAGCTCGCTAGGCCTAATTATTACTCAGCCGCTGCCTTCTCAAACAGCGCAGTCATCCACAGGTGGTCAGGTTTGATTTACAGATTCTTTAATCTTCCTTGTGAAAAAGGCTGCCACAGATGATGTAATGAAGCTGAGTTCCAAGCTGTATGAATATTTTTTTGTTCTTGAAAATGACAGTACATGAAAAATCCAAGCGGAGAGGAGGCTCCTGAGGATTGACTCTTCAGTACTTTTTTTTTTTTTTTTTTTTGTTCTTGAAAATGACAGTACATGAAAAATCCAAGAGGCTCCTGAGGGATTGACTCTTCACTGGGACTCTGTTCTAACACACACACACACACACACACACACACACACACACACACACACACACACACCTGCTTCGATGGCAGTAGAAGTCTAGGCATTTCCTTTTCATCACTTTCTTTAATTTGACCTTTTGTCCTTTTCCCCAGTCGCTACTGGAAATCATTCATGCACTGCCCTGCGGAGCACCCCCGATTCCCTTTCCCCTCCCCTCCCCTATTCCCCACGGACTCGTGACAGTACGTATGAGGCTCCTGAGGGTCTCTCTGTCTGCACTCAGTAGAAGTCTAGGCTCTAGGCCCTGTATACCAGCACATCTTCAGTAGTTTTGGACCCTTCCAATGGGCTTTGAATCATGGGATTCTTAGCAGGAAGCATGATACAGTCTGGACATCTCAGTGTTAAAATATGAAGACTCTTTCCCATTGCTATTTGGAGAACTATTGACTAATCTGAAAATATTATCTCAGATGTTGATTTTAAAAGGTTGCAAAAATGTCAGACGGCCTTAATGCTGGACATCTGTGTGGGATTGAATATGAACCCTGCCCTGTCCTGTCAGTTCTCACCCAGCGGGTTTATGATGTAACGTCTCACTTCCTGTTTTTCTGCTCCAATGACAGATGTTCCTGACTGTGTACCTCAGTAACAGCGACCAGCATTTTACTGAGGTCCCCATCACCCCTGACACGCTCAGTCGGCATGTGGTGGACCTGTGCAAGGAGGCGCGGCAGGGCGGCTGTTACCTGGCGGAGGTGTGGAGGGGCTCGGGTGAGTTTTGGGGCGAATGGGCCAAGGTTTTGGGGCTGATGGTGCGAGTTTTGCGGTGGATTTGGAGCAGTTCCATGATCTTCTGCATCAATACTTCATTTTAAATGCTTGAGAGACCTTCAGTAACTGTAAAATCCTGGCAGTTTTGATTTTAATGCAGCTTAAAAACAATTTCTTAACTTATCAGTTCTTTCATGATTGTGTCTCTGTTTTATTTGGCTTGAATTTGTTTGAAAATTCATAGAAATGGACAAAAGTTTTACCTTTTGCCAGTATCCCTGTGGAGGTTAAATACCTGTGTTTGAAAAGAAGGTTTGGCCCAGTTCTGATCTGTAGGCTGCGGTATCGGTTTCTGTGGCCGACTGCCAAAGGCGGAGAGAATGTGGGCCGCACTGTGACGTGGTCATAAAATACACAAAGCATTTGAGTGTGAGTTCCCTTTGGTGCGTGACATGGAAAACTAGGGTTATTATTGTAATAAAGACACTTGGGTAAATTTACGAAAGCAAATTCTATAATAACCCATTATTTATTTAAACAAATACCATGGGGACGCCTGTGCAAGCATGTAATCTGTCCAGTTTGCAGCAGGAGATGAAACGGTCTGCAGGCTTTGCGCAGTTTCCTGTTGAGCAGCGTATGGGACTGATGCTTGAGCACCATCGTTTGGCAGCATTTTCACCGTAGTCAGCCGAACCGGAATTTCGGTCAGGAGAGACCCCCGGCAGCACGAGTGTTTATTTGCACCATTATAAAGCTGTGAGGGGATGATGGGGGGCTTTCGGCCAGTTAAAGAGGAAGGGAAACGTTTATGTGATCCCCAGAGGTCATGGTGATGTCACACACTGTACAGCGCTGCTCCAGCACTGTCTGTCTCACTATCCCCCACCCCCTCTGGGTGTGGCCTGCTCTTTGTTTGACTGTAATTGGATGGCGGGGCTCTGATAGGGCGTCTCTGTGGGTGACCTCTGCCTGCAGGCTGGTGTGAAGCACCAGCTGAGGTCTAGTGATGTGAGTGTATCAGCCCTGGGTCGGCTCGGCACCTCTCACGCTTCTCTCTCTCTTTTTCTCTCGCTCGCTGACTGACTCACTCACTCACTCACTCACTCACTGTTAATTCCCAGACCCCTGCAGACCCCTGCCGTCTTTCTACCTGCTCTTCAGTATCTGCTGTAGTGCAGTGCTGGGACAGTTGCCACGGTTACCTCTTGAATACTAAGCCATGGGCCTCGAACTCCAGCTGTTGGGGGGGAGCGGTTCCTACTGTGGGGGAGCCGAGGCCTTTTTTCAGGTGGGGGGGGGCGATGCTGGGGTGGTGGTGGGGGGGCGATGCTGGGCTGTGATGATGCTGGGGTGGGGGGGGCGATGCTGGGCTGTGATGTGATGATGGGGGGGGGGGGGTGATGATGCTGGGCTGTGATGCTGATTGATGGGGGAGCGATGCTGGGCTGTGATGATTGGGGGGGGAGCGATGCTGGGCTGATGATGCTGGGCTTGATGATGGTGGGGGGGGCGATGCTGGGCTGTGATGATTGGGGGGGGATGCTGGGCTGTGATGATGGTGGGGGGCGATGCTGGGCTGTGATGATGGTGGGGGGAGCGATGCTGGGCTGTGATGATGGTGGGGGGGCGATGCTGGGGGGGGAGCGATGCTGGGCTGTGATGATGGTGGCTGGGCTGTGATGATGGTGGGGGGGAGCGTGCTGGGCTGTGGATGGTGGGGGCGATGCTGGGCTGTGATGATGGTGGGGGGGGTGGGGCTGTGATGATTGTGGGGGGCTGTGGGCTGTGATGATGATTGGGGGGGGGGGCGATGCTGGGCTGTGATGATTGTGGGGGGGGGCGATGCTGGGCTGTGATGATTGTGGGGGGGGGCTGATGCTGGGCTGTGATGATTGTGGGGGGCTGGGCTGTGATGATTGTGGGCTGGGCTGGGCTGATGATTGTGGGGGGGGGGGGGGCTGTGATGATGCTGGGCTGTGATGATTGTGGGGGGAGCGATGCTGGGCTGTGATGATTGTGGGGGGGGCGATGCTGGGCTGTGATGATTGTGGGGGTGATGAGCGATGCTGGGCTGTGATGATTGTGGGGGGGGGCGATGCTGGGCTGTGATGATTGTGGGGGGGCGATGCTGGGCTGTGATGATGGTGGGGGGCGATGCTGGGATGATTGTGGGGGGGATGCTGGGCTGTGATGATTGGGGGGGCTGGGCTGTGATGATTGTGGGGGGGAGCGATGCTGGGCTGTGATGATTGCTGGGGGGATTGGGGGGGGCGATGCTGGGCTGTGATGCTGGGGGGGCTGTGGGCTGTGATGATTGTGGGGGGGGGGGGGCGATGCTGGGCTGTGATGATGGTGGGGGGGTGGGGGGGAGCGATGCTGGGCTGTGATGATTGTGGGGGGGGGGGTCTCTCCCGTCACATTGGGCCTGACGTCAGCCTCTCTGCCTGGGCTCGGATCCGCCTCGGTTAAACCCCCACTCAGACTGCGCTGCTCAAATCTCTCCCACTTCAGCTGTGTGCTGCCGGACCTGCGTGACCTATGGCGTTTCGTTCGGTGTTCTGTACCTCAGTGACACCGTCAGCAGCTGGAATCTGGTCACATGTTCTGTGTGCAACAAAGCTGAGAAAAACCCTGATGTATATTTTTAAAAACTGTCATGTGTGTCATAAACAAAGGATGTCTGTTGACCTAAAAACCTGCCTCGAGCTCGACTCCAAACCAGTGGATGATTTCGGCAATTGGGTAATCGCTGACAGCATTCCACAGCGTCAACGCATGACTCAAACAAAAGCAGCCTCACAGAATGTCGACAGGACCAGTCTGAGCTGTTCCACGAGCTCGTCCGAGACCGATCGCTCCGCATCCGCCGTTTGTCTGCTGCAGCTGTGTTTCTGCGTGAGGCTCTTCTGCTCGCGCCCGCGGCGGAGTTACACGTACAGCTCAGACGCACAGCTGAAGGCACACGTGTCCTCTGAAGGTGATCGGGCTCTGAGCCGTTTATCGTTCACGCCTTACGCAGGTGGGCTGAAGAGAGGGATTGTGCTGGAGTTGCAGCGGCCTGGCCGTAGTGTGCTGGTGCACCAGTGACCTGCCCAGCTCATACGGGATAGACACACTGCTGAGGCCTTCAGCTCAAGCCTCACCAGTGACCCCTTTGTCTTTGGGCTCCTCTCCATTTGGACTGGAGCCTGAAAATCGCTCAAGCACTTGGAACCACTGAAGTAACTTGGCACAGTGCAAAATCAGTTTGAGGGGAGTGATTTGATTGGTCGATCAGCACAGTGAAACGACTGTAGGATTGACTGACAGCCCCACAGACTCCTGTGGAATTGAGTGATCATTGGTCCTCCATTTTTGCACAGTTCCCATCAAGCATTTCAGCAACATCTCCTGGAGACGACGGACTCCTCAGCCCGCAGTGATGCTCAGGGACTCGAGCCGCAGTCTGTCTCTCCCCAGACAATAACCTTCTCAACATGGAAAATTCATTTATTTAGTGTATGATTTATGTAGACACATTTAAAATGGCAAAATCTGCAAATGAGCATAAGAAATGATTTCCATTCGTTTCCGAGAAAAATAATTGTCTTATTATTATTATTATTATTATTATTATTATTATTATTATAATATTTTTATTTTTTTTTTTTACCAGTGTGTGTCTGGTGCATTCATTTGCAGCTGTGCTTACAGTGTGTATGTAGTGAATTGATTGGCTACTGCAGCCCTGTTTGTGTGTGTGTGTGTGTGTGTGTGTGTGTGTGTGTGTGTGTGTGTGTGTGTGTGTGTGTGCATTCCCCTGCAGAGCGTGTGGTGGATAAGGATGAGCACATGCTGGATATTCTGCAGCGCTGGGGGCAGCAGCGAGGAGAGGTGCGTTTCTTCCTGCGGCACGAGCGACCGCCAAGTCGCGACACCGGTGAGTGGCTATACTTTCAACAAACTCCATTTCCCAGCATCCCCCTGGGTATCACCTGCAGCTGCTGCTTCAAAGAGGGCTTTGAATAAAAGGAAATTGACCTTTGGCTGCTTCAGTTATATGCACCTGTGATCTCTTATTTGCAGATTGATACAGTTTTTGCTTATTAGCAGGGTGTGTGTTCTCTGTCAGCCTCCCCTGTAAAAATAAAAGTAAAAAAGTATCTGTAGGGTGTGTTAAAGAGTCGTCGTGAGCATGAACATCGCCCTCCCTCCAGTCTGAGCCCAGAGCGTGTGGCCTGGCAGTGTGGGCAGGTCACTGCAGGTCACAGATGGCAGTAAGAGCCTGTAACTGGCACAATGAAGGGATGCCTTCTGGCAGCCTATGACGAGGCCCCCAGCAGGCTGCCCTCCAACATGCCTGCACAAAAATACTACAGCTGCTTCCACAGAGCACTGGGAATAATTCCCATCTTGCATAAACACAGAGTTAAGCTGGTTGCTGTTGCTGAGCTCAGCAAACAGCCAGTAAATGGCTGCAGTTCGTTTGATAGTATCTGAAACGTTTTGGCCTCAGACACCTCACTGTTCTCTGGACCTTGGCAGATGCCGGGATCCATTTTGGCTCTGTGTGCTGAGTTGTGATCATGGGAAAATGTAATAGGAAGCCATTCACATGGCACTGGGTCAGAGACAGTCTCGCTCCTGCTCTTCAGCGGGGAAACTGGTGTAACTGATCCAGCCTGCCTCAACAGAGAGCAAAATGCACACAGTTGAAGAGCTCTCATCTCAGCAGTTTTGTGGTGTTAAACCTCTTGAGTGGTGAGCATTTGTATCAGACCATAAGGCCCATTCCTGAAATTCAGCAAGAAACTCGAGCACGATCCTCGAGGAGGGGGAGCACAGTGGTGCATGATGGGTATCCTCGAGGGCCGAAGTCTCAGTTCGACCACCTGTGTCTCTCCTCTTAAACCCAAGAGTCCCCTAGAGGTAGCATCGGGACTTCAGGATTTGCATAAGTTCGTCAAATTAATAATTTACACATATATAATTAGCAAAACACGTCCATATTATTACTCAGTATCTTTTAGGGACATCCATTCTAAATAACCAAGTCGTTGTTCTGGTCAAAATATCAGAGTATAGCCTGAATCAAAACATTTTAACAGTGGTGTTTGCTCATCAATATTTATTGCCCATCGCTGCCTCTCCCTAATGCATGCCCTGGTAAACTGTCCAGGATTATAAAATTCTGAAACTTGGTTTCAAAAAATGTTTGACCATCTGGGCTTCAAAAAAAACGTTTGAGTTTATTTATTCGCTGTTTATTTTAATATGATTTTTTTTTTTTTTAAGGCAATCTGCAGACACAAGGCAAATCGCACTAAAGATTATGCATCGACTTTGTGTAAATCCACTTAACTACATCCTAGAGCTTCATCAGTTTACACTTCGTCAGTTAAAAAGTCTCTTCGCGGCACATGAGAATGACCAGTGATTGGTCCAGTGACTGCATGATGCAGGGCAGTGCAATGCTTAACGGAATGAGCCACTCAGCAGCCCTAAATGCTCCTTGTATCAGGGACGTGCCGATTGTCTGATTTTATTCATCAGGTGGCTCCAGAGGTCTGGACCTCATGGCCAAGCGGAACGGGATGAGGGGCCCAACAGACAGACGCATGGAGAATGGGGTGAGCACAGGACTGATGCTGTTCACCTTTACCAAGGATGTATTGTAACCCTGGTTACATGCTCACCTGCCGGTCAAACTAGGTATCATCTACACTAGTTAAATCTAGGTGGGAGAGTGAGGCAACTGGTGCAAGGGGAATTGCTGAAGTAAACTGCGTTATTGTTATTATTTCATCCCTATTGCATTGGAGTTTCTGTTGTATTTGATTTCAAGGTTGTCTTTCTGCAGTTTAATTTTTTGTCATAGGTATGAGATGATCAATTATTAGTTCTTGAACTTTTATTCTTATTTCTGGAAGACTATAAGCCCCAGATATCTTGTTGGCATCAGCCAATTGCCAGTTGACAGAGCAGATGTTGCTTTTTAAATTTAAAGGCTGCAGTACAGGAAGCACAAGAGGAGTTAAACCTGTCGAACCGCTCCGATCCGAGCCTCGGGAGTCAGTTTAAGTG
Organism: Gymnothorax javanicus; assembly: GCA_029692085.1. Lineage (NCBI taxonomy): Eukaryota > Metazoa > Chordata > Actinopteri > Anguilliformes > Muraenidae > Gymnothorax > Gymnothorax javanicus. The sequence goes on along the minus strand of CM056208.1, from coordinate 53,534,788 downwards.
CACTCTGTAAACTGACCCGGTTGAGACGGCCGCATATTTTGCGCTACTTTGGGAGAGACTCTCACGAGTCATGTGGGAAACGTTTACCTGGTCACGTCTCGAGGGAAATATGTACTTGCTCGAGTCAAAAGGGTCATGTGTGCTTGCACGTGTTTTGAAGCAAATGTTGAGTGTGTTTTTGGGTGTCTTAGATGAGTGAGATTATTTAGTCCAGTGGGGAAAAAAAACTATTATTCCTGTGGTGATGGACTTATATTGAATATTATAATTATTCTAATTATTATTATATTAAAATCTTATTTTTTAACCTGGCAGTAATCTGCGAGAATCTCTCACGGCTAATGAGCACTTCAGGCCCAGGTGTGTGAGTGGGGACAGGAAGTGATGTCGTGTTTCCTGTGCAGGTGGAGCCCCCTCGCATGGATATGACCCTGACAGAGCTGCAGGAAATGGCTTCCAGGCAGCAGCAGCAAATCGATGCCCAGCAGCAGTTACTGGCCTCCAAGGTGGGACCAGTTAGAGGTTTGGTGTTTTGGATGATGGTGGGAGGGTGACCAGTAAAACGCGTAACCCGTAGATGTGGTCTTTTCACTGAAACGGAGTGGGAGCAGAAATTGGGTGTGCATTTGAATGAGGAGTGTTGAGCTCCAGAGTCCACTCTTATGCTGGGCAGATGGGCACCAGCCTCTGAGTATTATCAGATCAACAGGGATCAGTAATTGCGAAGACATGGAGAACTGCATGGGGCCGGTTAGATGGGCAGGACTCAAAACAGGAAGGGCCAAGCTGGGACCCCTGAGGTACTACAAGCTGTGGTAATACTGCTGGCTAAGCTTGAAGACTCCAGCCCCAACAAAAGTGCAAACCAGAGAGACGCAACTTTCTCCACCCGTGAGGGGAAAAATATGCAGAAAAGCAAAGCTTTGGTTGTGTGGTCCAGTCAGCTAAATTCAAATGAGATTCACGGGCCACTCAGGAATCAGCACCTGAGTTTGGTCTGTTCCAGTGCTGTTCCAGCAGGGCTTAACTTGCATTTTCACTTGCTTTAAAAAATAAAACAAAGAAATTGATTGTGAAAGATGAGCACACACCCTCTGTTTTTAGATTTGCACCTGAACACAGATTTCTGTCCCTCGGTTGCTGGTGTTCATATGATCTTGATGTCTGGTGCAGGGTGTTGGGTCGATAGACTAATCTGCACTGTGTGTTTGCTGATCTAAAGGGTGGATACTGTATGTGTTGGGATTATTGGCTGATCCTTGCTGTGTGTTGGCTGGTCTGTTGAGCAAATGCTATATACAGTACAGTGCGGATGCTGTATGTGTTGGGTGAATTGGCTGATCTATAGTGTCTATGCTGTATGTGTTGGGTTGATTGGCTGATCTGTGCTGTGTGGCGGCTGATCCCCCAGGAGCAGCGGCTGCGCTATTTGAAGCAGCAGGATCAGCGTCAGCATCAGCCCTCAGAGCAGGACAGGCTGCGGAGACTGCGGGAGAGTGCAGAGAGCCAAGAGGCTCGGCTCAAGAAGGTCCGGGCCCTCAGGGGCCAAGTGGAACAGAAACGCCTCGGCAACGGCAAACTGGGTGAGTCTGGGGCCCGTCTACACGCTCTTTCATTATTGACCTGTATAGAAATGCAAGATTAGCTTTTCCTCTCAGCAAACACCTTAGCTGTGGCTCCCAACCCCTTCCAGAATCACCGGCTCGATCCAGGCGTTCAGTGTGTTAAATTTCAAGCACTCTTGGTACAAGCAATCAAGTCCTCAGTAGGTGTGCTTGAGGCGGGACAAAGCTAATGCATGAGTTTATCAGGCTTGTCGTGCCTGGCGAGAGAGTCGGGTATCTAAGCCTTAGCCTGACCGAGCTGGTGAGAAATACTCCATTTCTTCAAGCCTGACCAGGCAGCCAAGAACCGTGCGGGTGCTGTAACTCACGGTCTCTCTGTGCCGTCCTCTCCTCTCTCAGTGGAGGAGATCGAGCAGATGAGCAGCCTGTTCCAGCAGAAGCAGAAGGAGCTGGTTGCAGCCGTGTCAAAGGTGGAGGAGCTGGGCCGCCAGCTGGAGATGCTGAGGAACAGCAAGCTGGAGGCTTTCCATGACAGCCAGAGCTCAGCGGCCGAGCTGGACCGCATGTACAAGGAGCTGCAGGTACCTGATCTGCCGCCAGATTCAGGCCTCTACATAGAGCCACTTTACCAGACCTGCTGATTTTCTTACTCTCTGGTTATGAATCCTCTGCCTCGACATGCTGCCGGGTGTACTGCAGTGGAGCTCGTCCCTCTCTGTCTGGATAACTGCAGACAAATTTTTTTCAGAACCTCCTTGACCTAAATGAATGAAAAGTTGTGCGTGCGTGTGTGTATTTATAACCTTGATGGGTTTGAAGCACGACTCCATGGCGGTGGGGGGTGTTGAGAACAGCGTTGTCTTGTTCTCGATGGGTTCTGTTGATGGATCCCTGTCCGTTGGCAGCTGCGGAACCTGCTGAACCAGGAGCAGAACGCCCAGCTCCAGCAGCAGCGTGAGAGCCTCAACAAGCGCAATCTGGAGGTGGCGGCCATGGATCGGCGTGTGAGCGAGCTGCGAGACCGGCTGTGGAAGAAGAAAGAGGCCCTGCAGCAGAAGGAGAACCTGCCTGTGAGTTTAGCGCCCCCTGGTGACAGCACCAATCCTCTCAGCTCCAGTGTCAGCAGCGCTGCATTGGACGGAGACTGAAGGTTGTAGCTCCTCTGCTTTTTCTGATCCACAGGCTCCATCTTTCCCAGCTGTCATATTCCTGCACAGAGTGGTGTCTTCGTTAATTTCCAGCCCAATAGAACCTGTTCTCGCTACTGTCTCATGAGTTCTCAATCACAGCAATAGGACTGTTCAGTTGCAGGGTACTTTACTCTTTTGAACATCTTTTCTCTGGCATTTAAGGGTTTGAAGATGAGGTTTTTGAGCAAAGTTTTTTGACTTTATTAATAAAGTAGGTTCTCATTTTTCAGATTCCATAGTGGGACAGGCTGTTATAAACGGTGTAGCGGGACTGGTGATGAAATGGAAAGGCATGTTGTCATGGCCACAGAAGTGGTTTGAATAGGCTGCAGTAAGTAGGTGATTTAATGCCACCCTGTCTGGAATCTAAATGAGGCTGGCACTCGACCTCTCCGGGCACAATGGACATTACGTCTTACCAGCCGTCACCATGCCAGAGACGGCTGGGGAAAGCGTCTCTAAGCCGCCCGGCGAACATGCTTCACCCTCACTTCAGCAGAGCTCTGTTTTCCTTTTTGAAGGGCAGCATCTCGTACGGGACTGAGATTTCTGCTGAAAGGCTTCGCTAATTTTTTTTTTTTTTGACTTTAGAATGGCATCCCCGTTAGAGACAAGGCTTCGAAAGGCGATCATCCCAAGGTAAGACAATGACCGCGTTTGTTTATATCGCTCTCCCTGATGTTTGGAGGGGGGAAATGTTCCGATTCATGAGCATTCCTGCTCATTTAGTCATTTCTTAAAATGTGTTGTCAATATGAACAACTTATTCATGGCAGTTATCCAGCAAATGTCATTACTGCTGTGCTCTTTCCTTAAGTGGGCAGAGTAGGTGAATGAACTGTTTGCAGATTATTATGGTTGACAGACTGGAGTCATGGCTTCAGCCATTTCATAACTCGGAGTTGCAAATTCATGCCAGAGGAAAATTTCAGGTTGTTCTAGAATGTGTCGTGGGGTTTAAAAGTATGTGGACAGGGATAAATGGCTGTGATGACTATATAGTACACTCAATAAGGAAGTAAGTAATGTACAAACAGGTAATTTTAGGGTATTTAAACATATTTTCAGTGACTCGGGTCGGCGTTGTAGACCTTTTAAAATGGAGGCAATGTGAAAATGCATTCAGAACTAATGAACATCAGGGATTTATTCAGAATAGCGTCTGCATAATCTCCTCTGTGTTAATACTGGCTTGATTATGACTTGTGCGTTACTCACTGGAGTGTTGATTCTCACTCACTGGAGTGTTGATTCTCACGCCCCTCCAGCTGTCAGGAGATGGAAACCCGCCCCAGCAGACCGGCCCGTCCCGCGTGGCAGCAGTGGGTCCTTACAGACAGTCCGCTACAGTCCCGCGCGGGTCTGGCAGCGGCGATGCAGCGCTGAAGCCTGCATATCCGGACGGCACTGCCACTCTGCCCGTACAGGACAGCCCCCTCAAAGCCCGGGTCAGAAGTCGCGCTGCCGGAGGTAAACTGAGCGCCTACAACTGAACCTCACCTGCACTCTCGCTTTCCAAACCTCACCTACACCAGTCAGTCCATCCATCTATCCATTCTCTAAGCTGCATAGTTCTGGTGCGTGTTGGAGGTGTTGGACCCTGTCCCAGTGTGGAATGTGTGAGGGGGAGGGATCCATCGCAGGACACACACACACACACACACACACACTCACACACACACACAGTCTCTCTCTCTCTCTCTCTCTCTCTCTCTCTCTCTCTCTCTCTCTCTCTCTCTCTCTCTCTCTCTCTCTCTCTCTCTCTCTCTCTCTCTCTCTCACACACTCATACCCCTGGGCCTTTCACCAACACCCAAACTCCCCAGTCCTCACCGACACCCTGCACCTCACTCTACAGTCTCCTCCTCAAACCCTAAAATAAGATTTCGCTGCCTCTGCAGGAAAATTTGTTTTTTAATATATTCTTCTGGAGGGAATGACTTGGTCTGTCAAACGGAGATAGTGGCCACATGTGTGTGCGTGTGTGTGTGTGTGCATGTGAGCGTGTGTGCGTGCGTGTGTGTAGACTGGCGTGTATCTGCTCAAATCCTCTCTCCTCGCCGTATCTCCATCTGCCGCTGTGTTTGAGTCATCGGCGATCCCTGGGCCTCGCGCCGGGTCCTCCTCTCTCAGCCTGGAAGGTGCACTGACTCACTCTGACCACTAGAGGGAGAACCTCTCAGTGCCAGCTGGGCAGACTAATGTACGGCTGCCAATATCACGCTCTTGGCTTTGAACTTGTGGACTCGCTGTTACTGAAAAGCATTTCGCTGGTCTGATTCACCTGAATATCAGGAGTGAGACTGAATCATGCTAAACTGCTGAAGTTGCTCATTCTTCCCTGACCTGACAGGGTATTTTTAAAACAGCGCCGCACCTCAGCAATCAAAAGGGCAGCAGCAGTTTGATGATTAAAATTCAGTCATGTCTAAAGAAAAACAGAGAAAAAAAAATTAATTTGGGGGCTGTTCTCACTCCCAAAGGGTGAGTCAGTCTGACTCATGTCCTGCTCTGAAAATAGCTCTCCTGGAGGACGGGAAAGTGTTGGTCATATTTAAACAGGACTGACCACCAGCCCCCAGCTCATCACCACAGTGGACCTGTGGTTGGACGCACAGCTGTGCATTATCCACGCATGCACACACACACACACACACACACACACACACACACACACACACACACGCACACACGCACACTACCTTGTTGTATGTGGAGCAGGAAAGATAAGGATTTGGAGTAACAGGTTTTTCGCAGGTCGGCCGTGATGTTGGGGAGGGGGGGAGCGGGGGTGTGTGTGTGTGTGGGGGGTGTGTGTGTGTGTTTGGGGGGTGGGTGTGTGTGTGTGTGTGGGGGCGCGTGGGGAGGGTTAGCAGGTTGCTTGATCCCAGTCTTTACATTTTCATGCTGGCGGTCCGCCGAGACGCGCTTCGTGCCGGGTGGGTTTCTGGGCGTCTGTTCTGCGGTCCGGTCTGCGATGTGGGGCGAAGGGCTGGGCTGAATTCAGTCATAGTCGTGGATCTCTCTTAATTTGCTTCATTGACTTGATTTAATTTTCCTGGGATCCATGATTTTGCTGAAATCGCTGCAGAAGCTGAGGAGAAGGCGTAAAGGTACGAGCTTCATAATGGTCTGGATGGGTGGAGTGTTAGTGGGTGAGCGAGTGTTTGTTTTTTTTTTTAAGATTATTTTTTTGGGAATTTTTCCTTTATTTGACAGTCATACAGTGTAGAGAGACAGGAAAGTTTGGGGAGAAGAATGGGGAAAGACATGCAGCAAATGACCCGAGCTGGAATCGAACCCAGGTCGCCGCAGGAAGGACACAGCCTTTATGGTGCGCGTGCTTAGACCGATGTGCCACCGGGGCGCCCCGTGTGTTTGTTTTATCCACGAACACACAATCGCTTTTGTACCTGGGTCCATTCATGAGTCGGGCCAGTCAGCATTGGCTGGGGAAAGTGTCGGTTTATGTGTGAACAGTTTGGATGCTTTCACATGAAGGGAGACGGCCGGACCAGTCATGTGACTGTAAGCCACTGGAGGTTTGGTTTTTTTTTTTTTTTTAAAACTTTATTTCAGTTTCAGATTTGGGACTCTACCCCCCTGGCTCTCATCAGTAACCCTGCTTCACTGTCCCTTTATCCACAGGGTCACAGCTCCATCCCGCCCAGCTGCTGGAGCAAGACGGCTCCATCCCAGTGTCCAATGGGGCCAATGGCCCCTCCCCCACCCCCGCTGATATGGCCAATCACACGACCGAGCAAGGTACTGCCCCGCCCTGAGCTGGTCGAGGCCGACAGCAGTGTGTTGTTGTGTATCTGCTCTGGCTTTCTGACCCTCAGAGTTCAAATCTTCAATCAGCTCTTTTAATGGATCAGCGAACTGCTAATTTAACAGTGAAAAGCAGACTATCCTGTAACGGCCGGTCCTGAGTACTGGGCTGTTTATTGTTTTCACTGCTGTGTGCCGCTCGTGTGTGGCCTTGTGAGAAATATTTAAATCTCTGCACAGTGGCGTCTGGTGAAAAGTAAAATGTTTATCGGTAGCTCACTCTCACCGTTTGTGATCACCGTCTCCCCTGCATACAGATGAGCTGGAGGTGTTGAAGAGAGACAGAGATAAGAAGATTCGGCCGGTGTCCATGTTCGAGCCACCCGCGCCGGCCCCTGCCTCCCTGCGCAAAAATCAGAGCAGCGAGGACCTGGTGCGGGACATACAGGTGCGCTCTCTACCGCCCTCTGCCTGCTGTCACAGGAATTACTGACATCCCCTGTCTCTGGAGCATCGAGATGTCAAGTGATTGGAATATTCGCTTCTGCGATCTTTAGAATTCCTTTGCATGACTATTTTTGATTTCCAATTTAGTGTATAATCTTTTTAATGGTAAGAAGTCCAAAAATTGTTTTAAGGCTAAAAATAGGGAGTCACTGTCCCCATTTGATATAAGGGGCTGCCTGTGTGCCACTGGGAAGTTATTCCGTTCCACTGTTGCTTGGGCATCAAATTAATTTATATCGTAAATTCATGGTAAGAATCAGATCTCCAGTCATATTAGTGGAATTTTCATTGATTTATCATCTTATTACCCCTGCGGCCTGTAAACGTCTCCTCTCTCTTGCCTTGCAGAATTCTGGGACGGGGCCAGTGAAGGTGCCGCCGCCAGTGCCCAGCAAACCCAAACAGGTATCCCTCCCGCCCAGCGGCCCGTCAGGCCCACCCACATACGGGCGTCCGGCTATCGGCACTGCAACCTTCCCTGGCAAGCCCAAAACTCCCAGCCCGCCCCCGGGCTCCGGACCGACGGCCTGGAGCTCTGCACCCCCGACCCACAGCCAGACCCTGCCTCTGCCACCCAAGCAGGAGCCCCCGCTGGCGGCCGCCGTGCGACCTTTCACCCCCGAGCCCGGCCCACAGGGCTTCCTCAAGCCCCCCTCAGCTGCAGCCAGCTCTATCGTGTCCATGTACACCCAACAGACGGCACCCGGAAGAGCTGTGCAGGGAGCGCTCAGTCGAGCCCAGAGCAGACCCAGCCCCTTCCCCAGCGGTGAGCCTCTCCGCCCCTTCTGCTGTCAGTCACCCTCCTGGCCACCCCTTCTGCTGTTCGTCACGCTCCTCGCCGCCCCTTCTGCTGTCCGCCACGCTCCTCGCCGCCCCTTCTGCTGTCGGTCACGCTCCTCGCCACCCCTTCTGCTGTTCGTCACGCTCCTCGCCGCCCCTTCTGCTGTCCGTCACGCTCCTCGCCGCCCCTTCTGCTGTCCGCCACGCTCCTCGCCGGCCCTTCTGCTGTCCGCCACGCTCCTCGCCGGCCCTTCTGCTGTCCGCCACGCTCCTCGCCGCCCCTTCTGCTGTCCGTCACGCTCCTCGCCGCCCCTTCTGCTGTCCGTCACGCTCCTCGCCGCCCCTTCTGCTGTCCGTCACGCTCCTGGCCACCCCTTCTGCTGTCCATCGCGCTCCTCACCGCCCCTTCTGCTGTCCGTCACCCTCCTCCCGCCCCTTCTGCTGTCGGTCATGCTCCTCCCCGCCCCTTCTGCTGTCCGTCACGCTCCTCCCTGCCCCTTCTGCTGTCCGTCACACTCCTCACCACCGCTTCTGCTCTCCGTCACCCTCCTAAACATCAAAGTGGATGGGGATTTAGGAATGAGTGTTGTCATTCTGTGTGTTTGTCCGTCTGGCTTTTCTGGACCAGAACTCCAAAACTGTTCAGTATTTTTCAATGAAATTTCATGTATGGGTACATTTTACTGTGTGGATGTGCCTTTACTTCCGTCTGTCCACCTGTCTATCTGTCCGTCCCTCCTTTGCATTATGGTTCCAGGCCACATTTCAGCCATTTCGTGATGGTGGATCTCTGCATTTATGCCGGGGGGCATATTGTTTTTGTCCAGTTTCCCGTGTGCGTCTGTGTCAAGGTCGGCATGCTCACCATTCCGGACTGTAACTCAGAAACTGTTTGATTTCTTTCCATGAAAATTAGCACACATTTGCATCAGGTCGTGCAGATGTGCCTTTTGTTATTTTTCAGTTATGAACTTTTCTAGTTTCTTCCTAAATGTCTGAAGATCAATAAGGGGCGGCTGCGCTGGGGAGGAGGGAGACATTTGTTATTTCGCCTTAAATACAATCTCTAATTCACACTTGTTGTTTATTGGCTTAGTACTTGAACATGTTGTTTTATAAAACCGGTAGTATAAGGTTAATGTTTTGAATTGCAGCCCATCTTTCTAAAGAGCTGTTGTCTACATGTTACTATTCTTACTAGACCTAAAATTCCAGTCATTCTGTGATTTTAATGGGTCATTTTGACACTACAGTGCCTCGTGTTGTGAACTCAAACGTGCACTGAAATCCGTCTCAGGATGAAGCCCGCTGATGAGGCTCAGACATGAGCATCCATGACAGCCAGCTGTTCGGTCCGGATCGCACCACCACTCGGGTGTAATCAGCCTGAAACAAATCATTGCTGCACTGGCAGAGCTGGGGAGGGAGAGATGGGTCAAAGGGTGCACACACACATACACACGCTCACGCGCACGCACAGGCGCGCTCACAGGCACGAACACGCGCATGCACACAAACCACTTTTTGATCCCCACAAGTACAGGAAAGCTGATACAGTCGGGTCTCAATATGGCATCCCAGAGCAGCAGCCTGCTGTTTCTCTTCGGAGTGTTCCGGCATTTAAACCTTACAGCAGAGCCTGTGAGCACACCAGTGTGAGGTACCTTTTCCCCTTTTTTTTTCTCCACCCTGAACACAACCAAACTATTTAACCGACGGCAAAGTGACCAGTCCCCATCGACTCTGCAGGAAAATGCAGCAGGACGTGATTCCTCCAACTCACGTGATGACTGGTCCTCGCTTCTTGACACTATGCAGTCGCACCCCCAACCACACACTGCCTACGCCGTCAAAGGATCCGTGTACAAGTTGGTTCACACAGCCACATGCACCTGGCTGACTGGAAGTGGTCATTCAGAGAGATGAACTAATAAATTTTAACTGGCTTACCCTGTACTATCCCCGGCGAGGCTTCAGCAATTGTTGCCTTGCCCGTGCGGACCTCCGGCCACAGCTGGTAAGGGCGTGGCTGGGATACGACCGGGCTCAGACGTACGTCTTGGCTGTGTGCCACCCGGTGGCTGTAAAGGAATATTTTTGTGTCTGTGGGAGATGTAGATTTCAGCATGTACAGAGCGTGAAGTGAGGAGCCCAGCAGTGGACTGGGGCTCTCTGGCTCCTGCAACTGTGTGATCCTCACCGAGGGGTTAGATGATTGGTGGGTGGATGATGTATTATCAGGGGTTAGATGATTGGTGGGAGGATGATGTATTATCAGGGGTTAGATGATTGGTGGGTGGATGATGTATTATCAGGGGTTAGATGATTGGTGGGTGGATGCTGTATTAGGGATTAGACGATTGGTGGGTGGATGATGTATTATCAGGGTTAGATGAGTGGTGGGTGGATGATGTATTATCAGGGGTTAGATGATTGGTGGGTGGATGATGTATTATCAGGGGTTAGATGATTGGTGGGTGGATGATGTATTATCAGGGGTTAGATGATTGGTGGGTGGATGATGTATCGGGTTAGATTAGTTGTGGGTGGATGATGTATTATCAGGGGTTAGATGATTGGCGGGTGGATGATGAATTATCGGGGGTTAGATGGTTGGTGGGTGGATGATGTATCAGGGGTTAGATGAGTGGTGGGTGGATGATGTATTATCAGGGGTTAGATGAGTGGTGGGTGGATGATGTATTATCAGGGGTTAGATGATTGGTGGGAGGATGATGTATTATCAGGGGTTAGATGAGTGGTGGATGGATGATGTATTATCAGGGGTTAGATGATTGGTGGGTGGATGATGTATTATCAGGGGTTAGATGATTGGTGGGTGGATGATGTATCGGGTTAGATTAGTTGTGGGTGGATGATGTATTATCAGGGGTTAGATGATTGGTGGGTGGATGATGTATTATCGGGGGTTAGATGGTTGGTGGGTGGATGATGTATTATCAGGGGTTAGATGATTGGTGGGAGGATGATGTATTATCAGGGGTTAGATGAGTGGTGGATGGATGACGTATTATCAGGGGTTAGATGATTGGTGGGAGGATGATGTATTATCAGGGGTTAGATGAGTGGTGGATGGATGACGTATTATCAGGGGTTAGATGATTGGTGGGAGGATGATGTATTATCAGGGGTTAGATGAGTGGTGGATGGATGACGTATTATCAGGGGTTAGATGGGTGGTGGATGGATGACGTATTATCGGGGTTAGATGATTGGGGGGTGGATGATGTATTATTGTATGATTTGTCCTTTTACTTGGTTGATTTAAAACCTGCAGCCCCTTGACCCTTTAACGGACCAGTCTGACACCCCTGGTGCAGAGACCAGAGCTGCGCTGCCTTTGACCCCCCTGTGGCTCTACCTCCCCACCCTGGAGTTAGATGCTTGGACCCCCGGGGAAAGTGATGCAAATTACAAAGAATTTTTAAATGCCTGGTTTTCGTAGCTAGAGCTGAAACTGATCTCATCGTGTTTGATAGTGGATAGTCAAGATTGGGGTGCTGAGTTATTTTTAAGCTCTGTGTGACAGGAAGTGAGTGCTCTGCTCCTCTCAGGAACATATGGAGCTTAATGACTGCAGACTCCTCTGTCTGAATGAATCCCTCTGCCACAGGGGCTGGGCTACATCAGCAGAGCCGGGACATGAGGCATTATTACACTTGTGATTGTTGCCGGTATGTAATCCAGATATCTCCCTTACGTTTTACGGTCTCTTCATTTCTCTCCTCTCCCTTTCATCGATCTTTCTGCCACACTCTCTCCCCCATCCCTCTGCCTGCCTCTCTCTCTCTCTCTCTCTCTCTCTCTCTCTCTCTCTCTCTCTCTCTCTCTCTCTCTCTCTCTCTCTCTCTCTCTCTCTCTCTCTAGTGTACGGTAAGCCTGTAGTCTTAGCTGGTGGTCAGCAGTCGCAGGGATCGTACCCGGAGAACCCGTACGCTGAGCAGCCCGACACAGAGACCAATCAGGGGGGGCCCCCACAGCGGAGGGCCCCGAGGCAGAGCGAGCCCCACGGCCCCTGAGCCCGACCAAGCTCCTGCCCTTCATCTCCAACCCGTACCGCAATCAGAGCGACGCTGACCTGGAGGCGCTGCGGAAGAAGCTGTACCATGCGCCGCGCCCCCTGAAAAAGCGCAGCTCCATCACTGAGCCTGAAAGCCCAGCAGGACCCAACATCCAGAAGCTGCTCTACCAGAAGACCACGTTGGCTGCCATGGAGATCATCACAAACTCCACCCCCTTTTACCAGCCTGGGGGGGAAGAGGGAACTGTCGAATCACGCCCGGCTGAAGCAGTGTCCCCAACTCTCGAGCCCCCGCCTCAGACCTCTCCCACTATAGACGATACCCCCACCGAACCGCTGGCCCCCGAGCCCAGTGCAGAGCCTGATCTGGACTACTTTGACCCACCCCCACCGCCGTCACACCCCGCCCCCACGCTCAGACTCTCAGACCCGGAAATTCTCCCTCCACCTCCGTCCCCAGTTCCGCCCCTGCCTGAGGAGGAGGACAGGGAACGAGAACCTGGCCTTCCTCCTCCACCCGAGTCCTTTCTGGAGGAATTCCCTCCATACCCGCCACCCCCGTACCCCAGCGGGGGGGAGCAGGAGCAGGACAGCCCCGTGGAGGACCCCTACAGCATGACGCCCCCCGAGGTCACAGGGCAGGTCACCCTTCCACCGGTGCGTTCGCTCTTTTTTTGTGTCAACCTTTGTTAATTTTATATTGGAGGAAGGTGACGTTTACTGAGACAAGAATGCTTGCGATTAACAAAATTTTTACCTGACTAAATCTACGCCATTTAGTTAGAGATACAGTTCACTAGCCATCATAGTAAGCACATGCTCACTTTAGTACTGTCTGGACGACCTGTGTACCTGTTTCCAGTGCCATCATGAAACCTTGATTTGGAGAAAATTGATCTCTTAATTGAATTCTTTAAAAAGTTTGGTTGGTTCCATGGGAACATGAATTAACTATAGTACCTCTCACGTGTTCACATTTTGAGCTTCTCCAAAGTGTTTTTATTTATCTTAAGCCTATTGTACTTGTGCGCCATCTTCCCAATGAAAGTGTGGACCTGGACCATTTATAGTTGGAGCCCAGTGGGACTTGTAGGAGTTGCAAACAGGACCAGATCACTGATTGACTTGATCTTTCCCAATTCCTTACATTCCCACCTCCCTCACGGCCTCCCCTCAGGGCAAGAGGACGTGCCTGCGTCAGACCGGCTCGGAGCGCATCGGTCACGGCATGAGGCTTCGCTTCAATCCTCTGGCCCTGCTGCTGGACTCTTCACTGGAGGGAGAGTTCGACCTGGTGCAGCGGATCATTTACGAGGTGAGCGACCACCATTGACCCCCACCTCTAGAACCTTCTCCATCTGTAGAACCCCTCCTCCACCTCTCGAATCCCATCCACCTCTGGACCAGGTTTTCTTAGTGACTGAAAGCGGAGGAGATCCCTCTTGAGGTTATACAGCTTCCGTATGTGTGTGCGTTACATGTGCGCTCTGATCTGCGGCAGGTGGAAGATCCCAGCCAGCCCAATGATGAGGGCATCACAGCACTACACAATGCCGTTTGCGCCGGGCACACGGAGATCGTCAAGTTTCTGGTGCAGTTTGGTGTCAACGTCAACGCTGCTGATAGTGACGGCTGGTGAGCTCCGCCCACTTGTCACTCATCGGTGACACTAGCCAATGGAATTCTCATCCAGTCTCTGAGAGAAGCAGAGTCCTAGGGGGTGTGAGCATGGCAAATTGACGTTTGGAGACTGATTTAGTAATGCAGATGTTTATGGCTGTTGAATGTTGAGAATACAGAAATTTGATTGGGTCATTTGAAAATCCTCAGCTGATCGGAAAGTTTCCAGATGGCCAACCAAATACAAAACCCAAAACCAGTGAAGTTGGCACGTTATGTAAATCGTAGATAAAAACAGAATACAATGATTTGGAAATCCTTTTCAACTTATGTTCAATTGAATACACTGCAAAGACAAGATGTTTAATGTTCAAACTGAGAAACTTTATTTTTTTTTTTGCAAATAATCATTAACTTAGAATTTAAAGGCAGCAACACATTGCAAAAAAGTTGGCACAGGGCCTTTTTACCACTGTGTTACATCACCTTTCCTTTTAACGACACTCAGTAAACGTTTGGGAACTGAGGAGACCAATTTTTGAAGCTTTTCAGGTGGAACTCTTTCCCATTCTTGCTTGATGTACAGCTTAAGTTGTTCAACAGTCCGGGGTCTCCGTTGTCGTATTTTACGCTTCATAATGCGCCACACATTTTCAATGGGAGACAGGTCTGGACTACAGGCAGGCCAGTCTAGTACCCGCACTCTTTTACTACGGAGCCATGCTGTTGTAACACGTGCAGAATGTGGCTTGGCGTTGTCTTGCTGAAATAAGCAGGGGCGTCCATGAAAAAGACGTTGCTTGGATGGCAACATATGTTGCTCCAAAACCTGTATGTACCTTTCAACATTAATGGTGCCTTCACATATGTGTAAGTTGCCCATGCCTTGGGCACTAATACACCCCCATACCATCACAGATGCTGGCTTTTGAACTTTGCGCCTATAACAGTCCGGATGGTTCTTTTTTCCTCTTTGGTCTGGAGGACACGGCGTCCACAGTTTCCAAAAACAATTTGAAATGTGGACTTGTCAGACCACAGAACACTTTTCCACTTTGCATCAGTCCATCTTAGATGAGCTTGGGCCCAGCGGAAGCGGCGGCGTTTTCTGGGTGCTGTTGATAAATGGCTTTCGCTTTGCATTGTAGAGTTTTAACTTGCACTTGCAGATGTAGCGACGAACTGTAGTTACTGACAGTGGTTTTCTGAAGTGTTCCTGAGCCCATGTGGTGATGTCCTTTACACACTGATGTCGGTTTTGATGCAGTACCGCCTGAGGGATCGAAGGTCACGGGCATTCAATGTTGGTTTTCAGCCTTGTAAACTACGTGCAGTGATTTCTCCAGATTCTCTGAACCTTTTGACGATATTACGGACCGTAGATGATGAAATCCCTAAATTTCTTGCAATAGCTCGTTGAGGAATGTTGTTTTTAAACTGTTCGACAATCAGCTCACGCATTTGTTCACTAAGTGGTGACCCTCGCCCCATCCTTGTTTGTGAATGACTGAGCATTTCAGGGAAGCTGCTTTTATACCCAATCATGGCACCCACCTGTTCCCAATTAGCCCGTTCACCTGTGGGATGTTCCAAATAAGTGTTTGATGAGCATTCCTCAACTCTCTCAGTCTTTTTTGCCACTTGTGCCAGCTTTTTTGAAACATGTTGCAGGCATCAAATTCCAAATGAGCTAATATTTGCAAAAATTACAAAGTTTACCTGTTCGAACATTAAGTAACTTGTCTTTGCAGTGTATTCAATTGAATATAGGTTGAAAAGGATTTGCAAATCATTGTATTCTGTTTTTATTTACGATTTACACAACGTGCCAACTTCACTGGTTTTGGGTTTTGTACATTTCTGGCTCAAACTGCCTCTTCCAGTCATTGACTTCTTATCAAAGCACATACATTGCAGTTAGATGGACTTTTCCCAATTCATTATGTGACCCTTATTTTCACAGTCTAGGGAAGTTATAAGCAAAGCAGTTGAGCCCATAGTGCTGTAAGGTCATGAGCAGCCTGGTCAGGATCATAGTGCTGTAAGGTCATGAGCAGCCTGGTCAGGCTCATAGTGCTGTAAGGTCATGAGCAGCTGGTCAGGCTCATAGTGCTGTAAGGTCATGAGCAGCTGGTCAGGCTCATAGTGCTGTAAGGTTATGAGCAGCCTGGTCAGGCCCATAGTGCTGTAAGGTTATGAGCAGCCTGGTCAGGCCCATAGTGCTTAGGTTGAGCAGCCTGGTCAGGCCCATAGTGCTGTAAGGTTATGAGCAGCCTGGTCAGGCCCATAGTGCTGTAAGGTTATGAGCAGCCTGGTCAGGCTCATAGTGTTGTAAGGTCATGAGCAGCCTGGTCAGGATCATAGTGCTGTAAGGTCATGAGCAGCTGGTCAGGCTCATAGTACTGTAAGGTCATGAGCAGCCTGGTCAGGCTCATAGTGCTGTAAGGTCATGAGCAGCTGGTCAGGATCATAGTGCTGTAAGGTTATGAGCAGCCTGGTCAGGCCCATAGTGCTGTAAGGTTATGAGCAGCCTGGTCAGGCCCAGAGTGCTGTAAGGTTATGAGCAGCCTGGTCAGGCCCATAGTGCTGTAAGGTCATGAGCAGCCTGGTCAGGCTCATAGTGCTGTAAGGTCATGAGCAGCCTGGTGGTCAGGATCATAGTGCTGTAAGGTTATGAGCAGCCCATGAGTGCCTCGGGCCCATAGTGTCATGAGCAGCCTGGTCAGGCCCAGAGTGCTGGTTATGAGCAGCCTGGTCAGGCTCATAGTGTTGTAAGGTCATGAGCAGCCTGGTCAGGATCATAGTGCTGTAAGGTCATGAGCAGCCTGGTCAGGATCATAGTGTTGTAAGGTTATGAGCAGCTGGTCAGGCTCATAGTACTGTAAGGTCATGAGCAGCCTGGTCAGGCTCATAGTGCTGTAAGGTCATGAGCAGCTGGTCAGGATCATAGTGCTGTAAGGTTATGAGCAGCCTGGTCAGGCCCATAGTGCTGTAAGGTTATGAGCAGCCTGGTCAGGCCCATAGTGCTGTAAGGTTATGAGCAGCCTGGTCAGGCCCATAGTGCTGTAAGGTCATGAGCAGCCTGGTCAGGCTCATAGTACAGTAAGGTCATGAGCAGCCTGGTCAGGCTCATTGTGCTGTAAGGTCATGAGCAGCCTGGTCAGGCTCATTGTGCTGTAAGGTCATGAGCAGCTGGTCAGGATCATAGTGCTGTAAGGTTATGAGCAGCCTGGTCAGGCCCAGAGTGCTGTAAGGTTATGAGCAGCCTGGTCAGGCCCAGAGTGCTGTAAGGTCATGAGCAGCCTGGTCAGGCCCATAGTGCTGTAAGGTCATGAGCAGCCTCGTCAGGCCCATAGTGCTGTAAGGTTATGAGCAGCTGGTCAGGATCATAGTGCTGTAAGGTTATGAGTAGCCTGGTCAGGCCCATAGTGCTGTAAGGTTATGAGCAGCCTTGTCAGGCCCATAGTGCTGTAAGGTTATGAGCAGCCTGGTCAGGCCCATAGTGCTGTAAGGTCATGAGCAGCCTGGTCAGGATCATAGTGCTGTAAGGTTATGAGCAGCCTGGTCAGGCTCATTGTGCTGTAAGTTCATGAGCAGCCTGGTCAGGATCATAATGCTGTAAGGTTATGAGCAGCCTGGTCAGGCCCACAGTGCTGTAAGGTCATGAGCAGCCTGGTCTGGCCCATAGTGCTGTAAGGTCATGAGCAGCCTGGTCAGGCCCATAGTGCTGTAAGGTTATGAGCAGCCTGGTCAGGCCCATAGTGCTGTAAGGTTATGAGCAGCTGGTCAGGATCATAGTGCTGTAAGGTCATGAGCAGCCTGGTCAGGCCCATAGTGCTGTAAGGTTATGAGCAGCTGGTCAGGATCATAGTGATGTAAGGTTATGAGCAGCTGGTCAGGATCATAGTGCTGTAAGGTCATGAGCAGCCTGGTCAGGCCCATAGTGCTGTAAGGGTATGAGCAGCCTGGTCCGCCCATAGTGCTGTAAGGTTATGAGCTGCTGGTCAGGATCATAGTGATGTAAGGTTATGAGCAGCTGGTCAGGATCATTGTGCTGTAAGGTTATGAGCAGCTGGTTCGGATCATAGTGCTGTAAGGTTATGAGCAGCCTGGTCAGGCCCATAGTGCTGTAAGGTTATGAGCAGCCTGGTCAGGCCCATAGTGCTATAAGGTTATGAGCAGCCTGGTCAGGCCCATAGTGCTGTAAGGTTATGAGCAGCCTGGTCACGCCCATAGTGCTGTAAGGTTATGAGCAGCTGGTCAGGATCATAGTGATGTAAGGTTATGAGCAGCTGGTCAGGATCATTGTGCTGTAAGGTTATGAGCAGCTGGTCAGGATCATAGTGCTGTAAGGTTATGAGCAGCCTGGTCAGGCCCATAGTGCTGTAAGGTTATGAGCAGCCTGGTCAGGCCCATAGTGCTGTAAGGTTATGAGCAGCCTGGTCAGGCCCATAGTGCTGTAAGGTTATGAGCAGCCTGGTCAGGCTCATAGTGCTGTAAGGTTATGAGCAGCCTGGTCAGGCCCATAGTGCTGTAAGGTCATGAGCAGCCTGGTCAGGATCATAGTGCTGTAAGGTCATGAGCAGCTGGTCAGGCTCATAGTGCTGTAAGGTTATGAGCAGCTGGTCAGGCTCATAGTGCTGTAAGGTTATGAGCAGCCCGGTCAGGCCCATAGTACTGTAAGGTCATGAGCAGCCTGGTCAGGCTTATAGTGCTGTAAGGTCATGAGCAGCCTGGTCAGGCTCATAGTGCTGTAAGGTCATGAGCAGCCTGGTCAGGCCCATAGTGCATTAAGGTTATGAGCAGCCTGGTCAGGCTCATAGTGCTGTAAGGTTATGAGCAGCCTGGTCAGGCCCATAGTGCTGTAAGGTCATGAGCAGCCTGGTCAGGCTCATAACGCTGTAGCGGCCTGGTTTGGCCCCAGTATAGTTCTAAAGGGTTTGTTCATGGTAATACTGGATTACGGGTGAGACGAGTCCGACTTCTGAAAGCACTAACCTCCATGTCCTCCTCTCAGGACCCCCCTGCACTGCGCAGCCTCCTGCAATAATGTGGCGGTGTGTAAGTTCCTGGTGGAGTCGGGTGCAGCAGTGTTCGCCATGACCTACAGCGACATGCAGACGGCTGCAGACAAGTGTGAGGAGATGGAGGAGGGCTACAGCCAGTGCTCCCAGTTTCTGTACGGTGAGAAGCCCCCCCCCCCCACACAGGGACCGTCCTGACCCAGGGGACCGAGGTTCACTGACTTCATCTGCTACGATGCTTAACCCCAGACCTGTATATACGGGTGTGTCAAATGCAGCTGCTGCATTAAGACCTGAGGCTGTGGAACTTCGGACCCATTTTACATTCTATAGGAGATCCCAAGCTTTCCAACAATCCCAAATATGTCCTGCTGAATCACAGGGAAATGTGTATGAAATGATGTGCAAGAGCTACCTATTTACCATTTGATGTGATGCTTTGGCCATAAAAACCTGGAGTCCTGGGTTTGAATATTTCTCTCAATGTAAATGTGATGTAGCTGCAGTGAAGCGCTGCAACCAGCAGATACAGAATGTAAGACAAAGTCCTACAATATGAAAAAATGCTTTTTTGACTTTGAATCGACTTTAAGGAAACTTGGGTAAAAAGTTAGTTTAGGGGACTACAGAGCCCTTAAAGGTGTCGGATGTCAAGGGCATGATGAGGCTGAACTCACTAATGCTGGCGTTCGGATCGTTACTAACTACTGTATGTGATGATGTTCTAAAACACTGACGTAGAAAGAAAAATAAATCAATAATAAAAGGAATCCAATACAGCTCCTCTTCCTAGAGCTAACATGGGAGTATATTTCAACTCTGCCTCAATTCAGGAAATGGCTTGTTTGACTTGTGCTGCGAAAGTCAGGCGCAGCTTTTGACAAAAGATGTTTATAATAGAATGTGACTCAGTGCTTGTCAGCCCAGCGAAACTAACAATACTGTACAGGGTGGCCATGACTATAAACCTTTTTATTCAGCATATTTACTTGAAACATTGTTGAAAGTGACGGAAAAATACTCGTCTCGTATCTCATGGCTTGCAGGAGCCGTGGAGCATTGGCTGTGCACGTGTGTTGTAATTGCAGTGTTTGTCCTGCAGGGGTCCAGGAGAAGATGGGCATTATGAACCGGAGCATGGTCTACAGTCTGTGGGACTATGACCCAGAGAACGAGGACGAGCTGCAGTTTCAGGAGGGTGACTGCATGAACGTCCTGCGACGAGAGGACGAGGACGAGAGCGAGTGGTGGTGGGCTGGAATGGGGGGTGCAGAGGGGTACGTTCCACGGAACCTGCTGGGGGTGAGTGCTTTCGTCAGGTGCCTAAAAGAGCAGGTCACTTCATCTTAAAACTCGCTCGATAGTGGGGAATTCCACAACTGTGTGTTTAGGCCTGGCATTCAGCAAGTTCAGCTTTCATAGTTTGTACTGAATATATTCTACATTTGAACATTTCAGGTAACGCACTTGACACAGTGCTGTTTGTTAGTTTTTTTTAAGAGAGTCTGACATTTCATTGTAACCCGCCATCCTACGATAAAAGCATGAAAGTGATGCTTTTTTTTACATTTCTTTTCATGTATAAGTGAACCTACTGTTTCTGTAAGTTACCCTTTTTTCTTTTTTTGCAGCTGTATCCAAGAATCAAACCACGGCAGAGGAGTCTGGCGTAGGACTACATGTGCTGGATTCTCGTGGATCCTCATGTTAGTTACGGGGACATGCAACTCCCCTCATGGATTGAAGCACTTTTACCTTTTTGGGGCCGATGCTGGGACAACGATTACGACGACAAAATAGATGAAGGATCTTGGACTCAAACCTGGACGTTCCTTTACGCATCGTTTGTAAACCACAAACTTGTACCAGGCGACAGAACAAATGCTGCTTTCAGATGTAAACACAGACAGCTTATTCAAGCGATGTTCTCGAGAATTCTCTTCGTACTGGAATGAAGAGTCTCATGTTTTTAACTGCTGTGTACGTATTCTCTTTTAGGGGGGCAGTTCTGAACAAACAGTTTTTTTATGCAGAGGGTGAATTTTCTTAGATTTATTCAGAAGCACAATCTTGTCTTTTGGGTTGTTCATTTGAGGGAGTTTGCTGTTTATACTTTAATAGGAGACAGTGCTTTCTATTGCTCTTGACAGAAGTATGTATGACATCATCGTTGCGGATGAAAGGATGTTTTACTGTGGTGTGAGCATCACTCCAGCTGGTGTTGTCTTGGTTCCCACGCCTTTCCTGTGCAGGAGCTCCGGGGTTTGTCTGTTTCTGTTGTGGTTTCTGTGCATCAGCTCAGTCTTCTGGAGTTTTACACCATTTCTCACAGCTGAACTCCTCTGATGTTGGCACGAGTGTTTATAAGCCTCGCCTCTCGCTTCGGACCAATGAAAACGTGGACAGGCTAAAGAGTACCATTCCGATGTGGGTCTGCCTTGTGTGTTAACATTGGAACAGAATGTTTCCAGCATTCACTTCAAATGAAATTCTCTATGATAATTCTCATCACCAAAACTGGGTGTAAGCATACATTTTTTTCATTATTATTTTTATATTCATGCAGCCACAAATTAATATATGGCCAATGATTTTTTTGATATAGAACTGTGAAATGTTTCATTTTTTATTTCCTGCAAGACCTGTCAGTATAACAGAGTCTGTATAACTTCGTAAAACCTCTTGCTGTTTGTCTGCTATCGGTCATGTGAGAGCAGAAGGTCTGCTGTATTAGGGGCCTCCAGTGGGGCCAGCACAGGGGTACAGTAGGCCTGCTGTATTAGGGCCCTTTAGTGGGGCCAGCACAGGGGTACAGTAGGCCTGCTGTAGTGGGGCCAGCACAGGGGCACAGTAGGCCTGCTGTAGTGGGGCCAGCACAGGGGTACAGTAGGCCTGCTGTAGTGGGGCCAGCACAGGGGTACAGTAGGCCTGCTGTAGTGGGGCCAGCACAGGGGTACAGCAGATGGAGACTCTGCATTGTCTCAGCGGCTGTATTTGCTCAGCCTCACCTCTGTCAGCACACACACCATCTTCCATTTAGTCTCGGTTTGCAGGCAGTGCCAGTCGTAACTGACGTTACCTTTCTATTTGTCAATCGGAGATCACATGGTCTCTGGAGCCTCAGTTACGGTGGTAATTGGTCAATCCATAGTTAGGTTTGAGAACATTGCTTTGCAGGCAGGCTGACACGCGCCAAGGGGTGAAGAGAACAAATAAATGTGGCGCCCCAACAGTTGCCATATCTATTAGGATATTTATTTTTGTTTCTCCCTGTTTTAATTGTCAAAATGAGTAACATTACTTTGTTTAATAAATTTTCAATAAAGTACTTGGAATACAGTGTGTATTAAATGAAAGTGTCATGCATTCCCAATTTGCCATGTAAAGAGATTCTCAAGTTTGTGAAACATACACTGGAAATGCGAGCAGATATTCAGGAAGAGATCCCGCTCCATGTCATTAGTCATGCTTAGCGATCCTTAAGGATGAGTAATCATTATTTGTTGTGAAAGATCTGCGGTATTTTGCTGCCTTTGTATTCTAAACATACCAATTCAATTGGTGACGCACGGTAAATTATACGCTTTCTAGTGTGAACTAAAAATGGTCGATCCTCAACCTTTCTGTTCCTCACCACCTTTGGCTAGTGTAGCAGCTGTTCTAATTGAGCGTGTTATTCAGGAGCATATTTTGGTACAAACATCTAAATCTGCGTCACTTTGGCGAGTACTTTTTTTAGCGGTCTTTTCACACTTATTGTACGGTCACAATTTGAACCACAAATACATTTTTTTTTTGTTTCAGTAAAGTATTTTACGCGTCCAGCAGGTATTCTTTTTCTGGAAAGAAATCGGCGACCCCCCCGACAGAGTCAATAATTGTTCAATATTTGCCATGAGGGAAAGGAAACCAGGGCTGGATTTGGGGAGCCCTCTCATCCTCACCCCAATAACTTCTCAGAAGGGCGGGGGCGGGCGGAAGTCTTGCCCTTTTTCTTAATCGGTACTAACTTGCCTCACGAATATGGCCGCTTATTCGGTCCGTCCTGCGTCCATTGTTGATACATTTCCAGCAACTACTTCCTTCCGCGAAATCCAAAACAGACCGATGCTGGAGTCCGGTAAACTGGGACGGAGAGCAAGGTAATATTTGATTTTTTTTTTTTTTTTTTGATGCGCCCTCAGTAAGTTATTTCGGGAGTGTAAAACTAAGGTATACAGAAAAGCAGTGGCAATCAGTCAAACTGCCTCGACAGAATACGCCAGTTAACTGGCTTGGTAACGTTAGTTAAGTGAGCTCGCCTACAATAACATTAGCTGGCTAGATATACGGTTACCGGCAACTACAATGTTATCCAAATGGCAAGCAAGCGTTTACAATGCAATGTGCTCGCCGTTAACTAGCTCGCTCGCTCGCTCGCTAACTAGCTAGTAAACTAGGTGCGCGTGTATGGCCTAGCTAGCTAGGTTGGCCAAATGATTCGTTTTCTTGCGATGGTTCTGGATTAGTTAGCCAGCTAGCTCGTTAGATAACATGAGGCTCTGTTCACTGACCATCGGATTATGATATTCGCCGCCGCCGCCGAGTTAGCGAGCGAGCAGCTGCATCTTACAAGATGGATCCTGGATGGCTGAGGTGGCGAGCCGGCTAGTTATATAGCGGGCGCAGTCTTCTTCACTTAACTATCGGTAAAGTTAGATAACTTAAGTTTGAGTTAGTTTCTTATGACGTCAAATGCGAACCAACTTTTGTCAATACTGTATTCAAGAAGTAATTTTATGTGAAGTATAACTACTGGAAAATATCCAAGCTTTTAAAATAGTTTGGATCGAACTTGCATTGACTTCGTTGACTCGCGTTGCCTGAGATTCCGACCGTTTTGCATGAGACCGTAGTGACGTCAGTTCAGTGTGAATCTGTTTCCGTACCTGAGCTTCGCGGTGTACTGAGTTCAATGGGAATTTTTTTTGAATGTGAAATCTGGTATTTTTGAGATACTGCCACAAGAATATGAGCAACGCAAACCGATATGAGGTGGCCAAATTTCCAAGGTTTAGCTGAACAATTTAGGATTGCTGTACAGATGATTCATGTGGAATAAGAAAAGATAAGGGTGACTTTAAGTTGGCTTTTTTGCCAGCTTTATAACCAAGATATCCTGTCATATCCCATTTCCCTTCTTGTTACTAATGTGTGCAGCTCATAGCAAAGTGTGTAATAATATGTTAACTATGCTTATAATTACTCTAAAACTTAGGAGCACATTTTCCATTGTATGAAAAACACTTCAAGCAACTGCCAAGATGGCTAAATTAATCTCCCAGTTGCTTTCATTCAAGATGGGGTTATCTGAAAAAGTCGCACTCTCAAACACAAAGCTGGAATCATGTTTCGTGTTCAAAAAATGTGGTCTACCTTTAGACATTCACTGAACTTTATCTTCTGTAGACAAAATTGGATGTAAGGTGTGGGTGCAGCCTAATGGGGGAGGGTAAGACAGTCAAAGTGTGTTTCTCAGAAAGCATGTATTTCCTCGATCAGTGTGCTCCAGTGATGGAGTACGGAAAGGAGAGGGTGGTGGCGCTGGTGGACATGGACTGCTTTTACGTGCAGGTGGAGCAGCGGCTCAATCCGGACCTCCGAGGCAAACCTTGCGTGGTGGCGCAGTACAAGACCTGGAAGGGAGGGGGGTGAGTCCGTGGCTCATGTTTCATGTGTTTAACAAAGCAGTGTGACTGATCCTGGACCAGCTGAGTAGTACTAGGCTAAACTAGCGCCATCCTTTTGGAGATGGAAAATCCAAATGTGCCTGTACTTTGTTCTGAATACTTGCTAATTAACACAATAATCCAGGCTGAATTTGTGAGATGAACTGGCTGAGTTGATGAGCAGAAGGGATGAGTTAATGGACAGAAGGGATGAGGTGATGAACAGAGGGGATGAGTTGATGAACAGAAGGGATGAGTTGATGAACAGAAGGGATGAGTTGATGAACAGAAGGGATGACTTAATGAACAGTAGGGGTGAGTTAATGAACAGAAGGGATGACTTAATGAACAGAAGGGATGAGTTAATGAACAGAAGGGATGAGTTAATGAACAGAAGGGATGACTTAATGAACAGTAGGGGTGAGTTAATGAACAGAAGGGATGACTTAATGAACAGTAGGGGTGAGTTAATGAATAGAAGAGATGAGTTAATGAACAGAAGGGATGAGTTAATGAACAGAAGGGATGACTTAATGAACAGTAGGGGTGAGTTAATGAACAGAAGGGATGACTTAATGAATAGAAGGGATGAGTTAATGAACAGAAGGGATGACTTAATGAACAGAAGGGATGACTTAATGAACAGAAGGGATGACTTAATGAACAGTAGGGGTGAGTTAATGAACAGAAGGGATGAGTTATGAATAGAAGGGATGAGTTAATGAACAGAAGGGATGACTTAATGAACAGTAGGGGTGAGTTAATGAACAGAAGGGATGCGCGGCAGCATGACTCCTACTTTAGGATGCCTGGATGTATCACCTCTGCATCTGTTGGCTGTGGACTTTTAAACTCAGCCCTGTAGGACCTACTGTGGACACCAGTCTTTAATCCAGCCACGAATGCATTAGGGCTCAGGCTGTTTTTAAATGAGTACCTATCGTTATTCAAGGCTCTTTTAATTGTTATTGACACATGATTTGCCCTAAATGAAAAATGGAAAACCATGAAGAGTAAAGTGTTCTATACTGATCCCATCATCCATCCATTTTCTATACCCGCTCATTCCTCACTAGGGTCGCGGGGCGAGCTGGAGCCTATCCCAGCTGACTACGGGCAAAGGCAGGGACCCACCCTGGACAGCTTGTATACTGATCCCAGTCAGACACTATATGGCAACATTCTGCATGTTTCCTTTAGAATTATAGCCATTAAGAGGGTACATCTAAAATCCATTTAAATCCAGATAAAATCTTTGGGGTCCTTTGTGCTGAAAGAGTGGACAAAAGGTCACGCAGACACCTGAAATTAAACAGTTTGTGGAAAATGAGTAAAAAGACTAATCACTGAGTCAAATCTGGATTGTGTTAAATGCATTTAAGGTGCAAAACTGGAATAACTGGACCGCAGCCTGTTTTCAGCAGCTCAGAGCTGCAGTAGGGTTTGAGGATTGCTGCTGTAAGCCATTTCACTGTGACTTTGATGGATCTGCTGGTCGAAATTCTTGCTGAGCTCTTGTGTCAAAGCCATCGTAAAACTGACTCCCTGCTCCTCCGTCTCCCCTCCAGCATAATCGCCGTGAGTTACGAGGCCCGGGCTCACGGCATCACCAGGAACATGTGGGCCGACGACGCCAAGAAGCGCTGCCCTGACCTGCAGGTGGCCCGAGTGCGAGAGTCACATGGAAAAGCAGACCTGACGCAGTGAGTACCTGTGACTGCGCTCACCTGATCCTGGATCAGTGCTTTATGAGATTTCTGTATCTTCAGCCTCTCATCAGGACTCAACAAGCGCAGCCAAGTCGAGTGGCATCACCAGAGCCTCCAGTGAGCTGTATGTATAACAGAGCTTTGTGCCTCAAACCATCCCAGTTTTCCCAGTATCCCACTGGGATGAGTAAAGGTGATGTAGCATCAGGTGCAGCTGCGTTTGGTGTGTCTTCAGTGTGGTGGCTGCTGTGGCCGTGCATTAATTGGGTGGAAGGACAGCATGATGATTGGGTAACTTCGATTTTAGTAAATATGTCATTGCCATTAGTCCTGCATTTCTTTGGTGTGCGTTTACCTCAGTCAATATGTTTTACAGTTAAAAAACGGGATCCGTGTGCAACGCTGGATAGAAGCCTCTACTGAATGCCTAAACGTGCTGTGGGCATGAACTTTGACCTGTCTTTGTCTACCCTTTGCCCAGTTACCGGGAGGCTAGCGTTGAGGTGATTGAGATCATGTCACGGTTTGCGGTGATAGAGAGAGCCAGCATCGATGAGGCCTATATTGACCTGACAGCCAGCGTGCAGCAGAGACTGAGGGACATGGAGGGGCAGCAGGTGGCGCCAGACCTGCTGAAAACCACCCACGTACAGGGTTTCCCTCAAGCTGACTCCAACCAGCAGGGGGCGACAGAGGGCGCAGCACCTGATAAAGGTTTGAGGGAATGTGCTGTTCTGCTCTAAAGGGGCCTTAAACACTGAGTCATGTTTTCACACATAAATCCTAACATCCCGTTTTTATTTGACGAATCAGAAATAAATGAGACCCATTGTCAAAAAAATCTGATTAAACCTTAACTCTGCATTTAATTCAAAAACAGAAAATGGTGAAAAGATTTTTTTTTTCACTTCAGTACATTCGTTAATCAGCGATATCTGTTGCTGTTAATTGCAGCAAAACCTGGATTTAAATTTCAAGGTCCCCTATCATGTCACCAGGTGCACAGACAATTAGCCGTTGCAAAACATTTCAAAATCTGTTCTTCTGTGACATCACTTCGTGAATGTCACAAAATTAGCCAATCATTTCTTCATTAATATGAATGGTCCCTCCCCCCTTCTGATATCACTAGGGATAGACTGGTCATGGCTAGTTGGCTGCATTTTAAAGAACCAGATGTTATTACTGATGATGCTGGGTTCACAGGGTGACTGGGGCCCTTAATCTGTGGTGTGTGTGTCTGTGCAGAGGAGCTGAGGGCCCGGGGCCTGCAGCAGTGGCTGGGCTCTCTGGACCCTGGGGCCCAGGCGGAGCTGCAGCTGGCCGTGGGGGCAGTGATCGTGGAGGAGATGAGGGCTGCAGTGGAGGAGCACACCAGCTTTCGCTGCTCCGCAGGGATCGCGCACAACAAGGTGAGACTCTCTGTCTTCGCCATCGCTCCTCTCCTTCTGTTCTCCTCCATTCCTCCCCTCTCCGCCCTCCTCAGTTCATTATGTCATCATTAATAATGTAAAGACCACCGCTCTCTACCTTTGACTTTAAACCCGTCTTATGTGTGTCATTTTTGGCAACATCATGTGTCATACATGGATTTTTCTGCTGTGTGTTATTATTTATGACATAAATTCCCTTTATGAAGGTGACGCTGGTGTTTATCTTCTGTTCTGCGTTTGTCCGGCTCTCAGGTTCTGGCTAAACTGGCCTGTGGGCTGAACAAGCCGAACCGACAGACCATTCTGCCCTTGGGGTCTGTGCCCGAGCTCTTCGCCTCTCTGCCCATCGGGAAAATGTGAGTCATTATCTCTTCACCTCATTTTCCCAGAATTCTGTGCTTGGATTTTACACTGCTGCAGTGATGTTGATAGGTTTCAATTTAGTGAGTCCCCGGGACCCACAGGTGGTGATGTGAGTGGGTCCCTGGGAAATTCAGTGGGTCCCCAATGAAAAAAAATATTTCCTTCTATTTTTTAAATTGTAGTGTTAGACTCCTTTGATGGTGGTATGGTATGATATGGTTATAATTAACGGATATATTCATGTATGTTCAAAATGTATCTGAAATTGAACAAATAATATTCCAAATCTGAAAAGTTTATTGCAAAACCACTGTCACAGTTGCGTGACATACAAAATTCAAATAAAATGGCATTTTTGTAGCAACATAAATAGCACCAAAATAAAATACTAAAATTCAAAAGAAAACAAAATGGTGTCTGTAGTACCAAAATAAATTATCAATAAAAGTGCTGATTTTAACACAGTGCATGTCGGTTTAACAGCTAGTCAGGAGCTGGAGTCCCACCACCTCGTTGATATTTTTCGTGGTAATGATGGCGGAGAGTTCGATTTCACAAGAAAGCTTTGGTTCAGAAACAGTGGCGGCTGGGGCGTCCTGGTGGCACATCAGTCTAAGCGCGCGCACCATAAAAGCTGTGGCCTTCCCGCGGGAACCTGGTTCAATTCCGGCTCGGGTCATTTGCCGCATGTCTTCCCCCCAAACTTTCCTGTCTCTCTCCACTGTGTGACTGTCTAATAAAAAAGGAGAAAATCCCCAAAAAAAATTATCTTAAAAAAAGAGAGAAAGAATGCACAGTCGCAGCTGGTGAACTGGCGATAGGGGAAGCTCAAACCCATCCCTTGAAAATAATGATTGGTCATGACCTGTTTTCAATCATTCATTTAAATTACCATTACAGAAACTCCGAAAACTCTCAACATTATCAGGTGTGGTCAGTTTTCATTAACAACACATACCTGTCAACTCTTACGCATTCGGTGTGAGTTTAAGTGGCATATTTACATTCCTCTGCTGTAATCAGCATTATTCAATCAACGCATCTGTAAGAGATTCTCGCGCGGAATTTAAGTCCTTGTGCATGGAGGTTTATCAGTTTCACATGCATTGCGGTGATTATGACTCCGGACTTCTTACGCTTTTCTATACTCAGGGGTTGGAAGAAGTGGAATTGCATGAAAACGTTTCAGGCGATCTTATTTAATTTAAACAATTTAAACGATAATGAAACACATGCATTGCTTCCAAGCCCTGAGTAAAGAAAAGCGTGAGAAGTCATAATCACCATAACGCATGTGAAACTGATAAAGCTCCACGCACAAGGACTTCAGTTCCACTCAAGAATCTCTTACATATGCATTGATGGAAGCAAGGGAACGTAAATATGCCACTCAAAACTCACGGCGAATGCGTGAGAGTTGACAGGTATGCTAATGAAAACTGACCACACCTGATAATGAGTTTTTTTCGGAGTTTCTGAAATGGTAATTTAAATGAATGATTGAAAACAGGTCATGACCAATCATTATTTTTAAGGGATGGTTTGAGCCTCCCCTATCGCCAGTTCACCAGCCGCCACTGTTTCTGAACCAGAGCTTTATTGTGAAATCGAACTCTCCGCCATCATTACCGCGTTAAATATCAACGAGGTGGTGAGACTCCAGCTCCTGACTGGCTGTTGAACCGGCATGCGCTGCGCATGCGCACGCCCGGCACAAAGATGTAACCGTTTCAAGACAGTGAGCTGTCTCTGCAGTATAGCGCGTTGGTTGCCACCCGCTATACACTGCACACACTGACAGTGGGTTAATTATCTTGACGTGACTTTTTTAATATTCGATAATTAATTTTCACGTTCGGTGGTTCGTTTTATTGATAGAAAATCGATATGTATTCGAATATGGAGTATTCATGACAGCCCTACTTGTTACTGTGATTTTAAAAACGAGTTGTTGTTCACAATGTATCGTTTTTCATGGGAAAAATGAGGTGCGTCCCTGGGACGCATGGATAGTGAGTTTACTGCGTCCTTTCAGATTTTAATGCGTCAGGGACGCAGGACGCGTACCGAACAACATCACTGCTGCTGTGGGCAAGTGAGGAAGAACTGCTTTTCAGGAGGTGTGGTTTCAGTCAGTTGGAGGGGGAATATTATTCTCGCTTCTTCAAAAATGATTTTTAATCACTGCGTTCGTACCACAGTTGGGTAAAGATGAGGACATTCATAAAAACGTAAAGTTAATATTTTCTGGAATTGAGTGGTGATGAGTGCTGTATTTGAGAGAGGCTTTTATTGATTGGCAGCCGGAGTTTGGGAGGGAAACTGGGAGCGTCAGTCGCTGCGACGCTGGAGGTGCAGAACATCGGGGAGCTAACGCACTTCACCCAGGCCCAACTGAGTCAACACTTCGGAGAGAAAACCGGGTAGGGTCATGTTCTGTAGCGCCCTCTGGTGGCGAGGAGGAGTGTGTCTCACTGATCTAAACGCTGGGGGAGAGTTACTGCAGCATTCAATGGAGTGATGCAGGGATTCAAAAACAGAAGAGAGACACACACTGTAGCAAGATGTGTGAAAATTCAATTTCAGAAAATGAAAGTCCTCTCCTTTATTTTGTCCCAGCCACCAGAATTCTCCTGTCAGCACAATTTTTAAGGTGGGAAGTAGAACTTCTCTGCTGGAGTGAAATTTTCGGTTCCCGTGTGTTAGTTCGTCGTGGTTAATGTATGGACTGATGTATGTCAGAAATTACACTGTCTGACCCTCGGATTTTATATGTCTGCTGCTTCAGCTTTGGGCTACTTTGAATTGAAGCTGGCGTCCCAAAATCATAGGACATTCTAAAATATTTAGAACATGTTGGGGAGAAGGACATACATTTTTAACTGTACAATGAGCACATTTTCAGCTCCAGTGTGTGTTTGATGGTTGACCCTTGGATGATGGAGTGATACAGATGAGACCTGTTATCGCTGGTCTCTCTGCACATCCCTCTGCCTCATTAATAGTTTATTCTGTGTTTGACTGTCGGCTCCAGGCAGTGGCTATTTGACCTCTGCCGCGGCATCGAGTTTGAGCCAGTCAAACCCCGGCAGCTGCCCAAATCTATCGGCTGCAGCAAGAACTTTCCCGGCAAGACTGCCCTGTGCACGCGAGACCAGGTACTGATCCCTGATCAGCTGCTAACTAGCACCTGATCACTTTGCATATGCTGTCAGTAGGTGAGCAAAGCATGCTGGGATTGGAGTACGTTGGCTGCAGAAAAGAATTGGGAGCTGCTTTGAATGCACATCATGGGAAGAGATGACCTGTGTGTGTAACCTGTATGTGAAATGCTAACGGAGTGTGTTCTGTGTACCTGACCTGTGTGTGTAACCTGTATGTGAAATGCTTACGGAGTGTGTGCTGTGTACCTGATCTGTGTGTGTAACCTGTGTATGAAATGGTAACTGAGTGTGTGCTGTGTACCTGACCTGTGTGTGTAACCTGTGTGTGAAATGCTTACGGAGTGTGTGTTGTGTACCTGACCTGTGTGTGTTACCTGTATGTGAAATGCTAACGGAGTGTGTGCTGTGTACCTGACCTGTGTGTGAAATGCTAACGGAGTGTGTGCTGTGTACCTGACCTGTGTGTGTAACCTGTGTGTGAAATGCTAACGGAGTGTGTGCTGTGTACCTGACCTGTGTGTGAAATGCTAGTGTGTGCCTGACCTGTGTGTGTAACCTGTGTGTGAAATGCTAACGGAGTGTGTGCTGTGTACCTGACCTGTGTGTGAAATGCTACCTGTGTACCTGACCTGTGTGTGAAATGCTAGCAGGTGTGTGCTGTGTGCACCTGACCTGTGTGTGTGCTACCTGACCTGTGTGTGTGAAATGCTAGCAGAGTGTGTGCTGTGTACCTGACCTGTGTGTGTTACCTGTGTGTGAAATGCTATGAGAGTGTGTGCTGTGTACCTGACCTGTGTGTGAAATGCTAACGGAGTGTGTGCTGTGTACCTGACCTGTGTAACGGAGTGTGTGCTGTGTACCTGACCTGTGTGTGAAATGCTAACGGAGTGTGTGCTGTGTACCTGACCTGTGTGTGTTACCTGTGTGTGAAATGCTAACGGAGTGTGTGCTGTGTACCTGACCTGTGTGTGAAATGCTAACGGAGTGTGTGCTGTGTACCTGACCTGTGTGTGAAATGCTAACGGTGTGTGGAACCTGACCTGTGTGTGAAATGCTAACGGAGTGTGTGCTGTGTACCTGACCTGTGTGTGAAATGCTAACGGAGTGTGTGCTGTGTACCTGACCTGTGTGTGAAATGCTAACGGAGTGTGTGCTGTGTACCTGACCTGTGTGTGAAATGCTAACGGAGTGTGTGCTGTGTACCTGACCTGTGTGTGAAATGCTAACGGAGTGTGTGCTGTGTACCTGACCTGTGTGTGAAATGCTAACGGAGTGTGTGCTGTGTACCTGACCTGTGTGTGTGAAATGCTGTGGAGTGTGTGCTGTGTACCTGACCTGTGTGTGAAATGCTAACGGAGTGTGTGCTGTGTACCTGACCTGTGTGTGAAATGCTAACAGGTGTGTGCTGTGTACCTGACCTGTGTGTGAAATGCTACCTGAGAGGTGTGTGCTGTGTACCTGACCTGTGTGTGAAATGCTAAGGAGTGTGTGCTGTGTGCTGTGTACCTGACCTGTGTGTGTGACCTGTGTGTGAAATGCTAACGGAGTGTGTGCTGTGTACCTGACCTGTGTGTGAAATGCTAACGGAGTGTGTGCTGTGTACCTGACCTGTGTGTGAAATGCTAACGGAGTGTGTGCTGTGTACCTGACCTGTGTGTGAAATGCTAACGGAGTGTGTGCTGTGTACCTGACCTGTGTGTGTGCGGAGTGTGTGCTGTGTACCTGACCTGTGTGTGAAATGCTAACGGAGTGTGTGCTGTGTACCTGACCTGTGTGTGAAGTGCTAACGGAGTGTGTGCTGTGTACTGGTCGCCCGTCAGGTGCAGCACTGGCTTCACCAGCTGGCTCTGGAACTGGAGGAGAGACTGAGCAAGGACAGGGAGGTGGTGAGTGAAGGAGCCGAGAGCTGTGTGTGTGTGCGTGCGTGTGTGTGTGTGTTTGTGTTTGCATGTGCATGTGTGCATACGTGTGTGTGCATGTCTCTGATGTACGTGTATGTGTGTGTGTGTGTGTGTGTGTGTGTGTGTGTGTTTGTGCTTGTCTCTGATGTATGTATATGTGTGTGATTCTGATGTGTGCGCGCGCATTTGTGTTTGCGTGTGCGTGTGTGTATGTGCGCGTGTGTGCGTGTGTGTGTTCACATTTTTGTTACCTATTGGGGACCTTTTCCAGTATAAACACTGACCTGTCAGGACCAGTAGTCCTTATGAGGACCAAAGTCTGGTCCTAATGCGACAAAATGTCATTTCTGCATGAACTTTTGAGTGTGCGTCTGTGTGCGTGTCTCTGATGTATGTATGTGTGTGTGTGTGTGTGTGTGTGTGCGCGCATGCAGAACGGCAGAGTCGCGCGGCTGCTGACGGTGGGCGTGCGGCAGATCAGCGATGGCGGCAGTTTCTCGCGCTGCTGCGCTCTGTCCCGCTATGAGGCCAGCAGAATCTCCACTGACAGCTTCGCCATCATCAAAAGCCTCAACACAGCCGGCAACCACCAGGCCGCATGGTGAGTGACGTCACACTGTCGTTCCCATCCTTTCAGCTTCACACATCTCACTGTAACATGTAATGCTTGTTATTTTTTTGACAATGTACAGTCACCATGAGAATCCAGACAGGGATCATTCAGTAAAATGCATTAATATGGCAGGGGACTTCACCCAGATTTACTGATTTTTATTGAAATCTAATGGGGATTGGCTGAGCAGTACATATGGCGATAACCAATGGCGTACGTTTGTAGGTCTCCACCTCTAACTCTGCTCCACCTGTCGGCCAGTAAGTTCAGCGACGCTGCTGCCACCGCGGCTGGGGGAATAGCCAGCTTCCTGACCAGCGACATATCCTCCACGCAGAGCCACGCCCCTGCCTCCTCTAACACAGCCCCTCTTACTCCCAAGAGGCCAAACGCCATTCAGTCGCTGTTCCAGAAAGCTGCAGAGAGGAGGGGTGGCAGGAAAGAGTTGCCAACATCTACAAATGCCGAGCCTTGCCCCCCAGCAAATGAGAGGCAATCAGAATTTGAGGCATTAGCCTCTCCAGCGAAGGCCTCCCCTGCAGCAGGGACCCCCAGAGCAGGGACCTCCAGAGCAGAGACGCCCAGAGCCGGCATCTTGTCCTTCTTTCAGAGGAAACAGCAGGAGAACACTGAACTGCTACCCGATGAAGAGGAGGATTCTGGGACTGCTGGTGTGAACGGGGAGGAAGGGCCTTTGTGTACTGAAGAGGTGGAGATTGCGGCAGCACCTGAGGAGGCCGCTGTCAGGCCTGGGGAGGAAGAGCTCGGCGCCGCAGAACTATGGTCCCATCTCCCTCCTGAAGGTGGATGCATAGAGGACAGAATGCACTGCGAGCGCTGTGGCCAGCAGGTGTCCGCCTGGGACATGCCCGAACACATGGACTATCACTTCGCCCTGGACCTGCAGAAGTCCTTCTCCTCTTCATCTTCCTCCTCTTCCTCCGCTCTGATGTCGGGAACATCGCCCTGCCCCCCGCTTGGTGCTGGGGCCCTCCACTCGTCTCGTGGAAAGACTAAACCCAAACGGCAGTCTGGACCCCAGCCCAAGAGACCCAAATCGCAAGGCACCACCTCCACCCTAGATTCCTTCCTCAAGAGGAGCTAAAATGAACCTCACTGCGGGTGATCCAAAAACCCAACAACTGTTCCCAGCGGGCAGTAATGTTTCCTCGGTACATTCTGCGACTCAGCTGGCTGATATGAGCCGTATCCAGCCAATGACAGGCTGTCGTTTTGGCCTGTATTGTAGATATTCAGTATAATCACATTTGGATCTGAAGAGAGAGGAGAGCCTCTGGTTCACTTCTCTGTGTAAAACCAGGACCAAAAGCAAAATGACCGCGAGATTGATCTTTGCGCCCAGCGTCAGATCAGCTCCTCTCCATAAATACTGTCCGATATCTCTGTACCAGAGCCATGCCATCACCATTTTATTCACAAATTATGGGTAATTTAAAAAAATAGGGAATCACAATTTCTCTTACTTCTGCTTGTTTATTGACAACCCAGGAATCATAATCACCCAGGCTGTAAAAAAAAGAAGCACAGTCTGTATTATTGTAATATTTTATCCATTAAAATATTGAACTGTAACCTTGTTTTTAATTGGACTGCGTTGTGCCGTTTATTCTCTCAGAATCTTTTTAGACCGAATACCTTCCTTCATGGTGTTCCTCAAGAGGGCAGTGTTGAGCTGTATAAGGCTGAAGTTCGAATATGATGCAATAACTTTCCAGCGGCACCATTCAGACGAGCGGTCAGTCCGTTTATCGCATGTCTGACTCTCTTCCTGCTACAGGGTCTACGCTTAGCAAAGCAAAAATGACCCGTGGTGTAAATGCCTTGTGTTTCTTTGAATGGGGGGTTCATAGAGTATATGAAATGTGCATCTTAAACACTTTTCTTTGCAACTTTGGCATAGCCGTCTTCATAAAATTCAGATTGGCTAGAACTATAATCTTAATGAGGCATGTTTAATGCAAAGCTGCACCAGCCTGGAACCATAGTGCAAATCACTGATTGAATAATATTAATGGCTCATACCTGTGCAAATGACTCTGTTCCAGTTCGTCTTGTTGCAGGATCAGCCCCGAACTGTAGTGCAGTACAGAAATTTAAATTCGACGTGCCTGGATTTGGGTGAAGTGAGGCTCGGGGGTGTGCTGTGATCTTTGTTGAGACATGATCCTGCTTGGCTCGACAGCAGAAGTAGGTCGAAGTCTCAGTGGTTTCAGAAGAAATCAGTGTGCAGTCTGTGTCGAACACAGCAGTCTCGTCTCCAGGATCAGCTGTGCGCCACTGCTGATGTTCTCCAGCGCACCTGTAATTCCACAGGTTCCGAATAACTGGAGCACTAATCATATCCCCGGTACACCTGGTTGATCGCGATGACTTTGACTGGTGAAGCTAAACAAGGCATCATCATTTCCGTTAATTACTCTCTTTACTTCCACATTATTCTGAGACGGGTCTAAAGGGTGTTGGTTTGATGGTGGTGTAGTCAGGAGTTGATTCGTAGGTGGGTCAATGACGTGACATTGTCCGAGTGCACTACTTTGGTTTAAATTAATTTTAAATGATTCATAATAAGCGTAATTTTATTCTATAAAACCTGTTTAATTTGAACATATTTCCAGTTCATCATAAAACTGATATTTTATGTTTTTCCATCTCAAACCCTCACAATGTCAGGTGGCGCAACCATCCGAGCAAGTTAACACTATGTGAAATGTATTAAATATGTAATTTGAAATGTGAATTAATATGGGGGCATAATTTCATACTGAAAACCTTTCAAATAAACAAAGTTTAATAGTTTAATTGTTCTTAAATTATTTGGAAAACCAAAATACCCACCCCCTACAACAAAGAATCCATAAGTTACTTTTAATACCCAGCTCAATTACAAAATAGTAATGTTTTAGGCAGAGTAGACACTCTCAGGTATACTTACTAAAAAAATCACTGAGAAAAAAAAGAGGGAAGTGTGTTTTATTTCAAGAAACTTTTGGTTGCGCCACCTGACATTTTTTGGCTGGTGAAATTGCAAATACAGTCTAAAACTGTACTAAAACCCTGTAAATGTTGTGCAACCATTAAGACTTGTTAAAACACTCTTCCAACTTAAAATAAATGTATTCTGTACATTTTTAAAGATTTATTTAAAAAAAAACATTTTTAAAAGGCTTATTTTTCATTGACCCAGGTACAGCCTTTAAAAGCACCATCAGTAGCTGTAGGTTGTACCGCTGGGCCTAAATGAAGTAACTGGAATCAGCACCCACTCTTTTCAGAAAAGATCAAATCCTCACCAGACTATCCAGTCTATTGGGGGAGCCGACAGTATCGCATTGTCATTACATTGTGTTTGCGTGTGTTGTGCTAACAGGACGAATGTTGGTATTCTGTGCGTCAGCCCTCATAATAGACTGAGGTTTCGGCTTACAGTTGGTAACATAGAAACCCTGTTACAACCCATTGCATCAGCTGTTAAACTGTTAGTTACAGCCCCATTTCATCAGATCTGCCAGTCAGCTTAATGACACCGTGTGCTGTCATGTGACCAATCTTTCCGTAGAATATCACAATGTGCTCCATACTGTAAACAGCAATTCTACCTCTGCTGTACTGTGCAGTCATCTGTTGTTTCTTAATTCACAGAACCAATTAACACAAGTGTACAGAACACCCACACCTGTTGAGTGACATTGTCTACAGTCGCAATACCAAAAATAATGTGTGACCAAAATACAACCAAGGCACAAATCAGTTATAAAATATTTTATTTATGTACAACTAAATATACAAACTGGATTTGTACATAAATCTGTGGTACTTCACTCAAAAGCAAGATTAAAATATCAGATATAGAAAAGGAAATGCTTTTGTTGCATCAGTGAAAAATAACATTTGTGCTGACTGCGCCCCGTTTGTCACGCTCCGAACTGGGGAACGCCAAACCTTGGAGGCAACACGATGGCATAAAAAGTCAGTAAGAAACTTTAAAAAGTGAAAATGAGAAGTATTTGGTTACGCTTGAACAGTTTTGAATAGCTTCCTTCTTTATAAAGTGTTTTGGTTTGGATACATTTGCGTTTTTATTTTCAGTCTGACTGCACAAGAATACAGGAGAACACAGTAAACACGCTGAACATGTGAAATACCTCAACACTGAGTCTGACTGCAGCTGTGTTTCTCAGAGGGAATTAATCTCTCCTCTTTCACCTGCGACATGCATCTCGTCTGACAATCCTGGAGACCTTAACATTGCATTCAACTACAAACCTGCACTCTGTCTCAATTCAGAATGTACTATGGGAAACTACATCTGAGCACCAACTAAAATTTTTTTAAACATTCTAAAAATCAGGGGTTGCAATTAGAGACTCAAATGTGGTAACAAATTTATAGGCACTGCGGCTTAAAAAAAGTAGCGAAACAGTGTGAAGCCGAGGTGCTGGAGATGGACGCTTCACGAAAAGCACCAGACGGGGGTAGTGCTGGGCGATATCAGTGTTCAGTACCGGTTGAGTCAGTAACATTCGATCCAGCGTCTCCCTCCTCTCTCGAGGGTTATGAAGGTGCAATATTGTCTACCACTGACATGGCACCAGGTCATGTGTACCTCTCTACGAAACTGGAATGCTCTCGGACACGCCTGCAAGCAGATCTCTACCGATGAAAGCAGACGGAATACGTCACGCTGGTATTCAGGACGACACTAAATGCATAACAAGAGGAAGATGCAGGTAAAGGGTAAAGTGTGAGGTGCTAAAGTGACGTGCTTGTGGGGCAGTTTGGGGCTGTAGACCTACTGCTTAAAGCCGCCCCCTCAATAATTCATTAGAAGCGCCCCTGATTTTACCCGCGTGAGGACCCACCTGCCCTCGGCCCTGGGAGAGACTCGCTGGACGCATTAATGGCTCTCAGTGATCAGTGCAGTATTCAGGGGGACGAGACCCATTGGAGACACAGCCTGTTCCTCCAGGTTGGGGTCATGAGTGGTGTGGATGGGGGGGGGGTTATAGCTCCATATCTCACCTGAACTCATAGCAGTTGCCATGGAGACCAAGCCTTGTAAAAAGGTCCTCAGCAGCTGTAGCTCATTCGCTATGTGGTTCTGTAAACATTTTAATCTGCCAGGAGCTGCTCGACCCCCTATACACGCACACACGCATGCACAGACACACGCACACACACACACACACACAAACAAACACACACACTGCCCAGCCACAGATTCTTCACCTGAAGGAAACACGGAAGCGGAATTTCACTTTCCGCTGCTGGTTTTTCCAGCTCTGAACTCTGATTACAGAGGGCTGGGGGATAAACCTGTTTTTTTTGCTTGGTTTCTGCGCTCAGACGGCTAATTTAGCTGCACGACTGGCTGAAGTGCCCACAGTCCTCATTCAAACCCCAAACTGACTGACGAGGATCTCGGAAAAACAAGCAGATGCTTCAGCCCTGGGACAGGTTGAGCTCCTGCTGTAAACGTTTCTCTCCGACACATCGCCCAGAGGAGAGCATTTCACCCAGCAGGATTACTGAATTCGCTGCATAGCTGCGAGGAGTAAAATGAGAAACAATTCTTCCGACTTCAGTCCACGTACTCAATTAAGGAGCGTTCCCCATCTCAGTCCAAGCAGAGCAGAAGTTCAGCCAACAATTACATTTAGTCTTACATTTCGCCTTAATCTTACTTTATTACTTTCTTTGCATGGAAAGAAAAATATTACCAATGAGACGAACTCATTTGAGATTTGAGGTAAGTTTCACTCATCAGGGGAACAGCAGCTTAAAACGAGCTGCTCTTTCCGCTGGAGTAAATAAATAAGATTAAGTCTGAGTGCAGCGGAGAGAATCGAGTCTCCAGCTCACAGTTATCCTGCAGGGCGACCGAACCTCACAGAGGAGTGATGAGGAAATCCCTCCCTCCAGGGCACCAGGCCCCGCCTCACTGGCTCAGCTTCCTGCAGCTCTCCACCAATCAAATCCGAGCATGCTGTAACAGATCGCTGACCTGGGCGCTTCAGGGAGGGAACGTTCCCCAGCAAATGCAAACCGTTCCCCAATGTTGCTGACAGAACATTGTCACAATACTGCCAAAACATTGCAAGAATGTTTTTGTAGTTAGGAAAGGCTGAAATGGTTTGGGAAAAGAGCCTTTGTGCTCATGCTCAGTGCAGCTGAGCCACAGCAGTGCTCTAGAACATTCTTCCAGAAGATCTTCCTTCCGGTAGGTCTTCAGTCCGACCTGCGGAAAGCACACATATTCCAGAGCTACAGAGCAGGACTGAAATTAAAACGGACAGGATGGCAGATCTTCAGCACGTTACCACTGTTCCCGAACCGGAGCCCAGAGCAGCCTCTGCTACTGACCAGCCAATCAGCACGCCTACGACCGGAGCCAAACACCAACCCCCAGCCAGATAACAGTCCTCGAAGCCAAACATTTAGAAAAGAACAAGAGGGTTGGACACAACATCATAAATGATAAACGCTCAAGCCTAAGTTGACAGAAATGGCTTTTGGTTGAAACGTGGAGGCAGGACCTTGAGAAAAGGAACCATGTGACTAAAGCGAGCAGAGACAGAATCAACAGGGAGAAATGAGGCTATTGGATGGAGAGAGGAGCGCAGGTGCAGAGAATGCTGGGATAGCTGGCTGCCTCAGGAGGACACCTGCAGGAAGTGGGAGGCGGGCTGCAGGCGGGTCACATGACCGATGCCTTTGGTCACCCCCTCCCTGAACAGAAGCTTGGCCCCCACCTTCAGGTACTCAGGGTGTTTAATGAAACGGAAACGCACCACCGCCTTTTCGCCCGTCCTCAGCTCCTCCTGCAGAGAGAGCGAAAGACAGACCGTCTGATGGTAAACGCACAGTGACACTATGAGGATCGTTAAACTCCGACAGCCGAACTCAAAGCACGACTGCGGTGATCCCATTTAATACGCTAAACAGGGAATGGCGCACCTTTAACCCCCTGCGGCCTCCCGGGGGGCCACACTCACCTTTCCCTGCAGGTGCTCCACCATGGCGGTCTGACGCACGTTTCCCACGTGTACGGTCACCTGGAAGCCCTTGTGGAAGGTCTTGGCGTGGAAAAGCAGCACGATCTCCGCCTCAAAGAGCCAGCAGATGGTGGGGTTCATCTCAGGGCTGACCATCACCATGCCCTGCGCACCAACATTGGGGGGGTCGCATTAGCGTTAGCAGCACAATGCCCTGCGCACCAACAGTGGGGGGGCGTTAGCATTAGCATCACCATGCCCTGCGACCAACAGTTAGCATTAGCATCACCATGCCCTGCGCACCAACAGTGGGGGGTCGCATTAGCGTTAGCAGCACAATGCCCTGCGCACCAACAGTGGGGGGTCGCATTAGCGTTAGCATTAGCATCACCATGCCCTACGCGCACCAACAGTGGGGGTCGATTAGCGTTAGCATTAGCATCACCATGCCCTGCGCACCAACAGTGGGGGGGGGGTCGCATTAGTGTTAGCAGCACAATGCCCTGCGCACCAACAGTGGGGGGTCGCATTAGTGTTAGCATTAGCATCACCATGCCCTGCGCACCAACAGTGGGGGGTCGCATTAGTGTTAGCATCACCATGCCCTGCGCACCAACAGTGGGGGGTCGCATTAGCGTTAGCATTAGCATCACCATGCCCTGCGCACCAACAGTGGGGGTCGATTAGTGGGCAGCACAATGCCCTGCGCGCACCAACAGTGGGGGTCGCATTAGTGTTAGCATTAGCATCACCATGCCCTGCGCACCAACAGTGGGGGGTCGCATTAGCGTTAGCAGCACAATGCCCTGCGCACCAACAGTGGGGGGTCGCATTAGTGTTAGCATTAGCATCACCATGCCCTGCGCACCAACAGTGGGGGGTCGCATTAGTGTTAGCATTAGCATCACCATGCCCTGCGCACCAACAGTGGGGGGGCATTAGTGTTAGCATTAGCATCACCATGCCCTGCGCACCAACAGTGGGGGGTCGCATTAGTGTTAGCATTAGCATCACCATGCCCTGCACACCAACAGTGGGGGGGTCGCATTAGCGTTAGCATCACCATGCCCTGCGCACCAACAGTGGGGGGTCGCATTAGCGTTAGCATTAGCATCACCATGCCCTGCGCACCAACAGTGGGGGGTCGCATTAGCGTTAGCATCACCATGCCCTGCGCACCAACAGTGGGGGGTCGCATTAACGTTAGCATTAGCATCACCATGCCCTGCGCACCAACAGTGGGGGGTCACATTAGCGTTAGCATTAGCATCACCATGCCCTGTGCACCAACAGTGGGGGGTCGCATTAGTGTTAGCATTAGCATCACCATGCCCTGCACATCAACAGTGGGGGAGTCGCATTAGCGTTAGAATTAGCATCACCATGCCCTGCGCACCAACAGTGGGGAGTCGCATTAGCGTTAGTGTGCGGGGCATGGTGATGCTAACGCTGACGCATTAGTGTTAGCATTAGCATACGAGACAGTCAAGGCCAGTTCTCGGAGGAAAGGCCCATTAGCAGGAAGCCCGAGGAGAGGTTAGCGTTGGCGTGGATAGAGGTACAGGGGACCGTGGGTGTGGCCAGAGCTCGTAAACATCAGTACCCTCTCAGGAGTAAGTTACACCACACTCTTAACGTCACTGTGATTGAAACCGGCGCTGGAGGAGCATTTTCATTCGACAAATGAGCTTCACACCCTCTGTTTCAACCCAGTGTAGCTCACAATTTCATGGGACAAGCGACACGACCCCTCGACCTAACGCTGAAGCGGGGGGAGGGGGTTTTGCAGGATTTGCTCGGTGTGAGGTGTCGGCAGCCCCAGTGGGGACGCTGGCAGGAAGCCTGACCTTGCGCAGCAGCGATCGGTCGAAGTCCCCCAGTGCGAGCGTGGCTGCCTGCCCGGCCCTCAGGACCCGGCAGGCCGAGCGGTTCCGCTGTATGCTGTGCACCTTCAGCCCCAGGAACTGGCCCTGATCGGTGGGTCCGACCACCAGCCTCTCCCCCTCCCTGCAGATACCGCTGCGGGGCGACAGTCAGGGTCAGGGCTCAACATGGGCAATATCCGCTTTAATGAGCCTCGTGGAGTCATTTACCCTCTGCTTCTGACCCATCCCAGTTCCACAGGAGCACAGCCTCCCATACTGGAACACATTCAATTCTGTGAGCACCATAATTCATTGGACAGGGACATATTTTTTTTTTGTAATTTTAGCTCTGCTGGCTGAGTCAACCTTTATCTGAATCCTACTGAATCTGCACTTTATCTGCTGAAGAGACGGAGGGCAAACAGTCCCTGAGACGAGCAGGAAGTGAAGATGCAGCAGTGCAGACCTGCAGAGCATCAGCAGGGAAGATACCCAGCGTCTGGTGTCTCTGTGCCACATAAATCAGTTATTCAATGCAAAAGACATACAACCCAAATTCCAAAATAGTTGGGACAAAGTGTAAATTGTGAATAAAATCAAAACGCAATGACTTTCAAATCACACCAGCCAGTATTTTATTCACAATAGAACAGAGATAACATAGCAAATGTTGAAACTGAGAAATTTTACAATTTTATCCACAAAATGAGCTCATTTCAAATTTGATGGCTGCTACAGGTCTCAAAAAAGTTGGAACAGGGGCCTGTTTACCATGGTGTAGCATCCCCTCTACTTTTTAACACAGAGTGGAGGCGTCTGGGCATTGAGGAGACAAGGTTCCTGAGTTTAGCCATTGGAATTTGATCCCACTCTTGTTTAATACAGGCTTCCAGCTGCTGGAGAGTTTTGGGTCTCCTTTGACGGACTTTTCAAATAATTATGCACCAAATGTTCTCAATCGGTGAAAGATCAGGACTGCAGGCAGGCCAGTTCAGCACACGGACTCTTCTACTACGAAGCCGTGCTGTTGTAATAGCTGCAGTATGTGGTTTTGCATTGTCCTGCTGAAATACACAAGGCCTTCCCTGGAATAGATGTCGTCTGGAGGGGAGCATATGTTGCTCTAAAACCTTTATATACCTTTCAGCATTCATGGTGCTTTTTAAAACATGCAAGTGTCCCACACCATATGTACTAATGCATTCCCATACCATCAGAGATGCTGGCTTTTGAACTGAACGATGATAGCAGGAGGGGTGGTCTTTCTCCTCTTTAGCCCGGAGGACACAACGCCCATGATTTCCAACAAGAATGTCAAATTTGGACTCGTCTGACCACAGGACACTTTGCCACTTTGCTACAGTCCATTTTAAATGAGCCTTGGCCCACAGAATACAGCGGCGCTTCTGGATCATGCTCAACAATGGCTTCCTTTTTGCATGATAGAGTTTTAGGTGGCATCTGTGGATGGCACGGCGGACTGTGTTTACTGACAGTGGTTTCTTGAAGTATTCCTGGGCCCATTTAGTAATGTCAATGACAGAATCATGCCGGTGAGTGATGCAGTGGCGTCTGAGGGCCCGAAGATCATGGGCATCCAGTAAAGGTCTTCGGCCTTGTCCCTTACGCACAGAGATTTTCCCATTTTCTCTGAATCATTTGATGATGTTATGCACTGTCGATGATGAGACCTTCAAAGCCTTTGCAATTTGACATTGAGGAACATTGTTTTTAAAGTATTCCACAATATTTTTACGCAAGCCTTCACAGGTTAGAGAGCCTCTGGCCATCTTTACTTCTGAGAGACTCAGCCTCTCTAAGACATCCCTTTTATAGCCAATCATGTTACACACCTGATGCCAGTTAACTTAATTACTTGCCAAATGTTCTTTCAGCTGATTTTTTTTATTAAATTGCTTTTTCAGCCCTTTTTTGCCTGTGTCCCAACTTTTTTGAGACCTGTTGCAGCCAGAAAATTTGAATTTAAGCTCATTTTGTTGATAAAAATGTAAAAGGTCTCAGTTTCAACATTTGAAATGTTATCTATGTTCTATTGTAAATAACATATTGGCTCGTGATCTGAAAGTCATTGCATTTTGATTTTATTCACAATTTACACTTCATCCCAACTATTTTGGAATTGGGGTTGTATTACAAACATTAAAATGTTTTTCAGAATATTACAGATAATTACATTGTCAAGCTGTCCGCTATTTTTTGATGCGCATTACAATGGGGGGGGGGTTCATGTATGAAAGGTGCTGTCGTTTATATATGGTGATGAAAACAGTGATTATAGCGGACAGTCTGCTCTTTGCGCTCCCTTTCACTGTAACCTTTCAAACTCAAAGTGATCAAATATAGAACTAAAATATTGTGTCAGTGTCCGATGATTTACGGTGCTCCCTGGGTCAGGAGCCAGAGGCTTAGCAGAAGTGTTCCTGCGATGCTAACGTGGACACAAATCCTG
Organism: Gymnothorax javanicus; assembly: GCA_029692085.1. NCBI lineage: Eukaryota > Metazoa > Chordata > Actinopteri > Anguilliformes > Muraenidae > Gymnothorax > Gymnothorax javanicus. The sequence continues at coordinate 53,490,050 of CM056208.1, read as the reverse complement.
TACCTTCTAATTGTGCGGCAGCAGTGCTGACCCTGGAAATCTGATGATAATGCATCTGTGTACTGAGTGAACATCAGAGGAACCACATTATGTCACATGACTCTTTAAACGGGAGAGAAATAGACCCTCAGCAGGGGCGTCTCTGAGCCGTTTCCTGTGATGGAGCTGGGGCCTGACAGGCTAGAGTATACAGGCATCCCTACGCTCTTAATACCAGTGTGTGTGTGCGTGCGTGCGTGTGTGTGCCTGAGAGAGATGCTGACTGACCTGTACAGAGTCCCTCCCACCACCGTCCCCACATCCGGTACAGTGTAGATCTCATCCACCTGCAGAGAGAGAGGGGGGGGGATGAGAGAGGAGCGTGTGAGTGTGAGTGTGTGTATGTATACATGAGTGAGTGTGTGAGAGAGAGAGCGCACTTCCCTCAGCCTGACTGCCATACAGTGTATCCATAGTAATGTCCATCTCAGCCCATGTGCAGTGTACAGTGTGAGTAATATGGGCTGAAAGTCAGCTCAGGGAACTGTGGCATTCGCTCCCCTTTCCTGTTGTGTCTGTGTGTAGTGTGTACTAAGTAGTGTGTACAGCGCATGCAGTGTGTAGTATGTACGGGATGTGATATGGATTGAAGTTTATGAAACTCTGAGCTGCTGAATTACGTGATCCTACTGCCTGCTGTGAAGTGTAATGTGTAGTGTTTATAGTATGTAGTATGTGCAGGATGTAGTGTGCAGCATTTAGCAGTAGCATTTGTAGTATGTAGTGTGCAGTATGTAGTACCTGAAACTCCGTGAGCTGCTGCATGAGCTCCTCCTGCTCTTTGCTGTTGCTGAGCGGCGGCAGGATGTTGAAGAAAACTTTGAGCAGATCCAGGCTCTCCCCCGACACACTGGACAGGGCGAAGATCGGCGTTATACTGCAGGAGAGAGGGGGCAACATCAGGCGAGCGAACACTCACACACTCACTCACTCACCTCACTCACCTCCATCACTGCGTTACCTGGGAGACTGCGCGAACTGCTGCGCTGCAGTGACAGCGTCGTCCTGATTGGACACCAGCAGGGGCACCTTGTTGCAGCCGGGCTGTTTGAGGATTCGCTCCAGCTGTCGGACGGTTCGCTCCACCGTGCCCCGCCCACACAGATCCACCTTACTCACCACGATGAAGATGGGCACCTTCAGCGCCATCGCCAGGCCCAGGTGCTCACGCGTCGTACCCGCTGGGGGGGGGGGGGAAAGAGAGAGAGATGTGATGCTTGATTCTTGACTGCTGCCGTTATTAACCAGTTCAGCACCACAGGCTTCCACTGGCCACAGCCCCACTACACCCATCCTGAGCCAAAAGGTATCGTCTTCATCGTTTCAGCGAAACCCAGGAAATCGTTACGCAGTCGTGACATCTGTTTTCCAGCACGACTCGACATCCACCATAAATACAGACATGTTACAGATCACATTTTACACAGGGCCAGGGTGAACACCCATATTTTGTTTTTATTTGAACAATTCTTTATTCTGACTGTTAATATAATCCGATGTCACAAATGTTCCTGTAAATAAATCTAGCAAATTCAGGGGAAATAATCATGGCTATGTGAAATTGCCTCTGTACTGCAGGGATGGCGCTTGAGGTGCAAAGACCTTAAGCGTCACGGAACCACAGCTGCCATTTCTGTTCTCCAGATTAGATTAAGACGGCTGGGGCGCGTGCGGCCGAGTGCTCGATGACCCAAAGAAGAGATAAGCGTAACAGGACCCAGTCAGGAATACATACACCACTCCAACATAACAAGTGGAAGTTCCATTACATCAGAGAGAAACACAGAAACACAGAAACACACACACACACACACACACACACAGGGTAAGTAAACATTAACTGTAGATAAACCCAACTACTGGCCCAGGCTGCCCAGAGCTCTGAAAACTGCTCATTTATAACACGGCCATAGAGCGAGTTTCTGGGACGCGGAGAAGTCAGACCGATGCAGGTCACATTTAAGAACCACAATGGCTGCATGCGAGTGTGGAGAATTTTCACAGAACTGACACTTATTCTCCTCACACATGCACTGATACACACACACGCCAATATCCCTGTTCTGGAAACAGCAGGGGGTTTCCTGCGGGAGCGTGTAGTGCTGCTGTATATAGCTTCAGAGCGCCAACTCTGCTCGGATAGTTCAGACATTCCCAGCATGCCGCTCATCAGCTGAGCCCCCGATCAGATAACCCCAGCCAGTCAACACCTGAGCTCTCTTACACCAACCAATCAGGGGACTCCAGGGTACTGCTGTAAGCCAATGCCTTGGGCGGGGGGGGGGGGGGAAGAGAGAGCTTTAGGACCAGTCTTAAGTCTAACCGCAGCCCCCCTGCTCTTTACAGGACGGCCCATCCTTGTGCAGAAGATCATCGGTCAGTTTGCCTTCGGGACGACCCCCCGCCCCCTGCCCTCGGCGAGCAGATTCCTGCCCCAGTTTCTCTCGTCCCGTCTCCCATTTCACCCGCTCAGCTGAGCCCTTTTTCTGAGACGGGACAGCGCTGGCCCCGATAGCCGATCCTCAGGTTATATCACAGGCCTGACCCTGCGGGGTATGGCTTATGTAAACGTAAACACAGACGACCGCGTTCGTAAAGCCTCTCAAACGCAGGAGCATCGATCTGCCCACCTCATCGGAGAAAAACAAAACTGATCTCAGAACACCACGCTGACTGGAATTTTACGAACAGGGGATGTCAGGAAGCAGCCAGTTCAGGCCGTAACAGCAGGGTGTTCAGTACCGGAGAGAGAACAGCCTGCCTCTCGTCTCTGTTCATAACCTCACCTTCCCTACAGCTCTGACAGCCCCACACCAGCGTTGAGCTCCGTCACCTCACAGCTACACTGTCGCTGACGCAAACAGTGCAGGATGTTCCCATTTAATTTTTTCTAAACTGCATGAAAAAGCACTAAAAGAAGACAAACTCACTCAGTTACAGATGTGACTGCCCTCACTGTCTGGATGATAAAGGCCAGCATTTACAGGCAAGTCCTGCCGCTCTCGCTGGGATATACATCATGGGTTCGCTGGAGTTACTGTGGGGCTTCGAATGTCCTGACACACAGAAAAGGGCCCAGCTGGAGGACGAATAGAAACGGGCTTCAGTCGTATCTTGAACAGGCAGCGTCTGCTTTTACTTCATTGTGCTCATTCACTACTGAAAAGGGAAAGCCTCCCGTTTTAAAGCTTTCAGGAAGGCGTCAGGGAATCATGGTGAAATACGGAGAGTGAGGAGTCAGAGTCTGGATTCTGTGGCCCCTTCTGCATTCATGCCCAGCGAACCCCACGACGCCCTTCCATCATCATCACTCAAACTTCCCTCTAAAATCCCCCGTACGTCATTCATTGGTTTCCCCTCCGTGTCCAATCAACACAGACTCTGTACTGTAAAGAACAGCCCACTTTGTTCTGGAATGAGTTTTCCGGTGCCCAGGGAACCACTGATATCTGCAGTCGTTCTGTCTGTAACTCGCACAAGTACTTCCTCAATTTGACTATTAAAATAAAACTTGATAAAAGACCATCCATCGCTTTCATCATTCAGTTCCACGACAATCCCAAACCCCACAAACCCACGACTCTACAGCTGCCAGTCAAACAAGATCCCCTCGCTGCCTTTGTTCATTATTTATGTCCTGGATTAGACCCACGTAGAAGCTGAAGGCAAAAAAGATTCAAACATCGAGCTGAATGGATCTCCCTCCCTGATGACAAAGACTACAAGTTACATGTGATCAAGACTACATGTACCACAATTCCACAGCTTACCGATGCCCGTGTTGGCACCCACCACCAGCATGGCAAAATCTGGGCAGTAGCTGGTGAGGCCAAAGATGGTCGTTTTGAGGTACTTGTGGTGGCCAGCCAGGTCGATGAAGGTGATCATTTTGGAGGCGCTCTCACAGATCTCCTCAGCAGTTCGAGACTCGCTGTAATTCACCACCTGAGAGGGCAAAGGTCAGAGGTCATTTTCTGAGCATAATTTCACTGCACGAGTTCCCTCTCCAGTCCTCCAAAAATCGAACTGTCAGAGACGATTAGATAAGGGGTCCAAACACCACTCTTTCGAGACAGGAAATTATTGGCCACTTGTTGAAAGTAAAACAGAAAACTACCGGAGTGATTGGAGGGTCTTACAGCCAGTAAGATGTGCTGCTATAACAGCTTTTTATTTCTGCCGTACATCTGCTAATGCTACACTGCAGCTGAAATGCATCAGGATGACACCGGTCAGACTGACCTACGAAAGGATGACACAGCGTGGGGAGTGTGCCACATGTGAGGGTGACATACGGGAGTGTACCACATGTGAGGGTGACATTAAGGAGTGTACCACATGTGAGGGTGACATTAAGGAGAGTACCACATATGAGGGTGACATACAGGAGTGTACCACATGTGAGGGTGACAAACGGGAGTGTACCACATGTGAGGGTGACAAACGGGAGTGTACCACATGTGAGGGTGACATTAAGGAGTGTACCACATGTGAGGGTGACATACGGGAGTGTACCACATGTGAGGGTGACATACAGGAGTGTACCACATGTGAGGGTGACATACGGGAGTGTACCACATGTGAGGGTGACTTAAGGGAGTGTACTACATGTGAGGGTGACATTAAGGAGTGTACCACATGTGAGGGTGACATACGGGAATGTATCACATGTGAGGGTGACATACGGGAGTGTACCACATGTGAGGGTGACATTAAGGAGTGTACCACATGTGAGGGTGACATACGGGAGTGTACCACATGTGAGGGTGACATTAAGGAGTGTACCACATGTGAGGATGACATACGGGAGTGTACCACATCTGAGGGTGACATACGGGAGTGTACCACATGTGAGGGTGACATAAGGGAGTGTACCACATGTGAGGGTGACATACGGGAATGTACCACATGTGAGGGTGACATACGGGAGTGTACCACATGTGAGGGTGACATTAAGGAGTGTACCACATGTGAGGGTGACATACGGGAGTGTACCACATGTGAGGGTGACATTAAGGAGTGTACCACATGTGAGGGTGACATACGGGAGTGTACCACATGTGAGGGTGACATTAAGGAGTGTACCACATGTGAGGATGACATACGGGAGTGTATCACATGTGAGGGTGACATACGGGAGTGTACCACATGTGAGGGTGACATAAGGGAGTGTACCACATGTGAGGGTGACATAAGGGAGTGTACCACATGTGAGGGTGACATAAGGGAGTGTACCACATGTGAGGGTGACATAAGGGAGTGTACCACATGTGAGGGTGACATAAGGGAGTGTACCACATGTGAGAGTGACATAAGGGAGTGTACCACAGGTGAGGGTGACATAAGGGAGTGTACCACAGGTGAGGGTGACATAAGGGAGTGTACCACAGGTGAGGGTGACATAAAGGAGTGTACCACATGTGAGGGTGACATAAGGGAGTGTACCACACGTGAGGGTGACATACGGGAGTGTACCACATGTGAAGGTGACATACAGGAGTGTATCACATGTGAGGGTGACATAAGGGAGTGTACCACAGGTGAGGGTGACATAAGGGAGTGTACCACAGGTGAGGGTGACATAAGGGAGTGTACCACATGTGAGGGTGACACAAGGGAGTGTACCACATGTGAGGGTGACATAAAGGAGTGTACCACATGAGAGGGTGACATACGGGAGTGTACCATATGCGAAGGTGACAAACGGGAGTGTACCACATGTGAGGGTGACATACAGGAGTGTACCACATGTGAGGATGACATAAGGGAGTGTACCACATGTGAGGATGACGTAAGGGAGTGCACCACAGGGTGAGGGTGACATAAGCCTCACCTCTCCCTTGCTGTCGAAGCCCAGGATCTCAAAGCTGATGCTGGACGTCCTGCCCGACTGGATTTCGTGGAGGTGTCTGAAGAGGTTAAGGCGAGCCCGACCCCGGCCATTATCCAGCTCTCCTTGGGTCAGCACTCCGAGCAGGGTGGACTTCCCAGAGTCCACGTTACCCAGAACCGCAACCCGCAGGTCCAGGAACTGTCCAAACACATTCAGCTCATCAAATAACCCTCTGCTTTCTTACAGCACCATTCACAAACAGACACTTAAGTTGCTTATCAGCCATCAAGGTAATTCCTGCAGCTTTCATGCTTCCCCTTTAAGACAAAACACCGCATACTTCAGTCTGCAGAGCAGAGGACATTCAATCCATTTGCGAGTCACTGCTGTGGGACCATGAAGTACTGAGAGTTTATCCATCTACAGGCACATTTAACTGTAGATCGCCATTGATAGTTAAGCAACTAACACAAATATTCACTTTGGATGCGTTTCAGGGGTAAAGGCTTAGCCTTGTCCAAGTCCAATTTGAATTTTGGATTAAATTCTCTGTACGGGGATTGATTCAGTCCGACTAAAACATCAGCTCACCTGCTGATCGTCAGGCACCTTTCTGATGAGAACCTCCGCGATTTTCCGCGGGATGTCCGAGTCATAATCCACGTCTCGCTCTCTGAGAATGGCGATGTCAGCGCCAACCCTGGGCAGACATGCAATCATTGGAGTAGGATGCTGACGATGCGAATCACCACATGAAGGTCATTGGATCAAAAGTAACAGGACTTTAACAGCGCCTGGATTTTACATCTGAGGCCCTGTGTCCCCAAACTGAGACGTGTAAGGAGGGGCTGCTCAACAGGTGAAACAAAAGCTAACAGTGCTAGTGACGGCGGGCAGCGTACTTTTCCGCCATCCCGCGCAGCGTCTTCAGCGAGGCCCTCATGTCCTCCTCCGATAGGCCCACCAGCAGGCCATTATCCTCGACACCGATCTGGTACACGGCCTCGCCCCGGCCCTCCTGGAGACGCCACTTCATCTGCGTCACCAGGTGCTCGAATCGGTACTGCGTCGGGTTCACCAGCTTCAGCTGCAACAGAGAAGCCCTTCATTCCAGAGGAGACCCCTCATCCCCGCTGCTCCGGCCCGGCAGGAGGTATCAAACCGATATGCTCCAAAGATGCACCGATACATAAACCTCTCTAACATTTTGGGTGAGAAGTATATCATAAGGGAACTAGACCGTCGTATACAATGCAGCACACCAATCGGTAGGCATGGTTATGATCACCTCTGCTTCCCACTGGATAAAGGGCATGGGCATCCCAAAGTTTATACAGATATTCACACCTTCCCCCTTAATGAAGCTCCTCCATCGCTGTAAGGGAGACCTCACACGGAGTGACACTCGGTACTGAAGGGCTGGTGGTGAGGGAGCGGTTTGGGTCGGGGTGTGATCAGTGTTTGGTGCTTCTGAGATCCTGAGAGTAAAATCCAGGTTTAGGTGGTGAAAGTCCTCGCCGGTATTTAATTCTTGTCTCTTCGGCCAAAGTGCTGAAATTTGCCGGCAGAGTTACGGTGAAGAGGCACATGACCGGAGTTTCACTCTCAGACACCAAACGGTGCGTAAGCGCAGAAATGATGCGGACGCCAATTTTTTCCAGATTTTGGATTCACAGAAAAAAACTTGAGATTAAAAAGAATGCGAAATTTATGAGAATATGTGCATATGAAAAATTCCAAGTTAATGCTGATTAAGAGTAAATTGCACGCAGTTATGCTTTCCCACAGTTGTATAAACTAGGAGATATTTTAGTATATGCAGTTTTTCTTGAGAGTATAGCAATATTCAGGTTTGAAATCCATGTAAATTTTAATAAATAAGACCTCTGGACTTTACACCTCTCATGAGAACTTAATCATGTGATCACACTGTTCCTGCCCTTAAGGGAACGAGCTGGTCTGATGCAACCTGACAGTGATGTGGGTAATGGCAGGTCATATTTTATTCAAAAGGGCCAGTGTGATTTTGAGCCTCGGGGCTGAGGCGTATCCTCTTTTCTGCTCTGTGTGCTTTAGAAAGAGGACAGCTCGCGGGAATCTAAAAAGAGCCTCCTTAAACTCCGCACAGCGCTGCTGAATACTCACAGCTTTACACAACACTAACAGAGAATGCGCCCGACCCGGTGACCTCGACATTAGACCCCTCCTACATACCATTTGCCCTAAAGCAGAAAAGGGGGAGGGGCTTCATGTTTCCTGTATCTGAACCAGGAGACCTGCTTACCTTGTACTCAATGTTCCCTTCTTCAGCCTGTAACACAGAGAATACGGACATTAGACCCACAGCTCAGAGTGCAAACTGAGTTCTAGCCCAGAGTTCCTTTAAAAAAATGGGTCGGGACCCAAAACCTGCCACAGGAATGGTCAGAGGTGGGTTCTGGGGTGAGGTAATGCCAGTTCCCTGAAAGGTACCAAATTTATCTGAGCCCAGGAATGAAAAGGGTTGAGAACCGCAGTTTAGTTTATATTCCTCATAAGATCCCAAGTACAGGGTGAACCAATGACAATGAACCATAAAGCCGCAACCCACTGATCCCGCCAATACCCCCACCCCAAAAAAAAAAAAAAAAAAAAAAAAGTGTAATTTTTTTTTTTTCCTTCGCAAAAGTTGTCAGCAATTAATCTTAAAATCAGAAGAATGGTTCATCTGCAATCAAAGGCATTCCAGAATTCAGCTGTGATTTTGGTGAACGCATGAGTAACAACCCACCACATCTACTGTATGGATACTGGGAACAAAGGCCTACAATGAACAGTCAGGCAATGAATAATTTAATTACTCAAAACAAAAAACATTAACCTTTTTACTCCTCAAGTACTTGGGGATAGCACAACACCAAGATTTAACACACAGACTGTGCACAGTCTCATTTCACTCGATTACAAAAATTCAAATGCCGCCATCTCTTGGCTTGTCGCCTTTGCGATGCATTATTTCATCTCCGTATTACAAGGATTGGTAAATGCTATTCGGAAGACCATCTTATACATCAGTATTTCTTAACCCAGCATACCCCTGCCCTGCACATTTCATATGTCTCCCTGATCTGACACACCTAGTTCTGCTTGCAAAGTACTCCACCGATCAACTGTTTCAGGGAGACATCTAAAATGTGCTGAGCAGGGAATACACTGCTGTAGATGTTCATTTTAACCCCTAAATTGGCTCACCAGATAATACCAACTAGCGCTCAAAATGCCTTTCAATGTGGGGCACTTTGTTCTCGTCAGAGAGAAAACTTTCAGAACTGTAGGGATCCAGGACCAGCAATGAGATTCACATCAGAGGGCCAACAGCAGTGCTAACCAACACTGTTCCTAGAGAACTACCATCCCGAGGGCTTTCATTTAAACCTTGATTTGACACACCAGATTCCATTAATTAGCAGCTAAATAGGATCTCTAGCTGTTGAATGAAGTTTGTTCCGTTAGGATTTGATGGAAAACAACAGGATAGTAGATCTCCAGGAACAGGGTTCGTTTCCAATTCTTTACGGTATGTTTCCCAATCATTGTCATTTCATAAAAGAACAGTTTCTGACTTGGTCAGCTAATGTCGGCAACATAACACCGGTTTCTTTGGTAACCAAGGAAGGAGTGTCTGGAAACCTGACCCAGTGGAGTCGGCGATCTTTGAGCCACGACCTTTCGCCGCGGAATGACACCCAAACAAAGGCAGGCCATCTGTGCCAAATGTTTTTCCCAGTATGTACACGCTGGACTTCAGGCATACCGTCAGTGCGCCAGTTTCGCGTACACAGCACACACCAGCTGCAGCAAACCACGTCCAATTAGAAAATACTGCTCATAATATCCCGTTAGCTGGACCGGACAACTCGTCCAACAACCCCTACTTGCGTCCTCGCAGTTGCCCTGTAACGCGGAGATATTTTTGGAGAGTCGTGGCAAAACAGAGAGCGCTCATGTTACACTCCCGACACGGCAGCAGCGCAGGAAAAGGCACCCACATCCAGCAGAATTTACAGCCCGAAACAACAGCCATCACTGTAAAACCCCAATGCATCCATGAAATCGTTCTGTTGATGGCACAAAAATCTTTACAAGCTAAACCGGAATATAATTCGAGTGGATAACAGGAGACCGATATTCCGCCTTCCTAATCTATGAAAAATTTATTAAAACTGAAACAGACATTGCATCTCGCCGTTTTTTTTCTCCTGGTCAAAAAGATGCTTATTTGAATGAGTAAGAAATGCCCGCTTCTGCTAACACTAACAGTAATTATAAACACAATGGAAAGTAGCTTGTGTTGTGTAAAGTTACACAACAGCACAAACGCGTACTCTAGTCACCGCAAATGTTACTTCACGTTTCAACAGATGTTGGCTTCGTATGGCTTGGAACAGTTTCCAGGAAATAACAATGAACTGCAGATTACATCAGTTTACGGCCGATCTCTTTCGCTTTCAAATACAGCAAAAACATGGAAGCGAAGGAGAGAAGCCAAGTTACCAAACCGGCGGAAACTTTGGCTGCGTATCACAAAATGGGGTTTGTTTGCCCCGGCAGTCTCTCGAATAAGAAGCCGACAATCTGCTCAACATTTCTGTAGTTCGCTACGTTAGAAAGCTGGCTGGTCAAAGAAGAAATGGCGATCTGGAGCATACTGTAAAGAAAACTTAGTTTTTTCTTTTTTGGGTTTCTTTTTGTCGGAACTGAGCTCGCTTCCTAGCTAAGCTATTGCGCTAACGCTCCCTGTGAACCCGCCCACCGGCTCATACACAGAAACATGTAGCATCAAGTGAAATACTAGTTAAAGTAAAGCCGCTTTCACACTGGACGCGAAACGAATTTTTCGCACGACAGATTACATTCAAAGTCAATGCAAAGACTCGAATACACGCGAACGCGTGCATTTGCGTTTTTGCATTGACTTTGAATGTATTCTGTCGTGCGAAAAATTCGTTTCGCGTCCAGTGTGAAAGCGGCTTTACTTTAGCTAGTATTTAACGTAAGTAACGTAGATGGAGGACAGATGAGAAATTAAGCTGGATCTTGTCACTTGGCTATATAATACGGTCTAGCAAAATACGACGGAATCGAGATTCTGGTTTATCTGAATTAATAGTCCCGGTAGGTTAACGCACAGCCAGCCGGCCACCGACTCGGGCCGTTTCATGAAGAACAGTGTCCGCTCACGTAACAGCTGAAATGGCAGCTCACCTCCGGTGGCAGGAACGGTGGGTTGTTGCTGGGCTTGGCGTTTCTCGCGGATCGAGTCTTCACTCTTTTGCTGTTCTTCGCGCAAGCTTTTTTGTGGACCGAACCAAACCCGCTGCCAGAACCGGAGCCCAGTCCCTGGGATCCCGCTTTCAATCCGGAACTGGCATCGAAGAGCTCTGCCACCCGCGGATCCATTATTAGCCGCCCTAGACTAGCGATTTAAAATTTATGTCCGGAACTACTGCATTTACTTGAATAAAATGCTCATAAAAAGCAGAGGGGGAAATTTATAATGTAGAGCGGCATCAGAATGATGCCCGGCCTGCCTAATTACATAGCCCGCTCACAGACTCACCCCCCGAGGCACCGAGCTCTCCAGCCCCGTCGCCCTGCCTTTTTCAAGCGTATACGTCATGAAATTTTATTATTAATATTAATGAGAATCTCAAAAATATTTGCATATTTAATATTTAAAGGTGTGGCGATAAACAGTTCCGTGCAGTGATTGGATAATGCGACCTTCAATAACACATTTCAAGATACCTTCGATATTCCCGCCTCGCGAAATTAAATTCGAAGGCAAAGCCACGCCGCTGTGTTGCTCATCTTTTGCATCAGCAAAGTGTGTCTGAATTCATAACAAAGGTTGACGACGTTTCGGAAGTCCCCTCGAAGTTTCGTCAATATATTTTACGGGTTTCATTTCCTTATTGACAACTTGGAACTGCGGTAAATAGGGTAATTAAGTGCACAGAGCGTTATTTGCCGACAATGATCATACAGAGAAAAATGTGCGATAGTTTTTTACTACATTTTCAGCATGACCATCTGTAACTTCGGCCAAAACAAAGAAAACTGTCATCATTTCGAAATGTACAGAAAGCCTTATTCATTCATTAAATTCTTTATTTCAGACTTTGTGATACAAGTCCATAGTTTAAAAAAAAGAAAAAGGAAAAAATTTACATGTATATAAAAACAACAAAATAAAAAAGGAAACATATTTTTAAAAAACCATAATGGTCAGAGGGTCAAATACAAGAACTGGTATTCACATAAGGATTTTTGTTACATAGTTTGAATAAATTAGTGACTTTAAATATATCAGATGAGACAATGTAAGATAAGATGCAATTGTGAGAAGATTCTATTCTTTGTTTGAAACTGAACACGTTTTCTGCGAGTCGCACCAAAGCAATTGATACCACTTGAGACAAACATACCACTGGCACTGCACCTCCTATTCAGGCCAGTTAGGATTCTAAATTTATTATTGGCAATTTTGACAGAATTAATTACAGACGGTTTGTAGTTAACCCACAAAAAGCACTAGTAAATGTTACAATATGAAGAGAATAGGTTTTTTTTTTATCGTAGAGGAACAAAAATAAAAATTTTTATCAACATGTTACACTAATCATAGGGGCACCTTTCTTTAGATTTCATATCAGGTTCATCAGACAAGGTATTATCAATAATATGTCCTAGATCGTTATAACTTGAGACATACTTCAAGATTGATTCACCCAAGTACAGGCATTTGGAAGGGTTATGAGTCTTCAGTGTATCAAAAGACATAACTTGAGATTTTTCACTGTTGTACAGAATATCATTACCAAAATTAAAACAAACATAGGTTCGCCCATTTTTCTCCATGGAGTATATGCATCTCTACCAGCTTTATGTAAGCCCTCGGCATGCTCTTTCCATCCGGGGACATAATTTTGAGAACAAGCCTGGGGCCTCTTTTTAATCAACTTCTGGCTGGAGTTTGATGACAAAATCTTAATTATATTGCAATAAAAAGTATTTATATCTGTTTGATGTGACAAAATATTACAGTTAGGATTTCTGGATTTGACTCCATCAGGAATTATATCTTTGTCAACATAAAATTTTTATCACATCTATAGTCTTCAATATCATTAATGGAAAGACAATCCCAATTTATTTTAGGGTGAAAAACATCATTACATGAGGAAACAATCACAGGAACACACTTCGTATGATATAAAACGAGTAATAATATTGCCCAAGTAATATTCACTAATGTGAGTCAAACAGACTCAAGGGCGTTTCGCCACGGTGCGCAGCAACAGCAGCCGAGGTCCATGCTTTTAAAATTGCGGTCACTCGGTCAATGACTTTCCCATGGAAGTTTGGTGGGGACACTGATTGGGACGCCCGCGCATTACGCGCGGTGACTCTCGAAGGGTTATTATAACACATCCATGTTTCGCTCTTGTCGGTTGAGTGGGCATAACCATTCTGAGAGCACTATGGCTGGTTGACTGCAAAATCAGTATCAACTTTCACTGTAGGATCTTGCAGAGCTCACTGCTCCCATCATGTGATAGAAATCGACAACTGCAAGGGAATAGCAATCGAGGAGTTGACTGTGATCTTTTGAAATTCACCCCATGTCTGGGATGCAAATTTCTGATCAACTACCGATTAAAATGCATCCATTTAGTCTGACCCCTCGTTAAAAATGGTAAATTTCCTTTATTGGTGTCAAGCATGACTCCCTGAACCCAAGAGTAAAAAAATACAGCTTTATTTTGGAAGTCAACTGGCCAAGGTCAAGAGCTGAGATACAGGGCAGTGCTGAAGATGAGGTGCATCGTGAGGTCTGGTCTGGGGTTAGAAACTAAGGAGTCAAGCCGAGTCGGGAAACGGGGCGCAGAGGCGAGGAATCTGGGAACTAGACAAGGTGAAGAGAGTGTACAAGGGAGACATAAACGAGTCACAAGCCTGGGACTGGATTCAGGCAGGAACTGGTAGAATTTTGGTCTAAGAAAAAACTACTTGAGAATAGAGCTTACCACCAGAGCTTCTCTGACCATTTGGCTGAGGCAGAGGAACCTGAATGCAGAGATAAGTGGAGGAGATAAGAAACAGGTGTTGAAAAGGGTGTGAAGAATTCACAGAGGGATTATGTGGAAATGAGACAATCAACCAATTTGCAGAAACCCAGGACCAGGAATGTCAGACTAAGACACAGGAACCTGAGACGTGATACTTGGTCGTTTAAGTTCCAGCGTGCTGCGGACTAGAGGCTGTTATGCACCTGGATCATCAAGCCCCTGGGAAGCCCACACTACTGTCTCACATTCATACCTCCAGGCAGTTTAGAGCCTTTTATTCACCAACTACATGTATTTTGGTGGAAGACCAGAGCACTTGGCAGTAACCCAGATGGATGTGAGTAGAGCAGGCTGACCCCACCCAGAAAAAGACCCTCTAGGAAGATTCAAACTTGCTGCCCTCCTGCTGTGAGGTGGGAGTGTTATTTACTTCCCCTCTATTGCCACCGATATAATTTGCTTTCACCATCTTTTGAAGACTTATGGTATGCATGAATAATTCCTGTAGGCAATGGTGAAAGTATGATCAGTACTATCGATTTTGCGGGTTAAATCAGTGAGATCATAACTGTTAAAAAGAGAAAGCATTTTCTCTGAGATCAAACAATCTTTGGTGAATGAGCTGTTCAATGTCAATCAATAATAATAAAAATGATTTGGCATTTAATTGTAATATACTTGTTCATTATTTAATTGTTAGGTGTAGAATAGTAAATTAGCAATATAACAAGAGCTGCCTGAATATATCTTGGCGCACACCATTAAACACTGGGAACTTTTCAAAACATTGCAAAGTATCGATAGAATCAGATTAAAAAGGGTTTTTTTTCTTTTTTTAAATATTTTAAACACCTTGCTGATAAAATATGCCTTATACATTTTTTAGTTGCTTTTATTGCAAAAGTATTGAAATTAAACTATTTCTAATATTTGTAGTTGCATTACTGTGACAAATTTTCTTTTCACTTCTTTGTAGCCTTAAATCTCTGACTTAGTTTATCTTATTTTTTGCAACACAGTGTAGAACAAGCTTTTGGAAATACTATGGACAAGGCATACATACAGAGTTGAGGAGAAATTCATATTGCCTGGCAGCCATATTGAATATGTAAATGAGCTGAAAAATCACACAGTGCACAGCAGGACTCTTGAGGGAGCCTATGTACCATATTGTAGAATGGTTTATTGAGCAAGTTTCATGGGAACAGAAGTAAAAATGTCATGATCAACATTGAAGATGGAAGCATGGCTGCCATTTTGAATATGCAAATGAGGCCAAATATAGAGGGGGTATGACTAGAGCATTTATGAGAAGGGAGAAGTCCCTCTCTTAGAATAAAGACAACAAGAATTGTTAATTGATGGACAGGAGACAGTGGACCATGGTCCATGATTGAAAAGCAATTTGATAAGCTCATCATCTGAACGATTGTATGCTAAAAAATATGCAATACAACTTTTACACATTGGCAGTGACATAAACCAGTGACTGCCAAACTCTGGGGCCCCTGTGTATGGTGGTATTCGTTCCAACCACAATTCCAGAATTTTTCTGAGGTGTAATTTCTTTCTCTCTTAATTTGGTGCATTTTATTTTTCAAGTTATCAACACAGAAGAATTCGTCCCTTATGACCGACTGAAGCCCGCACTTTTTGTCTCCCCCCTTTTTTAAACCGTGCGTTAAAGACCCTGCTAAACCCTGTTAAAATTCCCCCAGAGATGCGTGGGGGAGGGGGCCTGGTGTCACGGGGCCTGGTGTCGCTGACGTAATTTCAATAGGAAATGACGAAATTCGAGCTCGCAATTCTTTTTATATCCTTATTTTTTCTTGAGATGAAAATGAAGTGAATGATATTTAATGGCCGCCTTGTAGTGTGTAAATGATTTAATTTTATTTGTAAAAGTGAAAAGCCGTCTATCATGTTAAAATAGTTTTTGATTTCCGCCTTCGTACGTTTCCCATGATGCAGTTCAAACAAGTGGAAAATTCAAACAGTTCTGGTGGAACCGGGAGATGGCGGAGGCTCGAGTCGGTGAAATAAGCCCGGTAGGGAAAGGTTCCGACGACGAAGAAGAAATAAATGTTAGTAGTGCTTCAAAAGAAAGTGAAGACGATCGAGATGACACTTCTGCTGATTTACACTGTGATGATTCCGAGTGCACGGAAGGCAACACTAGAAGCGCACAGAGCGGCTCTGCAGTAGCGATTTCGAAAAACAAGGAGTTCAGATCTGACTCCGCGTCGCAGGGAGGAACAGGGAGCGAAGGGGAGATCAGGGAGCAGAGAGATCTCACCTCAGGAGGCAATTGCCATTCAACATTTGCTCTGAATGGCGAAGAAAACAAGGAAAATTTATGTATTGCTGTCGTTCCTGAACAAACATTGACAGGTATTGTAACTGCGAGTTTTAGAAATTCAAGTCAAAATGAAATTACTTTATAACCATTGGAATGCTCATTGGCTCGGCTAGCTCTTTTAGCAAAATTAAATTATTCAGGAAATCAAAGTTTAATATTGTGAACGTCATGCACGCGATATTTTAAAGGGTATTAGATGTCTTAAAGTCTTCGCGATTTCTTTTCCATGGTTTCCTGTGATACATCTGCTGATAATGGTGTTTGATGTACGGTTCACCTTCATGCTCTTTCTTATTGATAGATTATATGTGATGTGCTTTGTTCAGTAATTTGGTGTTCTTTGGAACTTGACCTCGATAAACCTAGTTTGATAAGCTGGCAGTGGTTTGTGTCGCACCTTAACCATACTGGAAATGTCAAGGTCCACTTTTATTGAGTGAGAGGTTTCAAGACCCTGTGAACCAAATGGTTTCGTTACCCGGAGGATGGTTTAATTTTAGGAAGTGGCTATTTTTTATTTTGGATGTACTTTTTGAACCCTTATCTTGCCGTCCTATTCTTGAGACTTGTTAGTGGCTTTTGGTAAACACTTTGCGGTTAGTAGGGTGTTGCATTCTCCTTTTGATCGCCCTTGTTGGCGAGTTGGTTTGCCAGACAGTTTATGATATTCAGCCATCACTTTTTTGGCCTCTGAGTTCAGTGCAATTTTGTTTTCTCTCTTAACAAAAGTTGAATGTGACTCAGCCAGCCAGAGCTCGTGGCTTGTCTTTGAAAAAATGTTTTGTACTGTTTTACTGACACACTGACTGAATTTGTTCTCTTGTTGTGCTGTAATTGTCTCTCATTCAAAATTGAGATGCCACAGCTTTCAGCCTATTGTGCTGGAACGTATTATGCAACGGTGCATCCGAACCTGGCATTTGTCATTTCATTTCTGATCCAATGTGCTGGACTGCAGAGCCTAAATGGCAGAAGTTGTCTCTGTCCAAATCCATTTGAAAATTAGGTTAGCCTTTGTCCTGATGTCTTACAGTTGATCAGAGCACACAGGGGCCTGTAGCCCGAGGAGCAGTGGGGGTCTGGAGCCTCGACAAAAGGCTTAACAGCTGCACTGATCTAATGAGGCTTTTACTGGCCCGAGAGCCACCAGCCCCCCGAGTCCATGTCAGACACCTTGGCCTGACTGCAGTGGGGCTCCCCGAGTCCCCCACACTGCGGTTCTGTGGACAGGGAGCCTCTCCTGCTTTTGTTCTCTTTACAGAACTATGAACACTTGTCGGCCTGTAATACATGTACATGGTGCGTGGCGATGCTGGACCGGCGTTGTGAGGAATTGAAGACACGAAATGCAGTGAAACTGTTTCTGTGTCGTCTCTGCTCCTGTACAGACCCGTCCGCATCTTCAGAGACAGAAGAAGGGGACTCAAAACGCCCGAACCCCGCTTTGGAACGTGCAGACCCCCTAAAAATTGCCGCTGACGCCCCAGTGTCCCAGACGACGCGGAGCGAAGAGGAGGAGTGGGTGCGGCAGGTGCAGGCAGATGGCCGTGTGAGCGTGGTTTTTCCCGGGAGTGTCAAACAGGACGCCTGCTGCCGATTCGTCTGCGAGATCCTGAAGTGCGTCCTGTACCTGCGACAGCAGCTACCCATGACCTACGACCAGCTGGTGCTCTTTCACAGGAAGCAGCAAGCGCTCAGTCGGGTGAGTGTGCAAAACTGGGCGCTAGGCCTTTCCCACCAGGAATGAGACTGCTTTTTCACCGAGAGAATTGGTTGAGATTTGATTATTTAATATGCTTGTTAAGCTCACTGCATCAGGGTGACATTCAAACTTTAAACAACTTTAACAGTCTTCGTAAAGAGATAAATAAATTTTTTTTTGGGGGGGAGGGTACTTCTGGAGTCGGACCACATTGTGCTAAAACGTTCACTAATTTATTGACTGTATGTTTAATGGAGGGAGAAAAGCACCAGCGCTAACAGTGAGGTCGTAGGGAATATAAGCAGTGATGAAATGACCTCTCTGATTGGTTAGTTGGTATTTGTAAGCGGATGTGAGGTCAGGTGGTCTTTGTGAGTGACGGCCTCTCTCCCCGCCCCCCATGGTAAGAGTGAGGAGGTGGTCGGCCGGAGGCCGGTGAAGCCGGGCGGCTGGGACCTGCGGAAGAGCCAGCGCACCCTGCAGGAGCTGGAGGAAGTGCTGGCTCACCTGGAGGTGCTTTTCTCCCTCAGTCCTGTTCCCCGGGTGCTGGTCCTGCTGGGCGGGACGTCCACGCTCCCCGCCGAGGCGTATGAAATCAACATGGAGGACCTGACGACCTCAGGCTCCGCCCCGCGTCCTCCGCACCAGCGTCTGCCTGCGGCAGCTCTTTCGCCGCCTCTTCCTGGCTGACTTCCTGTCGGACGCGCGGCCCGTGCGCCTGCTGGCCACCAGCGTTCTGGCCCTTGCGCACCGCGACTGTGGCGTGGCCTGGTTCCGGCCCCGACTGGACTACCGAGAGCCCACTCGACCCAAGCGGCGCATCATCGCCCTGTCCTGCGACCCCTCTGTCACAGGGCCCCCGCAATCAGGCCCCGCAGACGTCATCAGCGACGATTACATCTGGTTTCAGGCCCCTGTCGCGATCAAGGGCTTCTGCAAATGAAGCAGGTGAGGGAGGGGCAACCAGTGTTTTAAACAACCTTTCCTCTAGGATAAAGGGAAACTGGACCGTGGAACTACTTGCACACGCCACCATTTTGGCTCCGGTGGGTGGTGTTAGAGCCAAAATGGCATCTTAATTATGGCCAAAGAGCCTGTTGGTGCTGCACTTCACAGAGGAGATGAATGTAAATTGAGTGAATGACGAAAGTGCTTCTCTCGTGTGAATCTGTGATTTTAGTGCCTTTCCTGGGGTATTTAACTTTTAACAGCATTTAGAAATAAATCTGGGCATCATGTGAGGAGTGTGAGTGAACGCTAAGGACCGCTTTTAATCTTCAGGAGCACATTTCAGTGCTTAATGAACAGCTGATGCTCATAAGGTGCTCAATATAAGCCTCTATCAATCATCAATTAAAGTATTTTTGAGATGGAATGCACAATATTTTGGCTTAAATATTGCTCCTTTTTCTTAAATACAGAACCAGTGAAAATTTGTGCTGTGATTTTTATGATTTTTGGTCTTTGTGGTTTTGGGTACATAAATGCACACAGTAACTTATGATCTAGACCTGTAGTTCTTTAAATATAAATATTAGTGTTAGTTTTTTCACAGGTTTTCAAAATGAGTTAAATAACTTCGTGTTTAATATTGAAATAAATTTTATGTATTTTAATGAAGATATGCAAGCGCCTATACGAATCCTCTTGTCACATTGTACAAAATACTATACAAAAGGGATAGTTAGGATTTTTCGCAATGCTGTTGTATGAGATTCGTATCTCTTGTTGGTGTTTTACCTGCAGTAGATGGCGGTCAGTTAGCGGTCAGTCAGCTCCCAGATAGTCGAAGCAGAGCACTGTGCCGGTGTTACAGACTGGATCAGCAGCATAATCTGTGTTAGCGTTAGCCGCCTAAAATAAATCAAAATCCATTTAAGTGGAGTTTAAGTTTGTGCCGCATTTTTAATATCTTCAGTGCTTTACTGTCTCGTCACAGACCTTTCCTTTGACACTAACGTTATATTTTCTCACTGTAGATACGGGCTATGTATTCCTGTACAGCTCAAAAACTGTAAAGAAAGCGTCTGACCACGAAGTAAAGCTCGGAAAATATTCAGAATATAGCGTACACGTAAACGGATAATGATTTATCTTAGGAGTGGCGTCTTCTAGGTGTCTAACTCACTGTCCCTGTCAACAGCAATTTCTCTGCTTATGTAGCTGCATGACAGTATTTTTATTCAAACTGACATCTTGCTGACCCCCCGTCTCCAGCAGGTCGTGTACGAGGAAGAAATACCCCATACAACCCAACTTCAGGAAACCCAAACTGTGACTCTCACCAGATTGATCACACCATATTCATAATGATGCCACTTGTGACAAACCAAAGGAGATTCTGGAACAGATTTCCAAACATGAGACCTCATGTTCAATTTATGATGATTAAGAAAATACTTTATTGGCACTCTGAAGACATTCAAGCATTCTGGAGTAATTTTAATGTGAAAAATATCAGTGTTAAAATCAGGAGACACAGTACACACATTAATAATCAAAACAAGCAAAACGGCGAATCAGAATTATTTTTAACATTGTAATACAGAAATAATATTAATGTCACAGTAAAGCGGCACAGGATCAACACTACATTGTGGTGCATTTGCTCTGTTCAATGGATTGAAATGCATACAGTTCTGATCAATTTTTTGCACTAAAATGGTAGCATCACTTCATTCCATTGATTGATTGATTGAATCCTTCAACAGGAAGACACATTGAGACCTCGGTCTCATTTGCAATGGTGCCCTGTTTACAATACAACACACATCATTAAAATCATCATCATCAAGATCATTAAAAAAATCAACATCATACAATAGTAGATTCTATATGTATAAATAAGAACGTTAAGGCAACATTATTCAAAGCATAAGCAAACCAAACCTCCAGATCCTTCAACACTTTTTTTGAATTTCTCCAAGGAAATTAATTTATCCAGTTTTGAAGTTTCTTGGAACCTGATCCAAGCCTTAGGAGCACAGTAGCAAAAAGCAGTTTTTCCTGCTCAGCTTTTACTCCGGTATCTCAAGGACCAACCAGTCCTGAGACCTTTCCTGGTAAGGACTTGAACGCCAAGTAAAAAAAGATGTAAGATAATTTTGGTAATCTATGTAGGAATGTTTTATAAATAAAAGTCAACAAATGGTGCGTTCTCCTGGTGGCTAAGGATGACCAACCCACAGCTTTATACAGCAAACAATGATGAGTTCTGAAATGATCCCCAGTAATAAAATGAAGAGCTGCATGATAAACTGAATCAAGCTTTTTTAAGGTTGTTTGGGCAGCATGCATTTAGATAATGTCACCATAATCAAGTACTGATAAAAAGGTGGACTGAACTAAAAGCTTCCCTATCATCACAAGAAAAACATGTTCTGTTTTTGTAAAAGAACCCAATTTTATGTCTTAACTTTTTTGTTAGTTCATCTAGGTGAATTTTAAAGACAGCTTTTCATCAATAATTATTCCTAAGTACTTGTACCATGGCACTCGCTCAATTTCAGAGCCATCCAAAGTGCAAATTTTAAGTCTACATTCCCTCAATGAACGAGATCTAGAGAAAAGCGTATATTTTGTTTTTGCTACATTTAAAATTAGTTTAAGTGCTAAAAGAGAGTGCTGAAAGGAATCAAAGGCTTCCTGTAAGGCAGATAATGCCTCATCTAATGAAGGAGCAGAAGTATACAGCACTGTATCATCAGCATAAAAGGTGCACTTTACAGCCATTATCAAAAGTGACCATGTTATTAATATACAAGGTAAAAAGCAGAGGTCCTAATATCGAGCCCTGCGGTACCCCTTTAGTGACCTGCAGAAGAGTTGATTGCATAAAGTCTGCCACAATACGTTGTGTTCTATTTGAAAGATAACTTAAGAACCAATTACAAGCATTCTGGTCTAGGCCTGCAGTGGCTAGTCTATCCACTAAGAGAGCATGATCAACTGAATCAAAGGCCTTGGATAGATCAACAAATAAGGCAGCACAGTGTTGCCCCCCCATCAAGGATACAAACAATATCATTTACAACAAGGGATGCTGCTGAAATAGTACTGTGACCAGCTCTAAAACCAGACTGAAAAGTACTTAAAATGCCATTTCAATTTAAAAACAAACATAGCTGGCGATTAACCAAGGATTCAAGAACCTTAGCTAAACAAGGCAGCTTGGAAATTGGGCAATAATTATAACGATCACTAACATCACCGCCCTTATGCAGAGGAATCGCAAGTGCAGATTTCCAGATCTTAGGTACAATTCCCAGGCTAAGAGAAAGATAAAAAATATGTGTTAAAGGCCGAGCTATAACTGGAGCAGCTAACCTCAACAGTCCACAGTCCAAAAGATCAGCCCCAGCAGACTTTTTTGGGTCAATTTTTTTAAAGAGCATAAAAGATTTTCAATTTGGAGATAATACTGAAAGAGAAACTACTATGTTTGAATTCATTGGGGAGCACTGTTCTTGACTGGGGAAATATCATTTTGCTTATTCTAACCCATAATATCCATAGTGTCCCCCAGAGCTGGATTCATTCGATCAAACTGATGACCCGCTATAATGAAGTGGTTATTGAAGGCATTACAGACTTCCTTCTTGTCACTTATGGGACCTGAGTCAGACCTTATCTGTGGAAAAGTGCTGGGGCGCAGTTATTCTTCATCATTTTTATTGTTTTCCACAATTTAGCGGGATTTCCAGCACTCATATATAAAGAATTAAGATAAAAAGCTGATTTAGCTTTCCTGATCATAGTAGTGCATTTATTCAGCAACAGCCTGAACAGAGTCCAGTCAGAGGGAGTCTTGGTTTTATAGCTTTAGCCCATGCTACATTCCTCTTATTCAAAGCTTCAGATAATTCATGGGAAAACCATACAGTACATCTGTCCTTAATCCGTAGGCTCCTAACAGGAGCGTTATTTGCCAGCAATAGTATTAAAGCCATTGTAGAAATATGCCTGGGCCAAATCTGGATTATAAATACTGAACACCCTATTTAAGTCACTCAAATTTAAATCATATAGAAACCCCTGATTATCAAAGTTTGGAAAATTTCTCTTAAGAATGACATGCGGCTTCGACCTACGCAATTTCATATTCCTTATACAAGCAATGGGGCAGTGATCACTAAAATCTTGAGGGAAAACACTGCTAGATGAATATCTCTGAGGCATATTGGTCAGAATAATGTCAATCAGAGAAGATTTGGAGCTATTTAATGCATTCAGGCGTGTAGGTTCAGTAATTAACTGCATCAAATTTAGATTAGTACACAAGTCTTTGGAGCAATCAGACCCAATCAAGATTAAAATCCCCCACAATTAGCAATTCTGTTGCTGCCTAAGTGGAAAATATGTCTGCTAGATTGTCAATAGCACAGGGAAGGGCTGAAAGGGGGTCTATATGCCCCAAAACCGTTACCTGATTGTTTACCTCAAGAGTAACAGACAGAGCTAAACATTCATATTGTTTGGGGACAGAGGATGAAATCAGAACAGATGCAGGAAAACTTGTTTTAACATAAATGGCTACAGCACCTCCTTTCCCTCTTCTATCTGCCTTGAAAATGTTAGATCCCCCGAGATATACGTCAGAATCTGAGACAGATTTTTTTAACCACGACTCAGTGAGGACAGAAATATCAGGATCTGTCTGTTGAATCACAGTCCATTTTAGAGGCCAAACTTCTAACATTCAGGTGTAGCAGACCAAGCCCATCTCTAGATTTAAAAACCGATGGATAATCTAAAATTGAAAGTGCAGTATCTGCAGATGTAACACAGTTACCCTCAGTTAGGGGCACATATATCACGTTGCTAATGGATATCCCACTTAGCCTGTCACATGATCTAAGAGTTCTCGCAAGAGAATCACATTTTATAATTGGCGAGTTATAAGCAACAGCATAGTTGCGAGCAGATACAGGCTTCGAATGATGAACAGAAAAGCAGCCTAAAGAACCGAACTGGTTAGGCATAGGATGTGGCCGCTGACATATCGCTGGCAATAATGGCACTGATAACCTCCCGACACGAGGGAACTAGTAACTCTGTTATTGTGAAGTGCAGATTGCGGTACCAGGTAAAAGTCGTCCGGCAATTCCATTGCTGTCCTCACTTTCTTGACAGAAACCAAATGGTGCGCACAACGGACAATAAAACAAATGTGAAATTATCATTGAAAGTTTTCCAGCAAAGCATTGGTGTGACATCAAAAATCATTCATGTTGTAAAAGTGGATCAACGTGGCTCAGCGTGCAGAAAAAAAAAAAAATCGTAGACCGACTGACTTCCTTTGGTACACTGTGAAAATATCCAGTGTTAAATCCATTCCTGCAAAGAGTGTCCACTCGTCCTGTCCCAAGTGGAGATGCTCTGACAGAGTTGAATTAACACTGGAAGTTTTCACTGTCACATTCCATCTGCTTCGGCATCACTACTCTGCAGTCGGACGGCGGGTGAAAAGTGGTTTGGATCGAACAGGTTTCCCCAATAACAGATCTGCTGTATTTCAAGAAGCACAAGTGCAGTATTAGCAGGATACCTGTGCAGAATAAACCCAGGAGCTGCGCTTTAACGCTTCAGTCCAGATTTTTGAGGGTTTCTATCAGAATGTTGGATTCTGCAGATCTTGTGCCACCAAACTCAGTTTCACCCTCGTCTGCCTGATCTGATATGGTGTCATCAGAGATCCAATATGGATGTTTGTAAATACACTCTGTTATGTTTGTGGAGGACATGGATGTTTGTAAATACACTTCGCGGTTATGTTTTGGGGGGTTATGTTTGGGGGACATGGATGTTTGTAAATACACTCGCGGTTATGTTTGGGGGGGACGGTTATGTTTGGGGGGACATGGATGTTTGTAAATACACTCATGCGGTTATGTTTGGGGGACATGGATGTTTGTAAATACACTCGCGGTTATGTTTTGGGGGGACATGGATGTTTGTAAATACACTCACGGTTATGTTTGGGGGGACATGGATGTTTGTAAATACACTCGCGGTTATGTTTTGGGGGGACATGGATGGTTATGTTTGGGGGACATGGATGTTTGTAAATACACTCGCGGTTATGTTTGGGGGGGACATGGATGTTTGTAAATACACTCGCGGTTATGTTTGGGGGGGACATGGATGTTTTTGGGGGGACATGGATGTTTGTAAATACACTGCGGTTATGTTTGGGGGGACATGGATGTTTGTAAATACACTCGCGGTTATGTTTGGGGGACATGGATGTTTGTAAATACACTCGTGGTTATGTTTTGGGGGGACATGGATGTTTGTAAATACACTCGCGGTTATGTTTGGGGGGGGGGGACATGGATGTTTGTAAATGGATGTTTGTAAATACACTCGCGGTTATGTTTGGGGGACATGGATGTTTGTAAATACACTCGCGGTTATGTTTTGGGGGACATGGATGTTTGTAAATACACTCGCGGGTTATGTTTGGGGGGGACATGGATGTTTGTAAATTCATGGTTATGTTTGGGGGGACATGGATGTTTGTAAAATACACGGTTATGTTTGGGGGGGACATGGATGTTTGTAAGTACACTCGCGGTTATGTTTGGGGGGACATGGATGTTTGTAAATACACTATGCGGTTATGTTTGGGGGGACATGGATGTTTGTAAATACACTCGCGGTTATGTTTTGGGGGGACATGGATGTTTGTAAATACACTCGCGGTTATGTTTTTGGGGGGACATGGATGTTTGTAAATACATGTTTGTGCGGTTATGTTTGGGGGGACATGGATGTTTGTAAATACACTAAGCGGTTATGTTATGTTTGGGGGACATGGATGTTTTGTAAATACACTGCGGTTATGTTTGGGGGACATGGATGTTTGTAAATACACTCTGCGGTTATGTTTGGGGGGGGACATGGATGTTTGTAAATACACTCGGTTATGTTTGGGAGGGCGGTTATGTTTAGGGGGACATGGATGTTTGTAAATACACTCGCGGCGGTTTATGTTTGGGGGACATGGATGTTTGTAAATACACTTTCGCATGTTATGTTTGGGGGACATGGATGTTTGTAAATATGTTCTCGGTTATGTTTGGGGGGGACATGGATGTTTGTAAATACACGGTTATGTTTGGGGGGACATGGATGTTTGTAAATACACACTGGGGTTATGTTTTGGGGGGACATGGATGTTTGTAAATACACTCGCGGTTATGTTTTGGGGGACATGGATGTTTGTAAATACACTCGCGGTTATGTTTGGGGGACATGGATGTTTGTAAATACACTCACGGTTATGTTTGGGGGGGACATGGATGTTTGTAAATACACTTGTGGTTATGTTTGGGGGGACATGGATGTTTGTAAATACACTTTCATGGTTATGTTTTGGGGGGACATGGATGTTTGGGGGACATGGATGTTTGTAAATACACTCGCGGTTATGTTTGGGGGGACATGGATGTTTGTAAATACACTTGCGGTTATGTTTGGGGGGACATGGATGTTTGTAAATACACTCGCGGTTATGTTTTGGGGGACATGGATGTTTGTAAATACACTCGCGGTTATGTTTTGGGGGGACATGGATGTTTGTAAATACACTTGCGGTTATGTTTGGGGGGACATGGATGTTTGTAAATACACATGATGTTATGTTTTTGGGGGGTTGGATGTTTGTAAATACATGGATGGATGTTTGTAAATATGTTTTAAATGGTTATGTTTGGGGGGGACATGGATGTTTGTAAATGCGGGTTGTGTTTGGGGGGACATGGATGTTTGTAAATACACTGTTTTGGGGGGGTTATGTTTGGGGGGACATGGATGTTTGTAAATACACTCGCGGTTATGTTTTGGGGGGACATGGATGTTTGTAAATACACTCACGGGTTATGTTTGGGGGACATGGATGTTTGTAAATACACTCGCGGTTATGTTTTGGGGGGACATGGATGTTTGTAAATACACTCGCGGTTATGTTTTGGGGGACATGGATGTTTGTAAATACACTCGCGGTTATGTTTTGGGGGGACATGGATGTTTGTAAATACACTCGCGGTTATGTTTTGGGGGGGATGTGGATGTTTGTAAATTGGGGGACATGGATGGTTATGTTTTTGGGGGGACATGGATGTTTGTAAATACACTTGTGGTTATGTTTTGGGGGACATGGATGTTTGTAAATACACTCGCGGTTATGTTTGGGGGACATGGATGTTTGTAAATACAATGGTTATGTTTGGGGGACATGGATGTTTGTAAATACACTTGCGGTTATGTTTGGGGGACATGGATGTTTGTAAATACACGCGGTTATGTTTGGGGGACATGGATGTTTGTAAATTTTGCGGTTATGTTTTTGTTATGTTATGTTTGGGGGACATGGATGTTTGTAAATACACTCACGGTTATGTTTGGGGGGACATGGATGTTTGTAAATACACTCGCGGTTATGTTTGGGGGGACATGGATGTTTGTAAATACACTCGCGGTTATGTTTTGGGGGGACATGGATGTTTGTAAATACACTTGTGGTTATGTTTTGGAGGGACATGGATGTTTCGGTTATGTTATTTTGGGGGGACATGGATGTTTGTAAATACACGCGGTTATGTTTTCATGGATGTTTGTTATGTTTTGGGGGGACATGGATGTTTGTAAATGTTTTATGGATGTTTGTAAATACACGCGGTTATGTTTTGGGGGACATGGATGTTTGTAAATACACTCGCGGTTATGTTTGGGGGGACATGGATGTTTGTAAATACACTCGCGGTTATGTTTGGGGGGACATGGATGTTTGTAAATACACTCGCGGTTATGTTTTTGGGGGGGACATGGATGTTTGTAAATACACTCGCGGTTATGTTTTGGGGGGACATGGATGTTTGTAAATACACTCGCGGTTATGTTTGGGGGACATGGATGTTTGTAAATACACTTGCGGTTATGTTTTGGGGGGACATGGATGTTTGTAAATACACTCGCGGTTATGTTTTGGGGGGACATGGATGTTTGTAAATACACTCGCGGTTATGTTTGGGGGGACATGGATGTTTGTAAATACACTCGCGGTTATGTTTTGGGGGACATGGATGTTTGTAAATACACTCGCGGTTATGTTTGGGGGGGACATGGATGTTTGTAAAATACATGTTTTTGGGGGGACATGGATGTTTGGTTATGTTTTTGGGGGGACATGGATGTTTGTAAATACACCTGCGGTTATGTTTGGGGGGACATGGATGTTTGTAAATACACTCGCGGTTATGTTTGGGGGGACATGGATGTTTGTAAATACACTCGCGGTTATGTTTGGGGGGACATGGATGTTTGTAAATACACTCGCGGTTATGTTTGGGGGGACATGGATGTTTGTAAATACATGTTTTGGGGGCGGGTTATGTTTGGGGGGGACATGGATGTTTGTAAATACATGTTTGGGGGGACATGGATGTTTGGGGGGACATGGATGTTTGTAAATACACTCGCGGTTATGTTTTGGGGGGACATGGATGTTTGTAAATACACTCGCGGTTATGTTTTGGGGGGGACATGGATGTTTGTAAATACACTCGCGGTTATGTTTGGGGGACATGGATGTTTGTAAATACACTCGCGGTTATGTTTGGGGGACATGGATGTTTGTAAATACACTCGCGGTTATGTTTGGGGGGACATGGATGTTTGTAAATACACTCGCGGTTATGTTTTGGGGGACATGGATGTTTGTAAATGTGGGTTATGTTTTTGGGGGGTTATTTTTTGGGGGACATGGATGTTTGTAAATACACTTTCTGTTTGTTATGTTTGGGGGACATGGATGTTTGTAAATACACTCGGTTATGGTTATGTTTGGGGGGACATGGATGTTTGTAAATACACTCGCGGTTATGTTTTGGGGGGGACATGGATGTTTGTAAAACACACTCTTGGTTATGCGGTTATGTTTTGGGGGGACATGGATGTTTGTAAATACACTCGCGGTTATGTTTTGGGGGACATGGATGTTTTAAATACACTTTCGGTTTGTTTTTGGGGGGGACATGGATGTTTGTAAATACTCTGCGGTTATGTTTTGGGGGACATGGATGTTTGTAAATAACTTCCGCGGTTATGTTTTGGGGGGACATGGATGTTTGTAAAACTGCTTGTTATGTTTTGGGGGGACATGGATGTTTGTAAATACACTGCGGTTATGTTTTGGGGGGACATGGATGTTTTGGGGGACATGGTTATGTTTTGGGGGACATGGATGTTTGTAAATACACTCATGGTTTATGTTTGGGGGACATGGATGTTTGTAAATACACTTGGTGCTGTTTTGGGGGACATGGATAAATTTATGTTTTGGGGGGAATGGGGGACATGGATGATGTTTGTAAATACAGCCAGGGTTATGTTTTGGGGGACATGGACCTGTTTGGGGGGACATGGATGTTTGTATGTTTAGGGGGACATGGGTGTTTGTAAATACACTTGCGGTTATGTTTGGGGGGACATGGATGTCGAGGTGTGCGGGAGGGATGCAGGTTTTACTGGCTGCAGTTATCCGGGTTTATGTTTTATTATCCTGTTTTGAGGGAATGGATGTTTCAGATCTCAGCTGGGGGATGTTCCAGGGGGAGCCAAACACAAAACCAAGAGTTAAGATCGGGGGCAGTGCAGCAGCTCGTGAGGAAATGCAGCCAGACCTGGGGATGTACACGCCCGTCCTGAGAGAGTCAAACACAAAACCAAGACCAGTGAAACCATTTATTGGCTCATTTGAAAACTGAAATTTTAATGAACAGCTCTGTACCTGCAGCAACAGTAACCAAGGTGAAGTACATCTGAGGACTGGAGCTCTAAGGAAGAGTGTGTGTGGGTGCAGTTACACACCAGACTGTGCTGGCTGAGGACGGACACACACACACACACACACACACACACACACACACACTCTTAGGGCTGATGTACAGACTCGGGTGAGTCGTTGCTCGGTTCAAATGAAAGGCCAACACTGGCGCAGCGCGAGATCCCAGCCTGAGGCGAACTCCTCACACAGCAAACACAAGTTTTCATTCCACCGATTTGACGCAGGTTATTACGGGAAATCGCACAGGAAATCATGAATTTTCAGGCGTCCGTGGGTGTGGCTGACTGTTGGAGCAATGCAGGCTCACTGGACGGAAGTTTACTCAGAAACGCCTGTTCCAGCGACAGGGAAATGATCCTTGAGTCCGCAGTTTACCAACAAATGACTCGGATCAGGCCGATTACTGAATTATTAAGCTCTTGCAGCCCTTTAAGGGAAAAAAATAGAAAAGTGGAATGATCTTGTGCATCACTGCTGTGTGACTTTTTGTGTTTGAGTGACATGATTCACTGCCCCCTCTGTGCATTGTGGTCGTACGCGTTTAATGGGGCCACTTGTCCCATGAGGCTGCAGTACCAGCGTCCCTCGGCCACGCCCCTCCTGAACATGAGGTGTCAATCCGTCACTCTACCTTCCATCCACTCTCTTGGACGGGTCTTCGCTTAGGTTCTCTTTGTAGAAGCGCATGGAGGAGATGATCGAACCGGTGGTCCAGTACAGCATGACGTTGGTCAGGAGATCGTCCAGGGAAAACTTCCTGAAGTGGAACAGAAACCGAACCGCTTCTATTCAGTTGATATACTGTAAAGCAGAGTCCCTTCATTGCAATATGAAAATGACATTTTTAAAAGGAGGTGATTTTGTCCCCCTTGCTTTTTTTAACCCTTTATACTCTGACTTTTCACTTTGGGTCAACTTAAGACAAAACCTAAGTCAGAAAAAGCATTTTATTCATATTGAAGTACAATGTCACACCCATGTTCTGTATCTGCTGGTTGCAGCGTTTAACTGAAGTTACATCATACTTATATTGAGAGAAATATTCAAACCCAGGACAACATGTTTTTATGGCCACAGTATTACATCAAATGGAAATTATCTAAATCTTGTTCATCATTTCATTCACATTTCCCTGTGATTCAGCAGGACATATTTGGGATCATTGGTTACCTTAGGATCTCCACCAGAATTTAAAATCAGCCTGAAGTTCCACAGGTTTGAATACAGCAGTTGCATGTGCCAGATACAAAGGTTTTACTGGGTAAAGGAATGCGGATTACAGAGTCACATTTCAGTGTTTTAGGAAGCAGCTTAAAAATGCAAAAGGTTAATTCCAAAATAGTTGGGGGACAAAAAGTAAATTTTGGAATAAAGGCAAAACACAATGACTTTCAAATCACACCAGCCAAAATTTTATTCACAATAGAACAGAGATAACACAGAAAATGGGATAATGGACATAGTGAAGAATTTTTTCCACAAAATGACCTCATTTCCTTTTTGATTCTAAGTCCAAAAAGTTTGGGACAGGGGCCTGTTTCCATATTAGCATCCCTCCTTTTTTAACACAGAGGAGGCCTGGGCATTGAGAGACAAGTTTCTTGAGTTTGCCATTGAATTTTTTTCTCCTCAATTTAATACAGCTTCCAGCTGCTGCAGATTTTTTGCTGTCCTTTGACAGACTTTTTTTAAAATGCCAAAGTTTAATGAAAAAGGACTGCAACGGACTGGTTCAGCACACGGACTCTTTTATCAGAGGCTGTTGTTATAGCTGCAGTATGTGGTTTTGCATTGTCCTGCTGAAATCAGGAGGCTTTACCTGGAATAGATTATTCAGGGAGCATATGTTGCGAGAAAACCTTTATATGAGATTTTCAGCATTCATGGTGCTTTTTAAAACATGAATTTAGAAACCATATGGGGAGATAATGCATCCCCATACCATCAGAGATGCTGGCTTTTGAACTGAACACTGATAACAGGAGCATGGTCTTTCTCCTCTTTAGCCCGGAGGACACAACAGCCTCAGTTTCCAACAAGAATGTCAATGAATTTGGACTGGTCTGACCATTGGACACTTTGCCACTTTCCCAGTCCATTTTAAATGAGCCTTGGCCCAGCACAGATATGGGCTTCTGGATCATGCTCAACAATGGCTTCTTTTTTTGCATGATAGAGTTTTACAAAATGGCATCATTGGGTGGCACGGCGGACTGTGTTTACAGACAGTGGTTTCTTGCAGTATTCCTGGGCCCATTTAATAATGTCAGGAGACTTTGTTGACAGAATCAGGCCGGTGAGTGATGCAGTGGCGTCTGAGGGCCCTCAAGATCACGGGCATTAAAGGTCTTCGCCTTGTCCAGAACTCAAAAGATTTTTCCAGTTTCTCTGAATCTTTTGATGATATTTGCACTGTCAATGATGAGTTCCCTTCAAAGCCTTTGCCAATTTGACGTTGAGGAACATTTTTTTAAAAGTATTCCACAATTTTTTTTAAAAAGCCTTCAAGGTTGGAGAGCCATTGGGCCATCAAACTTCATTGAAATTTTCAGCCCAAAAAACTTTGGCCCTTTATAGCCAATCATGTTACACACCTGGACGCCAGTTTCTTTTTTTTAATTACTTGCTAAATGTTCTTTCAGCTGATTGTCTTATATATTATGCTTGTTCAGCCCTTTTTTGCCTGTGTCCCATTTTTTTGAGACCTTTTGCAGGAAAATTTGAAATTCCATTTTGTGGATCAAAATATAAAATGTCTCAGTTTCAACATTTGAACGTTATCTATGTTCTGTTGTAAATAACATATTGGCTCGTGTGATCTGAAAGTCATTGCATTTCGATTTTATTCACAATTTACACTTCGTCCCAACTATTTCGGAATTGGGGTTGTAAAAGGTTAAGAAAGTAATTGGAAAAAGCCAATTTTGGCTGTTTAGGCAGCATTCAACAACTTTACCTTGGCTGCTAAAAAACTTTGGCGAATATTTTCTGTGACGAACACCCCGCTTAAGGGATAATGGACATAGTGAAGAGTAACTTTTCCACACCTCATTCCTTTTTTATTCTAAGTCCTCAAGTTAAGAACTATTCCATATTTCTCCAGCAGAGGGAGCCTCTAGAACATCATGAGTTGCTGTTTTTTTTAATCCTCAATTTATACAGCTAGCTGGCATTATTTTTTGCTGTGCAAGCAACATTTTTTAAAATGAAGATTAATCAAAAACTAACGGACTGGTTTGCATAAGAATTTTATCAGAGGTGGATGTTTGCCCAACAGAGGTGATTAGATTTTGGGAGGGATCGGGATCAGGATCTTTACCGAAGGATTATTCACCACTGTGCGAGAGGGCAGAATTTGAGATTTTGAGTCGCCTCTACGCAAACACATCCTGATGTGAATTTAGAAAAACTGTGGGGGAGATTAACTCAGTGACGTCATGATCTCCTCACACACTGACTTGGTGCATAGTTCAGCCTCATCAAGTTTTCAAGCCTCAGTTTCCCCTTGTATTTGCCTATTCAATTAGGGCCTAAGTATTAAGGTTCAAAGGATTTTCCTTGTTCCAACACTCCTGCAATCAGTAACTCTACAGTTTATTAGTTCAACACAAAAATATGTCATTTCAGATGGTTTTTGTTCACATTGTTACCATGGAATTGACATTAATAAGCAAAATCACGGTCCGTATTGTAGCAAGCCTTACTCCCTAACCACCCAACCAAATCACTTAATTTTTTTTTTCTCTGTTAGATGTGTCATATCTATGCAATCAAATGGGGATTTTTCAATATTGTGCATTTATTTTTTTTCTGGTGGTTTTTCTAAAAAATTCCTCAAATGGGTCAGTTGGATGACACACACACTCCCATGAAATTGATACCTTTGCCCCAACCAGAAAAGGCCAATGTGACTGCATGCAAAAATAACCAACAAGTCTCCAGTCAGAATTTGAGGCAAATTTTGCCTCCGAATAAATGAAAAAGTTATCAGCACCTCAGGTGTTGAAAGTCACCAGATTTCAGCTGATTTATAAAATTATTTGAGGTGGGAGAGCTTCAAAAAAAAGTCATTTTTTAACAAAACTGATTAAGGACAAAATGTTTTTTTTTTTTTTTTCTTAAAGTGCACATCTTAGTGAACCTTAAAGGGGAAAAAAAAATAAAAATTGAAAAAAATTCATTTTGAACCTGGCAAGGTCCCTTAAAGCGTGTCGTCACTGCCCTCACTTAACAATGCAAAAGCGTAAAAGTGTCAGCCTGCATGCCAGCAGCTGATTGGGCCTTTTCCAGCCTTAGTAAATGCTGGGGAAAGTGCCTGGTGTGTTGACTTGCTATCCGAGGACTAAAGTTAACTACAGAACAGCAGAAACACCTCAGTAAACCCAGCAGCCCTACAGATCCCTACCCTTTACCTCTCCAGTCCCCCATCCTCCAGACCCCTGTTCTGGAAGTCAGTCCAGGTGGAGAACTTCTCCAGGATGTAGGCAGCAAGTCCCACGGGTGAGTCGTTCAATCCACAGCCTGGAAAGGGCAGCAGAGTCAGTCAGAGCTGGGATGGCCTCAGAGGTCGAGTCCCTCTAAAGAGTAGCAACGAATCCAGATGTGATGCCATTTTGTTTCCACTGTGCGATACGCTCGACCAAAGGTCGTGTATAATCAGAAGAGCATAAAAGGAGAAAATGTTCTCGCTCGAGAAGAGAGGAGATGGCCACCCAAAGTGCGCCCACCTGGCACCCTCGTTGATGACGTTATCTGGCTAAAAATTTTCCAATCATCGCCAAAATCAACAGGGATCCTCTTCGTATCACCACTGACCCACAAAACAAAAATGAAAAGAATCCAACAACTGTAGTCTGTGGAGTGAATAATAAATTGTGGACTGACAGACAGACCGTCTGACTGACAAGGGTGACCGCAATATATGTCCATCCGGCAGAGTGGGCTTATTTAAAAAAAAAAAAAAAAAAGGAAAAACTCATCAATGAGGAGTGATGCAATTCATGTCACTCTTCGTTACAAGCATTCTCATGCATTCTCAACATTTTCTCTTTATGCGAACTTTATAAATGGTTTCCTCTGCATTCTTTTACAATTATTACTCGCCGAAATTGTATGATTTTGGCAAGTATAGCTATCAGTCGGTTGCGTTAGACGTTTTTGTCTGTTTGTTAGTACCCTTTTGCCATTTATCCTGCACTAATCTTAAAGTGCCCATTCCATGAGAAAATGGACTTATCTGTTAGTATTTGAATATGGTTGGTCCATAGTCAGTTTGTGACATGTCGTGGTTCTTGAACTCCAACACCACTTGAAGTATTGGTTTTTGCGAAAAAAACGAAATGGGTGGAGAATTTACCCCAATAAGAAACGTGTTGCTGTGTTTCGTAACACCGCAAATTTGAATATTCATGTACTCGCTAGTTCTCGCCCGCTCTGGAGTGTAACCGCCCAGTCCCGCCCACACAAAGATTCGATAGGCAACTGTCCGGATTTAATCTCTAATGCGCGCGTTGTAAACTTATTGATGTCTTGCAACTTTGTTGTAAAGCTGCACATTAAATGGGCAATGTGTGCTATACATTGCTAGAACTACCGATCTGGTTCAATGATTTGTCGTTTTCTGCTAAAGCCAGTGTGACAGTCACTGCATTACAATGTTCGTATTAAACTGCTTTCACATCGGATGCGGAAGGAATTTTTCGCACTACAGATTACATTCAAAGTCAATGCAAAGACGCAAATACACGCGTTTTGCGTCCGTGAAGGTCCGTGTGAAAGCGGCTTTCCACAGCTTCTGTTCCCCCTGCCTCCGGTGGATTTCGCCACTAGTAACCCGGAGAGCAATTATGACCTGGACCTCTTGCGCTTTTTTTACTTGGGGATTGAAAGCAATGCATGTGTTTCATGATCGTTTCAATTGTTTAAATGGAATAAGACAATTTGAAATGTCTTTTGAAATGAAAAGAGTCATAATCGATTTCCGTGTTACTAGTGGGGAAATGAACCGTAATGCACGTGAAACTGATAAACTTTCATGCACAACGACTTCAATTCTGCAAGAGAATCTCTTAAATGCGCATTAACTGAATAATTGCTGACTACAGCACATGCACGTGAATGCCACTAAGAGGTGTGACACTCGCGCCAAATGCGTGAGAGTTGGCAGCTCTGTAATCGAGAGGGCTGCGAGACATTTCATCTAATTTGTTAGATAGACAAATAAAATTACCACTCTGAAACGTCCATTGTTAGACGTGTTGGTGGCATTTCCTGCATTGCATCGGCCTCCTCTTCAAATTCGGGGTCATATATATAAGGCAATATTTGTGAACTTTGTGTAGCCATTGCTTCTCTGAAGTCTACTATGCTGCCTGTAAAATCTGTTGTCTTTCACCGTCTACGGTAGTAGCTAGCTAGGCTCTGGGCCAGTAGGGCGTTGGGGCTGTTTACATATTGAATATTCACGAATGTAGCTGAACTATCCAATCAGCGCGAAGCTTACTTAAATGCCGGATATTCGGGGCGCCCCGGTGGCTCATCGATCTAAGTGCGCGTACCATAAAGGCTGTGTCCTTCCCGCAGCGACCTGAGTTTGAATCCGGCTTGGGTCATTTGCTGCATGTCATCCCCCATTCTTCTCCCCAGCCCTCCTGTCTCTCTACACTGTATAACTATCAAATAAAGGAAAAATTCCCAAAAAAATAATCTTTAAAAAAAAAAATGCCGGATATTCATGAGGGAACTCACCCATCCTTCTCAGACTGCCTTTCAGTGATGCTAAAAAGGTCATCAAATAAGCGATCCAAGGCACTTTTCCCACAAATAATGGTATGAATATGATGGCAGGGCATTGGGGATTAACACAAAATGTCGGGCTAAGTGTGGAATGGGCACTTTAACAAAACTTGGAGACATGTTAGCATAGGTTACTGGCCACAGACATGTGCTTTTTTTAAGTTTCTATGTCAAAGTTCAAGGTCCCACAAAAGGTCAAAAACACATTTTGATGCAGAACTCTGTTTCTAATTCAGCTAGAGATGTGAAACTAACGCCACTCTTTTCGTCAACACGATGCAGTTCTAGCGGTTGAGAGTCGCGATGACGTCACACTGACGTAAGTACGTGAACATGACATTAGTAAGGGTCTCGACTCCGAATCAAGGCCCTCAGAGGTTAACTCTGTGCTTCCTAGCCATTGTACTGCAGCATTCTGGGCGTAATGAAAGATCAGATGTGTCCAGAGAAAAATCCTTTTAAAAATGTACCAATATCCCATTCAATAAAATCAAAATAAATTAAATGAAATGCAAACCCCATCATTAAAACCCAAAAAAACATTTAACCCAACTGCTGAATTGTCAAGTCACTGTACATAGCGTGCTTCTGAAAGTGGTTTGACAAGGTATCTTGCGAATTTGGAAAGGATCTCCAACAGGATGAAGGTTGGGCAATACTTGACATAGATCGAACCTTTATCTCCATCTTTAACATTTACACATTTGTACCAAACTCAGAGCAAAAGCTTAAGTCCACAGTAATGCTTATATCTCTGTTTACTGATGATGGGGTTCTTTCCAATGCATCAGCCCTAATCAGACACCCCACCTTTTGGACACAAATGACGATCACTGCAGCGTTTGCACGTGATGTACAGAAATGGAGGCACGATGGTAATCTAATAGAGACAGATTCTGTTGGGTCCACACACTGCTGAGTCCCACTCGTTCTGGACATGGTTTGACTGCATTCATCCAAAAACCATTTCAGCGATGCCAGTTCTTTCTTATTGTGCCGACTGATCATCTTCGCCAGTGTGAAAGCTCTTATTTTCATCAGAGAGGGGCATCTTTCAAGAGAGCAACCCTTTCAATGACAGCTCTGTTACCCTCTCCGCAAACACAACCCTGGAAAGGTCCACATGATGGAGGCTCCAGATATTACATCCCTTGAGCAGTTTGGAAATTAGTTCCAGAACATTCTCAATTTCCATCAGTGAAGCCCGAGTTTCATGACTTTCTCATGGAGGATTTGCCTGGTTTTTCTGGGGTGACTCGACAGTGCTCTTCATAAATATGAGTGACCAGTAACACAATTCTCATCTGTTTAGGTTTGGCACTATGGCAAAGTAAATTGATAAGATTAATTAGGAGTTTAAATTGATGTAGAGTTTTAGAGCTCTATAGAGCCATGGACACCGGAGCTCACCAGGATATTCACCTGTCTGACCACAGTAGATAAGTTTGAAGGACCCTGCAAGAAATGTGCGACATCCAGGAAATGACATATAAGGTATGCATATATTCTGTAGTGTATTAATATAATATCATTAGTTACAGGTGACATTGAATGAGAAATCTGTAAACACGGGGTTGAAGAACATAGTTTTTAAGTCAGAAACTCGTAGAAATAATGATGGCCAGTCTGTTGACAAATTTCGACCGTTTTCTTAATGGTGTCCTGATGTCTGCAGTTTCAGCTTCCATGGGGGAGCAGTTTCGGAGAAGATTTTTAAAGTTGTCTATGAAATTTAGTGGCATGATCTGGTATCAGAGGTCAAATGAAGGTCAAAATGAATAATACAGCCAAACCCAGAGTGTATGCGTTGAGTCATGCTGCTCAGTACCTTAATAAATAATTCCAGCTGAATTGCAGCGGAAATTTTTGTCAAATGGGTCAAAATGGAATTTTCAAGATGGCTGCTGTGGCGGCTATATTTGGAAAGGATTGCAGCAATTTTCGTAAACTTTGGTATCCTCATTGGTCAGAAGATATCAGTTAAGTTCCAAATTCATTGGCCCCACAGTCTTGAACAAGATGATGTCTAAAGAATGCCGACAAAAACGACAGATGAAGACCAACAAACAGAGCATGACATGAGCCCACCGGGCCGTTAATCCAGGTGATCTTAAAATTAGTGCAAATTTTATATATAGTGACTGTCCTTATAGTGAGGGAATGCAGTGCATGTTCTGCCCTCCGGAGCCTGTTCGGCGGTATGGTGCCAGCAGCCGTACCGCTGTTCAATCTGCTCCAGTCGCGTGGCTGAAGCTAAGCAGGTGTAGGCTTGGTCAGTATTTGGATGGGAGACCACCTGGGAAAGCCAAGTTGCTGCTGGAAGAGGTGTTGGTGGCCAGTAGGTCGTGATCTTCCCTCTGGTGGAATAATCCCCAATGCCCCAGTGCAGTGATGGGGACGCTGTACTGAAGGAGACGCCATCTTTCGGATGAGACGTGAAACCCAGGTCCTGACTCACTGTGGTCATTAAACATCCTATGACACTCTTCGATAAGAGTAGGGGGTTCCCAGGTGTCATGGCTAAAGTCCCAACCTGGCTCTTTCGAACTGCCACCTAATCATCCCCTGATCTAACTGGCTGTGCAACTTGTCCTCTCCCTCCCCACCTCAACACCCAGGGCTCCCTTGAAAAAGAGATTTCAGTCTCAATGGGACTTCCCTGGTTAAATTAGGGTTAAATAAATTAAAGTAATAAAAGTATGAGTGCTCAGGCTCAGGAGGAAACGCATCGGGGATCCGCTCTGATGAACTTTGCAGCAAATGGATGTTCAGTGCATTGGAGCCCATGCTAACATACAGTGGGACGAGGCTGTTAACCAATCCGTCGCAGGGATAATAATGCAGTAAAATACCGTCTCATTATTTACCGTACAGCTTGAACATACTACATGCCACCAGTTTGTTGGAGCATGAAGTAAAATTTGTGGATGTTTGTCCTGGGACAGTGGACAGGTTTCCCCCTTCTCAGGGTCTGTAGTGCATCGGCTCTCACCTGCTGTGTCCAGCTTGGTTGCCTGGATGTGCAGGTAACCAGTCTCCCTCAGCAGCTCGTACACGTTCTTCTCCATTTAAGGGAAGAGCCGCCGCACGCCCTGCGGGTGAACCCAACCAGGAAGGGCAGGTAGGGCCCAATGAGCAGCGACAGGAGCATGCCCAGCCCTCCGCGGGTCACAGAGAACATGTTCAGATGCAGTCCCTTCATACACCTGAGGGGGGCAGCAGAGAGAGACAGCTGCAATGTGAGGTACATCATAACCAACAAGGCTAGGTTAAAATGTAGCACATGGCCGGCCCGTGTGGGGTCAATGTGCTAAATTGCGCCCAAATTATTACTCAGATGGTCAGTGGTGAATGTTCTTGTCAATAATTTTAGTTCTTGCATGGTGAATATTTTCAGGTAATAGCATCAAAGACCAGCAGCATATTCTGTTCTTTGCCTGCGATAGATTAGGAACGAGTAGCAGCCAATGAGTGGAAGCGCTGTAAAATCTCCCAGGGCAAGTAATTTTGTAAAAGCAGCAGCCAATGGAGGAAACGCTGACACCTGATCGACGAAAAGACAGAACATTATCACTCACTCACTCACTCACTCACTCAGCTACAGACTTTACCATCTATAGGGCAGCCCCTCGCTTTGGTGTTGTTCTGTAAAAAATCTGTCATCCTAGCAGCCCTCACTGTACCACTGAGAAAATGCAGCTGTCATTCAACAGCACATAATCTGAACTAGAGGTCAGGGGTGGAAAATTAGGTTTGAAATGAGAACCATCTCAACGGTAGATCTCGAGGAACAGTGCTGATTTCCACTGCCATAACGGCAGGTTTGAGAGTCGAAGTTATAGGTCAGAAAAAAACTCAGCTGCTGTTCCTCCATGTGACTGACAGCATGAGCTCAGCCATTACAGATGAACTTAGGAAACAGCTATAGAGAGGAGAGAGGGGGAATCATAGCAAAAATTAATAACATTTTTGAACAGATAAAGAAACTGCTGCCAGATCAAATAAGTTCATGGTCTTGAAGTGATTTGAATGGGAATCATTCAAGTGAGTGACTCTAATATCACCTATAACCCAAATATTAATTTAGAAGAGTAGTATGGTTTCCTTCTGTCTGCATATTATAATTTTTTTTTTGGCTTTCGAGCAGTTCAGAACAAAAGTGCTTTACAAACGAAACTTGTAGAACAAGTTTGAAAATCTATCAAGAGGAAGAAGAAAAGGTTGCTAGTTCTGCATTTTAGCCTCAATACAGGGTGAGGATGCGCGCAGCTGATATCTGAGGTCAAAGGCTTCACTGAGACCCACTCTGGTTTCATCTGGGCCATGTTGGTGGTTATTAGGGAACCCCAGTCGCCGCCCTGCAGGTAGAACTCAGGATAGCCCAGTCGCTCCATCAGTTTGAGAAAAACACGAGCGCAGGCCAAGCTGTTAAATCCTGAGTGAGACGGAGCACAAACAAGAAGTTTCCCCTTAAATGAGTCCTCCATGCAAGACATTCCAAGACTGTAATAAATAGTTCTAAATGGAAAATCTTTAATTAAAATGTCTTCTTGGCTGTTTAGTTCATGATTAATAGGACTTGGCAAACACACATTTTACATTTCAGATGAAAATTCTCTGCAACTAGAACTGAAAACAATGACATATTGGGAAATTTCAACAGAAGTAACAGTAATGAAGCCCTTGGGACAGATAAACTGGCTTCTTTCTGTCAAATCATGCTATTTGGAATAAACACACTAGAGTTTCCGACCGGGGAAAAAAAAATGTACTAAAGGGTATTTAAATCATCCAGTCCTGATAAAAGGATTTAGATTATCTGCACAGATTCCAGACTCTTTCCTAATAATCCCAGTATCTCTCACAACAATTTCAACAGACGCTCCTTTAATTCTCATGCCACAATGGCGATAATTTCTGAGTAAATTAGATTAGAACTGGTGAGTAAACATTTTGGA
Organism: Gymnothorax javanicus; assembly: GCA_029692085.1. Taxonomy (NCBI): domain Eukaryota; kingdom Metazoa; phylum Chordata; class Actinopteri; order Anguilliformes; family Muraenidae; genus Gymnothorax; species Gymnothorax javanicus. Next base: position 53,448,405 of record CM056208.1, on the reverse strand, counting down.
ATTTAGCTACAGGGAGTGAAACATGCAAAAGCAAACAATTATATATGATGAAATTAAGAGCATAATTCCCACAAAAAAAACAGCCACGTTTTCTTGTGTTTTCTTTTGGCTTCTCTTGCTGCTGACAAAGGCATAGAAACAGCAAAACAACAGAAAAGAGGGACAATAAAAACAAAAGAATGAGAGGAACTGGCCGTCTTTCCCCATGATTGACTCGACGGCTACAGCCGTACCGTAAACAAGCGTTCAGCTTCAGCGTCGTGACTCTTACCCTGTTTATGAGGAGCCTCTGAGAACCCATAACCCGGGATCGAGGGACAGACCACGTCAAAAACCAGGCCGTCCTGGGATTCGGTCAGCAGGGGTAGAATCTTGTAGAACTCGAAAAAGGAGCCCGGCCAACCGTGAACTAGCATTAGGGGCCGAGTGGCCTGTCCTTCGGGCCGGTGTGGCGCTCGCACATGCACGAAATGCACATCCAGTCCTGGGGAATTGCAAAAAAACGATAAATTGTCAAGGAATGAAAAAGCAGGGACGTCCTGGTTTAGATGGTTGATTAAATATACATACCTGAGTGACATAATACAACCCCAATTCCGAAATAGTTGGGCTGAAGTGTAAATTGAGAATAAAATCAAAATGCAATGACTTTCAGATCACATGAGCCAATATGTTATTTACAATAGAACATAGATAACATTTCAAATGTTGAAACTGATACATTTTACATTTTTATCAACAAAATGAGCTTATTTCAAATTTTCTGGCTGCAACAGGTCTCAAAAAAGTTGGGACACAGGCAAAAAAGGGCTGAAAAAGCAATGAATATATAAAAGAATCAGCTGAAAGAACATTTAGCAAGTAATTAGTTAACTGGCATCAGGTATGTAACATGATTGGCTATAAAAGGGATGTCTTAGAGAGGCTGAGTCTCTCAGAAGTAAAGATGGCCAGAGGCTCTCCAACCTGTGAAGGCTTGCGTAAAAAAATTGTGGAATACTTAAAAAGAATGTTCCTCAAAGTCAAATTGCTAAGGCTTTGAAGGTCTCATTATCGATAGTGCATAACAGCATCAAAAGATTCTAAGAAACTGGAAAAATCTCTGTGTTGTAAGGGACAAGGCTGAAGACCTTTACTGGATGCCCATGATCTTCGGGCCCTCAGACGCCACTGCATCACTCACCGGCATGATTCTGTCTTTGACATTACTAAATGGGCCTAGGAATACTTCAAGAAACCACTGTCTGTAAACACAGTCCGCCGTGCCATCCACAGATGCCACCTAGAACTCTATCATGCAAAAAGGAAGCCATTGTTGAGCATGATCCAAAAGCGCTGCCGTGTTCGGGGGGCCAAGGCTCATTTAAAATGGACTGTAGCAAAGTGGCAAAGTGTCCTGTGGTCAGATGAGTCCAAATTTGACATTCTTGTTGGAAATCATGGGCGTCATGTCCTCCGGGCTAAAGTGGAGAAAGACCACCCCTCCTGTTATCAGCATTCAGTTCAAAAGCCAGCATCTCTGATGGCATGGGGATGCATTAGTGCATATGGTGTGGGAAACTTGCATGTTTTAAAAAGCACCGTGAATGCTGAAAGGTATATAAAGGTTTTAGAGCAAAATATGCTCCCCTCCAGAAGACATCTATTCCAGGGAAGGCCTTGTGTATTTCAGCAGGACAATGCAAAACCACATACTGCAGCTATTACAACAGCATGGCTTCGAAGTGGAAGAGTTTGTGTCCTGATTTTTCACTGATTGAAAACATTTGGTGCATAATTATTTGAAAAGTCCGTCAAAGGAGACCCAAAACTCTCCAGCAGCTGGAAGCCTGTATTAAACAAGAGTGGGATCAAATTCCAATGGCTAAATTCAAGAAACTTGTCTCCTCAATGCCCAGACGCCTCCACTCTGCGTTAAAAAGAAGAGGGGATGCTACACCCTGTTCCAACTTTTTTGAGACCTATAGCAGCCATCAAATTTGAAATGAGCTCATTTTGTGGATAAAATTGTAAAATTTCTCAGTTTCAACATTTGCTATGTTATGTCTGTTCTATTGTGAATAAAATACTGGCTGGAGTGATTTAAAAGTCATTGTGTTTTGATTTTATTCACAATTTACACTTTGTCCCAACTATTTCGGAATTGGGGTTGTATATTAACTACTTTGCATTAGGAAAATATGACAAACACGCAAACAATGTATGTTCAGCAGCCAACTTGTGTTGCTAGTCAACTGCAGTATTAACAAATGGATCCACCGACAGTTCAGCATCGAGGCTCTGACACTCATGCACCTGCACCCTCCTGCGCCTCAGCAGCAGTCAGCACCCCCTCAGGGGGACACAGGGGGGATGTTACCCTGCAGCAGGGAAGAGTGACGCTGCAGCAGAGTGTGATGCATCACATGAGCAGGCAGAGGCATTTTTTGGGGCAGTGCAGGTTTGCCGCTTAATTTCCCACCTTAATGTGGGGCTGTGGAGAGGCAGATATGCAAGAGACTGTCGAGAAAGAGGGCATTCCTCAATTTATCTGCCTGAACTAGCATTGCAAGCTTGATGGACTCATATTTTTTAAGAAGATTAATGCCTTGGAGGGTTAATTTCCATTTGGCCGCTTAGTAAAAGCATGTGCCCCATGAGTCATCGGACTTCCTGGGACAATGGATTTTTTGAGATAGCAGAAGGCTCTTTTTCTGTTGGCAGTCTTGAGGCAGTTTGTTACTGGAACTAAACAGTACTGGCCATTGTCTTGTAAGATGTCTTGTTCCAGCATTGCACAGCAAAGTTGCCCTGGTTGGCTCTTTTTGCAGTTTAAGTTTAAAATTGGCTTGTTAAAAGGGAGCAGATGGACGTGACCAATTTCTATTTGGCTGAGAATTTTAAAACTGATTCATCAAAAGGTAGGCTACTTCTTGGTCTGCTTCTTTGCTGCATTCTCTGGGGCTTCCCAGCATGCACTGGGCCTCAGTCAGCCTCACTGAAGCAGATCTGCAGTGCAGTGGGCATGTTCCAGGCGGGACAGGAGTCAGGTGTTCACCAATGGAAGCTCAATGACAATCCTTCATATGAGGAGCCCAACTTTGACAGTTGCTTGTCACAGTTGCTTTAGCCGCCTAGCCTGGTGGCTGGGGACCAGGGCCTGACCAAGCTACAGAGTGCCTATATTACAGCAGTGTAATCGGCCCCTCGGTTACGGCCCTTGACCTCACATTATTCCAGTCCCCACCAAATGCTTATCACTTTGGGTAAATGCGTCAGCTAAATTACCACAAGAAAGACACTTCCTGACCCCGACTTAAACACTTAAACACATTATACATCAGGAACAGCTTGTTGAATATGGAGTTTACTCTGGTACAAACAAGAGACACTCCAATCCCACGTGAGAAAATAAGAGCCGTAATACTCCAAACCCTAACTCCCCAGATTACACTGCAAGAGTTCACCTTCAATTTTAGTTTTGTAGTGCGGATATTTGTTTAGGACTTTGACTTGCTCTTTCCAGTCAAACTGCCTCCTCCAATAAGAGACCACTTTTCTGAGGTACTTGGAGTTGAAACCATAGTGAAATTGCCCCTCGTCCAGTGGCTGGGTGAAGCGGGTCTGGTCGATGCGCCTGTGCAGGTCCTGAGAGAAGGGAAAAAAGTTTGTTTTTTATATTTGATCTATCAACAGAAAGAGCCCAGTTACAACAGCTCCACTGTTACTGTATGCTGTATCTGTGGTGTAAAACATATCAGCAACACATCAGTGACGTAATCAGAATTCGGTTTGGGGGGAGGAAATGTGGGCGGGCTGATTTCTCCCAGCAATGAAAAGCTTAATGGTTCACATTCAACTACAAGTCTAAATAAGCATCCATATAGGTTTCAAATTTTGTTGAGAAAGACTCCCCAAATGATTAGGTTACCCCCAGTAACCAGGTCTCCCCAGCCATTTTCTGCTACCCAGTTAAAAGAGTGAGTGTGATGAGGACTAGAACACACGTGGGAAGGACTTGAACTTAGGACCTTTCGGTTCCACGTCAAGCACAGGCTACCACACTCATATTTGACTGAGCACGCATGAAATGCTCAGATCCCCTCCACAGGATGGCTGATATCTGGCCTGGAAACAAAACGCAGCCAAGGGACGCACAGGAGGACAGACGAAAATATGAAAAGGCACATCTACACAATAAATGCATCCATATAGGAATTTTTGTTGAGAAAGATCGAATGATTAGCAAGTTCTCGGGAAAAGAAGAGTGATGGACAGATGGTGACACGCAGAGAGACACTCATTCCTACATTCCCATCCACTTCATGTCAGGGATAAAAATATGTGATGCTTTCATTAGGTGTACTATAAAACTGTCGCTCATCATTTTCCTTGATAAACAACTTTTCCAGTTGTAAGAACAATCCATTAGCAGTTAAACACAGCTTCCGTGCTAATGCAAGGTTACGACAATTAGCCCTTTGAGCGCTGTGGGCAACTATAGTTGCCCAATGATGCAAGATACCAAAATCAGATATCAAAAACTACATTTTTAATTCCTTGAAAATGTATTCAGCGCTCAAAGGGTTAAATGGTAAATTCAATTCAGAAAAATATTTTATTTACCAAGTATGCTTTACAAAAAGGACAAAATGCTCTGCTAACTTCCTCGTCTTCTTTTAACGCACCCTGCAATGCAGGCTGCCCAATCTGGTTTTAACGACAACAAAGAAAACGATTAGATATATATAGCCAAAGTTTTGAACATAGTTTCAATTACACTAAATTTAGCATTTTATTTCTCATCGTACCTTTACAAGAAGAACCGGACAAAACTGATAGTGCTGAGTGTTTTTGGAGTTCATGCAACCTTAATCAAGAAAAATAGTGCCACGGGCATTGTGGCTCACTGTAGCTTTATACTCGCACAGGCTGGTAACACCATAAATAAACTCTGGTGTCCTCATGGGTAGGAATATGTGTTACAAGTTTCAGCATTATAGGTCAGGCGGTTTCGGAGAAGATGGAAAGTAAATACCTTTGAAAGTGGGCGTGAATTAAGTGTTGAGGTCAAATCAAGGTCAAATTTCAAAATTTCAGGAAACCTGTCAAATATGTTTTAGGACTTGCTCCCATCTACCCATATGCCAAATATCAGCTTTAGCTCTTCAAAAACTGCTTCACTATGGGTCCATATGGTGTTTTAAATCAGACTGGAACGCCACAAACAAACTTTGGTGGTTCTCATGTATAATTGGGCGGAGAGAGGACGCCAGGTGCCGTGACCAGCGAGAGAAAGAGCAATGAGCAGCCCAGACAAGAGACAAACACAAAAGCGGTAAAAACCTCCGGTAAAGGCTCACGCTTCCAAGGACAAATAAAAGTCCGCAACACGGAAGCAGTGAGAGAGAAAATAAACAACAAGAGAGAAAATTTCTAAAAGAAGCTATTCCTAACAATAAAAGGAATATAACAAATCACTAGGAAGATTTAACTAGAGATTTTCTCTGGCCAAAGTGCTAGAAACAAACAGACACTCTAGCAATAGGCGTGGCGAACCCCCGGCCATATATATAGAGTCCAGAAAACTCCGCCCCAGCTCAATCAGCCAGCTGGGCCAGGAATTCGATGGACAAGAACTCCAATATTGTCCCGGATGATAGAACAAAGAAAGGTCCAAAAAACAAAAGCATGCCTAAACCATGACATCATGGATAGGAATATATGTGCCATGTTTTAGGTTTATCGGTCCAGTGGATTTGGAGAAGATATTTACGGAATGACACCGACGAAGGACAGACAGCCCATGACATAAGCCCACCGGGCCTTTGGTCCAGATGAGCTAAAAATTATTGAAGACAGGTGAAGACTAATTATTAATAATTACTTCAAAACGAAGCCTTGTGCCTCCTCTATTTCTGGCTCAGCAGCTGAGGGAGTCAAGACCCATTAAAATACACAAATTTCCACCCAGAGTATTTTGAATTTTCAAGTTATCCCAAATGCAAACTGAAGTAGGACACTCACAAAAATACATTGTGATAATCATATATCAGAATGTATCAAAATCAATAAAAAAAAAACACTTTCCAGGGTGGGTGGGGCAATGACACCAAAGCCCAATACAGACGACGCGCCTGCGATGGATCCCTCTGGAAATTTTGTAAAATGTAGGTCCCTGTAATCAATACCGCTTTTCTTATTACTAACAAGGGCGATGCACATTATTTCAACTGATTTGTGCAGTATAAGCGCATGATCATGAAACGCGATGTAACAATAAGGTGCATTGCAGTTGTAAAAGGGACAGCCTGTGTGTCAGGCCACTAGAAACCATGTCGCCATATAATTCTGTGGCACCATTACCTGAATTTCTTCATCTGTCGTTTTGACCAAAAAGGGGTAAATCTTTCCATCCTCAGACGGTGGCCTCTCCGCGGGCCCCCACCAGCCGTCTCCCAGGTGGATGGTCCTCCTCTTCCCCCGACGAAGGAGTCAGTGCATCATCAGCCCTCCTGCCCCCACCGCCCCGGCGACCAGCGCCCGAAACTGGGCAGGCTCCATGCTGGAGAGGGAGAGCCTGTGAAACACACACACATTTAGAAACGTCTCACAGATTTTCAGTGTATTTATGAAATGTCTCTGACACATTTTAGAATTTTCAGTGACATTTGATTTTCATGCACAGAATATTGTTTTACTTGATAATGTTTTGTAGTCGTTTATTGGCCTTTTCAAGATGACATTTGAATCCAAAAATGCATACATGTACACTCATATTTAGCAGACATTTTGTAAAATGCATCTTACTTTCTGGCTTCCCTTCTTAATTGAAAGTAATTTGCAGGACAGTGTCACTGTGATTTTTTTTTTTTAGATCTCCTGCCACAACACAAAGGAGCAGGGGATCCCAAGCTTGCCCATAAATCTGTCCATCCCCTAGTCATGCACAGATATGCTTTTTTAAGCGCAATAACACTTCAGCCTAAAGGGCTGTTTATGCAAACGACCCGATTCAGCGGCATGAATAGCCTTATTCAGCTTACTAAATACCCCATCAACATACATTTGTGCAGATGTATGATTAGGTATCATGAAGGCATCTATAAGGCTTATATCACACAGCTTGTCTTCCAAAATCTGTTTGTACCTGGCACCATTCGCTGGGTTGTCCCAATCTAACTTACTGCCAGCTGTCCCTAGATTAATTTTGATTTCATCCAAAACAGAACTACAATTAACTTTAAAAAGAAACTTGACAGGCAAATGATCACTTACATTATCAGCTTCATGCTCAGCAATCCTACATTCCACCTTATGATACGGAGAGGTGAGCAAATGGTCAATCCAAGAATGGACACCACGCTTTACACAGAAGTAGGTATAATCAACAGTTTGTTTTGAGGACAGGTCAGCTGCAATGAAATTATTAAAGGTCATAAAATCAAATAATAATTTAGATGGATAATTGTAGCCTTTCCTCCGGTGCTAATGACGCCCCAGTTGAGAGGCTCCAGGCAATTGGGCATTGAAATCACCACAGATCACTGAAGGGGCAACGCAGCTCCACTTATCAACACAGGCCTGTAAAACATTAATACAATCAAGAAAACCAATGAGATTCTCACGAGGGACACTCTCAAAATATGGGAAACAAAAGGGCCGGATCAGGACACCTTTGGGCCAAGCCGATTTGTCCAAGACTCTCTCGTGCTCTGTTTGAAACATCCACCTGAAAAGAGCGGCGTAATGCTTTATCAGCCAGTAATGTCACACTTGTTCTGGGACTTTGGGAGAATTTTCTGTGTTCATAGCAACTTTACATTGACGATATCATTAGTATATTAAATGTTGTGACCTAAATTGGTTGGGGTGACTTTCACAAGGAAATTTTAAATCATGACTAAAGTTCACTCCAGGGAAGTAGGCTAAAACGAAAGCAGCCAGCAGTGCAGTGAGCTACACAACTGGGATTTCTTTTTTTTTTTTTTTTTTTTTTTTAATTGAGGTTCCATTAGACACTATTTATAAATAAACTCATTTTTTGAGCGCGTGATATTAAATTCTAGTAAAATACACCAGTATAATCGCATTCCGTAGCGTATTTAGACTAGCTGAGTACAAAGTCCACCTTTGTTTCTGAGCTTTTTTTTCTGAGCTTTGCTCCTGAGCAGTTTATTTTAACGTTTAGACTCGCTGAATATCTGCATTTGGATGCAATTTAGGCTACTCACTGCAAAGATTCCAGTGTCGGCATAGTTCTGGACATGGGACAGAGGGAGCCGCCGTGATTTCTGTGAGAATAGAATCCTACCGACGACTGACCAACTCTGTATACAAGGAAGAAAAAAATAACCGAAGTCATCCGTCGCTGCCTACGTGTGGCGAATGCGGGTACATTCTGCGACCTGTTGCTATTTCAGGACTTTTGCGGTACACTCTTGGCGACAACTGTGACACAGAGCCCACTTTATAAATTTAGAACCGTGAAAGCACCTGAAAAGTTGGGAGAATCTCCGGTAATATACGAAGGGCTTAGACAAGTTGGGTGACAGTCATACCTGCAGATTTGTTCCCAACGCGCACACAGTCATTTCTCAAAGGCAGGCGCAGGCATTCACACGTACATGAAAACTTGAGCGGCTTTAAATCGAATGGATAAAATATGTCATGAGCAAAAATGTGGTTGGTTACGCACGATCATAATCAGTTAGAAGGGTTCAAGATTTCTCATAAAACAGATTACGCCTTTCTAGTGACCAGATATCAAACTCCGTGCCCAAAATGACAGCCTAAGCTAAGCTGTGGTAAGCGAGGGAAGTATTTAAATATTGTTTTGAGGTGAGCGGATCAGGTAGCCTGTACTGGGCTGGGTAAATTATAGCCCATCTGTGAAAGGTCTGAAGTGATTTTCAACAAAGAGGAGGCAGGAGTCCAAGCTTTAACCAGTGGTGTATGTCCACTCAAAAAAAAAAAAAAAAAAAAAAAAAGAAACGTTATGAAATGTTAGATTTACTTAATAATGTTATGTCAACTGGTTCCGCAAAACTGAGTTAAGTACATTCCACTCAATGCAACTAATTAAACTGGCCAAAAATGTGAGAAGTCAAATGAAGGTTACGAAAAGCAATTGCGTGGAACCAGTTGGCAGAACATTATTACATAAATCTAACATTTCATAACATTTCATTTTTTTGAGTGTACAAAGCCCAATTCCTATGAAGTTGGGACGTTGTGTAAAACGTGAGTAAAAACAATGCAATGATTTGCAAATCTCATAAACCCACATTTTATTCACAATAGAACATAAACAACATATCAGATGTTGAAAGTGAGATATTTACCCATTTCATGAAAAATATTAGCTCATTCTGAATTTGATGGCAGCAACACATCTCAAAAAAGTTGTGGCAGGGCCATGTTTACCATTGTGTAGCATCCCCTCTTCTTTTAACAACAGTCTGTAAACATCTTGTAAGTGAGGAGACCAATTGCTGGAGTTTTAGAAGAGGGATGTTGTCACACTCTTGTCTGATGTAGGATTCTAGCTGCTCAACAGTCCTGGGTCTTCTAAGCCAGATTTTTCGTTTTATGATGCATCAAATGTTTTCTATTGGTGAAAGGTCTGGACTGCAGGCAGACCATTTCAGCACCTGGACTCTTCTACAGCGAAGCCATGCTGTTGTGATGGATACAGTATGTGGGTTAGCATTGCTGAAATATGCAAGGCCTTCCCTGAATAAGACGTTGTTGTAAAACCTTTATATACTTTTCAGCATTGATAATGCCTATCCAGATGTGTAAGCTGCCTACGCCATAGACACTAATGCAAGCCCATACCATCAGAGGCGCAAGTTTTTGAACTGATCGCTGATAACAAGCTGGATGGTCCCTCTCCTCTGTAGTCCCCACGACACGGCATCGATGGTTTCCAAAAATAATTTCAAATTTTGATATATCTGACCACAGAAAAGTTTTCCATTTTGCCTCAGTCCATTTTAAATGAGCTTTGGCCCAGAGAAGACGGCGTCGTTTCTGGATCGTGGTCACATATGGCTTCTTCTTTGCATGATACAGTTTCAACTTGCATTTGTGGATTGCACGGCAAACTGTGTTCACAGACAATAATTTCTAGAATTTCTAATTTATTGAACTTTGTGAGCACCATAATACATACAATAGGCCAATAAAATACCGACACGAATTAAAAGAATTATCAATAAAACAGTTTAAAACAATCTAGGCGCCCAGCGGGTGACCAAACAGGCACAAAGCCTATATTAATGGTACCCTGTCAAAAACACAAGATAATACAGACATTGCACATTACAAAAGCAACTGGACAGATAGAAGTGTTCCAGTGCAGTGAATTCCAGTGCAGAATTATGCCTTTTTTTAATGCAGTGCCGCCTGTGGGCCCGAAGATCAAGAGCATCCAATATTGACCTTCGGCCTTGTCCCTTGCGCACAGAGATTTTTCCAGATTCTCTGTAATCAATACCGCTTTTCTTATTACTAACAAGGGCGATGCACATTATTTCAACTGATTTGTGCAGTATAAGCGCATGATCGTGAAACGCGATGTAACAATAAGGTGCATTGCAGTTGTAAAAGGGACAGCCTGTGTGTCAGGCCACTAGAAACCATGTCGCCATATAATTCTGTGGCACCATTACCTGAATTTCTTCATCTGTCGTTTTGACCAAAAAGGGTAAATCTTTCCGTCCTCAGACGGTGGTGGCCTCCGCGGGCCCCCACCAGCCGTCTCCCAGGTGGATGGTCCTCCTCTTCCCCCGACGAAGAAGTCAGTGCATCATCAGCCCTCCTGCCCCCACCGCCCCGGCGACCAGCGCCCGAAACTGGGCAGGCTCCATGCTGGAGAGGGAGAGCATGTGAAACACACACACATTTAGAAATGTCTCACAGATTTTCAGTGTATTTCATGAATATTGTTTGCTGACACATTTTAAAATGTCGTTCTTTCGTACTGACATTTGATTCCAATAAAAACCTCATGCACAGATATGAGCGCACACACGCGCTAAAACGAAAGCAGCCAGCAGTGCAGCGAGCTACACAACTGGGATTTAGTTTTTTTTTTAATTATTTTTTTTTTTTTTTCAATTGAGGCTCCATTAGACCCTATTTATAAATAAACTCATTTTTTGAGCTCGTGATATTCAATCCTAGTAAAATACACCAGTATAATCGCATTCCGTAGCGTATTTAGACTAGCTGAGTACAAAGTCCACCTTTATTTGTTTCTGAGCTTTTTTTTTTCTGAGCTTTGCTCCTGGGCAGTTTATTTTAAACGTTTAGACTCGCTGAATATCTGCATTTGGATGCAATTTAGGCTACTCACTGCAAAGATTCCAGTGTCGGCATAGTTCTGGACATGGGACAGAGGGAGCCGTCGTGATTTCTGTGAGAATAGTATCCTACCGACTACTGACCAACTCCCTATACAAGGAAGATATAAAATAACCAAAGTCATCCGTCGCTGCCTACGTGGGGCGAATACGGGTACATTCTGCGACTTGTTGCTATTTCAGGACTTTTGCGGTACATTCTTGGCGACAACTGTTCTAACTGACGCAGAGCCCACTTTATAAATTTAGAACCGTGAAAACACCTGAAAAGTTGGGAGAATCTCCGGTAATATACAAAGGGCTTAGACAAGTTGGGTGACAGTCATACCTGCAGATTTGTTCCCAACGCGCACACAGTCATTTCTCAAAAGCAGGCGCAGGCATTCACACGTACATGAAAACTTGAGCGGCTTTAATTCGAATGGATAAAATATGTCATGAGCAAAAATGTGGTTGGTTACGCACGATCATAATCAGTTAGAAGGGTTCAAGATTTCTCATAAAACAAATTACGCCTTTCTAGTGACCAGATATCAAACTCCGTGCCCAAAATGACAGCCTAAGCTAAGCTGTGGTAAGCGAGGGAAGTATTTAAATATTGTTTTGAGGTGAGCGGATCAGGTAGCCTGTACTGGGTTGGGTAAATTATAGCCCATCTGTGAAAGGTCTGAAGTGATTTTCAACAAAGAGGAGGCAGGAGTCCATGCTTTAACCAGTGGTGTATGTACACTCAAAAAAAAAAAAAAAAAAATGAAACGTTATGAAATTTTAGATTTACTTAATAATGTTATGTCAACTGGTTCCACAAAACTGAGTTAAGTACATTCCACTCAATGCAACTAATTAAACTGGACAAAAATGTTAGAAGTCAAATGAAGGTTACGCAAAGCAATTGCGTGGAACCAGTTGGCAGAACATTATTAAATAAATCTAACATTTCATTTTTTTGAGTGTACAAAGCCCAATTCCTATGAAGTTGGGACGTTGTGTAAAACGTGAGTAAAAACAATGCAATGATTTTCAAATCTCATAAACCCACATTTTATTCACAATAGAACATAAACAACATATCAGATATTGAAAGTGAGATATTTACCCATTTCCTGAAAAATATTAGCTCATTCTGAATTTGATGGCAGCAACACATCTCAAAAAGTTGTGACAGGGCCATGTTTACCATTGTGTAGCATCCCCTCTTCTTTTGACAACAGTCTGTAAACATCTTGTAAGTGAGGAGACCAATTGCTGGAGTTTTAGAAGAGGGATGTTGTCACACTCTTGTCTGATGTAGGATTCTAGCTGCTCAACAGTCCTGGGTCTTCTAAGCCAGATTTTTCGTTTTATGATGCATCAAATGTTTTCTATTGGTGAAAGGTCTGGACTGCAGGCAGACCATTTCAGCACCTGGACTCTTCTACAGCGAAGCCATACTGTTGTGTTGGATACAGTATGTGGGTTAGCATTGTCTTGCTGAAATATGCAAGGCCTTCCCTGAATAAGATGTTGTTGTAAAACCTCTATATACTTTTTAGCATTGATAATGCCTTTCCAGATGTGTAAGCTGCCCATGCCATAGACACTAATGCAAGCCCATACCATCGGAGGTGCAAGTTTTTGAACTGAGCGCTGATAACAAGCTGGATGGTCTCTTTCCTCTTTAGTCCGCACGACACGGCATGGATGGTTTCCAAAAATAATTTCAAATTTTGATATATCTGACCACAGAACAGTTTTCCATTTTGCCTCAGTCCATTTTAAATGAGCTTTGGCCCAGAGAAGACGGCGTCGTTTCTGGATCGTGGTCACATATGGCTTCTTCTTTGCATGATACAGTTTCAACTTGCATTTGTGGATTGCACGGCAAACTGTGTTCACAGACAATAATTTCTAGAATTTTTAATTTATTGGACTTAGTGAGCATCATAATACATACAATAGGCAAATAAAATACCGACACGAATTAAAAGAATTATCAATAAAACAGTCTAAAACAATCTAGGTGCCCAGCGGGTGACCAAACAGGCACAAAGCCTATATTAATGGTACCCTGTCAGAAACACAAGATAATACAGACATTGCACATTACAAAAGCAACTGGACAGATAGAAGTGTTCCAGTGCAGTGAATTCCAGTGCAGAATTATGCCTTTTTAAAGTGCCGCCTGTTCCGAAGAAGCATCCAATATTGACCTTCGCCTTGTCCCTTTGCGACAGAGATTTTTCCAGATTCTCTGAATCTTTTGATAATATTAATGATTCTGCCTCGTGTGCTTGTTTGTGCTTGTGCGTTTTCCCCTGTGCCTCTTGATTTGTTCTTCAGCTCCGTTCCTATTGGTCTGACCGTTGATTCCCTCTTGCCTGACTCCTGTGATGTCGTGTGACAGCCTTCAGTATGCCTGAGTCTTGTGGTCCAAGTTTCCCCTTTCGGTTTTGGCTATTTCATTCATTGCTTTATTCTGGGTAGCTAAACTCTGAGTGGATGCGTTCTCTGATACTAACCCATACTAACCAGCACTTGTTTAAGGGTGTGTATATATTGTCACATAGTACTAACCTCATTAACCCATTACACAAGATGTTTCTAGCTTTTGAAATTCCTTGCTTTCCCGAATTCTGCGTTTAAAGCTATGCTTTCCTTTGCTGTTCTAGTGGTGCTTGTACAAGTTTAGATTATCTCAATCTAAACTGTCTAGCTTACGTGATTGTCTTGAGTCATGACTATTAAGTGCAGTGAATTTGTTCATTAATCCCAGGTGTTTCTGTTTCCACCGGAGATTGCCTTCCGTATCCCCGCCTCCTCCCATGTGTATTTAAGCAGGGAAGATTGAAGAGACCGTCAGACGGGACTTTTTTGGCTGTTGTTTTGCTTCCTGAGTTTTCCCCTACCCTCGTGTTTGCTGCGCCCATGTCTTGTCTGCCCCTTGTCTATGTCTCCCAGTGTTCCCGTCAGTTCAGTTTAGATCCAATGTTTGTTTCCTTAGTCTAGCCACTCCTTGAGTGTGTATTTCTGTTCCCCCCTGCCTTGGGCAGTGTACCTTAGTTTCTCCTGTTGTTCAGTGCATGTGCACGGTGTTTTGTTTCTGGCCTGTGTGCCTATTTCCTCCGTGTTTTTGTGTTGTAATAAACACTTCTGGATCCTGCGCCTGGTGTCCACCTGACCTCATTCCTAACAATTATGTACTGTGGATGGTGGGATATTCAAAATCTTCACAATTTTACATTGAGGAACATTTTTCTGAAATTGTTCCACAATTTTTAGACTCAGTTTTTTGCAGATTGGTGAGCCTTTGCCCATTTTTACTTCTGAGAGACTCTGCCTCTCTAAAATGCTTTTTATACCCAGTAATGTTACTGACCTGTTGCCAATTAACCTAATTAGTTGTAAAATGCTCCTCCAGCTGTTTTTTGTACCTTTTACTTTCCCAGCCTTTTGTTGCCCCTGTCCCAACTTTTTTGAGATGTGTTGCTGCCATCAAATTCAAAATGAGCTTATATTTTTCATGAAATGGTAAGATATCTCACTTTCAACATCAGATATGTTGTCTATGTTCAATTGTGAATAAAATGTGGGTCTATGAGATTTACAAATCATTGCATTCTGTTTTTATTCACATTTTACCCAATGTCCCAGCTTCATTGGAAATGGGGTTTGTAGATCATTCTCAAAAGTTCAATGTAAACGATGGAAATCTGTGGCCATTTGAATCCTCGTATGAGAACAATAAGCAAGTGGTTCTTTAACTCGGTCCTGGCGGACCACTGTGTCTCCTGGCTTTTGTTTTAAGCACTATTGCAATCCACAGATTTTCACAAGTTATTCTCTGTTCTTTGCAATATTCATCTTAATGGGGATTATTTCCCCATTTAAGCCACTTTATTTCAGAAATGGCAATGCATGCCCAAAAGAGTTCCAAATTCATATTGTACAATATTGCATAATTACCTTTAGCTGTATAAAAAGACAGAAAGTTGTGACTGATAACAAATCATGCCAAGACCAGGCCATTCAGCCCAGCTAGGCTCACCATTTTCCAATCACTAAAGTGAACCCAACACTTCAGATACTGAAGGACCTTGTGGTATGTAGTTCTGTATCGACCCTGGTCTTAAAAACTTCCCAGTTTCTGCTTCTATGATATGAAAAGTAATCCAGTCTAATGTTTTTATTGCTGACAAGTTGAACTTTTGGACATGTTGAATTTCATTTGCTATGTTTCCATCCACTTCTGGATCCCATCTAAATCATCCTGATTCACCTTAGAAGACTCTAAGCTGTTAGCTAAACCTCCCAATTTAGCATCATCCGAAAAACAAACCATTTGCTTTCAACGTTCCTGTCAAGGTCATGACTGTAGATGAGGAAGAGCATGGGTCCAAAAACTGATCCCTGTGGGACTTCACTTCCCACAGTGTCAAGCTTGGATGAGATCCCTCTGACCGCTACTCTTCATGTTTAGTACAGTATCCAGTTCTGAATCCATTCCAAAATACCTCATTTTATTTCTACAGTCCTTACTTCGAAAACTAGTCTCATGTGGTTGCTTATTGAATGCTTTCTGAAAATCCAAGTATATGATAACATTGGCCTGCACTGATCATAAGTCTTAGTGGCCTCTTCGAAGAATTCTGAAAGCTTTGTCAGGCACGACCTTCCCTTACATAAACCATTACATAATATAACATGAGTGGCAAGAACAGGCCATTCAGCCCAACTAGGCTCGCCATTTTCCTATTACTAAAGTGAATGTAACACTTCAGATACTCAATGACTGAATGGTATCTAGCACTGAATCAAGCCTGCTCTTGAAAACTCCCAAGGTTTCTGCCTCAATAATATATTCACGCAAGTTATTCCACACTGAGATTATTCTGTGCGTGAAAAAAATATTTCCTAATATCAGTTCTAAATTTACTTTTGGCTAATTTCCATTTGTAACCTTGAGTTCTATGAACAAAACTTGGCCAAAGTAATCCCACATAATTTACGTTAATCCCTTTAACATATTTAAAGACCTCAGATCACCCCTAAGTCTCCTTTTCCTAAGACTGAGGAGATTAAGGATCTTCAGCCTCTTCTCATACCTTTCATCTTTTATACCTGGAATTAGTTTAGTGGCTCTTCTCTGAACTTTTTCTAGAGCCTCTATATCTTTCTTAAAGTATGGTCCCCTATACTGTATACAATACTCCAGATGTGGTCTGACGAATGTGTTGTACAAGAGAAGCATCACCTCCTTGGATTTGTACTCAATACTTTTGGCTGTATATCCCAGCATCTGGTTGGCCTTTTTAACTGCCAAGGCACAGTAGCTGTGGCCTGTAAGGGTTTGGTCAACAATCACTCCCAGATCTTTTTCATGTGGAGCACATTTCAGTTTTAAACCTCCCATGAAGTAATCCTGTTTAATGTTTTTATTACCTACATGTGCAACTTTACATTTAGCTGAATTGAATTTGCCACATTTCTTCCCAATGCTTAATTCTATCTAAATCATCCTGAATCACTTTAGTGGACTCTAAACTGTTCACCAAACCTCCCAATATTGTATCATATGTAAATTTAACTAATTTGCTTTCAATGTTCCTATCAAGCTCATTAATGTAAATTAGGAAGAGCAGGGGTTCCAACACTGAACCCTGAGAGACTCCACTTCCCGCAATGCCTTGCTCAGATGAGATCCCATTGACAACAACTCTTTGTGTTCTGTCCTGTAACCTTTTCCGAATCCACTCCAGAATACCTCCTGTAATTCCAACGGAGCTCATTTTAAAAATTAGTTTCTCATGTGGTACTGTATCGAATGCTTTCTGAAAATCCAAATGTATGATGTCATAAGCCCTGCTCTCATCATCGAAAGTCCATGATGGCCTCTTCAAAGAATTCTAGAAGGTTTGTCAGACATAACCTTCTCTTATGGAAACCATGTTGGCTATCCCTCAAGATATTATTATGTTCAAGAAATAATTCCAGCTCATCTTTTATGATAGATTCCAGTATTTTGCATGCAATGCAAGTTAAACTGACTGGCCTGTAATTTCCCGGCTCAGTATGGTCCCTTTCTTATATATTGGAATTATATTGCCCTGCTTCCAATCATTTGGTATTTCTCCAGTTTCTAAAGACTGTCTAAAAATACTTGACTGTGGTTTAGAGATGATCTCACTAACTTCCCTGAGCACTCCAGAGTATAAGCCATAAGCCTGCCTTTAGTTTATGCAATTTCTCTAATGCTTCATTATCCCTAACCTCAACTTCTGCTAAATGGTTTTGAGCATTGAAATGCCTTCTGGCCTAACAAAAATCCGCTCCAAGGTAAAATTGTCAACAAAGTAGTAACTATTTTAACTACGCTTATTTTTAGGTCCATCAGTACAATACCCTTTATTCTCATACAGCTGAAAAAATGGGCGATCCATCTTTATTCTTTTATGCACTTTTGTGGTAGCCCAAAAATATCCTAAAACATTCTAAATTCAAAGTCTTAAAACCTTCAAATCTCGATTCAAGTCAAGAAAAACCTTTTAAAAATTTGCTGTACAAGGAGTAGCAGTGAAAAGTCAAAAACTTATCAAGCTGCCAAGAAATCTAGATAAGCCAAACTCTGCAGAACCCTCAAGGCACTGGCCCTAATGAGCTAACCTTCCGAATGACCAAATATCGGTCAGCCTGGTCCCACTAAAAACCTGAGCATACTGCACCTGAGTGTTCTGGAACCATCCATGACCCAGATAAGTTACTGAACTTTAGTGCTGAGCCCCAAGGTTTGGGAGGCTCATATGTGGTTTTCGAGCATCCCTGGAGGCTTAAAATTAATTTACACTATGATGTAATGGCAAACTTGTTACTAAGGGTGGAGGGTTGCTATATGACAATGTACCAACCAATCAGAATTAATAATGTTGGACAAGGTAAAGAATAAGTCACGTTTAATCCCACCTAAAGAAACTAAATGTTGAAAAAAAGGCCAATTTAAAGTTTATGAGGGTTGGGACAGCCTGAGGTCAGCATCGTCTTAACACAGAGTGGGGGTGATTGATGAAGAATGGATGCTATGTGGTTTGCGCAGACCAGCCTGGGTTTTTTGTGCTTCTTCTGGATGCTTAATTTACAATAAACCCAATTGAAAAAACATCAGACTCTGGAGAATGGATCTATTTTTTAAGGGATAGTTTTGCTTGGGTCAGTGGAACACTTCGTCCACTTGCTCGGACTAAGTATTTTCCTACAGCAGCACTTAACCTCCTTTTTGACTTTCCTTTTTCTACCACAGTACTGAAAAAATAGGATTAGTTTTTACCCCTTCTGCAATTTGCCTTTCATACAGTCTTCTAGCATTCCTCAGCTCTTTTTTTTGACCATAACCCAAATTTTACAATATTCAGCCTTAGTATTCTCATTACTGTTCTTTATGTATGTCTTATAAAGATTCCTCTTTTTCCTCAAACTCTTACGAATAGCCATAGTCATCAACTGAGGATTCCGCTTTTTAAACTTACTTTTGCACACCTTTGGAATGAATTTGCATTGTGCATCAAATAAAACCTCCTTGAATCTACCCCACATCCCATTTACAGACTTACAGTCAAGGAGTGTCTTCCAATTTATTTGGCTTAGTTACGAGCACATCCTGTCAAAGTTTGCTCACCTAAAATTGAAATTTTTGGTTTTCGAAGATAACTTTTTAACTTGCCACGAAACATCAAAGCTAACAGTGGAATGATCACTGGCCCCAAGTGGCTCCATTACCTCTACATCACAAATTCTATCAGGGTCATTACAGAGAACTAAATCTAAAATTGCCCTCTTTTGAAGGTTTATCAACATACTGCCCCTCAGGATGTTGTTCCTTTCAAGAAATAATTCCAACTTGTCTTTAGTATTTTACATACAGTGCAAGTTAAACTGCCAAGCCTGGCTCAGTGCAGTGCCCTTTCTTATATCATTGGTATTATAATGTCCTGCTTCTAATCATTAGGTATTTCTCCATTTGCTAAAGACCAGCTAAAATAACAGACAGTGGTTTAAGAGTTGATCTCACACCTGCTTCCCTGAGTGCTCTTGGGTATATGGCATCAGGGCCCTGCCGCCTTATTTTTCTTGAAAATGTTTAATTTGTCCAGAACTTTTTTTTATCCCAACCTCAAGGTCTGCTAAAAAATTTTGAGCATTGGAAATGCCCTTTTAGAGATGTGCTCCCCAGCAAAACGCTTGAAAAAGTAAGCCAGACTATTTAAGCCATGAGCAATATCCTTTTTCTCTTACAGCATTGACCTGTCTTCATTCTCGATGCATTTAATGTCCGGGGCTGGTAATCTGTCTGCTCCATGTTGTGTTTTTCATGTCTCCATTCTAATGCAGATTCTCTGTTACTTTCACCCCACATTCCTTTCTTCCTTTTTCTTTCTGCCCGATTTATGATCTGGCCTGTCTGATGGATAACGTTTCTGAACTAAAACCAGTCAGTAAAAACTATGGCTTGGGATCTGTACTGCTAATTGTGCCTGGGTTTGTTGGTGTGGCTGAACACTAAACCTCTTCCCTAACCTTCCTTTGTATTCGACAGTATTGACAAAACCATATTGGCTCATGTGACCTGAAAGTCATTGCATTTTGATTTTATTCATAATTTACACTTTGTCCCAACTATTTCGGAATTGGTGGTGTGTGTGTGTGTGTGTGCGCGCACTTTAACATTCCTTCACACTACTCTAGATGTGTGCTAAAATTGTCAAATTTTATGTCTTTTTTAAATTGAATTGTTCGAAATACAGTTTATAAAAAAAAAAACACAAATTTCTTTTTGTTATGTTCTGTACCTATACTTCGCATAATGACAATAAATTTGAATAATCTAATCTAATATTAACAGTTTCCTATTCCCCCTGATGCAATGTCGTCTGCCCCTTTTGCCAGTGGGAGCGGGACAAATAAGCGCTCACAGTTACAACTACAGTTCACACTGAACTAACTACTTTGGTAACCAACTTTGATCAAAGTCCGCCGTTGCTTAAAGTCCCTATTTATAGCTCTGTGAAGGACAACCTGTTAAACAAAATATTGCACTCCGCGCGCTGTGATCAACCAAAAAGCAGGGTTTTCGCGGACTGATAATCAGCACAATCAAGACAGAAATAATAATAAAAAAAAAAAAAAAAAAGTGGCTCGAAAAAATATCGCGGGAATCAGCAGACCAGTCAAGTCAATTAAATTCAGCGAGTTCTCGCTGCTATTAATGCCTCTCGAAATGTTTATTGAATTGTAGAGACTTTATCCACGTCGAGCGGCATTAGGGGACGACGCCCGCTGATTTACCGGCGATGCTATCTGAATCCTCTTTATATGCTAATGTAACATAAACAATAACGATTGCGATTGCTGAGATTTTTATTGGCTGCATTTAAGAATTCAGTAAATCCCTCAACTTGCCCGAATGACCGCGGAATGGCGTTGGGTGGGAGTGAACTTCAGCGAGGAGGTCAACCAATTAGAATGAAGCTCAATTTGTGGATGGTTTTGTTTTCAGACCGTGCAGCGTCCCGCCCAACATTCGACGAAACCGGTACAAATATAGCTGCGCAGTGAAGGCGCAGCAAACGCAACTCGCCCAGCGCAGAAATGGTGTCCGTGTGGAAGATAGCTGTCCCGATTCTCGCTTTGGGCCTGGCGGTAGTGTGTGGTTCTATGGTCGGTGGATACAGCCCTGCGGACCTGAGTGACGAGGGAGTTGATAGCGTATTGGATTATGCTGTGAAGCAATACAACCTCAAGAGCAATGCTATGTATTACAGCAAAGCGGTGGTTAAAAGTGTTGAAACACAGGTAAGAAGGCCTATTCTCGCGCTAACTGGGTTAGCATGTGCTTTAATCTTGTCCCTGAAGATCAAGGAATTGTAAAAGTCATTATTGGAAAAAGAAGGGGATGATGATGATGATTATTTAGCAATTGTTGCAGTAGAGCAGTAGGCGGTTTTGCATTAAGACGTAGGGGCGATTGCAGTGTGCCTCGCATAACTTAGTTTTAAAATCGGGCGAATTTGAGGTCTGTTAAACCGGTGACTCTCGATGTTTATTAGGAACAATGACGTAGAGAAAAAAAAAACTGGTCTACGCAAAGCCCCCTTTCCCGTGGTAAGTTGGCTATGACATCCGGTCATGGCGAACCGAAAGTATGTTTTGCTTTAACCAATTCGGGTGCGTATGATTTATGTGTTAAATTAGTTAGGTCGTGTTGCGCTGTTGGCTGTGAAAACCGTGCAGACTGCAGAAATATGTTCTCTAAATCTGTAGTTTTACTGATACTAATAGATAAATATTTGAGTTTTTAAATGATCATTTTACCTGATTTCGATCATATTGGTTATATCCTGAAAGCTTTCACCAGTAAGCATGTCCTTATTTGGAAAAACTGCCCCATAGCAACCTTATTTTTTTCTAGATTATTTATTTCAGAACGGGGGTGTTTACTGTGTTTACTACGGTTTTGCCATGACTGGAAGCTGGTGCCTATATAACCATGGCAGAATGCACCAAGAGTAAAGAGCATGCAGTCTACTTTTTTCTCTACGTCATTGATCAGGAACCAGTGCTTTTACTCAAACCTTATGGCATTGCCCAAACAGGCTGAGGTTTAGCTGATCTTTGGCTAAACTGCCGATAAACCGTAAATTGAAAGATGATAGTCTGTAACCTCTCATGCATTGTTTTCATTTCCAAACTAATGGAGTTCAAATTCATAAGGCAAAACCTGTCGGCAATGTATCCATCTAGAATGGGACCTAATGCGCGCAGAATGGTACAGAATGTGTAAAACCAGGGGTCCGTCCAGAAGGCCTGGTGTTTGGTTACATTACCCAACAAGACCGAACCGTGTGTATTAGCCCAACGATTATGTCGGCCAACGAGCGCTGTGGAGCACCTCTGCTCTCTGCTACACATATAATATCACTCACCAGCAGCTAATGTGGAGGCCAAGGAGAACGGAGATCGGCTGACATGACGAGACCGTAAAAATGAGTGAGAAAAATGACAAAGCTGAAACTCATCAGATGAACCTCTGTAATGTAATGTAATGTAATGGTGTCTTGCTTTGTATTTAAACAGGTGGTGGCAGGAATAAATTACCGTTTCAAGGTGGAAATGGTCAAGACTACATGTAAAAAGGGTGATCAGATCACTAATATCATGCAATGCAGCGTGGCGAGTGACACGGCAAACAGCAAGGTAACATTCTCTTCTGCCTCATCTCTTTTTCCATATTTAGCTCATTTCACTTCCTTATTTTACCTCCTTGCCTCCATTTCCGATTTAAATGTCCTTTGGCCGAGGAGCAAGGAAGTGACATGAAGGAGGGAGGAAGTAAGTTAAATGCAGCTGCTGTATTCAGACCTGTGGAACTTCTGTCCCATTTTAAATTCTAGTGGAGATCCCAAGGTTTCAAAAATCCCCTGCGAATTACAGGGAAATGTTTATAGAGTAATATACAAGATCAAGATTTTTCCCATTTGAAATAAGCCTAATGCTGTGGCCATGAAAGCATTGTGTCTTGGGCTTGAATATTTCTCTCAGTGTAAGTGTGATGTAGCTTCAGTGATGCGCTGCAGCCTGCTGATGCAGAATATTATGTTATGTTGTCCTGTGAAAAAGTCAGTGTGGGGGGTTAAATGACTCCATTCATGTGCATAACCCAGAGATTTTCTACACTGAGGAGAAAGTGCGCTTCTGATTCAGCAGATGGTAAAGAATTTGATGGCAGTTTTGATCAATTTTTTAATTCGGGCAAAGAGATGAGATCGACAATACATGCAATTGACCCATCCACAAATACTGCGCTGGTTCAGGCCAGGTGGTGTCATGGTAAAACTCCCAATGCATGCTGGGACAGATTTTGACATCCAATGCTGGCTGGTGTTCTAACAGATCATGCTGGCCTGTCAGAAAATGCTGCCACTGTGCAAAACGATCGCACTCTTTGTCTTTACCTTAATATTGAAATATGACTCCACCCACATTAGCAACTTCAATACTTGTTTGCTTGTTATAACATATGCACTTGTAACGTGCTAACTAGCTTCGTTTGTTTAAAGATAGTAAGATGCTGTTTGCCATTATCATCCAGTGTTTAATAGTTAAATTGTCCAGCTTAGCCAGCGTGTATGTACAATTTATATATTGTGTATGTCTATTTATATGCTTACATGCTGAAAGACGCTGTGAAAAAAATGTTGTTGCTTTTTTTTTTTTTTTTTTTTTAACGATCCCTGAAGATTTTTGCGTGGAAACAGTCCTAAGGTCTGCACGTGCTGGAACTGCTGGTAGCAACCAGGCTGTACACCTCGATAGCTAGCGCAAATCGATTTGCCGTGTGTTCGATGTCTGTGGATTTTCAACAGCGTGGGGTAATAAAGTGATTATTCCTATCAGCACTAGCTATGGTCCTCCACTCTGTTTCAATACCTTTCTTAAATCGGAGGCGCTTAACACCTCTGCCACCATCGGATTCACATCATCCACCATTCTTGTTAATACTTCGCCAAGTTCACCCTCCAGATGTGGAGATGTGCTTTGGGTGTCAACGGAAGTGATCTTTTTCAAAGGGTAGATCCATGAAAACTGGGAAGCACATGGTAGTTGTGGATGGGTCAGAGGAAATTAGCCCTTTGTATCGAAGTTTCCCGAGCTCTTCTATAACTTTGTGTTGCACCTTCTATGCCATCAGTGCGCAAATACTTCTCCCTTTTAAAGCCGCTTTCACACTGGACGCGAAACAAATTTTTTGCACGACAGATTACATTCAAAGTCATTGCAAAGAACGCGTGTGTTCACGTCTTTACGTTTACTTTGAATGTAATCTGTGGTGCAAAAAATTTTTTTCGCGTCCGGTGTAAAAGCAGCTGAAGGTGGATGCACAGTGATGAGAAGGGAGAATTGTTGTCATGTGTGTGCCAATTTCAAACTGTGGACAAGTAATAAAATTTCTACTTTGCTTGATTTCAGTTCATTTATTCAGAGGGTGAGAACAATTTAGCACCATTCTTTCAACTGTGATATAGTTTTTTTTTTTTTTTTTTTCAAATGTTCTTGCATCCACAAGCTCACAGTGTGAATGCTTGACTAACCTCACTTTTTGTATCTTTTTCAGTCCGAAGAGTGTACTTTCATAGTGTGGGTTCGCGCCTGGCTGAATAAAATGGAGTTGACAAAGAGTATTTGCACGAAATGAGAACTTCATGGAGAACGTCTGTGTTATGCTTCACCTTATTCTGCTTGGGGTAATGAGACATCCTGCTCTGTCTGTGCTGGGAGACCAAACCCTCCTGTTTTATCAACCATATTTCTTCAATGTTTTGAAACTAATGACATCTTTTAGTTGATTTTTTTTCCACTTGGAATTTCATGGATGAAATGAGTTTGTCACTGTGAGCTTGTAATGAATCACTCATATTTGAACTAAATAAATAAATTGTTTAAGCACTGCAATTTCTCTCTGTTCTGTCAGCTTGTCATTATGTTGATCTCTCATTCTCATTAAGGAATTTGGCACAAGTTCATAATGAGTGACCTACACTAGCAGTGCACAATATTTTGTACTAGGAAATATCTTTTCTTGATTTTGCTGTGTTTGCCACCATTTTACATTTGCAATCAAACAATTCCAACATGACTAACATGTTGATTCTAAGGTTTTATTAAAGGGTATTTCTATGTATGCACTGGACATATTTTATTCATTTTAAGACATTTGAACAAAGCATAATATATGATGAATGACATCATTTGCACAAAATGTGGTTCATTTCCTAGTTTTACTAGACCTAAATCTCCTTTCTCTCCCAGCTGTGAATAGATCCATTGAAAGATCACTCCCAGCTGTTTTTACATTTTTAAGTTTGGGAAGCTGAAGTTGTCACCCCGTTGGAAGCATCAAATGTTGGACTTTTATCCCCCAGTTTCACTTCCTTCCTTCCCTTATTCCAGAATCCCAGTAGGGAAACAAAGAAAGAGGGAAAATTCCTATTTTTCAGAATTGTTAACACTTAAAAACTGGAACTGTAGGCATTTTGACCAGAATGTGATAATTGCATCCCTTTATCCGTCACTGATTTTACACAAATGTAAATTTTTGACTCATTTTGCGGCTCTAAATGGAACTTTTTCCGAAGCACAGTTCTCCTCGCTGTATCTCCTGATGAAGATAGTCTATGGTTATATAAACTACGGTTTAGTTCCGCCGCCGCCGCAGAGATTTTCTGTTCCAGGCTCTGGAGGCTTCAGTGTTTATAGGATTTTTTTTCTAAATTTGCATAGTCAAAGATGTTTATTTGACAATGCTCAAGATCAAGGTGCATACTATGTGTAGTACATGTACAGTTGCAATCAAAATTATTCAACCCCCTTTGCAAATTAGGTTTACTGACAAAATTGACTAACTTTCAGCTATTTGCAATGAACAAATCAAACAAGAACAATTTACATAGCTCAACACAGCAAATATTAAAAGTGGCTTCTCCAAATTCAACACAAAATGCCACTTTTAATGACTACTGCAGGCTCAAAATTATTCAACCCCTTCATGACACAAGCATCTTTAATACTTAGTAGAGCACCCTTTTACTGCTTTGACCTGCTGGAGATGTGATGCATAGGCAGACAACAGCTTCTGGCAGCATTCCCAAGCAATCTTAGCCCAGTCCTCCTGGACAATGGCCTCTGGTTCACTAATATTCTAGGGTTTGCGTGCTGCAACTGCCTTCTTCATATCCCAGCAGAGATTTTTTATGGGGTTCAAGTGAGGTGACTGTGATGGGCACTCTAGAATCCTCCCAGACTTCCTCTGAAACCAAGCCTTGGTGGATGTTGAGGTACGCTTAGGATCACTGTCCTTTTGGAAGGTCCAATGATGCCCAAGCGTCAGCTTCCCTACAGACGGCATGACATTTTCTCCTTGGATATCCTGGTACCTGACTGAATCCATCTTGCCCTCCACACTTAGCGGGTTTCCAGTGCCAGAGGAAGCAAGGCAGCCGCAGAGCATCAAAAGCCCCCACAATTCTTCACTGTAGGCAGGGTGTACTTTTCAGCATGCTTCTTTATTCCTCCAGCAGACATACCACTGATTCATCAGCGCAAAATATTCCAGTTTTGTTTCATCCCTCCACAGAACAGTATCCCAAAACTTCTGTGGCTTATTTATATGGTTTTGAGCATATTGGAGTTTGTGCTTTTGGATCAGTTGTGGTGTATGTCTTGGAGACCTTCAATGTTTAGTATGCGCCCTACTGTGCAAACTGGAACCTCAGAGCCTCCTGCCTCCAAGTCTTGCTGCGGGTCTCCTGCAGTCACTCGAGGGTTTTTGACCACCCGTCTCCTCAGGAATCTGGTGACAGCCATTCATAGCTTCCTCTTTCTGCCACATCCTGGTACTGTAGCCACTCTTCCTTTAACTCTGAACTTGCGAACTATGCTTCCAACTGTATCTCCACGAACATTCAGTGCCTGCGCTACCTTTTTGTATCCTTCTCCTTGTTTGTGCCAGGCAGTGATCTCCTCTATTAGCTTTTTGGACAATTCTCTTGACAGTCATGTGTCTAATATGCAATCAAATGTCACTGTCAACAAATCCCTAGCAAGTGCAAGTATTTGATGTGTTCTATCTCAAGCAAACCTGATGCAACTAATTAGGCTCTTGATTAGGTGTACTTGAGACAACACATGATTTGCAAATATGCTCTAATGACGGATACTGTTTGGGGGGTTGAATAATTTTGAGACTGCAGTAGTCATTGAAAGTGGCATTTTGTGCTAAAATTGGAGAAACCACTTATAATATTAGTTGTGTTGAGCTATTTAAAATGTTCTTGTTTGATCTGTTTATCGCAAACGGCTGAAAGTTTGTAAATTTTGCCAGTAAACCCAATTTGCAATGGGGGTTGAATAATTTGATTGCAGCTGTATATTTCAATGTCTTTTCACAAAGGTTTCCATTGCATATTTGCGCACTAACAAATTGACATATATACATGCACATGGATGCATATTAATGTCATAGCAGGAGTTAAAACGGTAACAGAGCGGCTGTAAAAACTTCCAAGTGATCTCTGATGGGGATTGGGGAGATACACGACTCGGTGACTGTGGCGACAGAGTTATCTAGTTCTTTAAAATGGTCAGAGTTTACATGGGAAACGCTGTCAGGAAACCAAACAAAACCAGCTTTTACTCTATTGGCTCCTACATTAAAATACTGTTTGGTCACGTCCTTGGAAGAATTGTACATTTCCTATTCAAAATGATGAACAGGCTAATGCACTACCTGTTTGGACACACCAATTGAGTTATAGTGCTCTTTCTTTGGTGAAATGTAAGACGTCTAGTATCTAATAACCTCAAATTGCACTAGGTAAGAAGTGGCTAAATAATCAGAAATTTAAAAAATAAAGCGTAACAGAATAGCATCAAACATTCTGGGATTGATAAAGCCGGCAAATTCTTTCCATTTTCTGATGAGTGACGTAAAATCCAGCCAGTGTGGGGACTGTCAGGCAGGACCGGACTTTTCAGGGAGGCTTGACGTGGCGGTTTTGTTTGGAAGACTGAAGCGAAAAAGCAAAATTGTTTGTATCAAATATTTTTGGTTTTGTTGGTTTATGGATTGTGGAATTGGTAGTGGGATTAAGCTGGTGTGTGAATGGATCATGATGGCTACTCAGGGAGTAGATCAGGAGGATGATATGGAGTATGATAGCTGGTCACCAGTGGCGAGTGGGAGAGGGTTAGGGTTAGGAGAGAGTGGGAGAGGGTTAGGGTTAGGAGAGAGTGGGAGAGGGTTAGGGTTAGGAGAGTGGGAGAGGGTTAGGGTTAGGGGAGAGGGAGAGGGTTAGGGTTAGGGGAGAGGGAGGAGGGTTAGGGTTAGGGGAGAGTGGGAGAGGGTTAGGGTTAGGAGAGAGTGGGAGAGGGTTAGGGTTAGGGGAGAGTGGGAGAGGGTTAGGGTTCGGGAGAGTGGGAGAGGGTTAGGGTTCGGGGAGAGTGGGAGAGGGTTAGGGTTAGGGGAGAGTGGGAGAGGGTTAGGGTTAGGAGAGAGTGGGAGAGGGTTAGGGTTAGGAGAGAGTGGGAGAGGGTTAGGGTTAGGGAGAGAGGGGAGAGGGTTAGGGTTAGGAGAGAGTGGGAGAGGGTTAGGGTTAGGAGAGAGTGGGAGAGGGTTAGGGTTAGGAGAGAGAGGGAGAGGGTTAGGGTTAGGAGAGAGTGGGAGAGGGTTAGGGTTAGGAGAGAGAGTGGGAGAGGGTTAGGGTTAGGAGAGAGTGGGAGAGGGTTAGGGTTAGGAGAGACTGGGAGAGGACGGAGAAAAGAGAAAAATGAGAGAGAATTTAGGCGAGTTTGGAAGCCAAAACAGTAAGTGAATTTTGGAGGAAAATAGCACGGATGAAGGCAGCAGCAGAATAGTTCGGAAAAAGGCTTTGCGAGGAGAATTTAAAATCATAGTAAGGCTCAGTAAGGAAGACGAACAGATTAATTTAAGTCCAATAACGCTGTCAAGGGAACTGAGAAAGAAACTAGGGGATGTGGAAGTGGCGAAAACTTTGAGGGATGGAAATTTGCCGATAATATGCAGATCAGAGGCACAGAACAATAAAGCCCTGAATATCGAAAGCATTTGCAAGAAAAAAGTGAGGGAGACAGTAATCGGGTGAAAGGAGAGTTACACGAGGAGTGACAACGGGAATACCTGTGGATGAAGATCTAGAAAGACTCAGGCGAAGTATTGAGGGGGGTAATGTGAGCAGGATAAAAAGACTGCAGCGTACTTTGAATGGGGAAAGGATGGATAGTTTATCTGTCCTCCTTGAGTTTCAGGAGCCTGTCCTCCCAGAAAGGGTGACAGTGGGGTGTATGAGTTTCCCGGTGAGGCTATATAGTCCACCTCCACTCAGGTGTTACAAATGCCAGAGATATGGGCACATTGCAGCTGTATGTAAAGGAAAGCAGAGGTGCTCTAACTGTGGAGGAGATCACAGAATTGGGGAGTGTAGAGATGAGGGGCAGGATAAATGCTGTAATTGTGGAGGTCAACACAAAGTAACATATGGTGGTTGTGAAGTGAGGAAGAAGGCTGTTGAGATTCAGCAGGTTAAAACGGTGAATAACATAAGTTATGCTGAAGCAGTAAAAAAAGTACAGCAACAAAAGGGAAGGAATGAAGCGGATCGGATGAACCAAATTCAGGGATCAGAAAGAGGCCAGACAGAGAAAACAAATGTACTGACAGCTTATAAACTGATGCTATTTACAGCATATGTGATCAACTGCTCTGACCAAGTGAAACATAAAAAGAAAATTAAAATAATTGTGAAAGGAGCTGAGAAGTTTTTGGGTATCAAAGTTGTATCGTGGGAACAAATAAATAAAAAAACTGGAAACAGAGGGGAAACTGGGAGGATCAGGGGATAAGACCATATGATTATTCTACAATGGAATGCAAGAAGTTTAATATCAAGTGGACAAGAACTCAAAGGTTTTATTAAATATCTAGAACGGAAACCAGAAATCATATGCATTCAAGAAACATGGCTTAAACCAACCATAGATTTTGTTGTTAAAGGATATCATAGCATCCGTAGAGATAGAGAGCAGGGGAATGGGGGAGGGTGTATCATTTTTGTAAAACAAGAAATACCATATAGATTTTTGGGAAAAGGTAGAGATCAGGAATATTTAGCTGTAGAAATTTGGACAAGAGAAGGAAACGTCAAAATAGTTAATTACTACAATCCATGCAATAAAATATCAATGGAGGTATTGGGTGAGCTTACTGAATACTTACAGGGGAAAGTAATCTGTTGTGGGGATTTTAATAGCCATAGTACATTGTGGGGTAACTGTACTGATGACAATGTAATGGTAATAAAATAACTTATGGAAGATAAAAACCTAGTTTGTCAAAATGATGGAAGAGGTACAAGATTTAATGCCAGTACCAGTGCAGAGTCTGCCACAGATCTAACATTAGTTTCAGATTCATTGGCAGGGATATGTTCATGGGAAGTGGAGAGAGGGACAACTATAGGATGTGACCACTATCCTATTATGGTAGAGGTAGGCCTAGATGTAGAAGAAGAGTTAAATATAGTACAGAAATGGTCTTTCAGTGAGGCAGACTGGGATAAATTTAGATATACAAGTGATCAAAGAATACAGGAAGTAAAGATGAATGAAAATGTTGATGATATTAACATGTATTTTTGTCATGCTATTTTAGAGGCAGCAGAGCAGTCTATCAAAAGAAAGGAGGTAAGAATAAAAGGAAGATTGTTCCATGGTGGACAAATGAATGTGATAAAGTAATTAAGTGTCGAAATAAAGCTTTCAGAATGCTTAAAAGGAATCATAGTTTTCAGAATCTTATTTAATATAAAAGCTTACAGGCAAAGGTAAGAAGAACTATATAAGATACAAAGAGGGATTATTTGAGGAAATTTTGTAGCTCAGTAGGAAGGGAAACGGAAATCGGTAAAGTTTGGTAAATGATAAAAAGGATGAATGGGGTTAAAAGAGAGTATGGATATCCAGTCTTAAAGGACGGGGAAACAACAGCAGGGAAAGATGAGGAGAGAGTAGAGATGTTGGCGAGAAAATTTGTTAAAATTCATAGTTCAGATAATATCAGTAAAGAGGGAAAAAGAGGAAGATGATCTACCATAGCAGGAAATAAAAAAACCTACAGGAAGAAGAAGAGACTAATGATCTACTAAATGTATCATTTACAAAAGCAGAACTTAACCGAGCTCTCAGGAAGGGGAAGATGTCAGCACCAGGCATGGATCAAATTTACTAACAGTTACATTATGATAAATAATCTTAGTGAACTATCAAAGAACACACTACTAGAACTTTATAATAAAGTTTGGGAGGGAGGGAAAATAGCAAAAAGTTGGAAAGAAGCTGTGGTGATACCTATACCAAAAGTAGGGAAAGATTGTTCAAACCCAGGAAGTTACAGGCCAATTGCCCTAACATCAAATATCTGTAAAATAATGGAGAAAATGGATAATGAAAGATTAATATATTATGTAGAAAAGAGAGGATATACAAAAGGTATATCAAATTACCAAAGTGGGTTTAGAAGAGGAAGAAATAATATGTATCCAGCTTTATGTTTAGAACATGAAATTAGGAAAGCACAGATTAACAAAGAAAGTGTAGTGGCAGTATTTTTTGACATAGAAAAGGCTTACGATATGATGTGGGGAGAAGGATTATTAATTAAACTCAGTAGTTTGGGAATTAAAGGTCGTATGTATAGATGGATGAGGGATTTTTTAAAGGAAAGGATCATTCAAGTGAGGATCGGAAAGACATACTCAAGGAAGTTTGGTATCGAAAATGGGATGCCTCAAGGTAGCATAGTCAGCCCTTTGATATTTTCCCTAATGATTAATGACGTGTTTATGGAATTAGAGAGCGGGATGGGGTTTTCACTGTTTGCAGATGATGGAGCAATTTGGTAGAGGGGAAGAAATCTGAAATTTATTGTAAACAAACTACAAGGAGCTATTAAGAAAATTGAAGAATGGTCGTATAAATGGGGCTTTAAATTTTCAGTTGATAAGACGAAAACAATGTTTTTTACAAGGAAAAGAATTGGAAGTGAAGTCAAACTAGAACTTTATAAACAAGAGTTGGAAAGGGTGAAACCATTTAAATTTTTAGGTTCATGGTTTGATGAAAGGTTGACATGGGCTGTGCATATTCTGAAAGTAATTAATAAATGTAAAAAAGTATGAGGTGTTTGGTTGGTAGTGAGTGGGGGGCAGACAGAATGTCACTTAAGGCTATATATAGTGGACTAATAAGATCAGTCTTGGATTATGGAAGTGTGGTATATGGATCTGCAGCAAACACATCTCTCCAAAAGTTAGATAGCATTCAATATCAGGCGCTGAGACTCTGCACAGGAGCAGTTAAAACAACCCCAACTACTGCGCTGCAGGTGGAAATGGGAGAAATGCCACTAGCACTCCGAAGAATGCAGTTATCATTAAATTATTGGGCTAATTTACAAGGTCATGAACAAGATCATCCCACACAATATATATTAAAGCCTTCCTGGGAAAAGGAAAAGGAGGAAGTAAAAAGCTTTGGATGGACAGTAACAGAGAAAGCAAAAGAATTCAAAATAGACCAACTAAAAGTGAGTCCAATAGTACCGTTATCAGCAATTCCTTCATGGATATTACCAGATGCAACTGTTGATTTAACATTATTAGACCAAAATAATGATAGAAATATACAACAATATATGGATAATTATTACAGTTACGTACAGATTTACACAGATGCATCTAAAAGTTCAGCAAATAGAATAGGAGTATCATTTGTCATCCCTGAATTTAATATCAAAGTAGCAAAAAGGGTCAATGAGGGAGTATCAGTATATACGGGGGAAATAATGGCAATATTGTTAGCATTACTATGGGTAGAGGAAATTAAACCAATGAAAACAATCATTTGTTCAGACTCCAGTTCATCGCTAGCTACCTTACAATATAGCCAGTCAGAAGGTAGGAAAGACATTCTAATAGAAATACAACAAGTTCTTTTCAGAATTCAGATGATGGGCTTGACAGTAGCTTTTCTATGGGTACCAGCGCACAGCGGAATAAGAGGAAATGAATTAGCAGACAAGAAAGCAAAAGAGGCAACAAAGTATTAACACTGATTTAGTAATTAAGCTCAGCAAAACAGAAGTGAGGGATATTATCAAACAGAATAAAGGAAAGGTGGCAAAAGCAATGGGAGGAAGAGAGGAAAGGAAGATGGTATCACAGAATACAAAGGAAAGTTGGTGAAATGAGGACAGCAGGAAGAAACAGAAGAGAAGAGAGAATAATATCAAGAATGAGATTTGGACATACAGGGCTGAACAGCACATTGTTTAAAATGGGGAAGCATGCTACGGGTAGATGTAGTTGTGGGAAATTTGAAACAGTGGAGCATGTATTATTTGAGTGAGAAGTATGAAGCAGAAAGAAGTAATTTGATTGAAAAACTTAAAAGAATTAAAAGTTAATTTAGTTTAGAAATTCTGAGACAAAGTTCAGAAAGACAAGAATCTAAAATATTATTTCAATATTTGAGGGAAATAGACGTTCTGAGTTAGATATAGTTTTTTTTTTTTTTTTTAAGATAAGAAAGAGTAAGTATCAAGATCCACACTACACATCAGTTGGTGGCGGTAATGCACCAGATTGTTGTTTTTCAACCGCCAAAATAACCCACAAAAGAAGAAGAAGACGACTGTCGGGCAGAAAGGTCCAGGAGAAGCAAACCGTAAGTGGAACTTTCCTGCAGGCTGGTCTGGTTCATCCTCCACCCACTTTTTCTGCTCTGTATCTGCACCCATGTTGTCAGTTTCTCAACACACTTGACATTTTTAAAAGTTTTTTGGGGGGGTTCCTAAGAACCTTGGGGTTGACATGACTTCGCATGATCTGATTGAGGTCTTAAAATAAGTATAAAAAAAAAAAAGACTAACAAAGTCTTACTTGGCCAAAGTTTCGCTTGCAGAACTTGGGGTTACAAATGGACGCTAGCCAAGCGTAAGTTTAGCATCAGGAAATACTTTTTCATGCAGAGATTGACCATAATATAGAATAGCTTGCGTAGCCATACTCTGGGAGTTTTTTAAGTCCCGGCTTGATGTAGTGCAAGATACCACCAAGATAATCTGAAGTGCTAGGTTCGATACGAAAATTGGCGAGCCTATTTGGCTGAATGGCTTGTTCTTGCTACTCATGTCAATTTCACACCGGACGCAAAACCAATTTTTCGCACGACAGATTATATTCAAAGTCAATGCCTTTGCATTGTAGGCATTGTATTTTTAGGAAGGGCTCATTAAACACTATACATCCAGACATAACAAGACACATTAAAACACAAATTTATCTCGTTATACACATACATTTTGTGTATATCTTTTTATTTTGCACTTACAGTGCCGTGAAGAAGTATTTGCTCCCTTCCTGATTTATTAATTTTTTTGCATATTTGTCACACCAATGTTTCAGATCAGCAAATAAATTTTAATATTAGACAAAGAAAACCCGAGTAAATACAAAATGCCGTTTTTAAATGATGATTTAATTTATTAAGGGGAAAAAGCTATCAAAACCTACCTGGCCTGGTGTGAAAAAGTAATTGCCCCCTAAACCTAATAACTGGTTGTGCCACCCTCTGCGACAACAACTGCAATCAAGTGTTTGCGATAACTGGCAATGAGTCTTTCACATCGCTGTGGAGGAATTGTGGCCCACTCTTCTATGCAGAATGTTTTAATTCAGCCACGTTGGAGGGGTTTTTGAGCATGAACGGCCTGTTTAAGGTCATGCCATAGCATCACAATCGGATTTAAGTCCGGACTTTACTTAGGCCGCTCCAAAACCTTCAATTTGTTTTTTTTAAGCCATTCAGAGGTGGACTTGCTAGTGTGTTTCGGATCATTGTCCTGCTGCTTAACCCAAGTGCGCTTGAGCTTGAGGTCACCAACTGATGGTCAGACATTCTCCTTCAGGAGTTTCCGGTAGAGAGCAGAATTCATAGTTCCATCAATTACGACAAGTCATCCTGGTCCTGAAGTAGCAAAGCAGCCCCAAACCATCACACTACCACCACCATGTTTGACTTTTGGTATGATGTTCTTCTTATGAAATGTTAGTTTTACGCCTGATGTTACGGGATGCACACCTTCCAAAAAGTTCAACTTTCCAGACTGATAGACGTCAATTTCTTTGTTTCTCATCTGTTCTTGAATTTCTTTAGTTCGCAGCATGACATAATGCTTTTTGAGATCTTTTAGCCTACTTCACTTTGTCAAACAGGTTCTATTTAAGTGATTTCTTGATTCAACAGTTCTAGCAGTAATCAGGCTTGGGTGTGGCTAGTGAAATTGAACTCAAAATATGTGGTTAATCACAGTTAATTCATGATTTAACAAGTGGGGCAATTATTTTTTCACATAGGGCCAGGTAGGTTTGGATAGCTTTTTCCCCTTAATAAATGAAATCATCATTTCAAAACTGCATTTTGTATTTACTCGGGTTATTTGTTTTATATTAAAATTTGTTTGACGATCTGAAATAGTTAAGTGTGAAAAATGTGCAAAAAAGTAAGAAATCAGGAAGGGGGCACATACTTTTTCACGGCACTGTATGTTCTGAAAATACTTCATGAAAAAGAAATCTTCAATAAACTCAAACATGAATAGCATGTGAAGCAGTTTGTCTGTGCCCTCTCCTCCATGTTGTTCTTGAACATAATCTCGACTATGGTTTGCTGTGCTGCATGGGGATGCTCCAATCGCTGGGAGGTTGAGTACAAATGTACGGTTTCTCCAGTGACGTGAAGAAGAGAAAAAAAATGAATTGTTGGCTCAATTCAGCAGGAGAAATTGAACAAACATTAAAAATTACAACAATAAAAATGTGAGGTGATCGCATTCAAACGCTGCACTTGCACTTTTTCACAACCAAAGACCACATGATTTGGAAGCTTATTGTCCAGTTTATTAAAAGTAAAGAACAGGGAAAGGCTTGCACAGCTTAGGGAGTTAAGACTCAGGGTGTAGGGTGAGTGTCCTCTGTCTCATTGCAGGGAGGCTTTTATTGAATCGCCTGCAGCTCTTCAGCTGAAAGAGGGGGGGAGAGAGAGAAAGACAGGAGAAAGGGTTAGACACACCTATATAGGCTTGGATGGGAAATTGTGCTGAGAGATGAGGTGTGGTCTTTGTTTCCCTACTTACGTTATGGAACTCAAGTAGCTGTGATCAACAGCTTTTGCTGCTGATGTTTAAGTATGGCAAATGGCATCAGTTACAGATGAGACAGGAATTAGCATAAAGTTGGATCATGTTCTTTGCAGTCTTTCAGACAAGAAATACAGTACAGCTCAATATTTTTGGTATTCAGTATGATTCCCCACTTAGGCCGAACATTTTGGAAAATTAAGCATAGAAGGCTATTTGGCCAATATGTTGTTTTCAATCTTCTATTTGGTCCTCCAGCCTCCCTATCCCTTAATCATAAATCCAAAATTAGCTGATCAGCAACATAATATTGACAGGTAATGTCAACAGAATCACAAATCCTAAAACACTCAAGCAAGAGATCACGTCTAAGTTTACTGAATAGAAGTTAAAAAAAAGAAAAAAGCTCCCACAATCAATATTAAGAGCATTGTATCACAGCAAACGATGGCTCTTCTTTATTATTCTGTAATGTTAACTTTATTACACCAGCTAACGTTAGCTACCTTGTTCTCAAAGAAAATCTCACTTCACCACATCCACTGCTATAACGAGTCTGATGGTATATTTACGTTACTTCTCCAACATTTCAATCCCCCCACCCCACTCCGACAAAAAAAATAAAATCACGTTTAAGAAGCATTTTTCCCCTCTAATTTCCCGTCTTTGGATGAAATGGCACTGACATGACGGAGTTTACAAGTATGCTGCTGCTCATGGTTAGCGGTAGTAACTATCGCTAACTACCTAGCTAGTATCGTAGCCTAATTTGTTGTCCGTAAACATTAAATATCTCTAGAATCGTGCAAGGAATAATCCAGTAAAACACTTCACTGTACGTGTTATTTAATTCAGATGTGCTGACAATATACCGTCTAATTCTTTAAATGTCTTACCTTTTGGAAAATCATCACGTACGGTCCATTCCGCTTCAGCTCAGCTGCTGGACTAGTCTTGTCGCACTTCCGGCGAGATTTCAGTCAACTCTCGCGCAGCGTACTTGAACTACTCCGAATCTAGCTTCACCCGCCTCGCTGTTGCAATTTTATCGCCGTCCACTTTTGTAATACGTCAGAGCAAGGCAGGATGAAGTCGGACACAAAACTAACCAGCATTCATTGTGCGCCGATCGCTGGTGGTCGAATCTGCGCAGACCTGGCTCATCTCGAATGAGCCTAATAAAAGTAAAAATTATGTGATGTTAGTCATCCATTAGAGTCATCTCATTCCAGTAACATGTTGGGCTATAATGATAAATCGATTAACTTAAAGGGCTGCCAACTCTCACGCATTCGCCGTGAGAATTTGTGCTTCATTCACGTTCCCGTGCTGTAGTCAGTAGGCTTGTTTGACTTTATGCGGCGCCACATGGCGCCGTGCAGACCCGGCTGGAAGTGATGCACGCCGGTTAGAAATCTTGTTCGACTTCCGTCGGCGCTGCAGACCTTCTACGTAATATCCTCCTGTCACATGACCACAAGACCTCGCGGGATCAAGGCATCTGCAGCCAAATGGTGCAATTCATCTCACAGAGATATAAGAAAACTAGAGTGGACAATCCCGTCGTTTCAGCAGCACGCCGCCGCCATCTTGTGTATGTATATCAGGGTAGACGTTCAGTGGAAAATGCAGTATAACTGGCCTAAGCCGTGCTCGAAAAAAACGAAAACTTGCTCATACGGGACAACAGCTGAAGTTCCGATTTTTCTGTAATGTCTTCCGATTAAATAAACATCGAAATACCGGATTTAAAAAAAACATATTTTTTTAAATAAATATTGTTGTTTGATTACAATTCCTTATTTGAGTCCATTTTAAGCATGAAAGGGTAAAAAAGAACACGGAAAACAAGTCTCTAATTTGTCGACACCCATGTTTAGCCTACTGTTTACATGTGCCTCATTGGACATTTATAAATACACAAGATGGCGAAGCTATTCTGCTGTTTCCGCTTTGGTCCAGCCCACACGTCGTCCACTCTAGTTTTCTTATATCTCTGTGGTTGTTCTCCTCTGGCTGCGGCAAAACGGATACGCCTCTGTGACGACGGAAATGGATCGTAATTGGTTTCAGTTTTGGATGACGCGTTTGACGTCTGTCACAGTTAAATTTGACGAACATGACTTCTACTTTACTTACTTTACTTCAACCCATAGATATTTTATTTGGAATAACAAAGATATTCTCTACAAAAATAAATCACTGTTTTTCGAAAACTGGGTCAACAATGGCTTCGATTTCGTCCATCACAATAGCAAAAGCCGCGAGATCGGCCATGTTTCCGACGCTACGGGAAAGTGTTCGCCTTGACGGCAGACCTTTTATACTCCTCTCCTGAAGTCGGCGGCAGTTCTCGTTGGCTACGCGGCAGCCACAGCCAGCCGGCAGTTCAATCTGAACGAGCCTAGTAATAGACCCTTTCAGTTTAAGGACGTGAAAAAGCGAGATTTGGAGTACGCATGCTCTTTGCACACTATGTGGGGCAGAAGATGCACAAATCCTATTTAAAAGGTGGGGATTTATAAGTTAATTCGCCTTCCCCATGGTAAAAGGCAGTTTACAGCGTGGACTCGGACTATAAACAGGAATATTTTTCGTTCAGGAACATTTTAGGGTGTGCAGCGTACATTTTGTGTCTGGATGGCGAGATTAAGAATTCTGTATTCAGCCTACTTCAAATATCGATTGATGTTTAGGTGCTCAGAGAAACATTAGGATATGAAAACACGCAAGCGTACGTACAGTTAAGGAAATTTAGAGTTTAGTTTCAAGTGCTGCTATTCATGTCCGTTGCATGTCGTTAACGGCGGCTGTCGTGTCACTGATGACACACTGGGTTGCTAGGGCAGGCGCAGCATATATGCATTCGCGATATTAAATATTAATGTTAAGTTCTAAACCCCCTTTCTCACTGATAAAACTCCACTAAAACGTATTGGCGCCCCCCTTTTCAAATCGTTCTGGCAAATAAAAAGCCGGAAAAAAGAAGAGGCTGGATCCGATATTCTTTTCGCCCTGACGATATAGCTAGACTAAGCTCTATTAGTTTTCTTCTACAAACTGAAAGCATTGACTTCTTCAGCGCAACAGAGACTTGAGAGACTGTATAGGCGAGATACTGTCAAGGCAAGTCCTTGACATTGTTATTTTCAGCACAGATGAAAATCCGAAATCAAATGTGTAGCGTTCAGTCAAACAGTAATGATATGGCCTTGTATTTTACATGTGCACCTGCGCACTTATCCATGTTGAGAGGAGATTAGGATCATGTGTGCTTGCCGGTTGTTTTGAACAATGCGAATTCGTCGCAAGAACACTGTAGCCATTAGCTGACTTAAGGCGTGGGACCCAATCATAGTGGTGTTAATGACATTATTTCACGTCCGCAATACTAACTGGCAAGCAAATGCCACTTTGTTGGCTATATATAGCAAGTAATTATGAAATCGAAATCACAAGGAAACCAAATTATTATTGCAAGCAGCGAAATGAAAACCACACCTACACTTAGCTCTGAGGGGCTAAGTTCTGTAATGTGAGCCCCTCAGAGCTTACATAAACTGTAAACGTCGTATGGCACTAACATTCCCCTTTTGGCTTGATATTTTTTTTTTTGTAGAGTTCAACATCTACTTAAAGTCGTATATAGCCTATAGGATCGAACACAGCCTTTTCAAAATGTGGGTACAAAAACTGGACACTGCAAAACAATAACAGCTTGAACAACAAAAGATTAAACAATTATTTGACGATTAGTGGGCCAACTTAAATAACTTATAATATCAACCAGCACCTTAACTATATTTCTCCGATCAGATCGCTCTTTCCTTTTAGCTTGCGTCGGTGTGAGATCCTTTTGTTTGTTTCCCGAGCGAAGCCAACATTATTTGGGTCAACGAAGTCAGGCCAGCTATGATAAAATCAGTAGGCTACTGCAGACTCTAGTGTGATCATTCGGGACAAAGTTCTTCCGATTTATGGCTCGAATCCACGCCTGTCATTGTCTCTTGCCACGGGGAACATGAAATAACCTTATATCCCCATCTTTATGATACCGGTTTATGCACCCCTCTATGCAACAAATAGCCACTGTATTTCCTTTTGCCCCACATCAGCTATATGGGGCATGCACGCGTGGACTTCCGGCCTTAAACCGAACTGGTCTATTATTCAATCAACGAAATGAGTGTGTTTCACGATGGTTCAAATTGTTTAATTGAAATAAGACCAGTTGAAACATTTTCATGCAATTCCACTGCTTC
Organism: Gymnothorax javanicus; assembly: GCA_029692085.1. Classification (NCBI taxonomy): domain Eukaryota; kingdom Metazoa; phylum Chordata; class Actinopteri; order Anguilliformes; family Muraenidae; genus Gymnothorax; species Gymnothorax javanicus. The sequence goes on along the minus strand of CM056208.1, from coordinate 53,408,002 downwards.
CAACCCCTGAGTGAAGAAAAGCGTGAGAATTCCGGAATCATAATTGTTCTCATATTACTAGTGGCGAAATCCACCGTAACACATGTGAAACTGATAAACCTCAATGCACAAGGACTTCAATTCCACCGGAGAATCTCTACAAACGGTCTGATAGAATCATTTCTGACTATAGCACGGGAACGCGAATATGTCATTTAAACTCAAGCCGAATATGTGAAAGTTGAGAGCCCTGTGTAAATAATGAAATATTATTATATTTCATTATTTAATATTATATAATATTAAATAAATATTCCTCAACTTCAAATTGCAAAGGCTTTGAAGGTCTCATCATCGGCAGTGCATAACATCATGAAAAAATTCAGAGAAACTGGAAAAATCTCTGTGCGTGAGGGACAAGGCCGAAGACCTTTACTGGATGCCCGTGATCTTCGGGCCCTCAGACGCCACTGCATCACTCACCGGCATGATTCTGTCATTGACATTACTAAATGGGCCCAGGAATACTTCAAGAAACCACTGTCTGTAAACACAGTCTGCCGTACCATCCACAGATGCCACCTAAAACTCTATCATGCAAATAGGAAGTCATTGTTGAGCATGATCCAGAAGCGCCGCCTTGTTCTGTGGGCCAAGGCTCATTTAAAATGGACTGTAGCAAAGTGGCAATGTGTCCTGTGGTCAGACGAGTCCAAATTTGACATTCTTGTTGGAAATCATGGGCGTCGTGTCCTCCAGGCTAAAGAGGAGAAAGACCAGCCCTCCTGTTATCAGCGTTCAGTTCAAAAGCCAGCATCTCTGATGGTATGGGGATGCATTAGTGCATATGGTGTGGGACACTTGCATGTTTTAAAAAGCACCATGAATGCTGAAAAGTATGTAAAGGTTTTAGAGCAACATATGCTCCCCTCCAGACGACATCTATTCCAGGGAAGGCCTTGTGTATTTCAGCAGGACAATGCAAAACCACATACTGCAGCTATTACAACAGCATGGCTTCGTAGTAGAAGAGTCCGTGTGCTGAACTGGCTGGCCTACAGTCCTGATCTTTTCACCGATTGAGAACATTTCATGGCGTAATTAAACGAAAAAAGTCCGTCAAAGGAGACCCAAAACTCTCCAGCAGCTGGAAGCCTGTATTAAACAAGAGTGGGATCAAATTCCAATGGCTAAACTCAAGAAACTTGTCTCCTCAATGCCCAGATGCCTCCACTCTGTGTTAAAAAGAAGAGGGGATGCTACACCATGGTAAACAGGCCCCTGTCCCAACTTTTTTGAGACCTGTAGCAGCCATCAAATTTGAAATTGGCTCATTTTGTGGATAAAATTGTAAAATTTCTCAGTTTCAACATTTGCTATGTTATCTACATTATGCAATGAATATAATACTGGCTGGTGTGATTTGAAAGTCATTGCGTTTTGATTTTATTCACAATTTACACTTTGTCCCAACTATTTTGGAATTGGGGTTGTAATCTGTCGTGCAAAAAAAAATTGCTTTGCTTCCGGTGTGAAAGCAGCTTAAGCCTGCTAGTGGTGACACAAAGGCGTCCCAAAATGTGATGAATGATTTTTGAGTTTATGTGAAGGCATTCCCATGGGCTGAATTTTGCACATTTTTATGGTGTGTGATGCAACACTGCTGTGAATAGCTGCCAGAGTTTAGCTCTGTACAGATTTTTCAATATGGCAATAGGGGCCTTTTAACACAGTTAAATTTCAGCCAGAGGGTTGAGACTTGGCCATATTTTGGACATTCCTACCAGACAATGACCTAAAGTGCACCTCAAAATTCATACAGAAATGGTGCTGGGACAAAATCTATGGTCTGCAATGGCCATTTCAGTCACCAAACCTCAATCTGATCAAATACTTGTACTGAGCTGAAGAAGGCAGTGATGAGTGTAAATCCAGAACTTTGATCTTGGAGGGAGGAAAAATCCAAAATCCCAGCCAAAAAATGCCACAGTCTCAAACAGCACTGCAAAAGTCTCCATGCTGTTATCTGTGCCAGTCGTGGATGCTCTGAGCCCTGAACCAGGGGTGCCAATATTATGAAATCATCATTTTGGTGAATTTATTTTTTTAAAGAAATAAATGTATGATCTTGGTTAGTTCTTGGGAAAGCACAGATATTTTTCTGCGTCTTGACTTTCTCTGTTTATCTTTTGTGTTATTTTTCTTAAATGAGTATTTTTCGTGAATTTCTGGTCACGTGTGCAAATTATTCTTCAGCTCACTGCATTTTCAAGTTAACCAATCAAGATGAAGCTCCTGTGCCGGATTTTACAGGTGGTTTTTTATGTTCTTTATTCTTTAATTCAGAGTCGAACGTGGGGCTCATTCCTGTTTTCACCTCTTTGATTCCAATCCTTGCCTCCTTGCCTTGTTTCTGGCCCTCGCTGTTGGATGAGGCAAGGAGAGGATGCTAGGAAAGGATGCAAGGACTGAGAAAAGAACTGTTTCGCAAACGCTACATCCTTGCTGCTTCACACTTCAGTTGCTGACTCTTTAATCGCAAATGAGGCAGATGGAGATCCAGAGGTTTACCATTATCGTGTGAAATATTCCATTAAAAATATTTCAGTGGTTTTATCAACCCTTTCAGCGCCGTGGGGAACTATAGTTGCCCAATGATGTAAGATATCAAAATCAGACGCTGTTAAAAACCTATCATGTGGCAACTTGTTTAAAAGTGCTCCCCCTGCAACTAGTGTTAACAACATAGTTGGTACTGTGACCTTTGACCTTGAAAGTGCAAATTTCTAGCTAAAATTTAAATTCTTCTAAATTCTCTATCTTTGGTCATTGGATTACAGACTAAAGAATTCATTTTTTTTCTGGTCTTGGGTCTTGCAGTTCTTGCTCTCCGTCAGCCTGATATGTTGGAGTTGAAGATTCTTGTGTGCGATGTATCGGCGCTGGTCTTTTATTTTTACACTGCCAGTCCTTATCGTAGGGTCGCCTGAAACTTGGAATCTCGTTCTGCCTCCAACCACTTGGCTGCATATTCCTTTTGTGGTCATCAATAAAGGCCTATGCCTGTTGTACATGTTCGCCTGAAAAATGTCCCTAGCTGGCAGCAGCAAGCCTCTGTCAGACATAGCCTCACGATGTTGAAATGTAAGGGATGTTTTGAGCGAATTTGTCTTGTGGTCAGAAGGTGCATCTCTTCAGAAAGCACCTCTAGCACCTCATACAGCTCACTATGTCTCATAAAAACATGAGGAGTTAGAATGCAAAACCAACAAAATCCATTCAACCTCTTTTGTTTTAAATTGAGTTTTTGTTTTTACTCAGCATAATATGCTGAGTAAAAAAACTCAATTTAAAACAAAGGAGGTTGAGTGGACTTTGAGTTTTGCATTCTAACTCTTCACATCCTCTTCCAACTTTCTGATTCTCTTGTAATTATATCTTGCAGCACTAAGCTCACAATCTTTTGATCTTAAAGTTTTCTTATGAATATGCATGGTCTATTGCAATCGTTCCTTAGTTCTAGCTTGGCTTATTGAGTTTGCCGTTATTTTCCTTGTAAACTACACCCAGTGTTCTTGACCGTAAATTAACTGAAAATTAACAAGAATTGTTCCTTAGCTTACTGGTTTCCTGTATCTGCTCCAATGACCTTTTAAATGCACTTTTTTTGTATTGTATTATAATGATTTCAATGAAAGTTTCTCCAATATAAATGTAATATATAACATCTAAGACCTTGTACTGTACTTTTCTTGCATTTGAAGTGCAAGCTTGCTGCAGGGAGATATTTTCACTGACTTTGCTTTTTTTTGCAAAACTTGCTTATGAAAAGGGCTTAGTAAATTCAAGAGCTCTGCTCAATACAACTGGTATCTGGTTGTGTTTCTGTAGATTGACCACCCGAGGATTGTACAAGAAGTGTCACTTTATATCGGTAAAGCTGAAAACTTTCATACTCACATTTGGCTGCATCTCTATGATATAACCACTGAACAGAGCTGCAGCAGAAGATTTTAGTCCATCGTATCGTCATTAGATCTATGATATAACCACTGAACAGAGCTGCAGCAGAAGATTTTAGTCCACCGTATCGTCATTAGATCTCTATGATATAACCACTGAACAGAGCTGCAGCAGAAGATTTTAGTCCACCGTATCGTCATTAGATCTCTATGATATAACCACTGAACAGAACTGCAGCAGAAGATTTTAGTCCACCGTATCGTCATTAGATCTCTATGATATAACCACTGAACAGAACTGCAGCAGAAGATTTTAGTCCACCGTATCGTCATTAGATCTCTATGATATAACCACTGAACAGAGCTGCAGCAGAAGATTTTAGTCCACCGTATCGTCATTAGATCTCTATGATATAACCACTGAACAGAACTGCAGCAGAAGATTTTAGTCCACCGTATTGTCATTAGATCTCTATGATATAACCACTGAACAGAACTGCAGCAGAAGATTTTAGTCCACCGTATCGTCATTAGATCTCTATGATATAACCACTGAACAGAACTGCAGCAGAAGATTTTAGTCCACCGTATCGTCATTAGATCTCTATGATATAACCACTGAACAGAACTGCAGCAGAAGATTTTAGTCCACCGTATCGTCATTAGATCTCTATGATATAACCACTGAACAGAACTGCAGCAGAAGATTTTTAGTCCACCGTATCGTCATTAGATCTCTATGATATAACCACTGAACAGAACTGCAGCAGAAGATTTTAGTCCACCGTATCGTCATTAGATCTCTATGATATAACCACTGAACAGAACTGCAGCAGAAGATTTTAGTCCACCGTATCGTCATTAGATCTCATGAGGGGAAAAGTGCCAGTAAAAAAAAAAAAAAAAATAGAAGGTTGCGGCCGGCCCTATTACTTTTGGAATCTCAGCCAAGTGCACTATCTGAAGCCAGCACTTGGCCTCAATATCTATCTGGCAAACGACATCCATCACACAGTTTTAAAGTTCCACCCAACAGCTGGAGGAAGATGAATTGACGACTGCGCATATAAAAGTGCTCTGGTTTGCATGAACGGTGTTTGTTGCAAAAATGTCTGGGAGCTGGAAGATAATTGTGCCGCTTCTTGCCTGGTTCTTGGCAGTGGGAAGTGCGAAGCCTATCATTGGAGGCCTCACTGATGCTGATTTGGAGGATCAGGAAGTCAGAGATGCCCTGGAGTATGCTGTCAACCAGACCATCAGCGAGAGAAACGCTCCTTTCCTCAGAAAAATGACACACATAGGCAAGGCTCAGCAACAGGTTAGTTCACTAATTTGGAAACTAGGTTAGCCGACTTTCATACCTTGCTTTGCAGGATAAAGATGGGAGCAGACTATTATTATTATTATTTGTTTGCTTGATTTTTTTGGGCTGCAGCCTTCACGTACTGTCTCAGACCTATTTTTCTTTATTGCTCATGACCTGCTGTTATTGCTGTTGAGTTCATTCTTCCTAAGTCAGTGATAAGTCATAACTATTCTAACTAAGGTGAGAAGGTGTTCATGTTTTTGTGAGCCAATGCATTTAGGTTGTCCCTAAATCCTGCTTTCACCCTTTGAGCGCTGAATAAATTTTTTTTTTTTTTTTTTAAATTTGGCATCTCCAATCCCACCCGAATCTGGAATGCCCAATTGGGGAACTATGTACAAGGCTTGCTCGTTTGCGACCCCTTGTTGCCAATTCAAGAGAGTGAAGACAGTTCACGGCTCTCCTGCGAAGCACGTGCCTGTCAGCCACTGCTTCTTATACACTCATTGGTTGAATCTTCGCAAGTTCAGAACGAGGGTGGAGGATACCTGAACATGAAAAGGCTTAGAATCTTCCTGACGAGCGCCCGTCTGGCCAACAGGAGGCACTTGAGCAACGTACAAAGCTATTTATTTATTTCCCTTTCCCGGCAGTCCCTTCCCAATTTGAAACCCTGTAGCGCAATAGCCAATTGTGCGCTACTCTGAAAAAGCTGCCGACCACTGCCGGTTGGTACGACCGGGGATCAAACTCGCGACGTGATAGTCACTTCTGCACTGCAACGCAGTGCCTAAACCGAGTGAGCTATCCACCAGCTCGAGCGCTGAATACATTTTCTAGAAATTAAAAATGTAGTTATCCCGAGCTGTTGAAAACCTGCGGGAGCTCTTTTAAACAAGTTGCCACATGATAGGTTTTCAACAGCTCAGGATAACTACATTTTTAATTCCTTGAAAATTTGTTCAGCACTCAAAGGGTTAAAGTACGGTGGCGCATGTGTTGTGTTTTGAATGCAGGTGGTTGTTGGGATCATGTACACTCTCCAGGCAGATATGGCCACGACTAACTGCTCGAAAGGAGAGGACGAGATGCGGCAGTGTGTCATGCACCCGGACCCTAGGATCAGATTCGTAATGTTTCTCAATTTTTACCCTCTCCCTCCTCCAGCGCTGTCTGTGTTTAACTCAACTGCTTTGGCACTATCAGTGCATAACAAGCCCTTGCAATTTCAGGGGTTATTGTAGATAGTGTGTTTTGCTGACATGAACGATATTATCGTCTTGTGAGATTATAATTTCTGATATCGTCAATTATTCTGACCTCTCACACTGGAATCATAACAAGTCTGAAATTCTTTTGTGGGCACGAAACATTGAACTCACTTTCTCTCTCCCTTTCTCTCTCTCTCTTCCACCTCTTTCTCTCTCTCCCCACTCTCCCCCCTCTTTCCCCTGCCTTTCTCGTGTCTCTCTCACTCTCCCTCTCCCCATCTCTCTTTTGTCCCTCCTCCCCCCCCAGAGCATTTTTATTGCAGCTTCGCCGTTAGAATTTCCATAATTATGAGAGAACCGTCAAGACGCATCTGTTGTCACGCTGTTATTATGCTATTATTTTATTTACAAATGTCTTTGGATACACAATTCATTTGGTTTAGACTAACATTGACTTCCCTTTTTGGCAGCATGAAAGTTGCACGTTTACCGTGTGGATTCACCCCTGGACTGGTCGCAAGGAGATGCTGCAGATCGGCTGTGTGGCTTGAGAGCTGAACGCCTGAAGATGGGTCGTGTGGCTTGAGAGCTGAACGGCTGCTTTATGTTTAATCCAGTCATCTTTGATTCACAGTTTATTCCACTCTGTTAGTAAATACGAATTAACCCCCTTGTTATATCTTTCTGAAACTTACTGTCCTGTCATTCATTTAGACAAATTAAGTGCTGAATTGCAGGTGCAAGCTCAACAATATATAATAAATGAAGAAAATAAACACTGGGTGTTTTTTCTCCTTTTTTTATATAAATAACTTTTCTGTTTTCCCAATCCAATATGTACGGAGCTGTTTTTATACAGTTTAATTGCTTAAGTACATTTATAAGACATGCAACAGTATTTTATTAACAATATTACAATATTCTGCATTCACTGTCCTCACTGTATCAGCAGGCCGTGAAAATCAGATAATGACTGATCATCCACTGTTACCTGTGCACAGACCCCTTCATTGCTGCTTGCAGCTATATTTATCTCCGCCAAGGAGGTTATGTTTTGCTTGAGTTTCTGGCTTTCCTGAATTTCTAGTTTCCAATTGTGGCTGGTTTGTTAGCTGGGTCCATTACTAGCTGAAATGGTCATTTGGATTTGTGTGTTTGTGTACCTGTGGACAGCCTAGCTCTCTCAATTTGAGGCCAAATATCGTCAAACTTCACAAGAAGGTCGGACGTCGTACCCAGTTGACACCTATTAGGTTTGGTGAATGCTGGTCAAAGTTAAAAAAAAGAATTGGCCAAAGTTCAAAAATGTTCTCCCAATAACTTTTTTCAGAATTGTCTGATCGACTTTAAACCAAATTGAATTATGTTATTTTGAGTCGTCTCACATATAACTGGATGTCGGGGAGAGAGGTCACACTCACTCCTCAGGGACAGAACATTACCTCTCCACACTCATCCTGCATCTCAGTGACCTGGAAGGCTGAAATTTTGGCTTGCTATCGGTCTCTGACCGAATGCTTTTATTAGGGCCCGAGCACTAACGGTGCGAGGACCCAGTTGAAATTGTTAAAAAAAATTTTTTCCTATTATTTTTAACCAAGTTTTTTCGAATGTTCAGAGGCTTTAACATGCTCAAAAACTCACCAAATTTTGCACGCTTTTCAGGTCTGGTGTAAATTGACATATTTTAAAGTCATTGCAAAAAGGCAGAGCAAAATGGCGAAATGGCGCCCCCTGGAAAATTTCAAAAAGCCCTCCTGATTGCGGTTAGTTTGTCTTAGGCCAACAAAATTTGGTATGCACATGTATCATAACAAGACGCACAAAACAGGAAGTGACCTTTTTTTACTGTACCATGTACTGATCCAATATAGTTGACCCCACCAACTTCATTCCACTTCTAAGACGTGCAGAACAAGTTGGTGAAGCTACCTTATGAACACTGGGAAGCTACGAGCGATGGCGTCCGTCTGCTGGTGTGGAAACTATTGATCCCTCACCATCACATTACATTTGGCTTTTTCATGGCTTTAACGAACTCATAACCTCATGAAAAGTGGTGCACATGTCAAGAATGGCGAGTATTTACATATGATAGGGGTGTTGCCCATGGGGGGGTTGGCAAAATGGCTCCATAGCGCCCCCTAGAAAATTTCAACAAAGCAGCCCTCGCAGCATCTGTAACCTCTCTATCACTGTCCAATTGTTTTGAATGCACAGCTGCACCCATCAGGATCTCGCCGCCACCCCCACGGTGCACAAGGGTGCAAGGGCCCGTTCATCGCTGCTTGCAGCTTTAATTGTTATTATTGTTTTTGTGATTTTTTTTTTTTTTTTTTTTTTTTTTAAATTTGGCATCTCCAATCCCACCCGAATCTGGAATGCCCAATTGGTGAACTATGTACAAAGCTTGCTTTCGTATCGACCCCTTGCTGCCAACTCAGGAGAGCGAAAACAGTTCACGGCTCTCCTCCGAAGCGCGTGCCTGTCAGCCACTGCTTCTTATACACTCATTGGTTGAATCTTCGCGAGTTCAGAACGAGGGCGGAGGATACCCGGACATGAACAGACTTAGAATCTTCCTGACGAGCGCCCGTCTGGCCAACAGGAGGCGCTTGAGCAACGAACAAAGCTATTTATTTATTTCCCTTTCCCGGCAGTCTCTTCCCAACTTGAAACCCTGTAGCGCAATAGCCAATTATGCGCTACTCTGAAAAAGCTGCCAACCATTGCCGGTTGGTACGACCGGGGCTCGAACTCGCGACGTGATAGTCACTTCTGCATTGCAACGCAGTGCCTTAACCGAGTGAGCTATCCGGCAGCTCGTTTTTGTGATTATTATTATTATTATTATTATTGAGGTTTTCTTTGTTTTCCAAAAGAAAAGACATCTGTCATGCCACCATGTTGGAGGATTTCGCTACAAATAAGTCATGATTTTCATACATTATTCTCGAAATCATTTCCTGCTTTTACGAGGCCCAAATCTCCTTCCTCATGCTGGTTCTGGACACTTGCATTTTGAGTTTTGAAGGATACAGTGACAGTGAGGTTTAAGTGCAGATTATCAGCTTTAATTAGAATGTTTTTTATCCATATTGGATGAACGTTTCGAAACGACAGCACCTTTAGTACATAGTCACCCCACCCCCCGCCCCGCCCCATTTTCAGATGCATCTTAAAATATTGGACAGTCCAACATAATGGAAAATAAATCCATCATTTTTAACACTTGGTCTTACATCTAATGAATTCAATGACTGCCTGAAATCTTGGACGTGTTGATCTCACCAGACGCTGGGTACCCCTGTGATGCTCTGCCAGTCCTGTACTGCAGCATCTTCACTTCCTGGTTGTGTCAGGGACTGTTTGCCTGCAGCGTCCTCCTCAGCATTTAAAATGAACTTTCAATTGGATTCAGATCCAGTGATTGAAACAAGCAACAAAACCAAAATAGCAAAAAATGTGCTCATGTCTAATGAATTCCAGTGCTCGCAGTGTATGCATTTCACATTTTGTTTCAATGATGTTTGTCCGATTTTCAATTTAAGTAAAACCGTAATACAATTTGCACTGAGTATCTGAATTCATAAATATTACATTGCAAAGAAAAGTCTTGCCAGGCATTGTCATCTTGTATTGAGACCTAAAACGCTTATTTATATTTCATTTTTTTCTCTGTAAAACAAAAATTCTCCCACTGATGTGAGATCAGTTTGATTAAATTCTAGATTTTACCATGGGGTAAGAAAGTTTGACTTGTCAAACTGGAGGACAATGGATCAGCGTTCATGTCGCGTCCTCCGTTAGTACCAGGGTCGGCCTGGGGAAGCAGATGATCCTACCAGCAGACTAAATTCTAAGAGACGATGGCTGAGAGCCAAGTCAAAGAATCCTAGTCACAGTCCCAAGCCGAAAGCAGACAGCCTCAAGAGCTCCAAGCGGTGGGACCTGCCCTTCGCGTATTACAGCTCAGTGTTGAAGGCCTTTCTGCTGCCAAGCGAAGCCTCATCGAAGTCCTCGCCTCCCAATATTCTATTGATGTTATCTGCCCCCAAGAGACCCACACTGGCACAGACGTAGCAGGCTGCTACACCATTAATGGCTTTGACCTCCTGTGCTACACACCTCATGCCAAACATGGACGTGCCACCCATGTCCGGTCTGACATAGCTAAAGCAAACGACCTGACAACAACACGCTACTCAGATGCCATTACCATTGGTGGCTTCCATATCACTAATGTGTACGAGCCCCCTAGTGCCAACTGGGATCTGCAGGTCTTACCCACCCTACCCCACCCTGTCATCTATGTGGGGGACTTAAACAGCCACCACCCTGACTGGGGTTACCCAGCAGTGGATAGTGACGGTGAGGCACTTTCAGATCTAGGCATCTAGAAATGACCTTGTTCTGATACACGACCCCAAACAAAAAGGAACATTCCACTCAGCCAGGTGGAATAAGGACTATTATCCCGACCTGTGCTGGGTCAGCTCTTTGAATGGAACCCTCTATCCTGCACAGATCCTCATTCTTGACAATTTTCCACACAGTCAACACTGGTCCTTGCTCCTTTACATTGGCCTACAACTCCCAGTCATAAACAGCCCAAGGAAGATGCACTGGAACTTCCGTAAAGCCAACTGGAAGAAATACAGTGAAACCTTGGACCGGAGTATTGTCACCATCCCACTCCACATCATCACTGTAAATGAAGCAAACAGCCGCTACTGCAGCGCCATCTACAAGGCTGCCAATGCAGCAATACCATGAGGCTACCGACCCCTCTACGTCCCATACCTGCACGAGTGCTGCCCTCCTACAAGCCTACAAAACATCAGGGGACCCTGAGATGGCAGACCACCGCATTGAATCGCTGACTACAACTCGGCGAAAAAAGTGGGAGGAGACAGTAGCTGACATTAATTTCACCCACTCCAGCAGGAAATGTTGTAGCCTCATCCGCCGTCTAGGAGCTGCACAGAAGCCTCCCACCCAAAGCCGATCATCTGTCACACCCAACCGAGTTGCATCCCACCTACTGTCTATCGCAAAAACGACTCAAGACAAATACACCAGAAAAGCAGTTACAGCTGAGCTCAAGTTACATCGAAAAACGCTTGAAGAGGAAACAAACCCTGAGCCTTTTGAGGTTACTGAACTGGAGAAAGTCCTGCAGGGCCTGAAATGTGGAAGGGCAGCAGGATATGACAACATTTCTCCAGAGTTCATGAAACATCTGGGCCCCCGAGCTCTAACCTGGCTGACCCAATTCTACACCAGGATCATACAGACAAACCTGATCCAAAGAAATGGTGAACAGCAAAAGTCATTACCATATTAAAACCTGGCAAAGACTATAAAATACCAGCAAGCTACCGCCCAATCTCTCTGCTCTGCGTTCCCTACAAAATCCTGGAATGGCTTATACTTCAGCGTATATCCAGGCAGGTTTCCGCAAGGACCGCAGCACAGGAGAACAAGTACTGGCCCTAAGCACCTTCATTGAAAATGGTTTCGAGAGCAGACTTAAGACAGGGACTGTGTTTCTCGACCTCACAGCTGCCTATGATACCGTCTGGCACAAAGGCCTCCTACTGAAACTCACAAAGGTGCTCCCTGTCTGGGCAACAGCAACCGTTAAAACTCTGCTGACCAACTGGAGGTTCAGAGTTCACCTGGGACAGAACATGAGCCCATGGAAAATGCAGACAAATGGGCTCCCACAAGGCCCAGTTCTAGCCCCAACACTGTTTAACCACGACACAAACGACCTACCCATCACCAAATCCCGCAAATTCATCTATGCAGATGACATCTGTCTGGCATTCCAAGCACCAGACTTCAATCAACTGGAACGGGTGCTCACTGAGGACCTTACTAAACTGGACCAGTACTGCAAAGCTTGGCGTCTAAAACCAAGCCCAGCAAAAACTGTTTCCAGTGTATTCCATCTCCACAATGCAGAAGCTGCCAAAGAATTAAACATCAATCAGAGCGTTCTTAAACTTAAGCATGCCCTAATCTAACCAACCTTGGAGTAACCCTTGACAGGACCCTTCAAGGAACACATAAAAGGGACGGCAGCTAAGGTGAAGTCCAGGAACAACTTGCTCTGCAAGCTTGCTGGAGCAAAATGGAGCGCGTCAACCTCCACACTACGCACCTCAGCTTTGGCCCTTGCATATTCTGTGCAGCAGAATATTGTGCCCCTGTGTGGTCCAGGTCATCCCACACACATCATGTGGACACTCAGCTCAACCATGAGAATCATAACCGGGACAAACCGCTCAATACCCCCCCCTGGCTCCCTGTCCTATCAAACATTGCACCTCCACATATCCGGCAAGTAGCATTTACTCAAAGGATGTTTCAAAAGGCCAAAGACCCCCCCATCTACCAATCCATGCAAACATCATCAACCCACCCACTGCTCGACTCCCATCCAGACGCCACGTCTGGAAGAATACTCCACCAGCTGACTTCACCATCCAATCAGCTTGGGAGAAGGAATGGGCGTCCAACGAGGTCCCCAATAAATATCTGGTGTCAGACCCTACCCAGCAGGTCCCTGGCACAGACCTCCCGAGGAGACAGTGGTCAACCCTCAGGAGATTCAGGACTGGACATGGCCCGTGATTGGCCAGCCTTCAGTAATGGGGCAGTAGCCCTCGCCCACTGTGTGCTTGTGGAGAGGAGCAGACAGAGGAGCTCATCACTGATGCTGCCCTCTCCACAGACTGGAAGGAGGACTAGACACCCTCCATACAGCAGACCAGGAGGCAACTGCTTGGCTGAAGGACTTTGCATTCGCTAAATAAATAAATACTTGTCAAACTCATGGTAACTTACCCTTCATCCTACCAAGTGGGGTCCATCTGGACCACGCACCTATATATTCATTTGCTTTTTTAAAAATATGTGACATACTGCCTCATCGTTTTATGAATTTTCAGAATTTATGTCTTACACTAAAAGCACCGGAAGATCAGCTTTTTGCATTGTGAAGGTATAATTAATTTGTTACTGGGGTCCAACCGGACCCCAAAGTAAAACTTATCTGTCTTTTATTTTATAATTGAACAGCACACTGAAAGTTAACTTCATTTTGGTTGTTTCAGATTCATAATGGCCGACAGACAAAGACAAGCTAGATACACAGCAGCAGAGGCCTTAAGGCACATTCTGAACACAAACAATGAAAATTATTTTACAATTACTTTTTTGTTTTAAATTCTGTAAGAAAAGACAGAAGTTGTATCCAGACTGTTTTACAGCTGCAAAAATCATGTATATGATGCCAAAATTTCTTTTGTGGTGCTATAATTTGCTAAGTGTATGCTAGTTACTGCAATATTATTGTAATGTTATTGCATTTATAATACATCATTGATATTCAGCAGTAGTGAATTTTGTTCTTCAGTAAAGTTATGTGTGTTTGCTGCATTGAATTTGTTCTTCCTGCATTGATTTCAAGGTATTCCCTCCTGGGGTCCATACGGACCCCACCTGGTAGTTTCTATGTGTAAAATTGGTCGGTAGGATGAAGGTTAATATTTTCAGTTTGTGGGAGAAAAGATGAGCAGTTGCGTCTCATATCACTATTAAATTACTCGTTTAGAGAGAAACTGTTTGCAGTTTACACTTGCATTTCACTTAATAGGTTTCATGACACAGTGCATTATTTCCCATTTAAAATTGTGCAATCTTTTACCCAGTTAGTACTGATTAGAAGTAACCGTGCAAGTAAGGCACCTATATATCACAGGCAGGTGTTTCCTGCTCCTACAGGCCTTGTGCAGAAGTCACAGGGACTGTGCATGTGACGTAATGTGCAGGCGAGGAGAGGGAATTGAGATTTAGCTTCCAACTCATGAGTTGGCTGACACAGGGCAGCACAGCTCCCCTGGAACATTACAAAGAACTGCAGTAAATTCTTTACTCTGTCGACTGTTGGCCAGCGCGCTCATTCTTGGTAAATGGAGAGTTTTGTAATAGGGTCAGCCATAAAGCCTGTTCTTTACAGGGCTGCGTCTCCATGACAGAACAGGGGTGGATTTTTCCTCCTCAACAAAACAGAGCTTTATCCACTGAACCTTTAGATGACTTTAGATCCTGCTGTTATACAAAGTTTTATGCAAAGTATTTGAGTGAAACAACCTTGATCTGGAGACTAGCCATAATATTACCAAAAATTCCTTTGTCTCAATAGATGAACTCACTCCAGGCACCTCTATAATCATACGATAACAGCCAGGAAACTGGGCAGCCTTCTTCATCGGTGATACAACATGACAGCAAGTCTAAGATGTTTGATTTGCTTGAAACTTGTCTCATTGCCGCCATATTTCAAGGCCTTGTTCATCAAACCTACATAGGAGTCAGAGAGAAGATTCTGGCCGCTGTATCACTATGTGGGAAAGGACAGAAAAACAGGACCAAATACCAAAAAGAGGACGAGCACATCTGTCCTGCGGTTGGTCATCTGTATTTTATTTAACCAATAAATATTATCTGAGCAGTGACCACCCATAAATAGTGACAATTCCCAGTCCAATGAAAACATGCACTCTTGCGCATTCAATGCTATATGCAAATTGATGATTTCTTTTAGTCCTCATCTGACTTGGTCATCTATGTTCCAACCCAATAAAAGTGTCTTCATGGAACCAAGAGCACGATTGCTCCCAAAGTCTTCTTGAGTCAGTAAATTAAGTTCTTCGCTTGAAGGTCCCATATCATGAGAACTAGATAACTCTGTCGCCACAGGGACCGAGTGGTGTACCTCCCCGATCCCCATGAGAGATCACTTGCAAATTTTTACAGGCGCAATGTTACTGTTTTTACTCTTTCTATGACAGTAATATGCATCCCTGTACATGTATATATATGTGAATGTGGCTCAAAATGAGCAGAAAACACAAAATCTGCAAAAAAAAATGTTTTGACAAAATGGCCGCCGGCGGCCATATTGGATGTCAGAAATTGCCAAGAATTGATCTTGAGCGTTGCCAAATAAACCTCTTTGACTATGCAAATTAAGAGAAAAATCCTATAAACTTTGAAGCCTCAAGAGCCTGGAACAGAAAATCTCTGCGGTGGTGGCGGCCCTGGAACTAAACCATAGTATCTCCTGACTATCGTCGTCGGGGAGATACAATCACATTTTTCCTTGCCCATACCAATATAATACTTTGTTACTCCCTCCATTATTATTATAATTATTATTATAAGCGCATTTCCAGCCACAGGCGCAAATAACGTTGTTATCAAACGGCCCAAGTTTATCCCGAATTTTTGAAGAGCGGGGCTGCATCCGAATAGTCTTTTTTGCCTAGGAAAGTTCCTAACTCCTAAAAAATGATCCGGAAATAATTATGTGGCAGCCATGACAAGGGGATTTGAATTCTTTGAATGTTAAGGAAAGGTGTCTCAGTTCTTCCTAATTTACCACCTTTAGCATAGGGTACACAGAACGATCCTTTTGAAAAGAAAGGAGATAACGCTATCCCACAATTCTGCGCAGCAGCAATATTTAAAGCGACGACGCCAATTGCAAAAAGAAACATATATGATGGGCAGTGGACTGATGATTACTTGCAAAGTGTAAGTGCATTCAGATTCTCTAATTAGCGTGGTTATCTTCCTAAGTTGTTTGGAATTCCCCTTTACACCTTTCCTTTATCTTATGACGTTTTCCACAAAGTTAAAGAGAAGTGGTTAGGTTTTAGTGGATAGGACGTAATTTTTTGACTATTCGGACGCAGCCCGGGACTCCTATTTCAGAAAAATGACAAACTGGTCACCCGCAGCAGGACTGAGTCAAATATCTGAAAGCTGGAGGTATCGCCGCATTACTTTTTAAAATCAGATTCCTTGCTCCAGAACATTACGACCGCCCAGCTGAAGAGGGTGATACCGATTCTCCCCTTTCCCCGCCAACCCCCGAGCCTGGGGCCTTTTGGGGGGAGTCACCTGGAAGAGAAGGCACGCCCCGGGGGTCGCTGGGCCGCGGGGCGGGGGGGCACGGAAACCCGAGGGGAGGGGGGGCTTTTCGGCAAATAACTCTGTGCTGCAGCAAGCTATTGAGACGGGGTTTGAAGGGGGCGCTTTCAGGGGTTCCCCGGCTGGACCCCGGGCGCGGCGGTTCCGCTAACGCGTTCCAGCCCCCGGCCTTCCCGGGGTGGCGGGGCGAAGCTGGGAAGGAGCCCTTTCGCCAGGCCCCCGGCTTGACCCGGGGCGCTGGGCAGGGCCCAAACCCGCCCCATCTGATTACTTTTGGTCGCCACCTTCTCCTTCCACCCCACAAGGCTGCGGGGGGCCGGGCCTGCTCCCCGGTCGTTCCCTGGGGACCTCCCCAGCACCCCGGGCTAAGCCCGCCCCCACCCAAGCTCTTGGGGCACTGCGCTGGGCCGGGGTCGAGGCCCTGTCCTTCTGGGGCCATTGCATGTCCTTTTCGCGCTTTCATGCCTTTTCACTGTTTTCCTTTCGTGTGCCGCTCTCTCTTGTGTCTCCTATCAACTCCTACGCTTCTGTGGTATTATAGTTGTCATTGTGAAGCACTTTGTGTTCCTTCTCTGCGAGAGGGATAATGCACAGCGAGTTGGTCATTATTGCGGAAAACTCCTTCAGGGCAATTAGATAAAAATATCACATGCACACACACACACACACCCACATATACATATACATATACATATAAAAATATATATATATATATATATATATATATATGTAAGGGATAAAGTAAAAGTAAATTTATAAAGTAAATTTTTAATTGTATTTTAACATATTTACGCATTAACTTAAATACATTTACGATTTCCATTGGGTACAGATGAGTATTTGTACTTCTTGCAGTCGTCCAGCAGATGGTGCTGTTCTTGTCATTGTCATAGACCACGCCTTTTGGATGTCTGTCCCCGCCTCTTTATCCGACCCCACCCCATTCCGCGGCCCACAGTCAGGGGTTCTTGGAGTCAGGGATACTTGGAACACTCCCGCTGACACAGCTGGACATCTTGGGCAAAAGCTAACTGGGGGCGAGGGGGGCGGTTACTGTATTCATTCTCTGGCTAGTAAACGAATCAACGCTACTGCGTGTTGACATATAATGTTATTTGAAATAATATTAGAATTTCATCACCATTGAAAATAGACTACAGACTCCTAACCACACAGCAAGACATTATCATCCTGATATTTAGATAAAAATTCTGCACTCCGAAACACGGCCAATGGATCAAGTTCCGTGACTTGAATGAGCCGAGGTGGGATAACGGCCCTCAGACGACCAGATAAGGCCAAGGGTTAGCGGCTAGGCTAGCCGCCCTGCCGAAAAAACCAGCATGGACCAGCACCAAAACACAACATATGCTGGTATGCTGGTCACACTCAGAAAAAGCAATGGGTGACATTTTCGTCACCGTCTGTAATTAATCAGACTTTCTTCAATAGATTTGATTTGACCTTCAATCATAAGGCTAGAGGAAACAAGTTCTTGTCCCTCCTGCTGGATATTATTCAAGGGGCTCAGCATGACCAGCAGACCAGCATATGTTGTGTTTTGGTGCTGGTCCATGCTGGTTTTTGCAGCAGGGTCAGCTGAAGTAACTCCCCTCCCTCAGACAGCCAGGCTAGACCAGGGGTGAGCAGCAAGGCTTGACGTTCCTACTCTTTCGCCCGGGGCCATGTAGGCCTGTGCTCTAGCCTAGCCACGACATAACCGGATGACACTACTCCTGCCCACAGACTGTGTTCTGTCACTCAGTGGCCAAGCCCTTAATTATGCATACATTTAAGCCTTCATATAATGTAAATAGTAGAGTGACAAAAAAATCACTCCCCCCATAGTTTTCATGGAGAGGAAAATTAGCCATAGAGACCAAAAGCGTATTTTGGACCAGGCTGTAAACATGTTTATTTTTGCTGTAAAATTGGGCTTTTTAATATGGGGGTCAATGGGGATTGACGTACTCCTGCATTCAGCCTCAAGTGGCCATTTGAGGAACTGCAGCTTTTGGCACTTTCGTATTTGCTTCACTTTTCAAACTGATTTGTCACTGCATTTCGGCGCCTAGTATCAAAGTCTTGCTTTATACTGGGGTGTTACCCGAAACCGATTCCTGCGTGCAATGAAGGCTCTTAAGCTGGATTTATGCTTCTGCGTCGACTCCACGCAAAGGGCACGCCGTCGTGGACCTTTCGAAGTTCTGCGTTGAGGTCGTTTGTGTCGCGCTGTGCCGTGAAGCAATTCATCGTCAAACCGCTCGGTGGCGTCAGGTTTCCGAAGGACCTGTCATGGAATCACGTGAGACTAGTTGGTAGAGTGTTTACATTACGTTATGGGCTGTATTTCATTCCGTGGGGTAATAATCCTGTTGTGGTTTTCATTCAGATATATTTTCATATTATGAGCCCATCCCCAAGCAATTGGAGAGAGGCAGATTCTTCAGACAATTAGGCTTTATTGTGGCATATTGATAAATATAAAGCCCAGTTTTTTTTTTTTTGCGCAAGAAGAACTGACATCTTACTTTTCACACCCAGTTTTTATACCTTCATCTTCCAAATATCTTCCAAATATGGTCTTTCCGCATTCTCAGTCTCACGCTACAACAGGACAGGCAAACCAAAACACTGCCAACTTCCCTTGGGAACTTCAACCAAAAGATAAGCATGCACATCACTAAAAAGGACTGGAAAATTTTACAGCTGAGAGAGGAAAAATACAGTCAGATGAATAGGATACAAGTAGATACATAAATGATTCAATTGATTATGTTTTCAGTAACAACTTATGATTTTACTGAACAAATATTGATTAAAGCTACAGAAATCAAATACATCACCTGATTATGTTTTCGAATCAACTTAACAGAAGCCTGCTTACGAATCAAAGCTACAGAAGCCCACTGCTTATGTGTGTGTGAGCTGAGTTCTGTCACTCAAAGTGGCCACGCCCTTAATTATGCAGACATTTAAGCCTTTATAAAATGTAAATAGTAGAATGACAAAAAAATTCACTCCCCCCGCAGTTTTCATGGAAAGGAAAATTAGCCATAGAGACCAAAAGCGTATTTTTGCTGTAAAATCGGGCTTTTTAACATGGGGGTCAATGGGGATTGACTCACTTCTGCAGTCAGCCTCAAGTGGCTATTCGAGGAACTGCAGCTTTCGGCACTTCCGTATTTGCGTCACTTTTCAAACTGGTTTGTCATCGCATTTCGGCGTCAAGTATCAAGTCCTGCCTTATACTGGGGGGTTACCCGAAACCGATTGCTGCGTGCAATGAAGGTTCTTACTGGAGACCAGCTAAATACGGCGGAGACCGTGCTAAAGGCTTTCTTTCCGCAGTCGCTGCAGGTGAATCTGCGGGTCGGTTGAAATCTGGGTCTGCGTGGTGTGTACTTTGTCGGAATGATGAGCGGTGTTTCGCAATTTAAAGGCTACTTCCGCAAGTTGGACTACTTTCTTGCTCTGGAATACAGTATGGAACGGTGGTCTGGGGACGTGCTACCTCATCATCGAGAGCCCGCTGCCTTCCAAACCCGTCACAACTCTGCCAACCCAAAAGCGTGACGTCGTTTGGTTTGCAGAACATCAATCTGTCTATATAGTTGACGAAGCTGCGTACATTGATTTAAACTAGTCTTTTGGTAAACTGTAAAATACTTTGGGAAACGGGAAATGTCATACTGTGAACTTAGAAAAAAAGCTGGCAAATAATTGGCTCGCCTATGTCAAGTGTGTGTTTTAATACAACAAGTCATCTCTAATCAGCACTAACACCGGGGTGCCACATGGTTGTGTCCTTTCACCCCTTATTATTTACACTGTACACCAACGACTGTGTCAGTCTTCAGGATAAATGTGCACTGGTTAAGTTTGCTGATGACGTTGCTCTGATAGGACTTTTAAATAATAATAATAAAAATGAGGCTGGGTACAGACCTGAGATAAATCACTTTTTCAACTGGTGCCAGGACAACTCATTGGTTTTAAACACAAAACAAAGGAAATGATCATTGATTTTAGAAGGAATGCATCCCTCCACCAGCGGCGTGGCCAGCGGGGGTGCTACGACACGTCCCTTTTTGACTGCAATTAGTAGTTCTCAATCATTTTCCTTTATTGACGCAATTTCCATTTATCTTAATTGGCAACTGAAGACACGGTTTCTCTCCATATGTGATCTAACAGCGATGAAATCATGGGCTAAATTCAGTGCAGAAAAATAATTTAGCTACTTAATAGGCCAATGCTTCGCGATGATTGAACTGGTCCGCGTTCCAATGAAACGCGGACTTTCTCTCTCGGTATTGTGTGGTTTGGAAAAAAAAAAGTGGCACTCGGCAGTTAAATAGGCTATAAAAAGCCTGCGGCTCAAGCTATTTGCGTAAGGGTCGACAGGTATGCAATTTTGAATGACGTTGATTTAAATACAGCAAATACGCGTCCAGATGAATGATTGTCGTCGTACCTAATCGGGGAGAACAAGCAGCACCTGTTAACTGTGGAGTGCTCTCGGAGTGAACCTTCTGTTTATTATGAAAATGACTGAGAACAGGTCAGGACTAATAATTGTTTTAAATGGAAGTTTTGGTGCAACCCAATTCTCTGTTCTTGTTCCGCAACTGCACTGAATTTAGCCCATGATTTAATCGCTGTTAGATAGCATATGGAGAGAAACCGTGTCTTCGGTTGCCAATTACGATAATTGGAAAATGCGTCAATAAAGGAAAATGATTGAGAACTACTAATTGCAGTCAAAAAGGGACGTGTCTTAGCACCCCCGCTGGCTACGCCACTGATTTCCAGTCTGACTGACCGATTCACACTTAATCTGGCGAAAAAGATCATTGCAGCCCCAGAGCACCTTCTTTGCTCAGAGTATGAACTCTTGAACTCTCTCAGGGCATAGGTACAGGATGCCTCTGATGAAGACTAAGAGAGGAATCACATCCTTTGTGCCACGCAGCATTCAGCTGCTTAATAAGCTCTGATGATGTAATGTATAATGACTTACTTGGAACTTAATATTCAACAGTTCTTGTGTTTTTCCATGCAATGCCCTTTTTAGTGATGTAGTTATTTATGTATTTATGCTTCTTGTTTCATGTTGTATGCGCTGTCTTGAACTGTTGTTTGATGTCTTCGTTATTTATGTTCTTATGCTCTGAGTGCAAGACAAATTCCCCAAGGGGCAATAAAGGTTTTCATTCATTCATTCATTCATTCATTCATTCAATCAATCTCTTTCTGTAGGTGTACGGTTATATTTTCCAAATGAACAGGATGAAGTCTGACCCAGTAGATGTTTTGGTGGACAACTGGCCAGACTTCACCATTATTGTCTGCCGACCACAATATAAAGAGGTAAGGATGTGGAGCATAGTTAGCCTAGTTCAGGCCCAGACCTCAAACTTATTCCTGACATTTACTGTATTTTATTTGCAGGAAGGCGATCGTTTCAAAAACATCTACGCCTTTTCCAAAGATGAAGCAGCCTTGAGGAAAATGCTGGGAAAGAAAGACTTTTTACCCTGGCAAGAGTATTTTTGCTTAGGTGGGCTAGTATTTTTTTATTATTGTTTAAAACTTTACTACAGTGGGGTGCAAAAATTTGGGCACCCCTGGTTTAAATGTTTGTTACAATTAATCTCCAAGTGATTGAAAGTAAACCTGAACACTAAATGCTACAAAGTTAAACATGATACATTTCATCACATTTTAAAGCAAAAATAATTTTTATTTTTAACTTTTTACAGTTTCAAAATAATAAAACAAGGAAAAAGGCCTTGTGCAAAAGTTTGGGAACCCTGTCAGCTAGTACTTTGTAACTCCTCCTCGGGCAGCTATAACAGCTTGCAAACGCTTCCTGTAGCCAGCTAAGAGTCTTTCAATTCTTGTCTTTGGAATTTTTCCCCATTCTTCCTGACAGAACACCTCTAGCTCAGAAATATTCTTCGGCCTCCTTGCATGCGCAGCATGTTTGAGGTCTCTCCACAGATTTTCAATAATATTCAAGTCTGGGGACTGTGATGGCAATTCCAACACCTTCATCCATATTTCCTGGAGGTACTTCATGGTGGATTTTGAGGTATGCTTCGGGTCATTGTCTTGCTGGAATACCCAACGTCTCTTCAACTTCAATTTCTGGACTGAGCTTTGAACGTTAGCCTCTAGAATGTCTTGATATTTGGTGGAATCCATTCTTCCTTCCACCCGCACAGTTTTGCCTGTGCCCCCAGCTGCTACACAACCCCAAAGCATAATGGATCCACCTCCATGCATAACAGTTGGCAACGTGTTCTTCTCTACAAATGCTTCACCCTTTTTTCTTCAAACATACCTTCTTTGGTTGTGGCCAAAAAGCTCAATTTTGGTTTTGTCAGTCCAAAGCACACTGTTCCAATAGGCTTGAGGTTTCTCAAGGTTCTCTTGCATACTTCAGATGCTTAATTTTGTGTTGAGGTCGTAGAAAAGGCTTCTTTCCTGCAACTCTGCCATGTCGGTCTTTGTTGCTGAAGGTATGCTGTATTGTTGTCCTGTGAACAACTAGCCCTGTGTCTGCTACTCTTTTTTGCAGCTCTTTTTCAGTGATGTGTGGGTTCTTCTGAGCATTTCTCACCAAATCTCGGAAAAATTCTATCTGAAATTTTTCTTGGTGTTCCAGATCTTGTCTTGACTTCAATTGTTCAATTTATTTTCCATTTTCTTACGATGTTTCTGACAGTAGAAATGGGTAGTTTGAAACGTTGCGAGAGTTTTTTATAGCTCTTTCCTTGTTGGTGGAAGTGAATTATCTTGATTTTGACATCCTTGGACAACTGTTTAGAGGAACACATGGTTTTTAACACCAGACACTACAGCCACCACAGTCGGATACTTTAAAAGGCATGGAGTTACTTCAGAATATATAGTTCAACCCTGGAATTATATTCACCTGACTCATTGAAGCCCTAATGAGTAAATCACCTGGGTCTGGGCCTTAGTATCATCTTCTTAAAAGGTAACAAAGAATAATCCAAAAGGGTTCTGTTGTAGGATAAAACTTAGTCCGAGCAAGTGGACAAAGTGTTCCACTGACCCATGCAAATCTATCTCCAAAAAATAGATCCATTCTCCAGAGTCTGATGGAATTGGGTTTATTGTAAATCCATCCAGATGAAGCACAAAGAAACCCAGGCTGGTCTGCGCAGACCACATAGCATCCATTCTTCATCAATCACCCCACGATGACTGCCCTCCGGCTGTCCGAACCCTCATATTTATTGGCCTTTTGGCACGTTCCTTCAGGTTGGATTAAACGTGACTCTCTTCACCTTCCCTAATATTACTAATTTTGATTGGTAAATTGTCCCATGGCGACCCTCCTCCCTTCGCAACAGGTTTGCCATTACATCATAGTGTAAATTAATTTTAAGCCTCCAGGGATGCTCGAAGACCACATATGAGCCTCCCAAACCTTGGGTTCAGCTAAAGTTCCGTACCTTATCTGGGTCATGGATGGTTCCAGAACACTCAGGTGCGCATGCTCAGGCAGTGGGACCAGGCTGACCGATATGGTCGTTCCGGAAGGTTAGCTCATTAGGCCGGCCTTGAGGGTTCTGCAGAGTTTGGCTTATCTAGTTTTCTTGGCAGCTTGATAAGTTTTTGCTTCTTCACTGCTACTCCTTGTACAGCAGTTTTTAAAAGGTTTTCTTGTTGAATCGAGATTAAGGTTTTACTTTGAATTTAGAATGTTTTAGGATATTTTCCCACCACAGTTCCCAAACTTTTGCACAGGGCCCTTTTTCCTTTCTTATCATTTAAAAACTCAGAAAAATTAAAATTAGAAGAAACCTTGCTTTAAATTTACAGAAAGGTGTCATGTTTAACTTTGTGGCATTTAGTGTTCAGGTTTGCTTTCAATCACTTGGAGATTAATTGTGACAGACATTTAAACCAAGGGTGCCCAAATTTTTGTACCCCACCGTAATTTGTGAAATATTGCTTAAGAGATACATGTGAAGTATGTAGCTGATAATAAAACATGATTTCACTCAATCAAGCTCCTTAAAATGTGTAATATAAGGAAAAATAGACAAAGACGATGGATCCTCAATGGGAAAAGGGCCACTACGGGTGCAGACGGGTGCAAGATTTTACGCATTTTTTCCTATTACTCAAGGTTTTTAGTGTTCTAGTTGATGAGCAGAATCAGGTGCGTAACTGCATGGTTGGAATGAAAGCTGCACCCTCACCAGCCCTTCCTGGATAAGGTTGAGAATTCCTGATTTAAAAATGAATGGTCATTATTAAAAGTTTATGTAAAATCTTTTCAAGGGGATGGATGAGCATGAACACATTTTTGACAATCATTACTAATAGTTACATGACTCGTGACAACAGTTCCAGTAAAAATGGAGATTCTGGTGATTGTGTATTTTTGTGTTTGTATTTTATTTTGTTGAGGGATCATCCAGTCAGAACCCGCAGGCTCCAGGAACTGCAGGTTTACCCTCCCTGTACCTGGGTGTCAGATATTTAAACAGTCTGGCCAATCAGTAGTCCCTGTTTGCACATTTAAAGTTATGTGGTGGAACAGAAAACCAGGGCTGGTTTTTGACTTCAGTA
Source organism: Gymnothorax javanicus (assembly GCA_029692085.1). Taxonomy (NCBI): domain Eukaryota; kingdom Metazoa; phylum Chordata; class Actinopteri; order Anguilliformes; family Muraenidae; genus Gymnothorax; species Gymnothorax javanicus. The sequence goes on along the minus strand of CM056208.1, from coordinate 53,382,920 downwards.
CCAGGTTTTTTAAGCTTTGTTGAGATCGTGGCAGTGTCTCAAACCTGTTTATCACTGCTGTCCTTCAAACGTTCTGTCTACTCAACATATTACCCATCATCTACTGCGCCCCTGAACACATTTGTAACTAATGGGACTTCAGTTGGATAAAAAGGTTAAGAACGCAGAACTTTCTGGCTTTCTTAACCCATCTCCACGGATCATACATGTCAGTGGGCAAGAGCTGCTCTATTTATGCACGCAGTTACAATATCTTATCAGAGTATTTTCGCGGAAGCGGTGTCTGTAAATTTAGATTTAGAATATGGACGAGTTAAGTCCCATCGGTGTTACTCAGGAATTGTATAAATGAAACTCCGCAGCTAAGCCTGATGTGCAGACTGCCTAATATACTCGCCCATAGTATCTATCCAGCAGTTAATAAAAAATCTCTTGTGACAGAAAAAAATTTTTGCCTTTTGTTGCAACTATATCAGCTGAAATAGGCCAAAGCTATCCCAGTTAAATAGTGAAAACAATCAGGTTTCTGAAGCAAAAATTAAACATGGGATTGAAACTATGTCATTATACTGTCAATTATAGTCATGAGATATTAAAAAGACATGATACCCTACTATTGATTTACATGTAGATCTGTCCCTCATAGGATTCAGTGGTCACTTAAGGCCTCAAACAATCTCTCACTGAAATGCTGTAACTTTAGTGATTGCTCAGGTTTATCTGCATCAGACACAGCTATAGTTCATGCCCACATGGAACTTTCATGGTAATTATCTGTTGATTGACAAGTTTATCTATATTATAATAGCCGAGTGGCCTCTGTGTGCGTGTGTGTGTGTGTCCAGCCACTCAGTGCTAGATTCCACCGAGCACGTATCTGCAGCATAGCGTGAGCGACGCTATTTGGCTCCGTCTTGCGGGCGACTGTGTCCGGCCAATCAGTGCTAGACTCCGCCGGGCGCATATCGGTGCTAGATTCCACCGGGTGCGTATCTGCAGCATAGCGTGAGCGACGCTGTTTGGCTCCGTCTTGCGGGCGACTGTGTCTGGCCAATCAGTGCTAGACTCCGCCGAGCGCGTATCGGTGCTAGATTCCACCGGGTGCGTATCTGCAGCATAGCGGGAGTGACACTGTTTGGCTCCGTCTTGCAGGCGACTGTGTACGGCCAATCAGTGCTAGACTCTGCCGGGCGCGTATCTACAGCATAACGTGAGCGATGCTATTATAATATAGACCTACAGGGGGAATCCCCCGGTATCCCCCTCTCCTGGGGATTCCCCCGTATGTCCTCTCCTGGGGATTCCCCCTTTTGAACCCAAGCCAATTCATCCACAGGAGTCCTGAATCCCAAAAAACAGATGCCAGGCCGCAAGAGAAAGTAACGCGTAATCTGCAACACAATGTGAGCGACACTATTTGTGCTCCGTCTTGCAGGCGACTTTGTGTTCCACTGAGCGCGGAATGTCAGCGCAGCGTATTCCCCTTGATAGTTACTTAGTTTTAGTTACTATAAAAACATCGGTCATGTGACAGCCACCGTGGTGTTTTATGGAAACTCCATAGCAACGTGATGACATCATAGAGGTAAATGTGATGACATCATAATGCTGTACGAAGTTATGTAAAATAGAACCCGAGGATCCCCACGGGCAGAGTGCTAGTTATCCAATAACACACAGTATAAACTTTCCGCGGTAATTGAAAGACATTGATTGGACCCTGAGAACAGTATTTAAACCCATGGCGCAACAGCAAGTTGGGTCACATCCTCTCAATTTTGCCCATCTGAATAAGGTGAACGCAGTGAAAAAAACATTGCTAAAAGCAACTCAGAAGTGCTTAGGTTACGTTTACGAGATGGAAATGTGATACAGACATGGAGAATAAGAGACAGTCCAAATGGAACCGTACTGGAGGGTTCCTCGAGCCTGATGGCATTGATTCTCTGGCGGAGGAAGTGAGTAATAGAGAGTCTTTGTACATGATGTCTAAGTATACTACTCAAAATTTGATAGGGATCATAGGAATTTTTTTGTGAAATGACATGCAAATTTGGTAACTGCCACTGACAAACAATATATTGAATAAATGACATGCAGTCAGACACAAAACACATTTGCAAGTGCATTTAATGACATTAAATGAGCGTGCGGCCTCACACTTTTGGCTTTCACGAACACTTCATGGTTTCACCTCTGACATGTAAAGTGAAAACAGACAGTGTTCTTTTGATGTTTCATTACCACAGTTAATGTCAATAACGGGTATGGCCTCCCCTAGCTTGAATGACGGCTTGACAACGTCGGGTCATACTGTCAATCAGAACCCGGATGCTTGCAATTAGAATGTTGTTCCATTCTTCAACAAGGGCATTTCTGAGCTCTTCTAGAGTTGTGGGTTGTGCCCTACGACCGGAAATGGCGACCTGCAGCATGTTCCACACATGCTCTATAGGGTTTAGGTCCGCGAACGCCTTGAGCCAGTCCATGCGGACAATTGTCTCCTGCTCTAGGAATTGATTCACCACCCTAGCACGATGGGGGACGGGCGTTATCATCCATCAAGATGAAATCAGGGCCAACAGCACCAGCGTATGGTCTTACGTCACGCATTGAGGATCTCATCCCTGTACCGTACCTCTGTCATCGTCCCTCTCCCCATGACATGCAGGTCCGTTCTGCCGTTCCTGATTATTCCTCCCCAGACCATAATTGATCCGCCACCATAACGGTCGTGTTCGTTGATGTAGGCATCATTAAATCGCTCACGTTGTCTTCGCCACACCCGTTGCCTCCTGTCAGTAAAGTCCAAGCAATATCGGGACTCATCAGTTAAGAGAACTGGAGCCCAATCGTTGTGTGTCCATGTGACATGATCGTGAGCCCAATCCAAACGGTCACGCCTATGGCCACGGTCAGTGGGATTCGAACACATGGCCTTCTTGAGTTGAGGCCGGCAGTATGAAGATGATTCCGTATCGTCTGAGTGGATACCCTGACCCCCGAGGCGTTATGAAGGTCATTTCGTAGGGTGGTGGCGGTACAGAAAGGATGACGTCGTGCCTGAAGTGTGAGAAAGTGGTCTTGTCGTTGTGTAGTCGATCTCTGACGACCACCCCCGTGACGGTGTGCTGCTGTACCAAACGCGTTTGATGCGGTTCCACGCTCTGTTCACAACGCTTTGGCTGACGTTAAGTGCATTAGCAACGTGACGTTGCGAGAAGCCAGAGTCAAGCATTCCGATGCAACTTCCCAATTGCTCTGAAGTCAATTGATGTCTAAGACGTTGAGGAGACATTGTTATTGCTAAATGTAATGCAAAAAATTTGGGAACTTCCAAATTTTCACCAACAAGCAACACACACGTCTGAGTTGAAATGGTGAAGTGTTAGTCAAAGCCAAAATGTGAGGCTGCACGCTCATTTAATGTCATGAAATGCACGTGCAAATGTGTTTTGTGTCTGACTGCATGTCATTTATCCAATATATTGTTCATCAGTGGCAGTTACCAAATTTGCATGTCATTTCACAAAAAAATTCCTATGATCCCTATCAAATTTTGAGTAGTATATACCTACTGTTGTATGGAGTATATATTACTTTTAGCTTGCAAGCTATTTTTGGGCTGGGCCGCGAATAGCGGCCAGGCCACTATAAACGCGAATGTCGCTGAGTACCTGAGTGAGTGAGTGAGTGATTGATCGAGTTTAACGATTGGCTGGCCGGCGGGGAAGAAGTTCCGCGATTGGTCGGCCGTCGGGGAAGAACTTCAACGATTGGTTGGCCGACGACTGACTTCAGCGATTGATCGGCCGGCGGGCAAGAACTTCAATGATTGGTTGGCTGACGACAAGCTGGCTGGCTGGCCGGGTGTTTGTCACTCGTGTCTCCTGCGGGGTGGCCTATACTACGAAGCAAGTTCAACATAGGCTATATATGAATGAGCCGGCTCAACAAATCCTGAACTCGCAAGCAGACATAATTGGTACCACAACGGTGGTTGTAATCTTTCTTTGTTAATCTCCTTTTTATGCTTTCAACACCGTATGCGCTCTCCGGACAAAGAAGCGTTCCATACATCATTTATTGCTATCCGCTCGCTAAATGACCAATTGCGTGCTGAGCGCTCCTTAAAAACATTTCCCCTGATCCAGAGTCAGTAACACTGCGGGTTATTTCCCCCCGCAGCACTAGGGGGCGCCGCCAGTGCCTTCATGGGAGAAACACTCAGCCAGGTTAGGTTATATTTCAGTGAACCATTCGCAACAAACCCCGAACTCACTATCAGAGATAATTGGTACCACATCGGTGGTCGTAATCTTTCTTTGTTAATGCCGGTTTTGTGATTTCAACACTGTACGCGCTCTCAACAAAAGCGCGTTTCATGCGGCAATTTACCCTATTTCCGTTCATAAAATGACCGATCGCGTTCTGTATATTTCACAAGCTATGTCTGATCCAGGATCAGTAACACTGTGGGTTGTCTCCCCCAAGCCACCAGGGGGCGCCGCCAGCGACTTAATGGGAGACTGATATGAAGTTTTACACTCATTGGTTGGACACTTGAAAGACTGCATGATTATGCATGCGCATACTTAGGTGGACACTTGGGAAATTATAATTGAGATTTATGTTAGTGCATTCATGTTGGTTGATGTATGCGCTTGTTCGTTGGATGTAATGTAAATGGTTGCTGGGTGATTAATAAAATCTTTTAAAAAAAAAAAATTAAGAAAATCTCCGAGGAGGAGTGGGTTGTCATTATGGACAGTTACGAAGAATGTAAATATATAAAAAACAGGAAAGAGCAACACTGTTGCTGCTAATAAGGCCAGAGAGGATTTCTGGCGGAAAATTGCGGACCGTAAGTCCTCTGATGAAGGACTAGTGGAAATCACATCAGTTTCTCAGGCAAATCAAACAAAATTAAATTAAATTATAGAATGAACTTTATTTCTCGGCCAATTCTCATGATCTTACTGTTAACTACAAGGCCTTTTCAAGAGCTTACAATAGGTCATAAATTCATTTAAAATTAATTGCATTTCAATTTCCTTTGTCACATAGTTAACCATATTCATTCATCACCAATATCAAATAACGCTTTATGTAAATACATGAAAGCTCCTTCACTCGAACATGTTTATTAAGCGCTTTCACTCGAAACTGTGGATTCTTTGTCCATAACATGCCCTAAGACGAAACATGGGGGAAAAAAGGAATCTTTGAAGTTCGTTCTTATACCCTCACTATATAGGAACTGCCATGTGTTCACAAAAGTGACGTCACCTTCCCAGTTAGCACAACTATAACAATAACTTCATTGTTTCATTACGATTCAGGAGCATGCATATATACTTTATCTGCTATCTACATCTGCTGCTGCTGTCTCTCTCAAATTCACATTCACAAAATCAATAACTGCTACCCTTACTCTAGCTCTTTGTCTATTCAAATGTATGACTTGCTTTTGATATGTTTTTCTTACTCAAGCCCCCCCACCTCCCACTCCTACTACCTCACACACTCTCACTCACTCCCACTCCCTCACTCATGCTCTCACTCTCACACTTACTCACACTCACTCTTTCACACTCTCACACTCTCCCCACCCACTTGGTAAATAATTTATCAACTCCAGCTCATTACTAAACTTGCACTTCATATAATTGCGGGAGCTTTGCCCCATTTAGCACCCTTTTCTTGGGCCTACATTCTCATACAGCACTTGGCGGCCCAGCCATATACTAGGTTGCACCTTGTCTTGTTTACTATCAGTTTACCACCACAGCCACGATGCTCACAGAGCTAGTTTGCCACATTGGTTTATATGAGTAAGAGTTAACCTTTGCTAATAATACTGTATATGGTGGCATTGTGCTTAATGTGGCAATCTTTTAGAATTAATACTGGATTCAAAGAAATGGAATGCCTCGGTTTTTGCCCGTTTAAAATGCAAACAGATCAAAGACATCGATATACCCTTTGCTACGTTTGTTGCACCGATTCTGTCTAATCTAGGGTAGCATATTGCCCAGTTTTTCCTGATAGTGGAATGTCTATTTTGCAAAAAGAATGTATATTTCAGAAATTACAGAGAAAGAGAGTTATACTTGCTCCTTATGGGGTGTGAGAAGCGTTTATACAAGCTTGTGTTTCGCTTGGATGATGAGTTGGAAATGTAAAACTCTGTTGCAGGGTGAACGTTCTGACTGTAAAATAAGCAGTTCCTTTAATGAGAATGTGTGTTGGCTGATGGAGCTCTGAAGAAAAATAGACAAAATTCTAAACTTTATTTATTTATTTATTTGTTTTTATTTTGGCATGATTGTATAGTCGTTTCATGACAATTTCAACACAACATGTATCATGACCGAAAGGGTCGCGGGAGAAGCGAGATCGCTTGTCAAAGTCCCGCCCCCAACTCCCAGAAAAACAGTTTGATTATGGTTAAGATATCATAAAGATTTATAAATCACAACAGAGCTGAGTGTCCATTTACACTACGATTTAAGCGTCACAACATAAGATCATAGAGATTTATGAACATCATGAAGAATTTTAATCACAATATAGCTGAGTGTCTATAAACAACCCCTATTGTTTATGCCCGTTATGGTTCCGTTTAATTTATCCAATGCCATTTTGTTGGATAAGTTTATAGTTATTCAAACATGCACATTTCAAAAGATACTTAAAGTCCTTCAGATTGTCTGCCATTCTAATATTGTCTTCAAGTATGTTCCATGCACTGACTCCAGCCACAGATAAGGAGTGCTCACTCCGAGTCGATTTGACCCTTCTCGTTTGCAACAACATTCTGCCTCTTAGGTCATGAATACATTCACGCTGAAGAAATAGGCATTGTATATTTCTAGGCAATTCTTTGTGGTATCCTAAATATACAATTTGCAAGGAGTTGAATTTTATTATATCCTGTAATTTAAGAAACTTTGCCTTAATAAACAAATCGTTTGTATGAGTTCCATAAGGAACGTTATGAATAATTCTAAGGGCCTTTTTTTGGAGTTTAAACAATGATTCTATTGTATTACTATTAGTGTGTCCCCATACTTCAGCGCAGTAGTGTAAGTGGGGTGCTATGAGTGCTGAATAGATTATTTTAAGAGACTTATGTTTTAATAATTTCTGCATTTTCCAAAGAATAGACACGCTTTTAGCTAACTTTCTTTGAACCAAGTTTACATGTGGTTTATCATTGAGAAACGGCATGTTTTGTTTTGGAGAGGTTACTGGTGACCATTGATGTCCATCCGTGCCTATATTGATAAACTTATGCTAAATTTCACTCGAAAATCATTCATTTATATTGAACTTCTAGAGGCTAAATTTGATTTGTGTTAAAAATATGATTATTTTATCATTTGACAGTGCATAATTTTTAGGGCTCAGACAGAGTGGAGAGCCACTTGAATCGCAATTTTATTTGGCTCATAAACTGAAGATAATTTTGAATATCGCACTCAGATTTTCAATGCTGAATTTTCATGAAGATTTTTTGTGTTTGCGGCCCTTATTCTGTACTAAAATTATTAAAAGAAATGGAAATACAATGGAATTCTATATACTATATGTGTCTTGTTTCATTTAAGCCATTTTCCCCTTCTCTGTGAAGTTCAAATCTTGAATTATAAGGCCTTAAATAGGGTAACACATAAATTGCCAGGTTTGGCTTCTGCGGAAAGGGGTTAAAGTGCCCAGACGATGTGCATATCTCCTTGCTGTGGCTCATGCATTCGGGAAAATGCTTTTAAAGAACTAAACTATATACAGAGATGAAGAGGTAGAGTCTGCCTTCATGTCCAATCCCAGTCGAGAAAACCGGAGACCATCTCATGCTGTCAGCGATGCTGATATTATTGGATGGCTCAGTGAGTGTGTACTCAGACCACACCCTGTTTGGACTCAGACCACACCCTTTTCAGTGAGTATGTACTCATTGGACGGCTCGAATTTGGAAGACGGGGCTTGGAGTAACGTCATACCCGAACTGACGGCGTTCTATTAAGTAAGTCGGAAAACTGACTTGAGGTCAGTGGGGTGTTCTCTGCTTATTATAACTGCAGTCAGTCCATGACTGCCTTTATCAGCTGTTGTTTGCAATACTACTCGGTAACACATTGCTCTGTATTTTTTGCTTGCAAACACCGTCGCAACAAGTCCACTGACTGATAAGCTCTATTCAGTACTGTGAGTACGACTGCTTTATTGAAACACAAATAACACAGAATTGCGAATATACAGTTTATTATCACAGCTTTGGCTTACTATTGATTTACAGTGCAGCCATCTTGAATTCGGAAGTCGGAACTTGGGTTAGGTGAAGAATCTTTGACTTTCCGAGTTGGAAATCCAACTTCAGAGGCCGTTCAAATTGAAATTTCCAATTGGGAGCTCGGAAATCGTGACTTCCCAGTACAAATCGAACACAGCATCAGACCACTCCCTATTCAGTGAGTACACACACAGACCACACCTTGTTCATTGAGTGCGTACTCAAACCACTTCCTGTTCAGTCAGTGCGTACTCAGACCACACCCATCTTCAAAGTCAGCCTTCCTCTTTGTCCCAACTACTCACCTGTAATGTTTCCTGACTGCATCTGAACAGGTTGCGATGCTCTTGTGTTCACAAGAATTGTCCACAGACATCCACCTACATAACAACTCCTGTAAAATTACTCAAAACAGCTTTCATAGTAGTTTTATAGTAGCTTTGGAGTAGTTTCACTGTAGTCTGCCCGATGACATGCGCGCGCACACACACACACACACACACACACACACACACACACAAATCAATTGAGAGAAATACCAGCATCGCTGCAGTGGCTGGCAATCATCAGTGCAGAGCTGGGTGATTTTTGTTTCTGGAGTGGCAACCTTATCTCATATCTGTCCGACAGGATGTTTGATCACAGCAGCAGACTCACTGAAAACCAGAAGCACATGAAGCATGCCAGTATGTACACAGAGAGCTGACTGATGTCTCAAGCAGCGCCCTTGATGTGCGTGGAGAAGCGTAAGGATGGAAGTGGTTCCGGACACTGCTAGTGTTTCTGCTCCTGTCTGTGTCTCAGGTGTTGACCAGTGTTTCTGCTCCTGTCTGTGTTTCAGGTGTTGACCAGTGTTTCTGCTCCTGTCTGTGTTTCAGGTGTTGACCAGTGTTTCTGCTCCTGTCTGTGTTTCAGGTGTTGACCAGTGTTTCTGCTCCTGTCTGTGTTTCAGGTGTTGACCAGTGTTTCTGCTCCTGTCTGTGTTTCAGGTGTTGACCAGTGTTTCTGCTCCTGTCTGTGTTCCAGGTGTTGACCAGTGTTTCGAGCTAGAGGTGCAGAGTGTTGCTGCAGCTTATGCAGGTGTGTCAGCTGAGAAAGTTTGCGTGGCGCGTCAGATGAGACTGCATGACCTCAGTCAGCTCCCTGTGCTGGACAGGTACTGCACTCGTCATCCGTCCATCAGGCTCACAGCAGCAGTTAACCCCTCTGCGCAGATGTAGACGCCAGCGGACGTGGAGCTGCCTTATTTATGCATGCAGTTATACTATTCAGTCACTAGATGGTGCACCCAAATCAGTTAATGAATTTTCACAAGCAAGCCGGGCTCAAACACGGTTAGGAATATGGCCAAGTTCAGTCCCATCCCTGTTTTTCAGGAGCTGCATGAATTAAACTTCTCAGCTAAGCCTGATGTGCAAACTGCTCAATATACTTGAATGACGAAAAACAATCTTCAGGCACTCTTGCATGGAGCAGGGGAAAAGAGTGTTGCTTGCTCCATGCAAGAGTGTCTGAAGATTGTTTTTCGTCATTCATGGATTTTTGAGCCCTCTCCTTCAAGAGCACCTGCATCCTTTCCTTGAGGTTCTGTACTTTACAGTCCTTGATCACACCACCACTTTTGTTTCAGTTTGTTCAATATACTTGCCCATAGTATCCATCCAGCAGTTCAAAAAAATGATCTCTTGTGACAGAAAAAATTATTGTCCTTTTTTGCAACCACTTCAGCTGTAGTGAGCCAATGGTATCCCAAGTGGTAGTTTAGAAAAATCAGTTTTCTGAAGCAAAAATTCAACATGGTATTGATACTATGTCATTCTACTATTGATTATAGTCATCACTTATCAAAAATGCGTAGTTCCCTACCCCTTCATCAGGCCCGAGTGACACCCCCAGAATGAAGCCATGTTATTGGCTAAGTTGCTGGCTTCTGTGACATCACTGTACTCCTCCCCCTCTTGTATTCTCAGCAATCCGCCATTCAGGCTGTCTTCACTGGACGAATCCCACCTGGACCTGGTGAAGGGAACCTGGAAGTTAAGTGAGGGACAGGACTCGTCAAGAATTATCCGGAACATGATCTGTAACTTCCCTTCCTGCTGCCTGTTGGACGAGTTCGGAATGCCGGTGGCGTGGATTTTAACTTATCCGACCGGAGCCATGGGATTGCTGTACACTGTACCTGAGCACAGAGGAAAGGGCTGCGCCAAGATCCTCATTAGCACCTCGGCTAGAAGACTCCATGCTCTGGGTTACCCTGTGTACTGCAACATCGAGGAGGAAAACCATGTGTCTTACCAGCTCTTTACAAAATTGGGCTTTACTGAAGACCCCTGTTACAGACGTGTCTGGTTTAGGGTCTGTAATGTACAGTAATGTGATTGAAACCTCAAGTCCTTACTCAGTATGCTAGGCTACCATCCCAACGAATGACCACATTGGCTTTTGGCTACATTCACATGTCAGTGCTGTAAATGAATCTGCTTCTATGCGAACGAACTGATCTTTCAAATCAGGGGTGGGATACTCATCCAGACAGGACCGCTGAGGATGCAAGTTTTTTCTCTAACAAAGCAGTCGCAGTCCTGATTCTGCTAATCAAGGCTCTCAGCTAAAACTCTAATGGTTGATGGGTGGAGTCGAGTATGTTACTGCCTGGTTGGGATGTTAGCCTGCAACCACACCACCCCTTTCTGGATGAGATTCCCCACCCCTGTTTTAAATCATTGAATGATTGACTGGTTAAAATTTGCACTTCTCGGGGAAATGTAATACTGTGAATATTGAAATAAAGCGAAGAGACAACTGGCTTCTTTTCTCTGAATGCACAAACTCAAATGGCACTTTGAGGACAAAAAGTTTCAATCTAATTTGCTCCGCACATTAGTAAGGATCTCGGGGTCTTGTTTGTGAGTGACAGTTAGATGGAGCGAGAGATCGACGGGCGGATTGGTGCAGCATGCACGGTGAAGCGGGCGTTGTGCTGGTCCATCATCGTGAAGGAGCTGAGCTTTTAGGCGAAGCTCTCGATTTACTGGTCGATCTACAGTGCAGTGAAAAAGTATTTGTCCCCATCCTGATTTTTAATTTTTTTTGCATAATTGTCACACTTAAATGTTTCAGATCATCAAACAAAGGCAGTTTTTAAATGACAATTTCATTTATTGAGGGAAGAAGCTATCCAAACCTATCAGGCCCTATGTGAAAAAGTAATTGCCCCCTAAACCAAATAACTGGTTGTGCCACCCTCTGTGACAACAACTGCAATAAAGCATTTGCGATAACTGGCAATGAGTCTTTCACATCGCTGTGGAGGAATTTTGGCCCACTCTTCTTTGCAGAATTGTTTTAATTGGGCCACATTGGAGAGTTTTCGAGTATGAACGGCCTGTTTAAGGTCATGCCACAGCGCATCAATCGGATTTAAGTTGATAAGGCCACTCCAAAACCTTCATTTTGTTTTTTTTTATTTTAGGCCGTTCAGAGGTGAACTTGCTAGTGTGTTTTGGATCATTGTCCTGCTGCATAACCCAAGTGGGTTTGAGGTCACGAACTGATGGTCGGACATTGTCCTTCAGGATTTTCTGGTTGAGAGCAGAATTCTCGGTTCCATCAATTACAGCAAGTCGTCCAGGTCCTGAACCAGCAAAGCAGCCCCAGACCATCACACTATCACCACCATGTTTGACTGTTGGTATGATGTTTCTATGAAATGCTGTGTTAGTTTTACACAAGATGTAACGGGACACAGACCTTCCAAAAAGTTCAAGTTTTGTCTCGTCAGTCCACAGAATATTTTCCCAAAAGTCTTGGGGATCATCAAGATGTTTTTTGGCAAATGTGTTTGTGTTATTTTTGGTCAGCAGTGGTTTTTGCCTTGGAACTCTCCCATGGATGCCATTTTTGCCCAGTCTCTTTCTTATTGTTGAATCATAAACACTGACTTTAACTGAGGCAAGTGAGGCCTGCAGTTCTTTTGATGTTGTTACGGGTTTTTTTTGTGACCTCCTGGATGAGTCGTCGATGTGCTCTTGTTGTAATTTTTGTAGGCCCGCCACTCCTGGGAAGGTTCACCACTGTTCTAAGTTTTCTCCATTTGTGGATAATGGCTCTCACTGTGGTTCGCTGGAGTCCCAAAGCCTTAGAAATGGCTTTGCAACCCTTTCCAGACTGATAGATGTCAATGACTTTGTTTCTCATCTGTTCTTGAATTTCTTTAGATCGTGGCATGATGTGTTGTTTTTTTAAATCTTTTTGCCTACTTCACTTTGTCAGACAGGTTCTATTTAAGCGATTTCATGATTTAACAGGTCTGGCATTAATCAGGCCTGGGTGTGGCTAGTGAAATTGAACGAAAAAAACGTGGTTTATCACAGTTAATTTGTGATTTAACAAAGGGGGACCAATTACTTTTTCACATAGGGCCAGGTAGGTTTGGAAAGCTTTTTTCTCATTAAGGTCCCAGATTATGCTGCATTTAGTTGTTTAAAATATGTCCAATGGGTCTTTAAAATAATGTTAAGAATTCAGTTACAAAAAAACCACACACATCCAGGCCTAGTGAGACCTCTTCTCTCACCGAGTCTGTGCCGGCCTGAAATGCGAGCCGTTTTGAGTGGGCGGGGAGGCTATGCTAATGAGGCGCTGCTCTGATTGGCTGCGTGGCCGCTTCGATTCAGGGAGGGTGCAGACCCGAAAAACCAGGAAACCAAGATGGCAGGTATTTCAGGACAGCTTTCCGCGGCATCTGTTGCTGTAAGACCATCCATGTTTTATCCAGAATCTGACCCCGAACGGAAGGAGGAAACAAGAGAAGTATTGCAGCAATTTTTACAGCAGGATGTCCATGAGTGGCAAGTTGAAATTTTACTGCTTTGCTGGTACCGTCTCACCTTGCATGCATGTGATTGTAGCTGTACTGTTACAGTCATGTTATATACCCACTTCGCTATCCGGAGGAAGCTTTGCTAAAAGCTCCTGTTAAACATTTCCACCAAAACGAAACACAATTCCGACCCCAAGCTACTAAATGAGTTCGTAGCAAAACACACAAACGGTGTAAGCGTTGCTTATGTGGATCTAGCGAATCGATAACTTCTACTGGAAATCCGTCTCCGACCTCTACTTTTTTTGGCTTTTTATTAACCAGAACAATTTTCAAAGGTGGATGAAATTCCGCCACGGCAATGCAGAGAAATCGTTTGTTATACCAGACATGTTATCGGGCGTTTCGCAATTGCTTTCACCACGGTAGGATCAGAGAGCTCGCCCACACCACGGCAAAGTACCCGGCTGACCCTGGTCATGGATAAGTAAAACGATCGTTTCACAGCAGCAGTAAACAAACCCAAACACGTACCCCAAGTTCCGCAAAGCCTTTGTGTGGTCTAAATGCAGCCTTATAAGCTCAACTTTGCAGACACGCACAACACCTCTCCGGTTAGCTTCAACTGTAGCAGCTAAGGTCAGGTAACGTTATGATGAAACTACCACCTTGACGCTAACCAAAGTAATACAAGCATACCAGTCTGAATTACTGCATCTAAAGTAACCAGGAGCGTTTTTTAAGTAGCACGGAATGCAAACTAACATGTGGTAGTAACCGAGCAGTCATAACAGTGACAAACGTTACCCTGCGAAACAGGTTTTACAGACAGTAAGTTCCGTTATCGTGAACAGTTGTACTAAGCATCCAAATTACAAACAAGAATAAAAAGTTAGCTTCAAAGGAGGTTTATGCTCACACACCTTCTGTTGAATATCCCCTTGATATTATTTACTCTTGCATATTTAATCCATGAACATTAGCAACAGTAACTTGGCTACGTTAGCCGCAGTGCTACAGCCACATTATAACAGGCTATTGCGTTTGGTAGGCTTATGCAGTAAAGCAACACAAAATGGTAAAACTTGCTGCTTCCGCGATAGTGAGTCACGGACAATTGGTACCGATCCAGGCTTTATCTTCAGATATTTTACTAAGCCTGCATTTGAGGCCAGTTGTTAGTGCTAACTATCGTTAGCGGTCCTGCTAGCCACATGTAACACGTTAGCTTCACTTACATTATTTGCTGTTATATTGTAACTTACAGCTTGTGGCTCCGAGCCCTTGATCAATTCAACTGCTCCAGGTTTGAGAAGCAGCTGAGACGTATATCCAGCATCGAATCTATATTATAATAGCCGAGTGGACTCTGTTGTGTGCGTGTGTGTGTGCGTGTGTCCGGCCAATCAGTGCTCGATTCCACCGGGCGCGTGTCTGCAGCATAGCGTGAGCGATGCTATTTTGCTCCATCTTGCAGGCGACTGTGTCCGGCCAATCAGTGCTAGACTCTGCCGGGCACATAGCAGTGCTAGATTCCACCGGACACGTATCTGCAGCATAGCGTGAGCGACGCTATTTTGCTCCGCCTTGCAGGCGACTGTGTCCGGCCAATCAGTGCTAGATTCCACCGGGCGCGTATCTGCAGCATGACGTGAGCGACGCTATTATGCTCCGTCTTGCAGGCGACTTCATGTTCCACTGAGTGCGGAATGTCAGCATAGCGTATTCTCCTTGATAGTTACTTAGTTTTAGTTACTATAAAAATATCGGTCCCGTGACAGCCCACCTTGGTGTTTATGGAAACACCATAGCAACGTGAAGACATCATAGAGGTGCATGTGATGACATCATAATGGTGGATTGTTCACTATGATATAAAAGCGAAGTCACATCAAACAATTAAATTTAAACTTGGGCTGAAAATTGAGGCCCATGTGGGTTGAATCTAGAACCCGTGGATCCCCACGGGCAAACTACTAGTTATCCTTTATTGACAAAGTTGTCTTTGGTGAAATGCCGAGCACAAACAGCTAATGTTCCCTTTGAGTGTCGCTGTTTGCCGCCAGCAAACAAAGCTACCCACTGATTTTGGGTGGCATCGTCTTTTGGAAGAGAAAATAGTTGTGCCTTTTTTTTGCATCCAAAAAAACACGTACAAACTGCTTTGGGAGAGATACTGATAAATCTACATGTTAAATGATTTGGGCTCATTTGTGTCTGATAGAATAAATTTCGAGGTGGGCAGGTCAGCGCCGTGATTGGCTCTGGCCAGGTCTGTCCTGATTCGACGAAACATCCTGACCAGGGGCGGACTGGGGCATAAAAGTGGCCCGGGAATTCGTACCTGACCGGCCCACTCTCCAGGGGGCAGGGATGCAGAGGTAGTGGCCAGCCGAAAAAAATTCACATTATTTGACCAAAAAAGTATGCATTTCAACATCATATTGGACTATACATATCCCATAAAACGTTGATATTATTAGTTTTTGAATTTATATAACACCAATTAGCCTACAACAAAATAATTGTTGTGTATATCTTACATAGGAACCCAGTGGCTATATGCATCTGTGATTTTAGCAGATGTTAACAGATCACCAAGACCCTTCCTCCCCCCCAAGTCCCTAAATCAGGTTTAGTAAAAGATACCACCTTCAACAGCTTTTAAAAAGTTCGTAAAATGCTGTGATGGTCTTTTTTCAGAATGTTTCTAAAAGATGAGGCTTTAATGCTTCCAAAACACTCTGTGTTGTGCAGAAAGTGTTGTCTTGTGAAACACCAACATACACATAATCTGAGTCACCATTAAGTTGAACTTGTGTGCATGTGAGTGAATTTACTATTCTGTAGGCAGGGGCTGGGTGGGTAATGACCAAAAGCAAACAATCCTATTTATATTAAAGATCATACTTATCCTAAAGATGTCCTGAGATACATTAAATACAATGATGCTGTTCTATATTAAAAACATAACATTGTCAACATATAAACTAATGATTTTGACAGAATTATTATTATTATGATATTTGCATGAATTAATGTGAAAAAGAAACTTGTGACTTTGGGGCCATTTGCAATTTTTCAATAAGACCATTGCATTATTTGGATTGATTCATAGCCTTTTTAAAATAACGTTACATATCTTACAGACTCTAAAGGGCGTAGAATAGCCCACTAGCTTCAGAGCCACAGAACTCACTGGTTGCAAGGTAAATGACAGGCGATTCTGAACGTCAAGACAAGGTTTTGGGATGGAAAATTTGGAAAGTCTTCCTGTATTCCTGGACAGATTTCATTAGGCACCGCAAAACAACGAATAAATGCGTATTAAATAGTAGGCTAGTAACTTCTCCATCAGTGGGCTGGTTTTGTTAGCTGAAGCAAATTTTAACCGAACACATACTTGCGTTAGCCTATTAATTGACGTCAGTCTACCGCATCCGATACATGATAACATTCATGTCTGCCAGTCCGCTGAGGGCCGCCATCTTGAAATCATGTGAATGAAGGATGCGTTTTGATTGGCCACCTGAATTTCTGTCGTGAGCACGTAGCTCAAGTAACGTGCACACGATGAGGTTTTCACCTCGTGAGGCGAAAAATATCAAACATGTTTGATCCTTGCCTCAATGCCTTCCGAGGCAGAAAACTCACCGAAAATTACACGCACACAGCAAGCTATCTGCTGAGCAAACAGTCTCGAATAACTTTTTGCTCTGCAGATAGCTCCAGTGTGCGGCAGGCTTAAAAGAAGAGGGGATGCTACACAATGGTAAACATAGCCTGTCCCAACTTCTTTGAGATGTGTTGCTGCCATCAAATTCAAAATGAGGTGGTATTTTTCATGAAATAGTAAAGTGTCTCACTTTCAACATCTGAAATGTTGTCTATATTCTATTATGAATAAAATGTGGGTTTATGAGATTTGCAAATCATTGCATTCTGTTTTTATTCACGTTGTACCTAACGTCCCAACTTCATTGGAATTGGGCTTTGTTGTTGTGTCCTGAGGGCCTCTTCAGTGCTCACTTTAGAGGTCTGGTTTAGAATGGCCATAACTTCAGTCCTTCCTTCAGAAATTTAAATATTCTGTGGCAATTTGCCCAACTCTTAAGATACAAGATAACTTTTAAAGAAATCTGAAGCAAATTCAATGAATTCCTTTTTGCATCTTCTTCTGACATGATGAATGTAGTTGATCTCAGTTGTAGAAATGGCATACATGGGCACCTCATCGCAAAACAACATGCCAGACAAAACCATCCACTTCATTATCAACGCTGGCCACATTGCACCAGGACTGGAGGAACTGTTACTTATTTAATTTGTCCCACTTCCCCATCTAGTGGTTAAAAGGGTCAATTACTGAGAGCCGCATACAGCTGTAAATACCAGTATCTTTCACACTGACAGCATGACAACGTATTTCCTGCACTTTACAGTAGAATTTTTTAGCAAAATAAACTTTGTCACTTTGTCTCGTACAAAAGCTGATTTTTTGCTTACAAGTAACTGAAAAAATATGCAACCAATAATTGAGTACCCAAGTCCTGTTGCATTTCAGTGTAGGTAAGATGAACCCCCCCACCCCTTTGCTTGGTCTCCTCATGCGGTTTCCTGAGTTCATGCTCCTGATACTTCTGTTTTGATCTTGTTCAAGATTTTAAAGATGTTATAAGTCTTTCTAACGCTCTGTAATTTATGCTAAACTAAGCAGAAAGGTGGTGGATGACTTTCATGTGTTGTGATGTTGTGAGGATTCTGTTTTGGTCGACTTTGTCTACTGTGTGGACCTGGGCTTCATCCAGGCTTACTGTGGCGGCTCCAGCTCAAGCACAAACTGTTGTCTGTGAGGAGGACTTTGAGCCAACATGGAGTCTCATTTCACAATGCGGAAGAACACAAGTGATGGAGAGGAGTCAGTGTCGCTTTCACAGGTACCTGCTTGATGAGTTTGATGTGTATCAGCTTGCAGACAACTGCTCCATGAAGTGAAGATTATTGTTGATGTCCAGCACTTGCAATTTAACTGAAAAGTGAAAGTGAAAAAGTGACTGAAAGCGTCTTTACCTAGGGCCTACATGAGTAGTTGTTAATAATAAGGTTGTTCAATCCTCCTCCAGCATCGATCATATATACTGTATACTTAATGCGCCTAATATTTGCTTGTTTGCTTTGTCCCTTGCAGCTGGATTCAGTGACTGTAACCTTATCCCAGTGAACAGAAGAACCGAAATTCCTGAAGCCAGAATGAAGATGATTCGTGCTCGGTCCCCCGAACACTTCAGTGAGGATGCATTTTTAAAAGACATAAGGAATGTTCCAGGCAGCAAAGGCAAACGCCTGGGAAGGGGACACACATCTACCTGGCTGACAGCTCAGAAATATGAGATTCTGATGAGCCCCTCAGGGGAGAAGATGATTGGAGGAAAAGCAGGATCCTTGGATCCCTCCTCAGCAGCTCCGCTGATATTACAGCACGATGTGTCACGGGCAACACTGCCTTTCCATCATACTGGAAACTGTGGATCCATGGATCAAAAATGCCGTTAACAAAGAAACTACAACTCAACTGCGCAACCTGCGAGTCCATCATGCTCTAGAACTGCAACAGCCGGGCAGCCCTAAAGTATTCATGGACAAGCTTGATTCCTGCCATCGCAAGCACCTGCGCAAAATTACAGGGCACCAGTGGCCAAACAGCACAATCTCAACAAGACCCAACACAAACTATGCAACGCCACACCACTTTCCACAAAGGCTAACCTATGCAGGTGGTCTATGCTGGGCCACGTGTTAAGAATGACACACCGGCTCAAAAAGCCCTGGAATATGCCATCATAGGGTCAAATAAGTACAAACCCCGAAGAGGGTAACACTGCACTAACCTACTCGGCGTACTGAGGGCAGACCGCAGAGCCAGAGGAATAAGACCACCCCAGACAGCAGGGAAACGCAGGAGCTCAGAGTGCTCGCTAGAGACGAGACACGGTGGAACCGGATGAAGAAAGACAGAATGCAACTGGAGGATGATTTTTCCAGCCGCAGATCACAGCACTTTTGATAAAGAATGTTCAGTGTGATGAGTCTGACCCTGAGATATTGTATAGTTTTTTTTATTGAATACTTTGAGATTGTTGTCCATAAACATGTGCCTCTGTTCATCTTGAGGCCCACTGTGAGGTCTGAAGGTGTAGACGAGTTGGACAAAGGTTTAATTATATTAATGAAACGAAGAGACAGAGTTTATATGCCATCTAGGTTGGAGAAAAGCAGACTGTACACCACAGAATCAAGAAACCAAACTGAACAGAGAGAATAAGAGGGATAATTATCAACAAAGAATAAAAGGAGTTCAATATGATGGGGGGAAAACTTAGGAATGTGTTGACTGATATTATGGGTACTAATGGCACACGGTCTAATACTTCTTCATCCTACATAGAATCTGATGGCGTCTCATAATGAAACCACTGGAAGTGGCAAATTATTTTTACTAATTTGTGGAAAATGTTCATAAACTTGGGTGTTGTAATCCGGGAATGGAAGACAGTTGTTAGTCATGCAGGCTAATTGATAATGATATAATGAGAGGTAAAAATTGTAAGTTCACATCAAACAAGTTGATAATGATGAGGTTGAGAAATCTGCTGAAAACTGCACTGACACAGACTGCCTTGACGGTAAATGATGAACGAAATCCTCTCTAGCTGTTTATATAATTGCTGTCTAACGAGCGGAATTTGTCCAAAGCTTTGCAAAGACGGATTAATAACCTCATCCAAAAAAAAAAAAAAAAAAAAACCCAACATCCACATTGAATGGTCTGAACACTTGACTGACTGCAGTCTTAACAAGTCTCAATAAACTGGTCAAAAAGATTGTGTTCAACCCCTTTTGCGCAGAATACAAAATAAGGCCAATTTTTCCTGTTTTACATGAGCCTATTTAGGCTTTATAAATCAGTATTTGTGTCACAGAGACTCTGGAAAATTATTCCAGTGAAGCAAGACATTTGGAAATTCAATTACAGAATTGCTTATGAATTAAATTTCGGAATTTACGGACGTCAGCGTCTATATCTGCGCAAATCCAAGATTATTTGACAAATAAAACTGTTTGATAAATAATACCAACATGCCTGTTGGCACCGGTAAAGATGACTGTCGCATGGGAATTGATCATGCTTTGCTAACAGCTGCTATTGCGTTTGATTTTAGAGCAGATGTGAGTAACACACTTTCCTGATCAGATCTTATTCATCAAGTCATTGCAGGTATTGCAGTGGTGAGGTAATGTGTCTCCTACTGAGCATCATCTGAGCAAACAGGTGCCACAGACTTTGCTGTTGTGTCATCTTCATTACCTCCGCCGAGGCGATGCTTTCACCCAGTTTTTTTTTTTTTTTTTTTCTGTCCTTCTGTCTGTCTGTCAACAGGATAACTCAAAAAGTTATGAACAGTTTGGCATGAAATTTGACGGGATGATAGTTTGTCATCCAGGATTAATTGAGTCACTGAGTGTGATAGTGATCTAACTCTAATTTTCCCATTTTTGAGTTAGACCCATATTTAGCAAGTTAAAGATAAAATCTATTCAGGGCATAAGTGGTCTAGATGTCACAGTGATGCATCTTACTATACAGAGATTTTTAGTTATCCTCACTTCCATTAAGACTAAAAGCGTGAGTGCAACAGTGGTCTAACTCTTTGAACCCTTCAAAAGTCAAGGATTTGAAAGATGATCTCAACCTTGTACTGCCTGTCCACCACTCATTTTATCTGGGTCTGATCGAAGATGAAGATGGCCCAAACTTTCATCCAGATGATGACAGTGAAGACAGCTGTGAGGAACAAGATTAGCTGATGGATGACTTTCTCAGTGGTCAGCTGTTTGCTATACAATGTTTCACTTTTGATCTGTATTCTCTTGTTATTTTGTGTTTCGAATTCCAAGGATGCCGGAAATTAAAGCTATTATTGAGTTATTAAAATTGAGTTGTAAATTTACTTGTCTTAAGTCAGTTACGTTTGTTAAGACAGCCAGTGCGAGAGTGGTCTAACTTATAAAAAGGGCCTTTTTCAGAAAATTTAGAGAAAGTAACCTCTGAAACATTACTTTTGCAGAAAAAAGTTGTGTTATCTTGAAAAGCATGGTCATAAACTCTCAGGTTAACAACAGATGGCATACCCTGCATGTGTCCTGAATTTTATCCAGGGTTTGAACTTTGGCGTAAATTATCTCAAAACTATGAAAAACGGAGTTAGACCACTCTTGTCCTCAGGGGCTTAATTGATTCATTTTTGGAAGTGATCCGGAACATATTCTGGATTCTGGATCCGGAAGGATTACATTATACCTGTCTTCCGTGGGCCTGTCTGATATTTCTGAGCGGATTACTCAAAAAGTTATAAACGATTGGGCACGAAATTCGTCAGGATGGTAGGTGGTTGCCCAAGGAAGTGTTGATTTCATTTAGGATGTAATCCTTTTACGAAAACCAAAAGAACAGATGTGTGGTGTGGCAGAGGTGTGTACTCTACTGAGTGCCCTGTATTGTTCTGTTATTTAGGTGTCTGCACCCAGGACTGAACTTCAGGAATTACAAACTGCTCAGAGCAGGGCTGCCAGACCTACTGTAGGCTGCCAGTACATCTACTGCTGACCAAACGCATTCATGCCTCTGATGGTTTAGGGTTTTTAGTAGATTTTCCATCAGTTAATTGTAATTCATTGGAAATATTATCGATTCTCAGTATCCTGCGGTTTTTTTTTTATCAGATTGGTTGTTTTTCTCCTGTTCGTCAATACAGAACCAGAACCAAAGCAACAATAATTATGGGGCTCACTGTAATGTGACATGATATTGGGAGATTAGAGTCATACCCATTAAACTGCAAATAAAATCAAAGAAGATTGATTGGAAAAGTCCAATTACCCTGTTATATATTGAAAACAGTACAGAACATAATTTGACATTCTAACATGAGAATTCACTCGCTTATTGAAAATATGCATTGTGATGACTGCAACGGAAAAAAATGATACTGTCGACTTTTTATTAGTATGTTACATCATCTTGTCTCGTTACTTGCACTCGTTCACTGATTAAATGGGACCGGTCGTGCTTTCCTGAGATTATCTCAGTGCTAGGATTGGCCCAAAAGCCATACTGAAACAATTCTATCTTATTTCTTGAATTAATGAAATTGTCCGGTTGAATGTATACCAGTTATTCCAAAATTTAACCTAACTAGAGGCACTCCGAGAGTGCAAACCGCGGCCAAGGCAGCACAGTCGAAATCTTGCTGAGTGAACATGGATCATAAGAAATGTAAAATATCTGCAAGACTGTAAAATAGGATTATAGTGAATGTTATTGATGGAACGGGGCCCCACTGGAAAGTGGCTACCCTGTAAGTATATACAGTGCTGTGAAAAAATATTTGCCCCCTTCCTTATTTACTTTTTTTTTGTTTGTTTTTTTGCTTATTTGTCACGCTTAAATGTCTCAGATCATCGAACACCTTTTAATGTTGAGTTGATATGACCTAGATATGCCAAAATTTTAACACTTGTTCCTCTTGTGCTATTCAAACATCCTGCAAAATTTGGTAAAAATATATGCTGCCATTTTTGAGATATCCTGCTAAAAGATAGACAAACAAATAAATAAACAAACAAACGGAAGCAAAAATATAACCTGGCTGCGGTAATTACCACCACCTTGATTTGCAATGGAGCGAAATTTTTTGTGAAATATTGATGAAATGGTGCATGGGTGCAAGTTACGAGGTAAGACAACCAGCAGAAAGAGGATGAGTTAAGAACGCTGATACTTGTGCCGGTTATAGTTTGCATAAACATGCATTTTACTCTAAGACTGAAGGAATATCTATGTGGATAGGAAGTATGATTTTTAATGTCTATGAAAACTGGGAAATCTAACCATTGCTTTTAAGGGTGCGGACAGTGACATTGCGAATTACGGTTATTGACTTGTAGGGTCAAAGTTTCTGCGGTTACCGAGAGAGTTCAATCATCGCCCCGCCTCGTCTATTGAAGTCTGCCGGTTTTTCCGCTGACCTTGCTGATATAGAGCATGTCAATATACAAGTTCCAGGTGAAACCAGGCAGAAATCATTTGAGGACATTTGAGGAAACGGCACTTCGCATTGTCTTTTTAAGAGCTCGCAGTTTTTTTTATTTATTAGGCGCCATATCCCACTATTTGTTTTAGAACGCATTCATGCAACTGTCACTAGTTGTGTGGGAAATGAGGGGAGACAGCTGGGCTACAGTTGAATGACCCCCGAGTATTTTCCGTCGTTTGTCGCTGCATTTCGCCACCAAGTGTCAACGTCCTGCTTTATACTGGGGGGTTACCCGAAACCGATCCGTGCGTGCAATGGAGGTTCTTACTGGAGACCAGCTAAATACGGCGGAGACCGTGCTAAAGGCTTTCTTTCCGCAGTCGCTGCAGGTGAATCTGCGGGTCGGTTGAAATCTGGGTCTGCGTGGTGTGTACTTTGTCGGAATAATGAGCGGTGTTTCGCAATTTAAAGGCTACTTCAGCAAGTTGGCCTACTATCTTGCTCTGGAATACAGTATGGAACGGTGGTCTGGGGACGTGGTCACCTCATCTTCGAGAGCCCGCTGCCTTCCAAACCCGTCACAACTATGCCAACGCAAAAGCGTGACGACATTTGGTTTGCAGAACATTAATCTGACAATATAGTTGACGAAGCTGCGTACATTGGTTTAAACTAGTCTTTTGGTAAACTGTAAAATACTTTGGGAAATGGGAAATGTCATGCTGTGAACTTTGAAAAAAAAAATGCTGGCAAATAATTGGCCCGCCTATATCAAGCGTGTGTTTTAATCTCTTTCTGTAGGTGTATGGTTATATTTTCCAAATGAACAGGATGAAGTCTGACCCAGTAGATGTTTTGGTGGACAACTGGCCAGACTTCACCATTGTTGTCTGCCGACCACAAAATAAAGAGGTAAGGATGTGGAGCACAGTTGGCCTAGTTCAGGCACAGACCTCAAACTTAATCCTGACGTTTCCTGTATTTTATTTGCAGGAAGGCGACCGCTTCAAAACCATCTACGCCTTTTCAAAAGATGAAGCAGCCTTGAGGAAAATGCTGGGAAGGAAGGACTTTTTACCCTGGCAGGAGTATTTTTGCTTAGGTGGGCTAGTATTTTTTTATTATTGTTTAAAACTTTACTAATTTGTGAAATATTGCTTAAGAGATACATGTGAAGTATGTAGCTTATAATAAAACATGATTTCACTCAGTCAAGCTCCTTTAAATGTGTAATATAAGGAAATATTAGACAAAGACGATGGATCCTCAATGGGAAAAGGGCCACTACGGGTGCAGACTGTTGTTCTAAGCAAGATTTTACGCATTTTTTCCTATTACTCAAGGTTTTTAGTGTTCTAGTTGATGAGCAGAATCAGGTGCGTAACTGCATGGTTGGAATGAAAGCTGCACCCTCACCAGCCCTTCCTGGATAAGGTTGAGAATTCCTGACTTAAAAATGAATGGTCATTATTAAAAGTTGATATAAATCTTTTGAAGTGGATGAATGAGCATGAACACATTTGTGAGAATCATTTCTAATACAACCCCAATTCCGAAATAGCTGGGACAAAGTGTAAATTGTGAATAAAATCAAAACGCACTGACTTTCAAATCACACCAGCCAGTATTTTATTCACAATAGAACAGAGATAACATAGCAAATGTGGAAACTGAGAAATTTTACAATTTTATCCACAAAATGAGCTCATTTCAAATTTGATGGGTGCTACAGGTCTCAAAAAAGTTGGGACAGGGGCCTGTTTACCATGGTGTAGCATCTCTCTTCTTTCTAACACAGAGTGGAGGCGTCTGGGCATTGAGGAGACAAGTTTCTTGAGTTTAGCCATTGGAATTTGATCCAACTCTTGTTTAATACAGGCTTTCAGCTGCTGGAGAGTTTTGGGTCTCATTTGACAGACTTTTAATTTACAATCCCATTTCCAAAATAGTTGGGACGTAGTGTAAATTGTGAATAAAATCAAAATGCAATGACTTTCAGATCACATGAGCCAATATGTTGTTTACAATAGAACATAGATAACATTTCAAATGTTGAAATTGAGACATTTTACATTTTTATCCACAAAATGAGCTTATTTCAAATTTTCTGGCTGCAACAGGTCTCAAAAAAATTGGGACACAGGCAAAAAAGGGCTGAAAAAGCAATTAATATATAAGAGAATCAGCTGAAAGAACATTTAGCAAGTAATTATTATATCCCCGAAATACGAGTTTTGGGGATATCATGGTTTCGCCCCACCCGCCACCGCCGCGTCCGCAGATTTTAGCCGTTAACGCGATAACTCACAAAATACTTTACATTGCCTTCTTATTTTTAGCATATGGGTAGAGATGGTAGAGAGGATAAACTGATTAGATTTTGGGCAAGTATGCCCTCCTAGGTTTGCCACCAGGTGGTGCTATATATTGAAAAAAATCAGTTTTTTAACCATATCTCTGGAACAATTACGTGCACAGACCTCAAATTTGCCTCATATTGTAGATCTAGTAATGGGGAATCTAATAAAGGGGGCTTCGAGGATTGGGGAATTTCGGGGATATACCCCTTGCTGTCGGCTGCTGACAGCGTAGGCCTAGTTAAGTTAACTGGCATCAGGTGTGTGACATGATTGGCTATAAAAGGGATGTCTTCGAGAGGCTGAGTCTCTCAGAAGTAAAGATGGCCAGAGGCTCCCCAACTGTGAAGGCTTGCGTAAAAAAATTGTGGAATACTTTAGAAGCAATGTTCCTCAACATCAAATTGCAAAGGCTTTGAAGGTCTCATCATCGACAGTGCATAACATCATCAAAAGATTAAGAGAAACTGGAAAAATCTCTGTGCGTAAGGGACAAGGCCAAAGACCTTTACTGGATGCCCGTGATCTTCGGGCCCTCAGACGCCACTGCATCACTCACCGGCCTGATTCTGTCATTGACATTACTAAATGGCCCAGGAATACTTCAAGAAACCACTGTCAGTAAACACAGTCCGCCATGCCATCCACAGATGCCACCTAAAACTCAATCATGCAAAAAGGAAGCCATTGTTGAGCATGATCCAGAAGCGCCGCCGTGTTCTGTGGGCCAAGGCTCCTTTAAAATGGACTGTAGCAAAGTGGCAAAGTGTCCTGCGGTCAGACCAGTCCAACTTTGACATTCTTGTTGGAAATCACGGGCGTCATGTCCTCCGGGCTAAAGAGGAGAAAGACCACCCCTCCTGTTATCAGCGATCAGTTCAAAAGCCAGCATCTCTGATGGTATGGGGATGCATTAGTGCATATGGTGTGGGACACTTGCATGTTTTTAAAAAGCACCATGAATGCTGAGAGGTATATAAAGGTTTTAGAGCAACATATGCTCCCCTCCAGACGACATCTATTCCAGGGAAGGCCTTGTGTATTTCAGAAGGACAATGCAAAACCACATACTGCAGCTATTACAACATCATGGCTTCGTAGTAGAAGCGTCCGTGTGCTGAACTGGCCTGCCTGCAGTGCTGATCTTTCAGCGATTGAGAACAAAGCCTTATATAGGGTAACACATAAATTGCCAGGTTTGGCTTCTGCGCAAAGGAGTTAAAGTGCCCAGACGATGCGCATATTTCCTTGCTGTGGCTCATGCATTCAGGAAAATGCTTTATCAGAACTAAACTATATACAGAGATGAAGAGGTAGAGTCTGTCTTCATGTCCAATCCCAGTCGAGAAAACCGGAGACCATCTGGGGTCGCACCAGCTGTGTCAGCGATGCTGGTATTATTGGATAAGGAGCACACCCAGTTCAGTGAGTGTGTACTCAGACCACACCCTTTTCAGTGAGTGTGTACTCAGACCACATCCTGTTCAGTGAGTATGTACTCATGCTGCGTTCGATTTGGCTCGGAATTTGGAAGACGGGGCTTGGAGTAACGTCATACCCGAACTGACGGCGTTCTATTAAGTAAGTCGGAAAACTGACACTGACTTGAGGTCAGTGGGGTGTTCTCTGCTTATTATAACTGCAGTCAGTCCATGACTGCCTTTATCAGCTGTTGTTTGCAATACTACTTGATAACGCATTATTCTGTATTTTTTCCCTGCAAACGCCATCGCAACAAGTCCACTCTGATAAGCTCTATTCAGTACTGTGAGTACGACTGCTTTAATGAAACACAAATAACACAGAATTGCGAATATACAGTTTATTATCACAGCTTTGGCTTACTATTAATTTACGGTGCAGCCATCTTGAATTCGGAAGTCGAAACTTGGGTTAGGTGAAGAATCTCTGACTTTCCGAGTTGGAAGTTCAACTTGAGAGGCGGTTCAAAATTGAAATTTCCGACTGGGAGCTCGGAAATCCTGACTTCCCAGTACAAATTGAACGCAGCATCAGACCACACCCTATTCAGTGAGTGCACACACAGACCACACCTTGTTCATTGAGTGCATACTCAAACCACTTCCTGTTCAGTGAGTGCATACTCAGACCACACCCATCTTCAAAGTCAACCTTCCTCTTTGTCACAACTACTCACCTGTAATGTTTCCTGACTGCATCTGAACAGGTTGCAATGCTCTTGTGTTCACAAGAATTGTCCACAGACATCCACCTACATAACAACTCCTGTAAAATTACTCAAAACAGCTTTCATAGTAGTTTTATAGTAGCTTTGGAGTAGTTTCACGGTAGTCTGCCCTGATGACATGCGCGCGCGCACACACACACACACACAGATCAATTGAGAGAAATACCAGCATCGCTGCAGTGGCTGACAGTCATCAGTGCAGAGCTGGGTGATTTTTGTTTCTTGAGTGGCAACCTTATCTCACATCTGTCCGACAGGATGTTTGATCACAGCAGCAGACTCACTGAAAACCAGAAGCACATGCAGCATGCCAGTATGTACACAGAGAGCTGACTGATGTCTCAAGCAGCGCCCTTGATGTGCCGAGAGAAGCGTAAGGATGGAAGAGGTTCTGGACACTGCTAGTGTTTCTGCTCCTGTCTGTGTCCCAGGTGTTGACCAGTGTTTCTGCTCCTGTCTGTGTTTCAGGTGTTGACCAGTGTTTCGAGCTAGAGGTGTGGAGTACTGCTGCAGCTCACGCAGGTGTGTCAGCTGAGAAAGTTTGCGTGGCGCGTCAGATGAGACTGCATGACCTCCGTCAGCTCCCTGTGCTGGACAGGTACTACGCTCATCATCCATCCATCCGGCTCACAGCAGCAGTTAACCCCTCTGCGCAGATGTAGACGCCAGCAGACGTGGAGCTGCCTTATTTATGCATGCAGTTATTCTATTCAGTCACTAGATGGTGCACCCAAATCAGTTATTGAATTTTCACAAGCAAGCCGGGCTCGAACACGGTTTAGAATATGGACAAGTTCAGTCCCATCCCTGTTTTTCAGGAGCTGCATGAATTAAACTCCTCAGCTATGCCTGATGTGCAAAATGCTCAATATACTTGCCCATAGTATCCATCCAGCAGTACAAAAAAAATGATCTCTTGCGACAGAAAAATCGTTGTCCTTTGTTGCAACCACTTCAGCTGTAGTGAGCCAATGGTATCCCAATTGGTAGTTTAGAAAAATCAGTTTTCTAAAGCAAAAATTCAACATGGTATTGATACTATGTCATTCTACTATCAATTATAGTCATCACATATCAAAAACGCGTAGTTCCCTACCGTGGATTTATGCTTAGATTCCTCCATCGACGAATTCAGCGCTCCCTTATATCCTCCAAAGTACTCTCATTGGTAGCCAGTTGTTCAATAACAACCCCAGTTTCGAAATAGTTGGAACAAAGTGTAAATTGTGAATAAAATCAAAATGCAATGACTTTCAAATCACACCAGCCAGTATTTTATTCACAATAGAACAAGATAACACAGCAAATATTGAAACTGAGAAATTTTACAATTTTATCCACAAAATGAGCTCATTTCAAATTAGATGGCTGCTAAAGGTCTCAAAAGTTGGGACAGGGGCCTGTTTACCATGGTTTAGCATCCCCTCTTCTTTTTAACACAGAGTGGAGGCGTCTGGGCATTGAGGAGACAAGTTTCTTGAGTTTAGCCATTGGAATTTGATCCCACTCTTGTTTAATACAGGCTTCTCAGCTGCTGGAGAGTTTTGGGTCCCCTTTGACGGACTTTTTGTTTAATTATGCGCCAAATGTTCTCAATCGGTGAAAGATCAGGACTGCAGGCAGGCCAGTTCAGCACACGGACGCTTCTACTACGAAGCCATGCTGTTGTATTAGCTGCGGTATGTGGTTTTGCATTTTCCTGCTGAAATACACAAGGCCTTCCCTGGAACAGATGTCGTCTGGAGGGGAGCGTATGTTGCTCTAAAACCTTTATATACCTTTCAGCATTCATGGTGCTTTTTAAAACATGCAAGTGTCCCACACCATATGCACTAATGCATCCCCATACCATCAGAGATGCTGGCTTTTGAACTGAACGCTGATAACAGGAGGGGTGGTCTTTCTCCTCTTTAGCCCGCAGGACACAACGCCCATGATTTCCAACAAGAATGTCAAATTTGGACTCGTCTGAACACTTTGCCACTTTGCTACAGTCCATTTTAAAGGAGCCTTGGCCCACAGAACACGGCGGCACTTCTGGATCATGCTCCACAATGGCTTCCTTTTTGCATGATAGAGTTTTAGGTGGCATCTGTGGATGGCACGGCGGACTGTGTTTACAGACAGTGATTTCTTGAAGTATTGCTGGGCGCATTTAGTAATGTCAATGACAGAATCATGCTGGTGAGTGATGCAGTGGGGTCATTCAATGTCAAATCACCCAAAAAAAATGGGATTCTACACCTTACTTATATTCATTTTCTTCAAATTTGGAATGCAAGTCGGCTATGGCCCCAAACGCCCAAATCTCAAATTTCAACTCCATCAGACCTTCCAGTGCAAAGTTACGGCCTTTTGTTTTTTTCGATATTTCGTGAAAAATGGCCGTGGTCGCCAAAATTCAAATGGCCATTTCTCCAAAACTACTTGACCGATTTTGACAAACAAGGGATTGTTGGAAAGGGAATCACATAAGCACTCCAAATCGGCCATTTTTAAACTCATTCTGTTAACTCTGGGTGTGATGAATAATTGACCTCTATTTTGACCTCAAAATCGACCTTGTGGGTCGCATGACCTTGAATATTTTTTAACACCAAATTGTACCCTGATGAGGTATCTACTACATATCAAAAACTTGGAAACATTATTTTTTTTTATCAGCAATATCCAATTAAATCTGGTATACACTTGTCGAAATTCAGGTCTGTGTACACAACATGTATTACCTACATACTTATACCTACAGTTGAGTTCTGTTAAGTGTAGTCTTGTTCCATGTATGGTCAAGTAATGTTTTTACCCTGATAGCTTGCACACTTTCTAGTAAAAATCAAATTCAAATCCCACTATCGAAGTTGCTCCTGGAAGTGTAGTCCCACTTGGTTCAGTTTATTCAGAATCAATTTGCCAAACTGGGAAGACTTTTGAAATTTTCATCAAGTCACTGCGGCTGAGAGTATATCGCCTTGTTGAGGATGATGTAAGTGATTGGGTGTCAATAACACACAGAATATCCACCTCAGGTAGCCATCAAATGACATTCCATGATGACCAGTGTTTTGATTGGTTTGTCTCCTAATACAAACAAACTGTAAACAAGATTTATTGTGGGAAAGCATCCTGAATAAAATGAAGATATACATGTACTTACATTTTTAATGCTCTCAGTTGTTTACAAATACTACAAATTGAAACTGAGAGTTGAAGTTCCTTTGTCTAACTTCCTAAGCATGCTGTGGTGACTAGTTATAGGGGACCACCACTTCCTAGTCCAGGGAGTCCCAGTGCATTGCTAATTGCACAAGAATTCTCAGAAAATGGCTGGACACATGAATTTTAATTTTGAATTACTCTATAACTAAAAATAATATGTTACATATAAATGGCAGATTTGGAATGCCTGTGTGATTCCCTTTCCAACAATTCCTGGTTTGTCAAAATCGGTCCAGTAGTTTTGGAGATATGGCCATTTGAATTTTGGCGGCCACAGTCATTCTTTGCGAAATATAGAAAAAAAAAAACAATAGGGCGTAACTTTGCACTGGAAGGTCCGATTGAGCTGAAATTTGAGATTTGGGGGGTTTGGGTCACGACCAATTCACACACAAATTTTGGGCAAAATTGGAGATGGTGAAGTTTAGCTCATTGGGTGATTTGACATGGAATGACCCGGTGGCGTCTGAGGGCCCAAAGATCACGGGCATCCATCACGGGCCTTGTTCCTTACACACAGAGATTTTTCCAGTTTCTCTGAATCTTTTGATGATGTTATGCGCTGTCAATGATGAGACCTTCAAAGCCTTTGCAATTTGACGTTGAGGAACATTGTTTTTAAAGTATTCCACAATTTTTTTATGCAAGCCTTCACAGGTTGGAGAGCCTCTGGCCATCTTTACTTCTGAGAGACCCAGCCTCTCTATAGCCAATCATGTTACACACCTGATGCCAGTTAACTTAATTACTTGCTAAATGTTCTTTCAGCTGATTCTCTTACATATTAATTGCTTTTTCAGCCCTCTTTTGCCTGTGTCCCAACTTTTTTAAGATGTGTTGCAGCCAGAAAATTTGAAATAAGCTCATTTTGTGGATAAAAATGTAAAATGTCTCAGTTTCAACATTTGAAATGTTATTTTATTTATTTGTATTTATTTAACCAGGGAAGTCCCGTTGAGATTGAAATCTCTTTTTCAAGGGAGCCCTGGGTGTTGAGGTGGGGAGGGAGAGGGCAACTTGCACAGCCAATTAGATCAGGGGATGATTAGGTGGCAGGTCGAAAGAGCCAGGTTGGGACTTTAGCCATGACACCGGGGAACCCCCTTCTCTTATCGAAGAGTGTCATAGGATCTTTAATGACCACAGTGAGTCAGGACCTGGGTTTCATGTCTCATCCGAAAGACGGCGTCTCCTTCAGTACAGTGTCCCCATCACTGCACTAGGGCATTGGGGATTATTCCACCAGAGGGAAGATCGCAACCTACTGGCCACCAACACCTCTTCCAGCAGCAACTTGGTTTTCCCAGGTGGTCTCCCATCCAAGTACTAACCAAGCCCACACCTGCTTAGCTTCAGCCACGCGGCTGGAGCAGATCAAATAGTGGGATGGCTGCTGGTTATGTATGGTCAATTGTAAATAACATATTGGCTCATGTGATCTGAAAGTCATTGCATTTTGATTTTATTCACAATTTACACTTCGTCCCAAGTATTTCGGAATTGGGGTTGTATTTACTTAGGCTCATCTGAGTAATTTATTAGGTTCATCTGAAAGTAACCAGTGATTTGATAGTGGAATGTCTGTTCTGTTAGAATAAGGTATATGTCAGATATTACTGAGTTAATGAGTTATACTTGTTCCTTATATGTTCTGGAAAGTGTTTATATGAGGTTGTGAGCTCGGAAGTGGGAACTGCAA
The DNA here is from genome assembly GCA_029692085.1 of Gymnothorax javanicus. NCBI lineage: Eukaryota > Metazoa > Chordata > Actinopteri > Anguilliformes > Muraenidae > Gymnothorax > Gymnothorax javanicus. Next base: position 53,350,224 of record CM056208.1, on the reverse strand, counting down.
GCTTTTCATTACAGGGTGAATGTTCTGACCGTTAAATAAGCAGTTCCTTTTATGAGTATGTGTGCTGGCATGTGGCACTCTGAAGAAAAATTGACAAATTTCTAGACTTAATCTTTGAGAAAAGGCATGTTTTGGATTTGGAGAGGTTACTGGTGACCACTGATGTCGAACTGTGCCTGTATCGATAAACTCCTGCTAAATTGAACTAGAAAATCATTAATTCATCTTGAATTTCATGCGTCAAGAGTTGATTTATTGTTGATTTGTTAAAAATGTTATTATTTTATGATTTGATAGTGCACCATTTTGAGGGATCAGAGAGTTTGGGGAGCCACCTGGAAAACTGTCTTATTTGGTTCCGAAAGAGTAGATCATTTAGAATTTCCTGCTCAGATGAAATATACTTGTGGTCAAGGAATTTATGATCCCAGAAATGTATAGTTTTAACCCCCAGCCATTTTGCAATTCTCAGTATTATTACTATTTTCTTTTTTACAATTTCAATGCTGAATTTTCATGAAGATTTTTTGTTTGCAGCCCTTTCTTTCTACTAAAATCATGAAAATAAACTGAAATAAATAAACTGAAATACAATGGAATTCTAAATGCTATAAGTGTCTTAACTCAGTTGAGCCATTCCCTCCCTCTCTGTGAAGCTGCAATCTTGAATTATAAAGCCTTAAAGCTATAGTGCGTAACCTCTGTCGCCCCCTTGAGGAATTTTGCATTATTAGAACAATACAGCCGGCACTTCAATATGACGTATGCACATGTTATCGATTCGCTAGCTCCACATAAGCAACTGTTCACGCTAACGGAACTTACGGTCTGTGAAACCTGTATTATGTTCATAACATAACCAGAGCTCTCTCTAACTGTCGCGTACTACCCATAACCAATAAATCTGAGTGTGCTGTTACGTGCAGTATTGCCTGGAAAGGCCTGTACTACATTGTGCAAATGTTGTCTTCTTCATATCAGGGGTGTTTAAAGGTTTAAAGGACGTTCGTGTAAAAAGGGAAAACGAAAGTTACTAAAATCAAAATGGCAAACAAAGGGTCCCAACAATTTAAAACTGCTGCTGAGGCAGAGGAGCATTTAAAATCACTAATTGCACCCACAGGGGAAAACTTTCAGTGTGTACAAGGAAGCTCAATGAAATAAAGGATTTTCTTGTGCCTGGTGGAGATGTGGACCGTGTTAATAAATAAGTTGAAATGTTTAACCATGCTGTTGATGAATTTAAAATGGCGCATCTGTCTGTGCAAGTGTTTTTATCTGATGAGGAAAAGGAAAATGAAAATATGGAATGGTATGAGCCCAGGATGATGAATTTCAATTACTTTCTAAAGGAGGTTGAAACATGGAAAAAGGAACAAAACGAACAACTACAAGTAGAACCAAAAGACAGTATATCCAATGTTTCAAGGAGGTCCAAGTCATCTAAATTATCAAAGTCCTCATCAAAATCCTCGTCTTCATCAAAATCATCTTCCTCTTCTAAAACTACTTCTGCTGCTAAAATAGCAGCTGCTGAAAAGGCAGCTCTGGAGGCCCGATCTGTTGCATTAAAGAACATCCGTACCTTAAAGCTGGAGGAAACTAAATTAAAGTCAAAAATGGAAGAGGAGGAGTTGGCTGCACAAATTGCAGCAGCAGAAGCCAAAATTAAAGTCCTCCAAAGCAATGGTGAGCCTCAGCCGCATGGGGATGCCATGAATGCATATCATGAGGAGGCAAGCAAGTCCACGGCGCCTGAGGAGCCTACATTCATTGACACTTCTGCCATTGACTTCATTCAGGTGGGTGCCGTACCCAAGAATCCATTGCAGAGAGTAGTGGAGACCATGCCCCGTTCTGCTATGGACTCCACTCAACTGGGTGCTGTCAGGAGGTCCCCACTACAGAGTACAGCTGGCGGTATCCACAGCAGCTCTCAGGGGGGCGCTAGTGCATCAAGTCCCCAAGCGGAAGATCCAGAAATGAGTAATGTCTCACAGGAAAGCCTCAGTGTGATGGTGCAAAGACAAAATGAAATAGCTGAGCTTGTGATTAAACAGCAAAATCTATCCCAGCTACCAAAGAGGTAAATTACAGCGTTTGATGGAAACCCACGGTCTTACCAATCTTTCATCCATTCGTTTGAACACCTTATAGAGGACAAGACTAGTAGCAGCCAGGACGGGCTTTTCTTTCTTGAACAATTCACATTTGGTCAGGCCAGAGATTTGGTGTGCAGCTGTCTACATATGGACGCACAAAGAGGATATTCAGAAGCTCAGCGACTGTTAAAACGACATTTCGGAGACGAAATGAAAATCGCAAATGCTGACCTGGATAAGGCTCTGAGCTGGACAGCAGTGAAGGCAGAAGATGGAAAAGCTCTTCATGCGTATGCCTTATATCTGAGGGAATGTTCCAGTGCACTGCAGGATATGGAGTACATGGATGAACTGGACATAACATCTACCTTAAAAATAATCATTTCTAAACTCCCATACAACCTCAGGGAACGATGGCGGAGCAAAGCATATGAGCTTTTCGAAAAATCAAACATCGTGCTCGATTCAAACATGTCGTTGAATTAATGGAAACTCAGGCAAACATTTTGTTGCATCCAGCATTCGGAGACATTAAAGACTCTGATTCAACGTCAAATAAAAGTAATAAATCTACCAACTCAAAGGCAGCCAAAAGGTGCAGTAGCTTTGTTACCACTGTGGCTGCAGCCGAAGTTTCCAATACTGAACAAGTATTCAAAGGGCAACAGCAAACTGAAACCCAGGTTCCCACTTCAGCTCTATGTTGTTTTTGTCAAGGCAAACACGCATTAGTGGACTGCGTAAAATTCAAAACTGAACCTCAAGAGAAAAAGATTGAGTGCCTCAAAAAGAATGGTTACTGCTTTGGATGTTTAAAAAAGGGTCATATGGGCAAAAACTGTAAACGAAAGCTGGACTGCCAAATATGTCAACTGAAACATCCTACATTGCTGCATATTGATAAGAACTCAAAGCAAGAAACCATACAAACCTTGTCTCCCTCAGGAACTAAGGAAAACTCCATCAACAGTGGACTGGTCTCAGCAGATCAGGTAACAGGGGTCGGTAAAGAATGTGCACTGGCAATTGTTCCAGTTCAAGTTAAAGTTGACAAAGGTAATAAGTCTGTTTTAACCTATGCCTTTCTTGATCCTGGAAGTTCAGCTACGTTTTGCACCGAAAATCTCATGCATCGACTGAATGCCAGAGGATGCAGAACTCAAATATGTCTTCAAACAATGGGACAGGAAGGACCTGTCAAAAGCTACAAGCTTAAAGGACTTGAGTTAAGCAGTCTGGATGGCGATGGATATATTGAGTTGCCTGAAGTGTATACCCAAGTTAAAATTCCTGTTTCAAAGGAAAACTTACTTACCCAGTCTGATCTGGAAAAATGGCCTTACCTTCATGGAGTTCAACTAAAAAGGCTTGACGCTGACATTGAACTATTGATTGGAATGAATGTTCCTAAGGTAATGGAACCCATGCATGTAATCAACAGCCAAGGGAACGGACCATTCACAGTCAAGACCCAACTAGGATGGGTGGTCAATGGCCCGCTCAGCTCTTGTTCTTCTATGGAGGAAGCTGGAACCAAGTCAGTTACTGCCAACCGCATCTCTATGGAGAATTTAAAGGAACTGCTTGTTAAACAGTACAACCAAGACTTTCCTGAAAAGGAACACGAAGAGGGAGATGTCTTGTGAGGACAGGAGATTCATGGACCTGGCTACAAGCTCTGTAGTTTTGAAAAAAAAATCACTACCACTTGCCTTTGCCTTTCCGGGACAAAGATATAGTCATGCCTGACAACTACGAGATGGCTGTTCAACGTACAGTAAACCTTGGAGATTCAAAAGAGATTCTGTTTATGCTGCGGAGTACAAAACCTTTATGGATAAAGTGCTTACCAAAGGCTATGCAGAAAAGGTGCCACAACACCAGCTCCTCAGGAATGACGGCCATGTGTGGCACATACCTCATCATGGGGTCTACCACCGACGAAAGCACAAGCTCAGGGTGGTGTTCGACTGTTCCGCATCATACAGAGGCCACTCTCTCAATGCAGAACTTCTCCAAGGGCCTGATCTCACCAATTCACTTCTTCGTGTTCTACTTTGGTACCGCCTGGAACGGACCGCATTTATGGCAGACATTGAAGCCATGTACTATCAAGTACAAGTGCATGAAGACCACCGAGACTTCCTGAGGTTTGTTTGATGGCCAGGAGGAGATACGACTAAGGCGTTGGAGGTATATCAGATGAATATTCAACTTTTTGGGGCTGTGTCATCTCCAAGCATTGCCAACTTCGCTTTGAAGAAAACAGGACAGGACAACTCAGACAAGTACAGCGTGGAGGTACTGGATACAATCAAGCATGGCTTTTATGTGGGTGATTGCCTCAAGTCTGTGGCTTCTACAAGGCAAGCAATCAAACTGATAAAGGACCTTAGAGAAGCATGCTCCCAAGGAGGATTTGCCCAAACCAAATGGGTCAGCAACAGCTGGGAAGTACTCCAAACTGTTCCTGAAAGTCACCGAGCCACATTGGTGCAACAACTTGACTTGGACAGAGAGAAACCACCTGTTGAAAGGGCATTGGGAATCCAATGGAACATCCAAAGAGACACCTTTACCATTAATATTTCCATCAAGAACAGAGCCCCTACCAGATGAGCTATTCTTTCCATTGTAAGTTCCATCTACGATCCCCTGGGTTGCCTATCACCCTGTGTTCTCAAAGCCAAGCAAATCCTGCAAAAGCTTTGCATCGAAAATTGCACATGGGATGAACTTATCCCAGAGGATCTATCTAAGCTATGGCAAAGATGGTTGACTGAGCTAGAACAGCTCAGCAGATTTGAAGTTGACCAATGCATAAAGCCAGAGAACTTTGGACCTGTGAGGACTGCTGAGCTGCATCATTTCTGTGATGCTAGTGAGGTAGGATTCGGGACTGGAAGCTACATCAGGCTTACAAATGGCAGGGGAGATGCTCATGTTGCTTTTGTGCTGGGAAAATCCAGAGTAACCCCAATCAAGCAAATCACCATCCCTAGGCTTGAGCTTGCAGCTGCAACACTGGCTGTACGAGTGGATAGGATGTTGCAAAATGAGCTACAAATGGTACTGAAAAATTTCACATTTTGGACAGACAGTACTTCGGTACTGAAATACATTCACAACCAGACAAAACGGTTCCACACTTATGTTGCAAATAGGATTGCTGTGATTCACAATCTGTCTCAAGTAGATCAGTGGAGGCACGTAAATTCCAAAGACAATCCAGCAGATGCTTCGTCACGTGGATTGCGCATAGAACCACTTCTGACTTCAACCAGATGGTTGAACGGCCCTGATTTCCTATCTAAGGAAGCAATTGAATGGCCTAAGGGGCCTGAGGATTTCAGCTACATCCCTTCCAGTGATCCAGAGGTAAAAAAGGACACAATCACTGTAAATTGCATGAAAATTGGCAACAGTGCAACTAACAATCTGATTGAGTATCACTCTTCATGGAAGAAATTGCAGAGAGCTGTGGCATGGTGGCTGAAATTGAGAAAACTCCTCCTGCTTCAATGTCAGAAGGCAAAAGTTATTGTGACCCACTCCAAAGGCACAGATGGACCACATGGCTTATCCGTGGATGACCTGGACGAGGCAGAGAAGGAAATCCTCTGCTATGAACAACGCCGATACTTCAAACCAGAACTAACACTTCTGAAGAAAGGCAAGCCAGTGGGGGTGGACAGCTCCCTACGTAAAGTGGATCCAGTTCTGGATGAAGACATTCTAAGGATCGGAGGACAGATAAGCAATGCAGCCATGCCAGTGAGTCTAAAAAACCCAATCATCCTTCCCAGAGACTCGCAAGTATCCAAATTGATCCTGATTGATATCCATCAGCAAGTTGGGCATTCAGGATGGAACCACATGCTTTCCAAGCTAAACCAGAAATTCTGGTTGCCTTCTGCCAACTCTTCTGCCAGGAAGATCATAAAGTCCTGCGTGTTTTGCAGACGCATGCAAGCATGAGTTGGAGAGCAGAAAATGGCTGATTTGCCAGAGGAATGCATAGCTCCAGATCTCCCACCCTTCTCTCATGTGGGTATTGATTACTTTGGGCCCATGGAAGTCAAGAGAGGCCGAGCATATATGAAAAGATGGGGAGTGCTATTTACCTGTGTAGTAAGTCGAGCAGTGCACCTAGATGTGGCAAGTACTTTGAATACAGACTCCTGCATAAATGTGATTCAGCGATTCTTGTGTTGCAGAGGACCAGTACTTACTGTTGGAACAGATTGTGGTACCAACTTTGTAGGCGCCCAGAAAGAACTTGAAGCTGCCTTGAACCAACTAGACCATCAGAAGATTCAGGATGCACTACTGACCAATCGAGTCAAGTGGCTCTTTAATCCACCATCTGGAGCGCACTTTGGAGGAGTGTGGGAAAGGCTATCAAGCTGATGAAAAAGGTACTCTTGTCAGGTCTAAAACAGCAAACAATGGATGACGATGTGCTACAGACAGCTCTATGTGAGGTTGAATCAATTCTTAATGATAGGCCCATAACGACTGTATCATCTGACCCAAATGACTTGGAGCCCCTAACGCCAAACCATCTACTGCAGCTAAAAGGTAAACCACTCTTGCCACCTGGTCTCTTTTCCAAGGATGACCTTTATACTAAAAGGAGATGGAGACAAGTGCAATACCTTGCAGACCTATTCTGGCGAAGGTGGACCAAAGAGTACTTGGCACTCATGCAACAGAGGCAAAAATGGATGAAAACCAAAAGAAAGTTACAAATTATTGACATTGTAGTTATCGTGTAACTGCACCAAGAAACTCGTGACCACTAGCCCGTGTCGTAAAGACCCTGCCACGGCCCAAAGGTCTTGTTAGAAATGTCTTGGTTCAAACCAAAACAAACATTTTACAAAGGCCAATTGATAAACTCTGCTTGCTTTTAGAAGCCGAAAATTGGGCTTCTAGGAACAGGATAATGGCTGACCCTAAACCCCTTGACCTCGAGGTGCGCACCTACCCCTTCCCCTAGAAACTTATTACGGACTTTTCTATGGACTGTCATTTCTTCCCCATGAATTGTGGATCATGGTTGTTCCACTATGGACATTTTTGTGGTGAAGACTTTGGGGAAATGACATTGGGACTTGAATATGAGATATGAAATGTATATGGGATATGTAAAAAAAAAATACAGCTACAAATGTTACCTGTATATTGACCACGGCTGTGGTAATTGACATTCAGTAATGTATTGATTTCTGATTTGGTTATATTTTCTACATTATGGCTCCATGGAATATTTTTTAGATAATGGTAATTGTTTTGCATGGCGTCTCCAATTAGGGGTCGGTATGTTGGAGCCATAATTAGAATTTTTTTGCGTCTATCGAAGATGAACAATATAGCATGTGACGTAGGTAACGCCTCCAGTGCGGGAATGGGGAGTCCTTTAAATTCCGTCAGAATATGCTGGTTCTTGTTAGGTGGAGAAGCAACAGTTTTTCAACCACATTATATGTATCGTATGTAGCGCATGGTAGCGCATTTTCTTTGATTTCATCTCGTGGAAAAGTCAACCGGAGTTCCTGTTAAATAAACATTTTTTGTTCGTTTACAAATCTCCACGCGTGCTTTATGGAACATGTGTGTCGGCAACTCCCCACCTAACCTCAGGTGGCTAAAATACTACGGCTTGGATTAGTCACTTCAACACCTAAGCAGTCCATAAGCTGTTGGTCCACTTTTTGCTGCTCCTCACTGTCCATGTTTCCCTCTAAACTCAGCCCCACCGGATTTCTACGGTCTCCGGTCTACACTTGGGTATGTCGACCCGTTCTACAAATGTGTCTGTATGGGGTGGATTCTAGCTTTCCCTGCATCCTATAGAGTAGAAACACCGCTATACTCACCACAGCAGCCATAGGTAGATAGCAAGTTCGACCCACTTGAATCAGAAGGATGCAGCACCGGATCACACCGCCAATGGCGACTGACGACAGTGTTCACACTGTTATAATGCTTGTGTGATTTTGGTCAGTATCATGGTGGTAGTTTATCATAATGATACATGACCGTAGCCGCAACGGTTGATGGAGGTTGAAAACGGAATACTTTCGCCCTTGTGTTTTTGGCCGATTATGCTGTCCACTGCCCATACCACGAAAATTTATCTTTCTCATAACTTGAGCTGCCAGACTTTCACACTGCATCCTCCACTTTGCAATATCGCAGCCGCAGTTTCTTTAGTTTGTCACGGCACTGTTCTACTGTTCTGGGGTAACTGCGCAAATGCAAGTACTCACAAATTATTCCATAAATCTACGAGTCCGTAATATTTACCCGATTTAGTTTTTCGACATGAAGTCCAACGTTGTTCGAATTAAAGTGAGTTGCGAACTCAGAAGGCTTGAAATCTGTGGCGCTGGCCTAAACAAAACAAGTCACGTGAGGTCCGGAGCTCTCTTGCTAGGAGACTCTCCACTCTTCCTCCCCCTCCCTTCTTGTTTTGAAATAAAACGCGTCATTTCCTGTGTGCCAGCGCGGGAATGTTGCTGGTCGACACGCAATACAAAACAACAAATACTGAAAAATACAGTGAGATGTTAGAGGAGCCGATGGGCTTAATCAGCATTCTGTCATCTCCTCTAGTAGTGGCTTGGATGAAACTGACATTTACGGACATGTAAAAGTTATGTACTATAGCTTTAAATAAGGAAACACAAAAATAGCCAGATTTGGCTTCTGCACAAAGGGGTTAAAGTACAAAGTACAAGTGGGGACCATCGTCATGGGATCCTCTGGTTCTAGTTTTCACCTGAAATGCTGTGACCATGTGTGACTGGGGGCTTCTCCAGAACAGACAAATTACTGGTGGTAGCCAGTCGCTCAATTATTTACTTAGGCTCATCTGAGTAACCTACAGTTACAGTTCACGCCCACGTGAAACTGCCCCGGCAATGATTCCTGATAGTGGAATGTCTGTTCTGTTAAAATAAGGTATATGTCAGATATTACTGATTTAATGAGTTATACTTGTTCCTTATAAGGTGTGGAAAGTGTTCATGTGAGGTTGCGAGCTCGGAAGTGGGAACTGCAAGCTTTTTATTGCAGGGTGAATGTTCTGACTGTTAAATAAGCAGTTCCTTTAATGAGTACGTGTGCTGGCATGTGGCACTCTGAAGAAAAATTGACAAATTTCTTTATCTTTATCTTTGAGAAAAGGCATGTTTTGGGTTTGGACAGCTTACTGGTGACCATTGATGTCAAACTGTGCCTGTTTCGATAAACTCCTGCTAAATTGAACTAGAAAATCATTAATTCATCTTGAACTTCATGCGTCAAGAGTTGATTTGTGTTAAATATATGATTATTCAATGATTTGACAGTGCACCATTTTGAGGGATCAGAGAGTTTGGGGAGCCACCTGGAAAACTGTCTTATTTGGTTCCAAAAGAGTAGATAATTTAGAATTTTCTGCTCAGATGAAATATACTTGTGGTCAAGGAGTTTATGATCCCAGAAATGTATAGTTTTAACCCCCAGCCATTTTTCAATTCTCAGTATTATTACTATTTTTTTACAATTTCAATGCTGAATTTTCATGAAGATTTTTTGTTTGCAGCCCTTTCTTTCTACTAAAATCATGAAAATAAACTGAAATAAATAAACTGAAATACGATGGGAGTCTAAATGCTATAAGTGTCTTGACTCAGTTGAGCCATTCCCTCCCTCTCTGTGAAGCTGCAATCTTGAACTATAAAGCCTTAAATAAGGAAAAACAAAAATAGCCAGATTTGGCTTCTGTGCAAAGGGGTTAAAGTACAAGTGGGGATCATTGTTATGGGATCCTTAGGTTCTAGTTTTCACCTGAAATGCTGTGATCATGTATGACTGGGGGCTTCTCCAGAACAGAAAAATTACTGGTGTGGGACAGAGGCTTTCATTCCAGCCGTGCAGTTACACGCCTGATGCAACAAAATCAACCCTTCGAGCCTTCAGTGTGAAACTGGTTGGTTGCAGTGAAAATCTGCACCCATACTGACCCTTTATCTAAGTCCAGAACATGTGATGCAAACAAAAGAAGCTCGGTGAGGTGATGTGACCGTAATCGACTTGTTTAATTAGTCAGTTACTTGCACAGTAGCAACAAATACTAGCAAATCCTGCCACTTCCCAGAAACAGCTGTACCAAGACATCCTTTTTTATCAGGGAAACTGTTTCCTAAAATTAAGGATACTTAATTAGAAATATCTCTTAGTACGTTCCTGTTTTCAGAATTTCTTTATGAGCACTGCATTGGGTTCTGGCACATAGGTGATAAAGAATTGTACCGGGGGAGTACTGGCTCACTCATAAGCATCCAGTTTTGACTGGTCATTTGACGACTTGTTGTCCAAAAATGTGGTTTTAGCCGTTGCTGATTTGATTGGAAATGGAGGCATTATGTTGAATTCAAACACAGTTGTGCTATTGTGAAATTCAAGCTGGACTACAGTCAGCATCCCTTCACAAGGTAGTCTCCAGCTACTCAGGTCTCAATTCAATTCAATTCAATGAAACTTTATTATCGCCTAGGGGCAATTTGTTGTACAGCAGCAGTGCTCACATTCACATTAAACATAAAATATAAGTTAAAACAATAAATAGAATAATAAATAAAACCAAAAGAACAATATAACATCAACCATAAACAACGATACCAGTCCGCAACAACTAAAAAAAAAAAAAAAAAATCTAACACGCATTGTTTAACAGGCCAATGGCCGATGGCACAAAAGAGTTTTTAAGCCTATTGGTCCTGCTCTTAGGCAGCCTGTATCTGCGACCAGAAGGAAGCAGCCTGTACTCATTGTGCAGGGGGTGGCTAGGATCGGTCAGTCAGCAGTCCCACAATGCACTGTTCTATCGCTCTCACGTTCCAAAGCCTTCAGGTTTGAATGCGGTTTAGTTGAAATGTCAGGGGCTTTGTGCATGTGGGGGATTTTCATCAAAAGTAATTTCATTTTCAGTGATACATGGTCTCATTTTGAGTTTAACAGGAAAGGGCTCCCCCTCCTCCTGCCCCAACCTCAGCCTGCTGAGGTGCTGTTTATTTTTTTTGGGTGGTTCATTTTATGGAACTGAAGTAGTGGTGATACTCCATCAATTGTAGAGGAATCATAGCCCCCCTGAACTGCTCTTCAACACTACTCTTCTGCCAAATAATGTGCATCATTAGTTTAAATCATCAATAGTTTGGGAAGAGCATGTGAGACCTGTCCCTCCAAGTAAGAGCTGAGCCCCCTTCATCCGGCCCGAGTGACACCCCCAGAATGAAGCCATGTTATTGGCTAAGTTGCTGGCTTCTGTGACATCACTGTACTCCTCCCCCTCTTGTATTCTCAGCAATCCGCCATTCAGGCTGTCTTCACTGGACGAATCCCACCTGGACCTGGTGATGGGAGCCTGGAAGTTCAGTGAGGGACGGGACTCGTCAAGAATGATCCGGAACATGATCTGTAACTTCCCTTCCTGCTGCCTGTTGGACGAGGATGGAATGCCGGTAGCGTGGATTTTAACTGATTCCACCTGCGCCATGGGATTGCTGTACACTGTACCTGAACACAGAGGAAAGGGCTGCGCCAAGATCCTCATTAGCACCTTGGCTAGAAGACTCCATGCCCTGGGTTACCCTGTGTACTGCAACATCGAGGAGGAGAACCATGTGTCTTACCAGCTCTTTACAAAGTTGGGCTTTACTGAAGACCCCTGTTACAGAGGTGCCTGGTTTAGGGTCTGTAATGTACAGTAATGTGATTGAAACCTCAAGTCCTTACTCAGTATGCTAGGCTACCATCCCAATGAATGACCACATTGGCTTTTGGCTACATTCACATGTCAGTGCTGTAAATGAATCTGCTTCTATGCGAACGAACTGATCTTTCAAATCAGGGGTGGGATACTCATCCAGACAGGGCCGCTGAGGATGCAAGTTTTTGCTCTAACAAAGCAGTCGCAGTCCTGATTCTACTAATCAAGGCCCTCAGCTAAAACTCTAATGGTCGATGGGTGGAGTCGAGTATGTTACTGCCTGGTTGGGATGTTAGCCTGCACCCACACCACCCCTTTCTGGATGAGATTCCCCACCCCTGTTTTAAATCATTGAATGATGACTGGTTAAAATTTGCACTTCTCGGGGAAATGTAATACTGTGAATATTGAAATAAAGCCAAGAGACAACTGGCTTCTTTTCTCTGAATGCACAAACTCAAATGGCACTTTGAGGACAAAAAGTTTCAATCTAATTTGCTCAGCACATAAGTAAGGATCGCGGGGTCTTGTTTGTGAGTGATGGTTAGATGGAGCGAGAGATCGGCAGGCGGATTGGCGCAGCATCCACGGTGAAACGGGCGTTGTGCTGGTCCATTGTCGTGAAGGAGCTGAGCTTTTAGGCGAAGCTATCGATTTACTGGTCAATCTACACGCTGTGAAAAAGTATTTGCCCCATCCTGATTTCTTATTTTTTTGCGTAATTGTCACACTTAAATGTTTCAGATCAGAAAACAAAAGCAGTTTTTAAATGATGATTTCATTTATTTAGGGAAAAAGCTATCCAAACCTATCAGGCCCTATGTGAAAAAGTAATTGCCCCCTAAACCTAATAACTGGTTGTGCCACCCTCTGTGACAACAACTGCAATCAAGCGTTTGCGATAACTGGCAATGAGTCTTTCTCATCGCTGTGGAGGAATTTGGCCCACTCTTCTTTGCAGAATTGTTTTAATTCAGCCACATTGGAGAGGTTTTGAGTATGTACGGCCTGTTTAAGGTCATGCCACAGCGCATCAATCGGATTTAAGTCTGGACTTTGATAAGGCCACTCCAAAACCTTCATTTTGTTTTTTTTAAAGCCATTCAGAGGTGGACTTGCTGGTGTGTTTTGGATCATTGTCCTGCTGCATAACCCAAGTGCTCTTGAGCTTGAGGTCACAAACTGATGATCAGACATTGTCCTTCAGGATTTTCTGGTCGAGAGCAGAATTCAGGGTTCTATCAATTTCTACCAGATCATCACACTACCACCACCATGTTTGACTGTTGGTATGAGGTTTTTATGAAATGCTGTGTTAGTTTTACGCCAGATGTAACGGGATGGAGACCTTCCAAAATGTTCAAGTTTTGTCCCGTCAGTCCACAGAATATTTTCCCAAAAGTCTTGGGGATCATCAAGATGTTTTTTTGGCAAATGTGAGGTGAGCCTTTGTTTTCTTTTTGGTCTGCTGTGGTTTTCGCGTTGGAACTCTCCCATGAATGCCATTTTTGCCCAGTCTCTTTCTTATTGTTGCATCATGAACACTGACTTTAACTGAGATGAGTGAGGCCAGCAGTTCTTTTGATGTTGTTCTGGGTTCTTTTGAGACCTCCTGGATGAGTCGTCGATGCGCTTGATATTATTTACTCTTGCATATTTAATACATGAACATTAGCAACAGTAACTTGGCTACGTTAGCCGCAGTGCTACAGCCACATTATAACAGGCTATCGCGTTTTGTAGGCATATGCAGTAAAGCAACACAAAATGGTAAAACTTGCTGCTTCTGCGACTGTGAGTTACAGACAGTTGGTACCTATCCAGGCTTTATCTTCAGATATTTTAGTAAGCCTGCGTTTGAGGCCAGTTGTTAGTGCTAACTATCCTTATCGGTCCTGCTAGCCACCTGTAACACGTTAGCTTCACTTACATTATTTGCTGTTATATTGTTACTTACAGCTTGTGGCTCCGAGCGCTTGATCGATTCAACTGCTCCAGGTTTGAGAAGCAGCAGAGACGCATATCCAGCATCGAATTATCCTTTATTGACAAAGCTGTCCTCGGTGAAATGCCGAGCACAAAAAACTAACGTTCCTTTTGAGTGTTGCTGTTTGCCGCCAGCAAACAAAGCTACCCGGTGATTTTGGATGGCATCATCTTTTGGAAGAGAAAATAGTTGTGCCTTTTTTTTTGCATCCAAAAAAACACGTACAAACAGCTTTGGGAGAGATACTGATAAATCTACATGTTAAATTATTTGGGCTCGTTTGTGTCTGATAGAATAAATTTCAGGGTGGGCAGGTCAGCGCCGTGATTGGCTCTGGCCAAGTCTGTCCTGATTTGACGTAACATCCTGACCAGGGGGGGACTGGGGCATAAAAGTGGCCCGGGAATTCGTACCTGACCGGCCCACTTTCCAGGGGGCAGGGATGCAGAGGTAGTGGCCGGCTGAAAAAAATTCACATTATTTGACCAAAAAAGTATGCATTTCAACATCATATTGGACTATACATATCCCATAAAAAATTGATATTATTAGTTGTTGAATTTATATAACACCAATCAGCATACAACAAAATAATTGTTGTGTATATCTTACATAGGAACCCAGTGGCTATAAACATCTGTGATTTTAGCAGATGTTAACAGATGACCAAGACCCCTCCTCCCCCCCAAGTCCCCAAATCAGGTTTAGTAAAAGATACCACCTTCAACAGCTTTTAAAAAGTTCGTAAAATGCTGTGATGGTCTTTTTTCAGAATGTTCCTAAAAGATGAGGCTTTAATGTTTCCAAAACACTCCAAGTGTTGTGTAGAAAGTGTTGTCTTGTGAAACACCAACATACACATAATCTGAGTCACCATTAAGTTGAACTTACATGTGAGTAAATTTACTATTCTGTAGGCAGGGGTTGGGTGGGTAATGACCAAAAACAAACAATTCTATTGATATTAAAGATCATATTTATCCTAAAGATGTCCTGAGATACATTAAATACAATGATGCTGTTCTATATTAAAAACATAACATTGTCAACATATAAACTAATATATTTTTACGGAATTATTATTATTATTATATTTGCATGAATGAATATGAAAAAGAAACTTGTGACTTTGGGGCCATTTGCAATTTTTCAATAAGACCATTGCATTATTTGGATTGATTCATAGCCTTTTTAAAATAAGGTTACATATCTTACAGACTCTAAAGGGCATAGAATAGCCCTCCAGCTTCAGAGCCACAGAACTCACTGTGTTTCAGCCAATTTAGATTTGTCTTTGTTGTGTGCGTGAATGTGGGTGTGTGTCTATGGTGAGGCACTATGTTTGCTAAAGGTACCTGCACAGCTGGGGGCATACATGGTAATCCGTCAGACGTAGGTTAGATAAGGGAGTCACAGCTGATCTGAGGGAGGGTAATGAGGATCGGGAAGCCACACAGTTTTTCAAACGTGCCTGTGTGTGTGAAGTCTGAATGGGTTTTGTGTGACAATCTTAGTGTTTTTTTTGTATTTTTGTACAAGCTCATTTTAACTCTTTTGGCACCCATCTTTTTGTAGGTGTTTTTTTAAATATTCACAAGTTAATAAAGTGTTAAATGCGTACCCATGGAGGACCTTGTTTTTACACACCACCACAAGTTGGAAATGCCTTCAAATTCCCCTAAGTGGCATTTTTTTGTAGCTAGATTGCCGTCACATTTTGTTGAAAAACCGAGCTTCTTACTGCGCTCCACTCTGCTGTACGTCAGCTGATTCCACTCAACTGATTGCAGACAAGCGACAGCCTGGGCAAAAGCAACGCTGAAGAATCAAGGTAAGACTTATTGAGAATTGTTAAGTTGTGTGGAAGAGATTGGCCTTCTCACAAAAAGGATACAGGTAAATCCTGCAACAATTTAAAATGAAGCCTTTGGCCTTGAAATCAGTCATAATGGGTGACGAGGCTGCAGCTGTTAATCAAAGTGAAATGGAAAGTGAATGTGATAAAAGACCGGTCAAACTCACTTTTAAAGCATTGGAAGTAAAAATAATATCACAACAAAAGGAAAGGAATCACAGATTAAAGAAACTCCATAAATTAACAAAGGAAGTTGAGCAATTAATGACTTCAAAGGAAAATGTGTCTGTGGTGCAGGCAATGCGTGAAGTGTTCTTAACGCTGTGTGTGGAAACCCAAGAGCTGCATCAATCACTGAAACCGATCCTACCTGAGGATGAAATGTTAAAACAAGATGAATGGTTTGAAACCTGAATGCAAAGTAATAAAGAAATAATACAAAATATGGAGGAGTGGTAGCTTGATAAAAAGGAGCAAGATGATGATGACGTTGAAAAATACGATGATGCTGCCGCAAATACAAATGTGCTTAACGATGATGCTGCCGCAAATATAAATATGCTTAACCATGATGCTGCTGGGAATTCAGACGTGTTTGACGATGCTGCTGCTGTTGCTGTGTTCAATGACAAAAATGCTCCAAACATGGTTGTGGTCACTGATGATATTGCTCCTGGTGACAGCATTTCAAATGTTAGTCTTAAAACATGTTCATCAGCCGGCCGCTCCAGTTACAGGTCTTCAAGGTCTTCAGCCTTTTCTGCATGTCTAAAAGCAGAGGCTGAAAGGGCTGCTCTCCTTGCTATGGCAGCTGCCCTTAAAGAAAAACATGAATTGGAAGCTCAGGAGGAGCAAATCAGACGGAAAAAGGAGCTTCTTACATTGCGAAGTCAAATTGCTGCTCACACTGCAAAGGTTACTGTGCTGAAGCACAGAGAATCTGATGTTCAGAGCTCCAGAGCCTATTCAAATGGAATGAATTCGTACCTGGAAAGGTCAACGCAAATCATCTCTCAGGCCCTCTGCTGTAGAATTTGTTCCACAAAGTTCGAAGCATCAGTTCAATTTTCTACCAACAGGGGGCAGCAAGGCCGCAATGCTAATGGAGGCACAACCCAAAGATTCAAACCATCAGGTCCATCATCCACCACTAGGAGGCAGCAATGCTCCAGTGCCATTGGCACAGCCCAAACATTCAAACCACCAGTTCCATTATCCACCACTAGTTGGCAGCAAAGCTGCCATGTCAGTGGGTGCACGACCCAAGGAAAGCTCTGTACATGGGGGACCAAGGGCTCCTGCTCTGAATCCAAAACCAAGCATGTCTCAAGGACTTCAGGAAACATCATGTGCATCACACACAGGAACCCACCACCTGTTTTATGCAGGAATCTATTCAACACACTGACCTAATGCAAACCAAAGCGAATCAAGGCAATCTTTTGACCATCATGCAACGGCAAAATGACATTACAGCCCTTCTGATGCAGCAACAGGCCTCATTGTCACTACCTCCAAGAGATATACCAACCTTTGATGGAGACCCACTTGAGTACAGTGCATTCGTCAGTGCATTTCAGCACGGAGTAGAAGGAAAGGCTGCCAGCTGCACAGATTGCTTGTATTTCTTAGAACAATATACAAAAGGACAACCAAGAGAACTGGTTAAGAGCTGTCAACACATGCCACGTGACAGGGGATATCAAAGAGCAAAAGAACTCTTACAAGAACGCTTTGGAAATGAGCAAAAAATAGCCAGTGCATACATGGAGAAAGCTCTCGGATGGCCACCAGTAAAATCAGAGGACATCAGGGCTTTGCAAGCTTTTGCGTTGTTTCTCCGTGTCTGCTGTAATGCTATGGAGGATGTCAGTTACATGTTAGTGATGAACATGCCATCTAACAAGCGTGCCATTATCCTGAAGCTACCTTAAAAACTGAGGGAAAAATTGAGGAACACTGCTTATGAACTGCAGGAGAGGCGCCACCGTTAAGCAGGTTTCAGTGATATTGTCAATTTCATTGAGAGACGAGGGAGACATTCCGCGTCAATTGGACTAACCTTCCCGGATGACCATCTCCAAATTTCTTCCTACTTTGATATGTCATTTATCAATGTATCTGAAGTCTCTTGGCATCCGAGTCTCGAAAGACTATGGGCTTGCACGCTGGAGTTGACATCGTCTGGTGTGGCTGGTCAGGCCAATGCGGGAATGGCAGTCTCTCCCACATCTAGGACAGATGAATGCAGTTGCTGGTCTGTCTGCCTGGGTTGAAGCCTTTCGTCTTTGTCTCTTTGCCTCGGACTGTTGAGCAAGAGTGTCCTCAAAGTTCAACAGCCCCTCTTTCACTGCCTGTCTCCAGGCTGGTCGGTCAGAGGCAATGGTTTCCCAGGAGTCTACATCGAATTGAAGGGATTTCAGGTCTCTCTTGCAGACATCCTTAAAGCGGAGTTTGGGTCTGCCTGTGGGACGGGTTCCTTGTGTTAGCTCTCCATAGAGGAGGTCCTTTGGGATTCTTCCGTCCTCCATGCGCACAAGATGGCCAAGCCACCGCAGCGCCTCTGCTTCAGCAGACTGTACATGCTGGGAACCATGGCTCTGTCCAGCACGCTGGTATTTGTGACCTTGTCCTGCCGGGTGATGCCCAGGATCTTGGCGGAGACAGCGCATGTGGAAGGCGTTAAGCCTGTGCTCCTGTTTGGCTCTCATTGTCCATGCCTCGCTACCATAGAGGAGAGTGCTCACAACACAGGCCTTGTACACTTGGATTTTCGCGTGCTCAGTCAACTTGGCGTTTGTCCAAACTCTCTTGTTGAGTCTAGCCATTGTGGTAGCAGCTTTGCCGATCGCCTGTCTAGCTCTGTGTCCAGAGAAAGAGAGTCAGAGATGGTAGAGCCCAGGTACACAAAGTCGTGGACAACTTCCAGTGCTTGGTCAAGAGTGTGATGACTGGTGGAGAGCCTGTATCCTGCCCCCATGACTTGTGTTTTCTTCTGGCTGATTGGCAATCCAAAGGCCTCGCATGCCTGACTGAAACGGTCCACGAGCAGTTGGAGCTCCTGCGCTGTATGGGCCGTGATTGCTGCAAATCCTTGAAAAGGAGATCACGAAGGCATTTCTGCTGGACTTTGGATTTGGCCTTGAGCAGGGAGAGGTTATAGAGCTTGCCATCTGATCTGGTTAGGAGATAGATGCCCTCAGTCGCTGATCCAAAGGCGTGCCTCATCAGGACAGCGAAGAATATTCGAACAGTGTCGGGGCAAGGGCGCAGCCCTGTTTCACGCCGCTCTTGATCTTGAAACTCTCTGATGTTGAGCCATCGAAGACTACTGTGCCAGTCATGTCATCATGAAAGGATCTAATGATGCTCAGCAGCCTGGGTGGGCACCCTATCTTTGGAAGGATCTTAAAGAGGCCATCCCTGCTGACTGTATCAAAGGCTTTCGTCAGGTCTATAAAGGCTACAAAGAGTGGCAGTCTTTGCTCTCTGCATTTCTCCTGCAGCTGTCTGAGGGAGAAGATCATATCGATGGTGGACCTGTTGGCGCGGAAGCCACACTGGGATTCAGGGTAGACTCTCTCTGCAAGGACCTGGAGTCTCTTCAGTGCAACCCTTGCGAACAGCTTCCCGACGATGCTCAGGAGGGAGATGCCGCGATAGTTGTTACAGTCAGACCTGTCACCTTTGTTCTTGTATAGCGTGACGATGTTGGCATCCCTCATGTCTTGTGGCACTTCCCCTTCCCTCCAGCACAGGCAGAGGAGATGGTGCAGCTCTTCAGCCAGGACATCTTTGCAGCACTTCAGAACTTCCGCTGGGATAGCGTCCTTCCCGGAGCTTTGCCAGTGGCGAGGGAGTCTAGAGCGTCATGCAGTTCTTGAGCGTTGGCTCGATGTCCAGCTCCTCCAGCACAGGCAGACACTCAACAGCGTTGAGGGCGTCTTCTGAGACGATGTTTTCCCTGGTGTAGAGCTCAGAGTAATGCTCGACCCAACGTTCCATCTGCTTTGCTCGGTCCTTGATGATGTCACCAGAGGAGGATTTCAAGGGGGCTGTTTTCTTCTGTGTCGGTCCAAGAGCCTGCTTGATGCCGTCATACATCCCCTTGATGTTGCCAGTGTCAGCTGCAATCTGGATCTTGGAGCAGAGCTGGAGCCAGTAGTCATTGGCACAGCGCCTCGCAATCTGCTGGACTTTGCTGCGGGCTTCCCGTAGGGTCAGCAGATTCTGTTCGCTGGGACTCGTTTTATAGGCAGACATTGCAGCTCTTTTTGCTTCAACTGCAGGTCTGATGTCCCCAGCGTAGGCTTCAAACCAGTCTGCTGACTTGCTTGTTTGCTTTCCGAACACCGACATTGCTGAGGTGTACACGGCGTCCCTCAGGTATTCCCATCTTTTCTGGGCGTTTTCGCTTCATGGCCTGGTAGGCGGTTTTCCAGGGCTGCGGCAAACTCTCCTACCATGGCTGGGTTTCGTGTGTTGCTGGTGCTGATGCGGGGTCTGCCAGCTCTCTTTGTGCGACAGATTCTTCTGGCCCGTAATTTCACCTTGCTACACACTAACGAGTGGTCCGTATCGCAGTCAGCGCTCTGGTAGCTGCGGGTGAGTCTGACGCTTGGTAGGCTGGAACGCCTGATGAGGACCAGATCGAGTTGGTGCCAGTGCTTGGACCTCGGGTGTCTCCAGGAGACTCGATGTTGGGTCTTGGTGTTGAAAAAGGTGTTCGTCACGCAGAGGTCATGGTGGCAGCAGAGTTCAAGCAGGCGCTGTCCGTTCTCGTTCATGTGTCCAACACCAAAGTGACCCAGACAGGTATCTGAAGTACTCTCCCCAAATATTTAATCAAAATTCCACATAGTCCTCGAGTTCCAGGCCTTTAAGTGGGAGGGGGGTCTGTGCTCCTGAGCAAATCCTTATTTCTGGGCCATTTTGAGGGGGCTACTATGAGAAATCTAAAAGTGGTACAGATCTAAGTTTAATTATACAAGTAGTACTACTTATAGAGACCAGGGAGAAAATATAAAATCATACCCCTTGTGTCATGGGCTGATGCACCGAGGCTTGGAAAATGGGGAAAAATCAATGGGCCATAACAAATTTTAAATAATCAAAAATTTGTCAAAATTAGAATTCTATCTCCAGCAACTAAATCTTTGGGCTACTAATTAAGGTAGATATGGAGCTTGTATGGCCATAACAATTAGTCCTTAAAACACCATACAGGTGGCGCCACTGGTGGCCAAAGTCAGCCAATTTAGTGAAATAGCCTCATTTCGGCGGCCATTAAGGCCACGTGGCCCAACTTTTATCGATTTGCAATATTTTTTCCCTGAAAGACTACATTTTAAGCTTTCGATTGAATGTGGTTCCTAAGTTGTTCCGCATTTCTTTCTGGGTGAAATAATTTCATCAAAGTGCGGTATTTTGTGTATCATTTTAAGCTTGTTCCTACCATTTCCCACATAGACACCTTAGCATACAGCTGTAATCAGTGAAAATCACACATATCCCTCATCAATCCATATTAAGACTCACCTATGATGACCAGATTCCTGTTGATTTTCTTTTCCTACAACATATAACATGACTATAATGACCTGTTAAAACAGGGAGATAATCAATTAACAGATTTAGACACTGATTGGAATACTGGTCCAGATATTAAAATATTGGAATGAAAGAAGAATGAATCAGAACTATATTATGACTTCAGCCACTCACAATGGTCACTAGTTGGTCACTCATCAAAAAAGAAACATAAAGCTATATGGTACAGATAGTGTGTTACATCTCAGAGCCAACAGAGGGCGGACTCATAGCCAAGTACATCTCCACTGATGATAACATTACAATGGAACATGTGCAAGGCTGTCACACTGCAAGACAATCACTACCCCAAGTCCTGGACAGTATGTGGCTTGTGCATATGATGGACACTGGCAAATTGGAATGGTTCTGGAATTTTGTACAGACAATGAGGACTATAACATCAAATTTGTCACCCAGAGGTCCAACAAAATCGTTCAGGTGGCCTGCCAGGGAGGATATCTGGTGGATCCCAAAGGGTGATATTCTACGTGTAATTACACTACCAACTACCAACACAGGAAGGAACTACAAAATTCAGAACAATGAGTTCAAAACAATTTGTGACACTTTTGAGCAGTACAATCTCTACTGAAATTCAGGTACAGTATGACTTTACAGACTTTGACTAGAGTAGTCTCATTGCTATTGAACCTCATGACCTATTTTCATCCCAATTGTCCTGTTAGCTGTTATTATGATGAATGTAAAAATATGGCGAGATATTTGGGGAGAGTACTTCAGATACATTGGTGAATCTTATTCCTGAGTTAGAAGGAAATCCAAGATGGTCATCTGGGGGGTCTGGTTGAGTTGACACAGGTCCAGGCACATTGGAGCTTATATTCGTGCCAAAATATGGTGCCAGCCCATGATGTTTTTTATTCAGATATATTGAGTGGGTATCAACATGTCCCCTGGTACCTATTTTAGTACTTCTAACACTGATTACAACTGTATCCTAAGGTGGTCCATGTGGGAAATGATAGGAACAAGCTTAAAATGATACACAAAATACCGTACTTTGATGAAATTATTTCACCCAGAAAGAAATACGGAACACCTTAGGAACCATATTCAATCGAAAGCTTAAAATGTAGTCTTTCAAGGAAAAAATATTGCAAATCGATAAAAGTTGGGCCACGCGGCCTTAATGGCCGCCGAAATGAGGCTATTTCACTAAATTGACTGACTTTGTTTTAAGGAATAACTGTTATGCCCATACAAGCTCCATATCTACCTTAATTAGTAGCCCAAAGATTTAGTTGCTGGAGATAGAATTCTAATTTTGACAAATTTTTGATTATTTAAAATTTGTTATGGCCCATTGATTTTTCCCCGTTTTCCGAGCCTCGGTGCATCAGCCCATGACACAAGGGGTATGATTTTATATTTTCTCCCTGGTCTTTATAAGTAGTACTACTTGTGTAATTAAACTTAGATCTGTATCACTTTTAGATTTCTCATAGTAGCCCCCTCAAAATGGCCCAGAAATAAGGATTTGCTCAGGAGCACAGACCCCCCTCACACTTAAAGGCCTGAAACTCGAGGACTATGTGGAATTTTGATTAAATATTTGGGGAGAGTACTTCAGATACATTGATAAATGATATATCAAAGTAGGAAGAAATTCAGAGATGGTCATCCGGGAGGGTTAGTCCAATTGACACGGAATGTCTCATGGGGAAGTCCTAAACCACAACAATTGGCAAAAGCCAAAACACGGACAGGA
This sequence comes from Gymnothorax javanicus, assembly GCA_029692085.1. Taxonomy (NCBI): domain Eukaryota; kingdom Metazoa; phylum Chordata; class Actinopteri; order Anguilliformes; family Muraenidae; genus Gymnothorax; species Gymnothorax javanicus. Next base: position 53,327,196 of record CM056208.1, on the reverse strand, counting down.
TCAACGCAGACAACCTATGACAGATAAACAGCTCCGGTCAAGGAGTTCTAAGTGCACAGACAATGAGTACAGGATAGCAATTAAGCACGTGCGAGAGATCTTGCGGAAACGCAGGGAGAGGCAGGGAAAGCAAAGCAAGAGGCGGAGACTAGAACAGGGCGAGAGCTGAGATTGAATTGGTAATAATTAGTAGAGGTGCAGCTTAACAAATTAACCGAAGTGTTCATTAGTAAGTTAGTAGTATATACATGGATTACCTAAGTTAGTAGACTATGATACACCATATAAATGTTAGTATTATTTGTAATCTAGGAAAGCAAGGCGAAGGAAGTAAAGGAGAATTGAAGTAATAATGTGAAACACCAGAAACCATTGAAATCACCCGAAGCAGGTAAGCACACAGACTGGGGAGACGGACTGAACCAACTGATCACAAGACAGGGGTGACAAGTGCAATGAAACCTGGAATGGCATATACAGAAAACCGGAATGTATAATAAACAAAAAGAATAAAAGGAAAGACATAACAATGAACACAAGGCATGACATCAAAACACAGAACCATAACAGAACCAAGAAAAGTTTGTTGACAGTCACATCGTCTCAGGACTGGAGATAGCTGCACTCAATAGTAACACCAACTTTGAATTGCCTGATGTGTATATGCCTGTGACCCGTGATAACATTCCACGGCAGGAAGAGTTAAGTGCCTGGTCTCACCTAAACTCTGTTGAAATTCCGGTCATTGATGCTGATGTGGAATTGTTAATTGGAACCAATGTTCCAAAGGTAATGGAACCATGGGAGGTGGTAAACAGTAATGGTGAAGGGCCGTATGCCATCAGAACCCAACTGGGCTGGGTTATCAATGGACCACTGCGAGGAGGCAGTGAGACTGAAAACAGCTGTCATACCGTTACTGCCAACCGAATATCCATCGCTCACATAGAAGAACTGCTGGTGAAGCAATATAACCAAGATTTTCATGAAAAATCAACAGATGAAAAGCCAGAAATGTCCAGAGAAGATCTGAAATTCATGAATATTATGAACAGCTCGGCTGAATTCTAGAATGGACATTATTGCTTGAGATTACCTTTCAGAAATGATGATGTTGCCATGCCCAATAACCGCCATGTTGCTAAGCAAAGGGCCCTCTGTCTGAAAAGGAAATTGGAGAAAAATGCTACATTCAAAGAGGAATACACTCAGTTTCTCAATGTCATACACAAAGGCTATGCAGAGAGGGTGCCAGAACACCAGCTGGAAGGAACAGCAGGCAAAGTCTGGTACATCCCACATCATGACATGCACCATCTAAAAAAGGGAACCTTGAGAGTGGTATTTGATTGCGGTGCAAGCTTCAAAGGCACCTCACTCAACAGTCAGTTACTGCAAGGACCAGACCTGACAGACTCTCTGCTTGGAGTCCTCACAAAGTTTCGTCAAGAACCTATTGCAGTGATGGCGGACATACAGGCAATGTATCACCGAGTCAACATTGCAAAACAGGATGTAGACTTCCTCCGCTTCCTCTGGTGGCCAAATGGTGACCTAGCACAACATCTCACTGAGTACAGAATGACAGTTCACCTGTTTGGCGCAACCTCATCGCCCAGCTGTGCTAGCTTTGCTTTAAGAAAGGCTGCTGATGACAACAAGGTAGTATTTCCAGCACATATCATTGATATCATCAAGCACAATTTTTATGTGGATGACTGCTTGAAGTCCTTGCCTGCAGAAGCTGAAGCCACAGCCTTGGAGAGAGACCTGACAGCTTTATGCCAATTGGGAGGCTTTCAGCTGGTAAAATGGGTCAGCAACAACAAGTCAGTGCTGGAATCCATTGAAATTGAAAAACGAGCCAAGGAAGTAAAAGAATTGGATTTTGACAGAGACAATCTTCCTGCTGAGAGAAGGCTGGGGTTGCAGTAGTGCGCAGAGGCCGACATCTTCAGGTTCAAAATGGCAGTCCAAGAAAGACCATTCACAAGATAGGACAGAGAAAATACCCCAAGTTCAGTGTACGACCCCATTGGATTTTTGGCCCCTTTTACCTTACCCTCCAGGTTGATGTTTCAAAACGTTTGTAGGCCGAGCTACAGTTGGGACGAGCACATCCCTCAAAGCTACCGGCAGCAGTGGGTCGGGTGGATAGAAGATCTAAAAAGGCTCAGCACGTTCAGTGTGCCAAGATGTGTCAAGCCCAAAGATTTCGGACAGCTCATGAGCTCCCAATTACGTCACTTCTCCGATACTAGCGAGGATGGGTGCGGCACAGTTTCCTACCTTCGGCTGCAGAATGAAAGGAACCAGGTTTATCTCACCTTCATCCTGGGAAAGGCACGAGTTGCTCCAGTAGAGAAAGTGACCATTCCAAGGATGGAACTAACAGCTGCTGTGCTTGCAGTGAGGGTCGACAGGATGTTAAAAGCAGAGCTGCAATTAAAGCTGGAAAGTTCTATCTTCTGGACAGATAGTACAACTGTGCTAAAGTACATTGGGAATGAAACAAAGAGCTTTCACACCTTCATGGCCAACAGGGTCTCTGCTGTAAGAGAAGCTACTGCAGTCTCACAATGGAGGTACGTGGATACCAAACAGAACCCAGCTGATGAGGCCTCTCTGGGGTCAAAGTTGAGTATCTTCTCACATCCAGCAGATGGATCCATGGCCCAGACTTTCTCTTCAAGAATGAAAGAGAATGGCCCACTAACATTGTGGGGTCCACTTCCATTAGCAGTGACGACCTGAGGTCAAAGGAGAGGCCACAGTAAACACCGTGATCATCGAAGATGCACCAAATGCAACAACCCAGCTAATAACCTACTTCTCTTCATGGAAAAGGTTAGACTTCAGTAGCTTGGTTTCTCCAGGGGAGAAAGGCGTTGCAGATGTTGAGTCAGAAGAGGAAGGAAATAAAAGCTTCTGTGTCGAGCAATGGGCTTGACATAACTCAACAAAAGAACAAAGTTGAAAAGGAGATGAGAATTTTCAGAGCCACACTGGGTGGTCAAACCTTGTCTCTTGAAGACATCTCTGCTGCTGAGAATGCCATCATTCAGTATCGCCAGCAGAAAGGTTCAGTTGTGACACGGCTGCTCTGAAAGTTGGAACATCTGGAGTGAAGAAAAGCGGCCACATTTACAAACTCCACCCAGCGCTGGAAAATGCACTGTTGAGAGTGGGAGGACGGCTCAGCAAAGCAGCTATGCCAGATGACATTAAACATCCAGTCATTCTTGCTAAAGATCAGCACATTTCCACTCTCATCTTAAGCCACATTCATGAGCAGTTGGGGCATTGTGGAAGAAATCACCTGCTTTCCGCACTTTGCCAACAGTAGTGGATCAATAATGCAAATGCTGCTGCCAGAAGGCTTCTCTCTTCTTGTGTCATGTGCAGACGCTACAGGGGAAAGCTGGGTGAACAAAAATGGCAGATTTGCCAAAAGAGAGACTTCAACCCGATCTCCCACTATTCACAAACGTGGATGTTGACTATTTTGGCCCTTTTGAAGTGAAGGCAGGCTGCAGCCTCATCAAACGCTACGGCGTAATATTCACTTGTATGGCCAGTAGGGCCGTGCATTTGGAAATGGCATACTCTTTGGATAGCAGTTCTTGCGTCCACGCACTGTGCAGATTCGTTTCCAGAAGAGGCCAAGTATCACACATCAGGTCAGATAACGGAACCAACTTTGTGGGAGCAGAACGTGCATACCTGCGCAAATAGCTTGAGCCGCATGCTTTTTATAGCCTATTTCACTGGCGAGTGCCACTTTTTTTCACTCAATACCGAGAGTAATTTTAAATAAAGTTGATTTAAATTAAGCAAATACGCGTTCAGATGAATGATTGTCGTCTTACCTAATCGGGGAGAACAAGCAACACCTGTTAAGTGCGGAGTGCTCTCGAAGTGAACCTTTTGTTAATCATGAAAATGACTGAGAACAAGTCAGGACTAATAATTGTTTAAAATAAATGTTTTGTCCACCCCAATTCTCAGTTATAGCCTTACCCCATGATTTCATCGCTGTTAGATCGCATATGGAGAGAAACTGTGTCTTCAGTTGCCAATTACAACAAGTGGACATGGTCAACAACATCCCCCACCAAAATGTCTTCTTTCAAGATACTATGAACAGAGGCTCCCAAAAATGCCACAAGGGCAATAACTGTGTAAAAAATAATCGTGTGCTTCTTATTTTCAAACTCCATCAGGGTCTTTATGTTCTTAAGCTACACACCAAATTTAGTGATCCTATCTCAAATAGTTTCTGAGAAAAGCTGTTCCCTTGAGAGACCGTGGACAGAGTCCAAAAATATGGATCAAGGCAATAACTCCGGAAAAAATAATCACGCGCGTCTCATTTTCGAACTCCATCAAGGTCTTTATGGTCTGAAGCTACACACCAAATTTGGTTATCCTATCTGAAACAGTTTCTGAGAAAAGCTGTCCCCTTTAGAGATACTGTGGACAGAGTCCAAAAATACGGATCAAGGGCAATAACTCCGGACAAAATAATCGCGCGCATCTCATTTTCGACCTCCATCAAGGCCTTTATGGTCTGAAGCTACACACCAAATTTGGTTGTCCTATCTCTAATAGTTTCTGAGAAAAGCTGTCCCCTTTATCTCGGACGCACGGACGGACGGAGCTCAAACTTATATCCCCCTCCCACTTCGTGGCGGGGGATAATAATTGGAAAACGCGTCAATAAAGGTAAATGATTGAGAACTAGCCAGAACTATCCTAATTGTCATAAAGGCACATGTCTGTGCCCCCCCCCCCAATTCCCTGTTCTAGCGCCGGGCTTGCTTGGAGGGTCAAAGTTTCTGCGGTCACCGAGAGAGTTTCATCATCGCCCCGCCTCGTCTACTGAAGTCTGACGGTTTTCCGCTGACCTTGCTGATATAGAGCACTTCAATATACAAGGTCCAGGAGAAACCAGGCAGAAATCATTTGAGGAAACGGCACTTCGCATTCTCATTTTAAGTGCTCGCAGTTTTTCTTGTTTTTTTTTTAATTAGGCGCCATCCCACTATGTTGTTATAGAACGCATTCATGCAACTGTCACTAATTGTGTGGGAAATGAGGGGAGATAGCTAGGCTACAGTTGAATGCCCCCCGAGTATTTTCCGTCGTTTGTCACTGCATTTTGGCACCAAGTGTCAACGTCCTGCTTTATACTGGGGGGTTACCCAAAACCGACCCGTGCGTGCAATGAAGGTTCTTACTGGAGACCAGCTAAATACGGCGGAGACCGTGCTAAAGGCTTTCTTTCCGCAGTCGCTGCAGGTGAATCTGCGGGTCGATTGAAATCTGGGTCTGCGTGGTGTGTACTTCGTCGGAATAATGAGCGGTGTTTCGCAATTTAAAGGCTACTTCAGCAAGTTGGACTGCTATCTTGCTCTGGAATACAGCATAGAACGGTGGTCTGGGGACGTGCTGCCTCATCTTCGAGAGCCCGCTGCCTTCCAAACCCGTCACAACTCTGCCAACCCAAAAACGTGACGTCGTTTGGTTTGCAGAACATAAATCTGTCAATATAGTAGACGAAGCTGCGTACATTGATTTAGACTAGTCTTTTGGTTAACTGTAAAATACTGTGGGAAACGGGAAATGTCATGCTGTGAACTTAGGCGAGCCAATTATTTGCCAGCTTTTTTTTTCCTATGTCAAGCGTGTGTTTTAATCTCTTTCTGTAGGTGTATGGTTATATTTTCCAAATGAACAGGATGAAGTCTGACCCAGTAGATGTTTTGGTGGACAACTGGCCAGACTTCATCTTTGTTGTCTGCTGACCACTAAATAAAGAGGTCAGGACGTGGAGCACAGTTGGCCTAGTTCAGGCACAGACCTCAAACTTATTCCTGACGTTTACTGTATTTTATTTGCAGGAAGGCGACCGCTTCAAAACCATCTGCGCCTTTTCCAAAGATGAAGCAGCCTTGAGGAAAATGCTGGGAAAGAAGGACTTTTTACCCTGGCAAGAGTATTTTTGCTTAGGTGGGCTAGTATTTTTTTTATTGTTTAAAACTTCACTAACTTGTGAAATATTGCTTAAGAGACACATCTGAAGTATGTAGCTTATAATAAAACATGATTTGACTCAATCAAGCTCCTTAAAATGTGTAATGTAAGGAAAAATAGACAAAGACGATGGATCCTCAATGGGAAAAGGGCCACTACGGGTGCAGACTGTTATTCTAAGCAAGATCTTACACATTTTTTCCTATTACTCAAGGTTTTTAGTGTTCTAGTTGATGAGCAGAATCAGGTGCGTAACTGCTTGGTTGGAATGAAAGCTGAACCCTCACCAGCCCTTCCTGGATAAGGTTGAGAATTCCTGACTTAAAAATTAATGGTCATTATTAAAAGTTTATGTAAAATCTTTTCAAGGGGATGGATGAGCATGAACACATTTTTGACAATCATTACTAATAGTTACATAACTCTTGACAACAGTTCCAGTAAAAATGGAGATTCTGGTGATTGTGTATTTTTATGTTTGTATTTTATTTTGTCGAGGGATTATCCAATCAGAGCCCTCAGGCAACAGGAACTGCAGGTTTACCCTTCCTGTACCTGGGTGTCAGATATTTAAACAGTCTGGCCAATCAGTAGTCCCTGTTTGCACATTTAAAGTTATGTGGTGGAACAGAAAACCAGGGCTGGTTTTTGACTTCAGTACCTGGTTTTTTAAGCTTTGTTGAGATCATGGCAGTGTCTCAAACCTGTTTATCACTGCTGTCCTTCAAACGTTCTGTCTACTCAACATATTACCCATCATCTACTGCACCCCTGAACACATTTGTAACTAATGGGACTTCAGTTGGATAAAAAGGTTAAGAACGCAGAACTTTCTGGCTTTCTTAACCCATTTCCACAGATCATAGACGTCAGTGGGCAAGAGCTGCTCTATTTATGCACGCAGTTACACTATCTTATCAGAGTATTTTCGCGGAAGCGGTTTCTGTAAATTTAGATTTAGAATATGGACGAGTTAAGTCCCATCGGTGTTACTCAGGAATTGTATAAATGAAACTCCGCAGCTAAGCCTGATATGCAGACTGCCTAATATACTTGCCCATAGTATCTATCCAGCAGTTAATAAAAAAATGATATCTTGCGACAGAAAAAAATTGTTGCCTTTTGTTGCAACTATATCAGCTGAAATAGGCCAAAGCTATCCCAGTTAAATAGTGAAAAAAAATCAGGTTTCTGAAGCAAAAATTAAACATGGGATTGAAACTATGTCATTATACTGTCAATTATAGTCATGAGATATTGAAAAGGCATGATACCCTACTATTGATTTACATGTAGATCTGTCCCTCATAGGATTCAGTGGTCACTTAAGGCCTCAAACAATCTCTCACTGAAATGCAGTTACTTTAGTGATTGCTCAGGTTTATCTGCATCAGACACAGCTATAGTTCATGCCCACGTGAAACTTTCCTGGTAATTATCTATTGATTGACTAGTTTATTATCCAATAACAGACATTATAAACTTTCCACGGTAATTGAAAGACATTGTTTGGACCCTGAGAACAGTATTTAAACCCATGGCGTAACAGCAAATTAGGTCACATCCTCTCAATTTTGCCCATCTGAATAAGGTGAATGCAGTAAAAAAAACATTGCTAAAAGCAACTCAGAAGTGCTTAGGTTATGTTTACGAGATAGAAATGTGATACAGACATGGAGAATAAGAGACAGTCCAAATGGAACCGTACTGGAGGGTTCCTCGAGCCTGATGGCATTGATTCTCTGGCGGAAGAAGTGAGTAATGGAGAGTCTTTCTTCATGATGTCTAAGTACACCTACTGTTGCGTGGAGTATATATTACTTTTAGCTTGCTAGCTATTTTTTATTATCAGTTTACCACCACAGCCACGATGTTCACAGAGCTAGTTTGCCACATTGGTTAATATGAGTAACAGTTAACCTTTGCTAATAATACTGTATATGGTGGCATTGTGTTTAATGTGGCAATCTGTTTTAGAATTAATACTGGATTCAAAAAAATTGAATACCTTTGTATTCGCCCATTTAAAATGCAAACAGATTAAGGGCTTCGATATACCCTTTGCTACGTTTGTTGCACCGATTCTGTCTAATCTAGGGTAGCATATTACCTAGTTTTTCCTGATAGTGGAACGTCTATTTTGCAAAAATAAGGTATATTTCAGATATAACCGAGTAAGAGAGTTTCCTTGCTCCTTATAGGGTGTGAGAAGCGTTTATACAAGCTTATGTTTTGCTTGGATGATGAGTTGGAAATGTCAAACTTTCTGTTGCATGGTGAACGTTCTGACTGTAAAATAAGCAGTTCCTTTAATGAGAATGTGTGTTGGCTGATGGAGCTCTGAAGAAAAATGGACAAAATTCTAAACTTTATCATGGAGAAACGGCATGTGGGTCATTCCATGCCAAGTTGAAACACACCTGGGCCATCATGGTCTTGTATTTTACTTTACCTTTGTCTATTTGTTCATTTTGGTCCAAATAATGGACATCCCTGATTTTTTTTTCGCAAACTGCCCTCTGGTATTGGTTTTATAGACCTCTAAAGAAATGGCCTGTAGGGGGTGCTTTTCAAAACATGCAGTAGAAAAACCCTTGTATCTCTGACCCTAAAACTGATACAGGTCTGGGGTTTGGATGGATTTGCAATAGGAGGCTTCCTCTAGCACCACCATCATGTACAATGGTTTTATCTGTTCTTGTTTCCATGGAAACTGTGTTTCAAGTTCGACAAATTTGAGATTTTTTTGAGACCATGAAGGCTCAAAAGGTAACTTAAGCGTTTCCACTTGGCATGGAATGACCCATGTTTTGTTTTGGAGAGGTTACTGGTGACCATTGATGTCCATCCATGCCTTTGTTGATAAACTTATGCTAAATTTCACTCGAAAATCATTCATTTATATTGAATTTCTAGAGGCAAAATTTGATTTGTGTTAAAAATATGATTATTTTATCATTTGACAGTGCATAATTTTTAGGGCTCAGACAGAGTGGAGAGCCGCTTGGATCGCTATTTTATTTGGCTCATAAACTGAAGATAATTTTGAATATCGCACTCAGATTTTCAATGCTGAATTTTCATGAAGATTTTTTGTGTTTGCGGCCCTTATTCTGTACTAAAATTATTAAAAGAAATGGAAATACAATGGAATTCTATATACTATACGTGTCTTGTTTCATTTAAGCCATTTTCCCCTTCTCTGTGAAGTTCAAATCTTGAATTTGTCAGGTTTGGCTTTCTGCAAAGGGGTTAAAGTGCCCAGAGGATGTGCATATTTCCTTGCTGTGGCTCATGCATTCGGGAAAATGCTTTTAATGATCTAAACCATATACAGAGATGAAGAGGTAGAGTCTGTCTTCATGTCCAATCCCAGTTGGGAAAACTGGAGACCATCTGGGGGCGCACCAGCTGGTATGATTGGATAAGGAGCACACCCTGTTCAGTGAGTGCATACTCAGACCACTCTCTCTTCTGTGAGTGCATACTCAGACCACACCCTTTTCAGCGAGTGCGTACTTAGACCACTTTCTGTTCAATGAGTGCACACACAGGCCACACCCTGTTCAGTGAGTGTGTACTCAGACCACACCCTGTTCAGTGAGTGTGTACTCAGACCACACCCTGTTCAGTGAGTATGTACTCATGCTGCGTTCGATTTGGCTCGGAATTTGGAAGTCGGGGCTTGGAGTAACGTCATACCCGAACTGACAGCATTCAATTAAGTAAGTCGGAAAACTGACTTGAGGTCAGTGGGGTGTTCTCTGGCTATGATAACTGCAGTCAGTCCATGACTGCCTTTATCAGCTGTTGTTTGCAATACTACTCGGTAACACATTACTCTGTCTTTTTTCCTTGCAAACACCGTCGCAACAAGTCCACTGACTGATAAGCTCTAATCAGTACTGTGAGTACGACTGCTTTAATGAAACACAAATAACACAGAATTGCGAATATACAGTTTATTATCACAGCTTTGGCTTACTAATAATTTATGGTGCAGCCATCTTGAATTTGGAAGTCGGAACTTGGGTTAGGTGAAGAATCTCTGACTTTCCGAGTTGGAAGTTCAACTTGAGAGGCGGTTCAAAATTGAAATTTCCGACTGGGAGCTCGGAAATCCTGACTTCCCAGTACAAATCGAACGCAGCATCAGACCACACCCTATTCAGTGAGTGCACACACAGACCACACCTTGTTCATTGAGTGCGTACTCAAACCACTTCCTGTTCAGTGAGTGCGTACTCAGACCACACCCATCTTCAAAGTCAGCCTTCCTCTTTGTCCCAACTACTCACCTGTAATGTTTCCTGACTGCATCTGAACAGGTTGCGATGCTCTTGTGTTCACAAGAATTGTCCACAGACATCCACCTATATAACAACTCCTGTAAAATTGCTCAAAACAGCTTTCATAGCAGTTTTATAGTAGCTTTGGAGTAGTTTCACTATAGTCTGCCTGATGACATGGCACGCCGCACACACACACACACACACACAGATCAATTGAGAGAAATACCAGCATCGCTGCAGTGGCTGGCAATCATCAGTGCAGAGCTGGGTGATTTTTGTTTCTGGAGTGGCAACCTTATCTCACATCTGTCCGACAGGATGTTTGATCACAGCATAGTTCACGCAGCAGACTCACTGAAAACCAGAGGTACATGCAGCATGCTAATGTACGCAGAGAGCTGACTGATGTCTCAAGCAGCGCCCTTGATGTGCATAGAGAAGCGTAAGGATGGAAGTGGTTCCAGACACTGCTAGTGTGTCTGCTCCTGTCTGTGTCCCAGGTGTTGACCAGTGTTTCTGCTCCTGTCTGTGTCCCAGGTGTTGACCAGTGTTTCTGCTCCTGTCTGTGTCCCAGGTGTTGACCAGTGTTTCTGCTCCTGTCTGTGTCCCAGGTGTTGACCAGTGTTTCTGCTCCTGTCTGTGTTTCAGGTGTTGACCAGTGTTTCTGCTCCTGTCTGTGTTTCAGGTGTTGACCAGTGTTTCTGCTCCTGTCTGTGTCCCAGGTGTTGACCAGTGTTTCTGCTCCTGTCTGTGTTTCAGGTGTTGACCAGTGTTTCGAGCTAGAGGTGTGGAGTACTGCTGCAGCTCACGCAGGTGTGTCAGCTGAGAAAGTTTGCGTGGCGCGTCAGATGAGACTGCATGACCTCAGTCAGCTCCCTGTGCTGGACAGGTTCTGCGCTCATCATCCATCCATCAGGCTCACAGCAGCAGTTAAAGTACAAGTGGGGATCATCGTCATGAGATCCTCTGGTTCTAGTTTTCACCTGAAATGCTGTGATCATGTGTGAATGGGTTCTTCTCCAGAACAGAAAAATTACTGGTGTGGGACAGGGGCTTTCATTCCAGCCGTGCAGTTACACGCCTGATGCAACAGAATCAACCCTTTGAGCCTTCAGTGTGAAACTGGTTGGTTACAGTGAAAATCTGCACCCATACTGACCCTTTATCAAAGTCCAGAACACGTGATGCAAACAAAAGAAGCTTGGTTAGGTGATGTGACTGTAATCGACTTGTTTAAATAGTTGCACAGTAGCAACAAATAGTAGCAAATGCTGCCACTTCCCAGAAACAGCTGTACCAAGACATCCTTTTTTATCAGGGAAACTGTTTCCTAAAATTAAGGATACTTAATTAGAAATATCTCTTAGTACATTCCTGTTTTCAGAATTTCTTTATGAGCACTGCATTGGGTTCTGGCACATAGGTAATAAAGAATTGGACCAGGGGCACAGTGGGTTTTAAGGCCTTTTGAGTTCAAAAAAATTCTCCTGGAGATTTTTCAGTGAAAATGGGTTGCCTTTTTTTTTCCATTTACAATTCAGAAGAATCTGAGCATGTAAATATTTTCATTTTATTACTGACCACACCAAACAGCTTTCCCCTGTCGTCAGTTACATCATGAGGCCCACGATGCACTTAATGACTGGGACATACATAACTTAGTCTATGTCTTTCATCGCTGACAAAACCCTGCAGTCCTGAGTAAGGTGGAGCATTCTGACTGTACAGATCTTCAGATCGGCGCAAAGCTAGAATTTGGCTGGAGGTAGCTTCAGTGGCTCTAGGAAAGTTTTCAGCGATTGGTAATCTTCAGTAGTGTCTTCCAGTGCTGCTATAAGGAGGAGTTTCCAGACATCACTGTCACTGAATCCTTTATCAGAGGGGGGGTCCATCTTCATATGAGCGCCTCACTGTGAATTCTGCTTCAAATATCATGTTGTACAGTCAGAATGCTCCACCCTAATCAGGACTTCTGGTTTTGGTCAGCAATGAAAGGCATAGACTTTATGTATGTCCCACTCATTAATTCCATCGTGGGCCCTTATGACGAACTGATGACAGGGGAAAGCTGTTTAGTGTGGTCAGTAATATGGGAAATGAAATTATATTTACATGCTCCAGTGATTCTTCTGAATTGTACCTGGACTAGGGAAAATTAATTGGTTTCACATGGACCAATTGGTGATAAATTGACAATTGGTTGAAATTTTTTCAACATGACAAAGCAGTAAAGTGTGAATTGGAATCATAAATAAAATCTCAAAATCTCAAAATTTCAAAAGTCACTTTTTCTCAAAAAATTCCCAACGGATTTTTTTCGTTTCTTCATCATGTCAGTCTGTTAGGTGAAGGCAACCCATTTTCACTGAAAAATCTCCAGTAGAATTTTTTGAACTCAAAAGGCCTTATAACCCACTGTGGGGGATTACTGGCTCACTCACAAGCATCCAGTTTTGACTGGTCATTTGACTTCCTGTTGTCCAAAAATGTGGTTTTTGCTGTTGCTGATTTGATTGGAAATGGGGGCATTTTGTTGAATTCAAACACAGTTCTGCCAAATAATGTGCATCATTAGTTTAAATCATCAATAGTTTGGGAAGAGCATGTGAGACCTGTCCCTCCAAGTAAGAGCTGAGCCCCCTTCATCAGGCCGGAGTGACACCCCCAGAATGAGGCCATGTTATTGGTTAAGTTGCTGGCTTCTGTGACATCACTGTACTCCTCCCCCTCTTGTATTCTCAGCAATCCGCCAATGAGGCTGTCTTCACTGGACGAAGCCCACCTGGACCTGGTGAAGGGAACCTGGAAGTTCAGTGAGGGACGGGACTTATCAAGAATGATCCGGAACATGATCTGTAACTTCCCTTCCTGCTGCCTGTTGGACGAGGACGGAATGCCGGTAGCGTGGATTTTAACTTATCCCACCGGCGCCATGGGATTGCTGTACACTGTACCTGAGCACAGAGGAAAGGGCTGCGCCAAGATCCTCATTAGCACCTTGGCTAGAAGACTCCATGCTCTGGGCTGCCCTGTGTACTGCAACATCGAGGAGGAGAACCATGTGTCTTACCAGCTCTTTACAAAAATGGGCTTTACTGAAGACCCCTGTTACAGAGCTGCCTGGTTTAGGGTCTGTAATGTACAGTAATGTGATTGAAACCTCAAGTCCTTACTCAGTATGCTAGGCTACCATCCCAATGAATGACCACATTGGCTTTTGGCTACATTCACATGTCAGTGCTGTAAATGAATCTACTTCAATGGGAACAAACTGATCTTTCAAATCAGGGGTGGGATACTCATCCAGACAGGGCCGCTGAGGATGCAAGTTTTTGCTCTAACAAAGCAGTCGCAGTCCTGATTCTACTAATCAAGGCTCTCAGCTAAAACTCTAATGGTTGATGGGTGGAGTCGAGTATGTTACTGCCTGGTTGGGATGTTAGCCTGCACCCACACCACCCCTTTCTGGATGAGATTCCCCACCCCTGTTTTAAATCATTGAATGATTGACTGGTTAAAATTTGCACTTCTCGGGGAAATGTAATACTGTGAATATTGAAATAAAGCCAAGAGACAACTGGCTTCTTTTCTCTGAATGCACAAACTCAAATGGCACTTTGAGGACAAAAAGTTTCAATCTAATTTGCTCAGCACATAAGTAAGGATCTCGGGGTCTTGTTTGTGAGTGACAGTTAGATGGAGCGAGAGATCGACGGGCGGATTGGTGCAGCATCCACGGTGAAGCGGGCGTTGCGCTGGTCCCTATGTGAAAAAGTAATTGCCCCCTAAACCTAATAACTGGTTGTGCCACCCTCGGCGACAACAACTGCAATCAAGCGTTTTCGATAACTGGCTATTAGGCTTTCACATCGCTGTGGAGGAATTTTGGCCCACTCTTCTTTGCAGAATTGTTTTAATTCACCACATTGGAGAGTTTTCAAGTATGAACGGCCTCTTTAAGGTCATGCCACAGCATCTCAATCGGATTTAAGTCTGGACTTCGATAAGGCCTCTCCAAAACCTTCATTTTGTTTTTTTAAGCCATTCAGAGGTGGACTTGCTGGTGTGTTTTGGATCATTGTCCTGCTGCATAACCCAAGTGGGTTTGAGCTTGAGGTCACAAACTGATGGTCAGACATTGTCCTTCACTATTTTCTGATCAAGAGCAGAATTCATGGTTCCATCAATTACAGCAAGTTGTCCAGGTCCTGAAGCAGCAAAGCAGCCCCAGACCATCACACTACCACCACTGTGTTTGACTGTTGGTGTGATGTTTTTATGAAATGTTGTGTTAGTTTTACGCCAGATGTAACGAGACGCAGACCTGCCAAAAAGTTCAACTTTTATCTTGCCAGTCCACAGAATATTTTCCCAAAAGTCTTGGGAATCATCAAGATGTTTTTTTTGCCAAATGTGAGATGAGCCTTTGTGTTCTTTTTGGTCAGCAGTGGTTTTTGCCTTGGAACTCTCCCATGAATGCCATTTTTGCCCAGTCTCTTTCTTATTGTTGCATCATGAGCACTGACTTTAACTGAGGCAAGTGAGGCCTGCAGTTCTTTAAATGTTGTTCTGGGTTCTTTTGTGACCTCCTGGATGAGTCGTTGATGCACTCTTGGAGTAATTTTGGTAGGCCGGCCACTCCTGGGAAGGTTCACCACTGTTACTTCCAAGTTTTCTCCATTTGTGGATAATGGCTCTCACCGTGGTTTGCTGGAGTCCCAAAGCCTTAGAAATGGCTTTTTAACCCTTTCCAGACTGATAGAATTCAATGACTTTTTTTCTCATCTGTTCTTGAATTTCTTTAGATTGCGGCGTGATGTGTTGCTTTTTGAGATTTTTTAGCCGACTTCACTTTGTCAGACAGGTTCTATTTTAGTGATTTCTTGATTCAGCCGGTCTGGCAGTAATCAGGCCTGGGTGTGGCTAGTGAAATTGAACTAAAAAATGTGCTTAATCACAGTTAATTCAAGATTTAACAGGGGGGAAATTACTTTTTCACATAGAGCCAGGTAGGCTTGGATAGCTTTTCTCCCTTAATAAATGAAATCATTTAAGAACTGCATTTTGTACTTACTCGGGTTATTTTTGTCTAATCTTAAAATTTGTTTGATCTAAAAAATTTAAGTGTGACAAAAATGCAAAAAAAGAAATCAGGAAGGGGGCAAATACTTTTTCACGGCACTGTATCAATTTTTGTTGCCATGGGAACAGTGTTGGCCAAATAATGCGCAAATTTGTACTGAAACATACACTCTTCCTTGTGGAAGCTGTACCGGCTGTAAATTTTTTGGTAGATTCAGGTGTTATACTTCACTTATGACACCTATCAATTTTGGTTGCCATGCCGACAGTATTGGCCGAATTATATGCACATTAGTGGCAAAAATAGAGATTTCCTTGTGGACGTAGTACAGGCTGCAATTTTTGACCGATTACGTTCATATTTGGTATTGACATGTGATATACTTCAGTAATAGCCACTGATTTATAGATCAGTGGTAATAGCACCTATCGATTTCGGTTGCCATAGCGACAGTATTGGTCGAATAATGCACAAAAAAGGGGAGAAGTGGGCTTTGGGGGGCTACACCCATATGGTTGCAGCCGACCGGACTGTCTAGTTTTTATTTTATTACTTTTTTTCCCATAATGTGGTTTTTAAGACATGGATTGTAGTTGAGAAAGTAAAATTCTTCCTCAGAGGCGAACTAGAGCTGGACTCGCGACAGACCATACCTCCGCCAGCATAGCTGGATTTGAACTTTGGCCTATATCTCAGCTGTACTTTGGCCTAGATATGCCAAAATTTAATCACTTGTTCCTTGTTTTCTGTTGAATATTGATGAAATGGTGCATGGGTGCAAGTTACGAGGTAAGACAACCAGCAGAAAGAGGATGAGTTAAGAACGCTGATACTTGTGCCGGTGTTTCAATTTCAGATTACCCCCCTATTCACCATACCCCCCTGTAATCTGAAGTTAACCTCAAATTACCCCCTGGTACATATAAGTTGGTTTTAAAGTACCGGGGTGTAATCTGGAGTTAATTTCTAATTAATTTGAAGTTAATTAATTCATTGATTAATTAATTTGTTAATTCATTAATTAATTTCACTTTTAAACTGGGGGGGGTAATTTCAAGTTAACTACAGATTACCGGGGGGTAACTTGAATTGGGGGGTCATCTGAAACTGTTACACCGGTAATAGTTTGCATAAACGTGCATTTTACTCCAAGAGTGAAGGAATATCTTTGTGGATAGGAAGTATAATCTTTAATGTTTTATGAAAACTGGGAAATCTAACCATTGCTTTTAAGAGTGCGGCCAGTGACATTGCAAATTACGGTTACTGACTTGGAGGGTCAAAGTTTCTACGGTTCCCGAGAGTGTTTCATCATCGCCCCGCCTCGTCTGTTGAAGTCTGACGGTTTTCCGCTGACCTTGCTGATGTAGAGCACTTCAATATACAAGTTCCAGGTGAAACTAGGCAGAAATCGCTGGACATTTGAGGAAACGGCACTTCGCATTGTCTTTTTAAGAGCTCGCAGTTTTTTTGTTTTTTTTTAGGCGCCATATCCCACTATTTTGTTATAGAACGCATTCATGCAACTGTCACTAGTTGTGTGGGAAATGAGGGGAGACAGCTAGGCTAGAGTTGAATGACCCCCGAGTATTTTCCGTCGTTTGTCACTGCATTTCGGTAGCAAGTGTCAACGTCCTGCCTTATACTGGGGGGTTACCCGAAACCGATCCGTGCGTGCAATGAAGGTTCTTACTGGAGACCAGCTAAATACGGCGGAGACCGTGCTAAAGGCTTTCTTTCCGCGGTCGCTGCAGGTGAATCTGCGGGTCGGTTGAAATCTGGGTCTGCGTGGTGTGTACTTTGTCGGAATAATGAGCGGTGTTTTGCAATTTAAAGGCTACTTCAGCAAGTTGGCCTACTATCTTGCGCTGGAATACAGTATGGAACGGTGGGGTGGGGACGTGCTACCTCATCGTCGAGACCCCCATGCCTCATACCCTGCCAACCCAAAAGCGTGACGATGTTTGGTTTGCAAAATATTAATTTGTTAATCTTCCAAACGAAGCAGCGTACATGGTTGCAGATTGTGGGTTTTTTTTTTTTTTTTGTAAACTGTACAATATTGGGGGAAACGGAAAATGTCATGCTGTGAACTTCGAAAACAGCCGGCAGATAACTGGCTCGCATGTGTCAAGCGATTATTTTTACCCCTCTCTGTAGGTGTATGGTCACATTTTCCTCATGAACAGAATGAAATCTGACCCTGTAGATGTCTTGGTGGACAGCTGGCCAGACTTCACCATAGTTGCCTGCCGACCACAAAATAAAGAGGTAAAGGACATGGAACTTGTAATGTACAGCGCTGTGAATAAGTATTTGCCCCCTTCCTGATTGATTTATTTATTTTTTATTTTATTTATTTATTTATTTGTCAGGCTTAAATGTTTCAGATCGTCAAACAAATTTTAATATCAGACAAAGATAATCCAAGTAAATACAAAATGCAGTTTTTAAATGATGATTTAATTTATTTTGTACTTACTCGGGTTATCTTTGTCTAATATTAAATACATACACAGTGGGGCGCCAGGAACGAGTTTGAGAACCACTGCTCTAATATTAAAATTTGTTTGATGATCTGAAACATTTAAGTGTGACAAATATGCAAAAAAATACAACCCCAATTCTGACATAGTTGGGACGAAGTGTAAATTGTGAATAAAATCAAAATGCAATGACTCTCAGATCACATGAGCTAATATGTTATTTACAATAGAACATAACATTTCAAATGTTGAAACTGAGACATTTTACATTTTTATCCACAAAATGAGCTTATTTTGAATTTTCTGGCAGAAGGCTGAAAAAAGCAATTAATATATAAGAGAATCAGCTGAAAGAACATTTGCAAGTAATTAAGTTAACTGGCATCAGGTGTGTAACATGACTGGCTATAAAAGGGATGTCTTAGAGAGGCTGAGTCTCTCAGAAGTAAAGATGGCCAGAGGCTCTCCAACCTGTGAAGGCTTGCGTAAAAATATTGTGGAATACTTTAAGAATAATGTTCCTCAACGTCAAATTGCAAAGGCTTTGACGGTCTCATCATCGACAGTGCATAACATCATCAAATGATTCAGAGAAACTGGAAAAATCTCTGTGCGTAAGGGACAAGGCCGAAGACCTTTACTGGATGCCTGTGATCTTCTGGCCCTCAGACGCCTCTGCATCACTCACCGGCATGATTCTGTCATTGACATTACTAAATGGGCCCAGGAATACTTCAAGAAACCACTGTCTGTAAACACAGTCTGCCGTGCCATCCACAGATGCCACCTAAAACTCTATCATGCAAAAAGGAAGCCATTGTTGAGCATGATCCAGAAGCACCACCATGTTCTGTGGGCCAAGGCTCATTTAAAATGGACTGTAGCAAAGTGTCCTGTGGTCAGATGAGTCCAAATTTGACATTCTTGTTGGAAATCATGGGCGTTGTGTCCTGCGGGCTAAAGAGGAGAAAGACCACCCCTCCTGTTATCAGCGTTCAGTTCAAAAGCCAGCATCTCTGATGGTATGGGGATGCATTAGTGCATATGGTGTGGGACACTTGCATGTTTTAAAAAGCATCATGAATGCTGAAAGGTATATAAAGGTGTTAGAGCAACGTATGCTCCCCTCCAGATGACATCTATTCCAGGGAAGGCCGTGTGTATTTCAGAAGGACAATGCAAAACCGCATACTGCAGCTATTACAACAGCATGGCTTCGTAGTAGAACAGTCCATGTGCTGAACTGGCCTGCCTGCAGTCCTGATCTTTCACCGATTGAAAACATTTGGTGCATAATTAAACAAAAAGTCTGTCAAAAGAGACCCAAAACTCTCCAGCAGCTGAAAGCCTGTATTAAACAAGAGTGGGATCAAATTCCAATGGCTAAACTCAAGAAACTTGTCTCCTCAATGCCCAGACGCCTCCACTCTGTGTTAAAAAGAAGAGGGGATGCTACACTATGGTAAACAGGCCTCTGTCCCAACTTTTTTGAGACCTGTAGCACCCATCAAATTTGAAATGAGCTCATTTTGTGGATAAAATTGTAAAATTTCTCTGTCAACATTTGCTATGTTATCTCTGTTCTATTGTGAATAAAATGCTGGCTGGTGTGATTTGAAAGTCATTGCGTTTTGATTTATTCGCAATTTACACTTTGTCCCAACTATTTCGGAATTGGGGTTGTAAGAAATCAGGAAGGGGGCAAATGCTTTTTCACGGCACTGTATTTCCTACTTGTGAGTGTTTTGGCACAATAGGCCTAGTTCAGGCCCAGGCTACAAACTTATTCCTGACGTTTAACTGTATTTTATTTGCAGGAAAGCGACCGCCTCAAACCCATCTACACCTTTTCCAAAGATGAAGCAGCCTTGAGGAAAATGCTGGGACAGAAGGACTTATTACCCTGGCAAGAGTTTTTTTTCATAGGTAGGCTCTCCAGGAAATTTTTATTGTTTAAAATTTTACTAATTTGTGGAATAGTACTTATGGATTTCGAGTGCCGATAAAACAAGCCAATCAATAAAATAAATTTTGGGATCAATAGATTTTCTCTCTCATGGTTGTCATGGCAGAATCTTACCACAAATCTCTAATTTTCGGCAGATTGCATGGAAATCACGATTTCCATTAGTTTTTTCATTCGTCCTCGGCGTGAAATAGCTTTAAAGGGGCCATGTCAATAGCTGGGTATGCGCAGTTTGGTCGCGAAACTTATGTTTTTCATGGGCCACGGGAAAGTCCCGCATTCGCCATTACAAAGGGGGAGCGCGACAATCTAAACGAATCCAGCTTTCTTTCACATCATCTGCAAAAAATATTTATGAAGGAAGAGTGCTGCATTAGTAGGCAATGTCGTGGGAAGGAAATTTTGGTTATCTTTAACTTCCCGAGGCCAAAATATGGCTTTGAGGAATCCAAATGTAAGACGGGGCATTAACGGCAGACCGATGCTTTCACCCGATCACCCTTTCAAAACCAGGAAAGCATGAGGATACCGACACAAAAGGATATGGATTGAGGAGGAAGTATTCAGAACTCGGCCAAGCCTCTAAAAGACCTGTTTGTACAGCACTGATTCCGCGTTTGCCGGCCGTCTGCTCTCGCTGGAGTTACGGAGAGGACAAGTGAGTGCGGAGAAATTTCCATATGCAACTGTGTTGCTGGTGCTTGCGCAGCATATGCATTTGCAATGTTCATATTCTAAACCCCTTTTCACTTATAAATCCCCTGAAATATTTTTCTGCCCCCCTCCCCTTTGAAATAGTTCCGTCAAATAAAAAGCCGTAAAAAGTGGAGGTTGCATATGGAAATGTCTCCGCACTCTCCCTGGTTTTGAAAGGGTGATCAGGTGAAAGCATCGGTCTGCCGTTAATGCCCCGTCTCACATTTGGATTCCTCAAAGCCATATTTTGGCCTCGGGAAGTTAAAGATAACCAAAATTTCCACGACATTGCCTACTATTGCAGCGCACTTCTTTTATAAACATTTTTTGCAGATGACGTGAAAGAAAGCGGGATTCGTTTAGATTGTCGCGGTCCCCTGATAAGTTTCGTGACCAAACTGCAGATGCCCAGCTCTTGACAGCCCCTTTAATGCTCAAGGAGTGCATGTGTTGGACTGGCCACCGTAATCCCCCAATCTAAACCCCATAGAGCTCATTTGGGACAATTTGAATCGCCGTGTCTGACAGTGGGCAGCTCCGCCTGAAACTCATGCACAGCTGCGCCAGGCGCTGAGAGAGGAGAGGGATAATATCCCTCAGAGAGGTGGATGACCTGATCAGCTCTATGCCACGCCGGATAAATACTGCCTTTGCTGCAAATGGTGGCCACACAAGATAATGACTTTAATTTTGACTGTTTTCACAACACTAATTTTTGACGAAAGACATGAAAATGGTTTACAAATCAATAAACTGTTGGATGAATATCAAGACAATAGCGTGAATATGGAATAAATGCTCGTAATGGCCAACTTGCTATATATTATTTCCAATTTAAAAAAATTGTGTTTTTAAAGTCCTTCAGTGTGATTTTTCTAGCCTACAAAGAACAATATGGTGGTCTATGGTATCAAAGGCAGCACTTAAATTACAGAGGACAAGAACAGAGATGCAGCCATAATCCATGGAGAAATGGATGTTAGATCACTGCACAGTTCGTGCAGCAGACTCACTGAAAATGTGAAGTACATGTATCATTCTGGTACGTTTATGTACGCAGGGAGCTGACGGATGTCTCATGCAACGCTCTTGATGTGCGTACTGAAGCGTAAGAATGTAAGCAGTTCCGGACGCTGCTAGTGGGTCTGCTCCTGTCTGTGTTTCAGGTGTTGACTAGTGTATTTGCTCCTTTCTGTGTTTCAGGTGTTGACCAGTGTTTCTGCTCCTGTCTGTGTTTCAGGTGTTGACCAGTGTTTCTGCTCCTGTCTGTGTCCCAGGTGTTGACCAGTGTTTCTGCTCCTGTCTGTGTCCCAGGTGTTGACCAGTGTTTCGAGCTCGCGGTGAGGAGTGCTGCTGCAGCTCGCGCAGGTGTGTCAACTGAGAAATACGCCATGGCGCGTCAGATGAGACTGCATGACCTCAGTCAGCTCCCTGTGCTGGACAGGTACTGCACTCGTCCACCAGTCAGGCTCACCGCAGTGACATCACTCGTGGGGAACCGTGGTCGTGGGGTCTTCTGGTTTTACTTTTATTTCCCTGACGATAGTATCGGGAGATACTGCGGTTTAGTTCCGGGGCCGCCGCCGCGCCCGCAGAGATTTTCTTTTCCGGGCTCTGGAAGCCACAATTATTAAAGGAATTTTTTCTAATTTTGCACAGGCAAAGATACTTACTTCACAATGCTCAAGACCAATTTTCGGCAATTTCGGACCTCCAATATGGCTGCTGGCGGCCATTTTGTCTGAAATTTGGGGATCGAGGAGATACATGACCCGGTCCCTGTGGTGACCGAGTTATCTAGTTTTCACCTGAAATGCTGTGTCCATGTGTGAATGGGTTCTTCTCCAGAACAGAAAAATTACTGGTGTGGGATAGGGGCTTTCATTCCAGCCGTGCAGTTACACGCCTGATGCAACAAAATCAACCCTTTGAGCCTTCAGTGTGAAACTGGTTGGTTGTAGTGAAAATCTGCACCAATTATGACTCCGATACAGACCAAAGAAGCACGGCGATGTGATGTGACTGTAATCGACTTCTTCAGTTAGTCAGTTACTTGCACAGTAGCAACAAATACTAGCAAATCCTGCCGCTTCTCAGAAACAGAGCTGTACAATTTAATGGACTCTTTTTTTTATCAGGGAAACGGTTTATGAAAATGAAGTATATTTGGGAAATTTAGAAATATCTCTGGGTTCATTCAGGGCTTTCAAAAGTAGCCGGCGACCGGCAATAATCGCCGTCTACTCGGGACATGACGACCAGTTACTCGCGACTCTGATTCTCCATATTATGAAATTCTTTTTGTCACCTTCCTCGTTTCTTTAACCCGGAGTTTAGCCATATTTTCAAATGTTGGAGTCATTGCATTATTTCCTTGCTTTAGTAAGCCATCATGGTTTCCTTCATCGCGCATGAACGAGCCTGGCGCAGCCCCCGTACGCTACGTTCGTACAGTTTTGATGAAAACTTGAGTTGCTTGCGCAGGCAGAAAATTACGACATCGCCTGAGTTCAAAAATTCGTATCGCCGTTTGACCGAGGATACGAGATGGCTGAACCCCTAAGTAAAAAACTAAAAACTTCAACAATATTGTCCTTCTTTAACAAGAAAGGTAAAGATGCACTATGTCTTGCTAACATATCTAAGTAGAACCATCATTTCATATGGAACGTTTTGATTACCGACAGTATACGGAACTGTTTCCTGCATGGAAAACTTTATTGCAGGCATTCAGTTGAAACTTCCCTTAAACTACAAATATAAAATGATGGCGTTAAGTTATTAGTCAATGTAATGGTGTTAAAGTAAAGTGTAATGTCTTACCTACATAACCAGATATGTTTTAATCATTTACTGGAGCTTTGTCTTTGCACGAGTTGGAAAAAGTATGCCAACACCTGTAATTTAGCTGTGCGCTATTGAGTGGAACCCTCATAACCTTAGCTCCTCATTTCAAACTCGTTTTGCGGAATGTTGATAAAGGTTGATCCTTTATCGGCAAAATCAGAATCTAAATTGGCTTTCGCTGAGCCAAGTTATTTGAATAGTTATTTGGAAATGGTTTAGGGTGATATCTTTATGCGTACGGTCATGTTTCAGGAATCAGAAAAAAACAGCTGCATTTTCTCCATGACTCTTCCCCGCGGCGGTAACCCACCCCAGACATCCGACATCTCTGCTTCTCTCGTCCCGTGACCACAAATTATGTCACACAATAGTCAATATTTTCGGTGGCTGGACAAAGCAGGATTGGCTGTCATAAAAGTCGCTAGAAGTCGCTAAACACCCTGGGGAGACGCGGCTTATTTTGTTGGGGGGGCGAATCATTTCATTCATATTGCGCACTCCATCGCGCATCTTCCAGGGACAGGGGAGGGGCTCACGTCAGCACCTGCTGCTCGTGGAGGACAGTAACTGCAGAACTAAACTTGCTTTCACGTCAGTCGCCAAAACAGCAGAACAGTCTCCAAAAACATCAGAAAAAGTCGCTAGATTTGTCGCTAGGCGCTTTTGACAAAAGTCGCCAGGATGATTTGGAAATTAGCTTTATTGGTTTTACAATTTTATAAAACACAATGTCACAACCAACAAAGCAAAAAAATTATATGGACAAATAGATACAGGCCATATACAAAGAAACCCCACTAAACCATATTAAGTAATCACATGACAAATACGCTCAAATAGTTCTAAGAAAAACCCCTAAACAAACGCATTAAAGGCATTAAAATTTACCAACATAACCTCAAAGTGGGGGAAAAAAAAAGGAAGTATTTTATTCACATATCAAACTAAATACAACAAATTTATTCCACAGAAAAAAAGGCAGGCAACAGACACACAACACGCACTAAAAAACAGATAATACTTTAAATTCTAATACACAAAAACCCGTAAAACTCATCAAAAGACAAAATACACTACATGGCCCGTAGAAAACATGCCCGAGTTTTCACTCGAGCAGGTGTCCCTCCAGTTGGAGGGGGGGTGGACTAGATGACCAGTTCTTTCCAGTGGTCCACCCCCCATTTCTCCAGCGCCAGGTCCTTGTTTTTATTATAGTCCGCCAACACGCCGTCTTGAAGAAGGCTCTGGATCCTTCGTCGAAGAGTGACCACGTCCACAGATGTTTTTTGGAAGACCTTGATGTTCCTTGTCTCCCACAGTGCCTGCTTGATGATGCCGATGATCCTCCACTGACGCTGGCTTGCGGGTGTTTTGCATCCTTGTGATAGTCCATACAGGATCAGCTCAGCAGTCAGGGGGGACCTCGGCAGCAACCTGTTCAGGGAGACAGAGGAACAAACAAGGCCCCAGACCCGCCTGGCCACGGTGCACTCCCAGAAGAGGTGATGTACACTCTCCTGGTCAGTGTAACCGTGAGGGCAGCGCTCAGTTAGGGCCAAGTGCCGGCGGTACATAAAAACCCTGGTGGGAAGACACCAATGAGCCGTCATCCAGGCAATGTCCTTCTGCTTGTTTGTTAAACAACTGTGAGTGACATTTGCCCAGATGACGTGCGGGTCTCGAGTCGGACCACCCCTCGGGAGTTCTACTGTTTGATTGGATCTTAAATAAGCCATGATGATTTTATAGCTCCACGAGGTGAGGCCAGCCCGAGGCAGTCCCGTCCTGTAGGCAAAGTCCTTTAAAGCCTGATAGACATAAGGAGAGTCCCAGCAATACGGGATTTTATGGTCTAGCACGCCCAAACCCATCGCCCTAAAGAAGGGGGTGGCATAGTACCTAATAAAGGCACTTGCCGTTTTCTCCCCCTTCCCAGTACTCTGGACAAGGGCGGCCAGACCCTGCACCATAATGATTGTAACAATGTCTGGAACGTTCCATTTTAGACCCCCAGACAAAACGAAAGGCCAACCGGGCAATTTGTTTGCTGGTGGCTTTGTCTGGGGGAAAGACCCTCCCCACATAGAGAAGAATGGGGAGGACTATTGCCTTCAGGACAAGGATCTTACCCGCCATGGTCAAGGGCCGCACGTTCCAGCTACGGGTCTTGTTTTGGACGTGGCGGAGGGCTTCCCTCCAGCTCTCCTCTCCTCCACCATTCGCCTGGAAGGTCACCCCCAAGAGCTTGATGTTATCTCTGCGCACAGGGAAAGAAACGGTTAGGGATTCACTCCAAAAGGGAGACAAGAACAGTTCACTCTTGTGCCTGTTGACCAGGGCACCAGTGGCTTCATAGAAGTCGTCCAACACCTTGGAAGCAAAAGTGATGGACTGACTATCTGTGGTGACGATGGTAATGTCATCCATGTACGCCATCACCTTCAGCCGCTGGCCTCGGGCCCCCGGAAGCGGATATCCCACCACCTCTGGTGTGGCCCTTATGGCCTGCAATAGCAGTTCCAGGTAGATGACGTACAGGAGGGCTGCTGGAGGCACCCCTGCCTAACGCCAGATCTGATGGCAAAGCGGGTCAGAGGGCTGCTGGTTGACAACCACTCTGCCCGTTATGCCAGTCAGACAGATCTTAACCCAGCGTGGGGGAGGGGCCAGGGATGTTAATCCTCTCTAGCACCTGCTCCAAGCACACATGGTTCACCGGTCAAAAAGCCTTCTCCTGGTCTAAACTGAGAAGGCCCAAGGGGATCTGCGCTCCCCGGAGTGGATAATTAAATCCCTCACGAGGAGCAAGTTGTCATTTATGGACCTCCCGTGCACACTGCACGTCTGGCCCGGTCCGATCACCGATGGAATCGGGTCTTGGAACCTCCTCATCAGCGCCTTCGCCATGATCTTGTAGTCAACTGAGAGGAGGTTGATCGGCCGCCAGTTACGGAGGTCCTTCAGATCCCCCTTCTTTGGCACAAGAGAAACTGCACTCTGCCTCAGTGAATCACCCAACCGGCCCTCCCTGTACGCCGCTCTGAAGACTTCCGCCACGTCCCCCTTCAGGAGATCCCAGAAGACCTGGTAGAACTCTGCTGGGATTCCGTCAGGGCCAGGAGCTTTATGTTGGTTTAAGGAACACTCGGCCCAGGTGAGTTCCTCGGTGCTCAACTCTGGTATCATCTGCTCATCACCCAGGCGTCTGTCCAGGCGGTTCAGGAAGGTGTCCATGAGAGCCGCATCCGAGGCCTTCTCACTGTAAAGGCACTCATAGAACTCCCTGGCCACCTCCCGGATATGCGACTCTCCAGACACCACCACACCTCTGCTGTTATAGAGAGACAAGATGTTATTAGTCTGGGACCGCGCCGTGCGGAAAAAGTACCGTGTGCATCTCTCATCTTCCTCGAGAGCCTGGAGTTTGGAGCGGAAGGTGTATTTTTTCCGCTCTTCCTGGTAGAGGGTGGCGAGGTTCAGCCGAGCTTGCGCCATCTCGCTGCTAACATCCAGGCCTCGTGACTGGAGGAGGCTCAGTCTTTGGAGAGCAGCATCAGAACGATCAAACGCTGCCCTCCTTTCCTTCGCCTTCCTCCGCCCGATTGCCTGGAAGTAGCCCCCCTTTTCGCTCCTTCACCATCTCCCACCACTCCACCGGGGAGTCAAAAAGATGTTTTAGACTCACCCACTCCAGGTATCTTCTCGAGAAGGAGAGACGCACCTGGGGGTCTTGGAGATGGCTGATATTCATCCGCCAGAGCCCCTTACCCACGGTGATGGAATTATCCCAGGCCAGGGACACGGTCACCATGTGGTGGTCTGAGAAATGCATAGCCTGGATGGAATAAGCTTGCACCCTCAGGCCTGGGGAGAGCAGAAACAGGTCAATACGAGAAAAAGAGCTACCAGAAGAACTCACCCATGTATACTGGGGTGGTGAAACGCCCCCGGCGTCGTGGAGGGAGAAGTCACGTATGAGAGACCGCAGCTCTTTGCTAGATCTATCTGCCCTTGGGCGGCTGCGGTCCCCATCTCTTAGGGTACAATCGAAATCTCCCCCCACGAAAACCGGTATAGAGGTGTGGTGTAATGGCGGGAGTTTGGAGGAGAGAGAGACTCTCTCGGCCACGCTGGTGGGGCCGTATACATTGACCACCCTGAGTGGGGAACCCCGACATCCAAATCAGTGACGAGGATTTGCCCACTCTCTATGATGTTACAGGATGTTACTTTTACAAAGGGATTCTTGATCAATGTACCGACCCCATCAGCGCGGGCGATGTTGGACCCAGACCAAAGAGAGTCTCCCCTCCTCCACTCCTCCCTCAGAATGTCGTCCATCTGTTGGTAGGGAATGCCACATTCTTGAAGAAGGATGACATCTGAGGGAACCTGTTGAAGGTGAGAAAAAACAGCGTAACGTTTAGTTGGGTCTTTAATACTTCTTGTGTTGATTGTGGAAATAGTTAAAGAATGAGCCATATAGGATTATTGTTTAAGTTTGTCGTGTGTTCCGGGTTTATGATTACCTATATCCTGACAAATTTTGTTTATACGGTGATCTTCTGAATCGGGGTTATTAGGGTGTTCACTCACCCCTTGACCATGGCTCGTGTTTTTCCCCTCCAGGCTGCCCGACTGGTTCCTGCCTGAAGAGGTGGGCCCCGATGTCTTGGCCCCAGGCTTCCCCCTAGTCCCTGGAGGTGCTTGAGAGGACACTTGTGAAGCTTGTTTTTTCTTAACGGCAGTCTGGACTGGAGCAGGCTGGTCGTTTTTACCTCTACTGGAAATGAGGAAGTGGTGAGATGTAGTAGTTTGAACAGATGTGGAAGGGTGTGATGCAGGGCGGGGGAGAATTTGTGAACAGGTTTCAATATGTGGGTTATGGACCAAGTTCTCATAGTTTCTGGAGGGGGGTTTGTTTTTTTCCATTAGAAATTTAACAGCAGCTGGGTTTGGTGGAGTTGGTGGATGGGCTGTTGAAACTGTAGGGGGTGATCTCAGCCTTTTGCCCTTTCGCTTTCTGGGCTGCTGCCAGGGGGTAATGGAATCGGAGTCTTGTTCAGAACAAGAGGAGTCTGACATGTCCACCGTGGTCAGGGTGTCCGTGACAGACTCCACTTTAGCCAGATCAGTGACAGTATTAGAAGTTGGTGAGAGGACAGGAGGATCAGTGATATTAGTGGTTCCAATGATTGGGTCTTTGGGGGAATTTAGTGAATCGATTTGTGTAGAGGTTCCAATTTCAATTTCAAGCTGAGGAAGTGTGGGCGGTTTAGTACGAGAAGCAGGAACCGGAGCTTCTTGAACAGAGAGGATTGGGGGGATTGGGGGGGCAGATGTTGATTGCGGGGGCGCGGTGCTCCGGGCCCTGTTTGCGTAGGGGAGCGGACAGTCCCAGAAGAGATGCCCCCTCTCCCCACACAGATTACAGGGCCTCGGATCCTGGCATGCCCTGGTCTCATGCTCGCCTCCACAGGTTTTACACTTGACCACTGTGCAGGCTGCGGCTAAGTGGCCTAACTCGCCGCAGTTTCTGCACAGCTTGGGCATGCCATTGTAAAACACCACGCCCCTGTGCCTCCCCAGCGTGATGGTGCTGGGGATGTGGCATACCCCCCCAATTGCAGAGGGATCAGGTTTAAGTTGTACGAGCCATTTACGTGCTCCAGTCCAGACTCCGTCCTCATCAAGCACTCTCCGGGCCTCAGATTTTACAATACCATACCTGCCTAACCACGTACTCACATCGTGGTCATGTACAGCTTCATTATAAAACTGCACAGTGACCACTTTGTTTTCCGTGTCAGACAGGGGTTCTACACAGAAGTGACTGAGGGGAACCTTGTCTTTCCCTTCTCTGTAGAGGTTCCAGAACCTCTCCAGGATGCTTGCATTCCTGAAACTCACTTCAAAAATGTCAGCATGACCAGGAACCTTAATCAGACAGTTTAAGTCCGCTGGCACAAAACCCATTCCTCGCTGCAACACTGCCCTGCTAAATTCCAGGCGAGTCATACCTGTCACTCTTCGGCCAGATGCAGCAGCAGCTCCACTCTGCCCCCCGGTGGATGCTTGCCCAGGAGTGCTTGAAGCCACTGCACTCCCTGCTCCATCCGTTGGCTGGGGGGCCACTTGGCTGCTGCTCTCCTCCTCACTACGTTGTAACTGTAGTATCAGTCTGACGGCATTATGGTGGTGGACTCCTGGCTGAGCGGCCCTCTGCTCCATCTTCTCCCCCTCTCCAGGCGAACCCGTGCTGGTGGAAGACCAGACCAGGAAAACGCTCTCAGGATAGCTGCTAATACCCAGAGAGGCCCACAAAACACAAGAGGCTGATCCAAGAATAGCCTCACGGCTTGCAAGGGGACCTCCCTTCCTACAGAGGGCGCTATGCGTTGATCCAATCCATAGGACTGCTGCCTTCAGGTGGTGGATCCTCTGGCACCACTGTCACTCTGAGGGGGTCCCCTGGGCTTCTCTCCCGCCTGCTCCTCGCCTCGTCCTCCGGGGAAGCTCTGGTGGCTCTGCTGTGGAGGCCTGGAGGAAACAGAGGGAGAGCCCCAAAAAGCAGCGAAGGCTAGACAGGAAACAAGGGACTCGCCCGGAGAGCAAGCCCTGTCCGGGCGATCTCTCCGGGCAGCAGGCAATACTTTCCCCTGATCCTCCGGCAAGGAGCGTTCAACAGCAGTAGTACTTCTTCCGGATGGCGGGGAGTCTTCTGGCGGGGGTCTTCCGACGCTGGGTCTTCCTGGCTTCAGCAGTTGGGGTTCAGTGGGCCGCGTTCAAGCCACTGGTACCCACCTAGCCCCAACTGCCTATAGGGGTCGGCCTGGTCCGCTGATCAATACCAGGCCGCGGTCAAGCCACTGGTACCTGGTAATCACACCGGACCTTCCGAAGAGAGAGAAAGTAAAGCAGAGAGCGAGCGAGAGCAATAGGGAGAGATACCTGCTCGAGTTACATAACAGTGTAATCCCTTCACCTGTCACTAGGGGGTACCATAGTGGCAGTCAGAGGAACTCGTTTTGAAGAGGAATCCGAGTTAGGATGATTTGGAAAATTTCCAGATTTAGCGAGAAAGTCGCCAAGTTGGCAACACTGGTCAGGCTAAGTGTCTCACTCAGGGAATGGTTATCAAACGGCGTCCCACTCAGGACAACTGCGTTAACATGTTAATACAAGTTACTTCAATAACACTATGTGACACAATTTTTTTCCTGGTTTGTGTGTGTTATTTCTTTCTTGCTTATGTTTTGAAAAGAATAGACGGTTCCCATTATTTCCTTCAAACTTTGCTTTTGTGACCAAGATAATGACATTTAGGAATTCGCCTATTTTCTGTGTAAAAATTGGAAATTTGCACATTTTCATCTACATGAGGTATGAATAAAACAAAGCATAAATCAAATATTATTTAATTTGTATAATATCAAATCTTCCTATTTAAACAAGCAAAAATTGTCTGTCTTACCTTCTTGAGTTTTTTTGCTGTGGTCTTAGGTAAAATGAGGTTCCCAGAGTTTGAGTTGATCCTCGACAGGCCTGCCAAAATATACCATGTTGGCTTCTTACATTTTAACAGTTGCCCTCACAGAGTACTTTTTTGCTCTTATTTTGATAAATTGGTCACATACATTGCAGAATGCATCTAGAGAATGCTTTGCAGCTTTTTGATGCCAGCTCTGAAAAATTCTGATATATCTACATGTAGGGGTGTGCGACATGACGATATTAGACCGTGAAAGATTAGAATGTGTCCACGATCCGTCATTACATGGAGACCGTTTGTATCGTGTGTCAATGCACATTCTATCTGTTGCGGCTCTGAGCTCATACGCTGGGGCGTAGTGGAGAGGGAGCGAGTAACCCACTTCTCAAAATATATATTTAAAAAAAAAAGAAAAAAAAGATTTGATCTGCTTATTGATCGATTGACAGCTTGCCAACTTATCAATTGTCCTCTTACGTGACTGCACGAGTGTTCATGATATTTCGTGATTGGAGGTCAAGTTGTCAATCTTTTTTTTTTTTTTTTTTTTAGGGGGCTATTTGGGCAGGTACTGGGCAGTATTCCTCAAGAGACCGTATGGAGTGTGCCGACTAGAGTGCGACAAAATCAAATGCGATCAGGCGAACAATGCGAGATCGCCATCATGTCTTAACTTAAGCAATCATCATTCTTAAAAAGAATCAGAACGGGACCATCTTAAACATCAGTTGCTATCGAAGCAGCATCGATGAGCCCGAGCTTGCCTTCGTTAGGATGACAAGGGTAAATTCTAAAATTATTTTTAAAATTATTTTACGAACTACTAGTAGGGGCTAGCTGGTTACATTCAGGCTGCTGGGGAAGTGCTCTGCATCAGGGGCAGAGCCGCTGGGCCTAGCCGGCCAGCTAATTTACGAACGTGGCCCACCTTCTCCAGGTATCAGGAGATTCTTTGCAAGATAAACCTGTAGCCGAGAAGGTAATATAAATATGTGTTGTTCTATTACCTGTTATGTGCTCAAAATGCTTCATTTTGGTCTACTTATTTCATTCAGCTCTGCGGAATGCGATAGTGGCTTTAGACTGATGGACCTAACCATGTCAACAGACTCAACACCCCGTTCACGCGCCTTTATACAGTATATTTCGTGTGGATCGGCGCTGATGATCGTCAAATGCAGACCTGTACGCAGGTCCTGGAGTTCCCGAGCCCTCTGTTAAGTACTTGGCTGCTGCCTATTGCTCATCAGCGAGCGCAAGAGCTGGCTGAAGTAGCCAAGGTTGCAGTCGACACCCCAGACCCGCTTTGACAAACTCGGTTTTTGAAAACGAAGTGACTATTCGCACTTATTTAATTGCGTCCAAGTATGAAAATTGATCGAAATTCGCGTTAGACGCACTTATAAGTGTGGCCAAGATGCACATTGCTCCTTTGCCCACACTTATTTTAAGTGTGTCCAAAGCTAAAAATTTTTTCTTGGCCAAACTTATTTTAAGCGGTACTTTCCAAGCGGCACTAGAATGGTCATCAACTGGCGCACTTATAAGTGTGGTCAAGAAAAAAAATGCAGCATTGGCCACACGTATAAGTGCGAGTAACATCAGCCTTTTGAAAATTAGATTTAGGCTCTAGAGCGTAATTTCATTAGCGACCAAATATAGGCAAGTGACAGTGAAGTAATCCGTTCTCTAGAGTGGTTACCGAGGCATAATGCATTGACTGAATTTAAACGATAGGTTGGCGTTAATTACAGCGAGCTTCAGTAGTCGCTGTTAATCAAACTTTAAAGTTAGTTATCACCGAGACCCTCTGCGATGTCAGAGCATAGCTATATTTTCTGGATGATGACCCCAGCGGCTTGTGCCTTAGACGGAATATTATTCATAAAATGTGTTGCCACGCTTCGTTATTGACGTGATGGCCTCGAATGCAACTCTCAGTTCGGGGAATGCATGCGCTAATTTCTCATCATAATCAAATTCACCTTTATATTGTCGGCTAACGTTAATGTACATAATGGGTATGGCAGTCGGTTGAGAACAATAACTTAATCCGAAACTCGTTGGTGATAAACTGATGATAGGGGTTAGATGAGCAAAGATTGACTGGAGATGCACATAAAATTTTCGGAGTAAAGTAACGGATTCGACAGAGGAGGTGTTTGTGGCACTATCCTGCAACACAGAGTTGTTGTGCCATCACATACTTTCGAAGTACCAGATTACTGACGCATCTCTGCTATTAATTATTAACTACTGCACGTTCAAATTGCTCTTGATAGGTAGTTTTTACATGATGGGGATTCATGACTATGTTTTTATTTAATCTTTATTCATCTTGAACTGACTTCGGCCTAATTAAATATTGTACTATATGGTATGCTTCAAAGTACCAGTTTACGGACACATCACTTTCATACATACATTTACCTCAATATGTTCATATTTGCTTTGTCCTGTAAAAAGCCACTAAGTCCTCCATCTCTATTTCATTTGCTTTGACTTGTAAAATAGTCCTTACCAATATGACAAATGAAAGAATCGTGATAAAATCGAGATCGTGATCTTGCCATAAAAAAATCGGGATATGATATTTTTGCCATATCGCCCACCCCTATCTACATGTTTACTAGGGCAGCTAGAACTAAACTGAGTGGTGAGCTGCTGTATGGGTCATTCCATGCCAAATCACCTAATGGTCCCCAGGTGACCCTCTTAGATTTTGCTGAAACTCCATGAAAATGTTCATATATGCAAATAACGAACACACAGAAAATTTCAGGCCAAAAGTCCAAGCCGTTTTGAAATTACGGCCGTCCGAACCCCCCCTTTTCGCCGTTCTTGGCTAAATGGATTTTTTTTTTCATTTTCAAATGATCATATTTTTGGATTTGAAAAAAAAAAGCTACAAAGCTGAAAAAATTGCTACCTGGGGTAATTTGCACACAAGCTTTCAGAATCTGCAATCAAAAACAGTGTATCTTGCTTCCTTTTTTGAAGATATGGGCACCTGAAAATGAAAGTTTTTTCTAGCGGAAATTATTTTTGCGATTTTTAGGCTTACCTGGTGCCCGAACCATTGATCTGAGGATACCCAAATTGCTGATACATAACCTCTACATACAGCTAAATAACTCCCTGCAAGCATAGACTTATAAAACAATCAGTAAAGGTATGGCTAGGGTCCAAAGTCGACTTTCACAAAAAAATCTCAAAAATCACCCCTTTTCGGGGGGTCGGTTGACCTTGTGAACAGTTACTCAGGGTAATAAATTTGCACCACAGAATTATATGTATCTATCCTTTATATGTACCAAATTTCATTGATGTGACTTAAGTCCTTCATAGTTAGGCAGTGTTTCAAAGAAACCCACTAATTTGATCAAATTACACCATTTTGCTGTACATTACAATGTCTTCGGTAGATGTCAAAGGGCAAAAAATGAGAATAAGTGATCTTTGATAACCTTTTTATATATAATAATTCTTAGAAAGTTGTAAAATTCATGACTTTGTACATCAGGAATAGTATCATATGGCTTGTTTTAAAACAAAGTTTTCCATAGTACCATACATGGTACATATTGTACATTGATGTTACTAATACAAAACTGCTTTTATTTAAGTGGATTCAACTTACTGATTTTCAGTGGGCTCTACTTACATTATTTGCATGAGGTCATAGCTGTTGGAAACTGTTTATTAAGATTCATCCTAGTCCAGGTGACCTCGTCTAATTAGGTGTTAAAACATTGTTTATCTAGGTTCATCCTAGTCTACTTAACTCAAACCACAACTGTTTATTTAAAATAGCTGGATCAATTACCTCACTGTTGTGGCAGTATTGTTTACAGAATAATTGAACAGTGTGTTCACTTTTCAGCTCACATCCACTCCTCACAATTCATTTCAACTGCAATGTTCAGCAGATGAAGTGTACATTTTGTGAGCTCTGTAAAAATCAAGATTTAAAACATGGAATTTGAAGCATCAAGATCGGGATGCAGTATTGGAATTGCCCTGGAGGAGGAATGCCATAAGAAAATATATGGCAGAAATGTTGGCACACTTGCAGCCTCTGACTTGTCACAGGATGATAAGAAGCTATTGGAATGGAGAAGTGGGGTACTGCTTTCGTGATGACAGCACAGTGTGTTTTCACCATGAGAAGATGTACATCTCTCGATATGAATATACTCAGAAATATTGCAGTGATCCATTCAAAATGCACAAGAAAGCGTATTTCAAGTAGGTTTGCTTCAATTTGCTTTTTACAAATTATTGTAATTGTCAATTTACCAGAGCTCGAGGATGTTGTTATATACCGTAAAGTAGCATAATTTGATCAAATTAGTGGGTTTCTTTGAAACACTGCCTAACTATGAAGGAGTTAAGTCACATCAATGAAATTTGGTACATATAAAGGTCAGATACATATAATTCTGTGGTGCAAATTTCATTACCCTGAGTAACTGTTCACAAGGTCAACCGACCCCCTGAAAAGGGGTGATTTTTGAGATTTTTTTGTGAAAGTCGACTTTGGACCCTAGCCATACCTTTACTGATTGTTTTATAAGTCTATGCTTGCAGGGAGTTATTTAGCTGTATGTAGAGATTATGTATCAGCAATTTGGGTATCCTCAGATCAATGGTTAGGGCACCAGGTAAGCCTAAAAAAATCATAAAAATAATTTCCGCTAGAAAAAACTTTCATTTTCAGGTGCCCATATCTTCAAAAAAAGGAAGCAAGATACACTGTTTTTGATTGCAGATTCTGAAAGCTTGTGTGCAAATTACCCCAGGTAGCAATTTTCAGCTTTGTAGCTTTTTCAAATCCAAAAATATGATCATTTGAAAATGAACAAAATCCGTGGCCTTAGCGTCTTGACACGGCGAAAGAGGGGGGTCTTAGGACAGCCATAATTTCAAAAGCGGCTTGGACTTTTGGCCTGAAATTTTCTGTGTTCGTTATTTGCATATATGAACATTTTCATGGAGTTTCAGCAAAATCTAAGAGGGTCACCTGGGGACTTTCCTGAAAATTAGGTGATTTGGCATGGAATGACCCGTATAATTATTGCTATGGAAATATCTCGAAAATTTTAAAAGGTTCTTGAAATACTTGTAAGTTCTACAATATCCTAGAAAAATTCTTTAAACTTCTTGGAAGTTGTAACATTCTAGAAAGTTCTTAAATGCTTGCAAGCTCAAGAAAATTCTCTGTGAGCAAACCAGCTCTATATCTACCTTTAATGTCCTGGAAAATGGATACCATTTGAAAAATTAATTACCCAAGTCACAAAAGCAAAGTTTGATAGGTCTTCTCCTTTTACTTTAGGTATAAGCAATTGGGAAATAACACTTTCTGTTATGGTTCTGCCTCATGTGTGTTGTCTTTGTGCTTATTTGTACTTGTGCTTACTTTCGTTTTATTTTTCAGCTTTCATTCTGCCGTCTGATGATCGATTCCCTCTCTGCCAATCTCCAGTGATGTCGCGTGACAGCCTTCAGCATGCCTGCGTCTCGTTGTCCAATCACGTTTCCTCTTTCGGTTTCGGCTGTGGTATTTCATTCATTGCTTCCACCTGTGCTTAATTCTGGGTCTCGCTAAACTGAGTGAATGCGTTCTCTGATAGGATAATTACTAACCGTACTAACCAGCACTTATTTGAGGGTGATTGTAAATATTTCGTCACGTAGTATTAACCTTTATTAACTCATTAGCGAGTGCGAGTGTTTCTAGCTTTAGTAATTCCTGCTTAAGCTTTCCCTGAGTAACTGCGTTTAAAGCTGTGCTTTCCTTTGCTTCTCTCGTGGTGCTTTTTACTCGTTACGTTTAGATTACCTTAATCTAAACTGTCTAGTTTGATTGATGGTCTCAGCGTCTTGTCTCGAGTCAATTTGGTTTATCCGGTCCTCGTAAATTTGTTTATTAATCCCATGTGTTTCTGTTTCCTTTCGAGATTGCATTCCGAGTCCCCGCCTCCTCCCGTGTCTATAAATGTGGCAGAGATGGGAGGAGACATCAGACGGAACTTTGCTAGACTCTGCTCTGCATGGTGAAATCTCAGCTCCTTGTGCCTTCCGAGTATTTCCTGTGTATGATTCCCGAGTCTTGTTTTTTGCTGCGCCCACGTCTTGTCTGCCCCTTGTTTAAGTCTCCCAGTGTGTCCATCAGTCTAGTTAGGTTTAGTTTTTGTTTTTCTAGTTTAGCCACTCTTGGAGTGAGTACTTCTGTTTCCCCCTGCCTCGGGCAGTGTACTTTAGTTTTCCCATTTGTTCAGTGCATGTGCACGGTGTTTTATTTCTGGCCTGTGTGCCTATTTTCTCCTAGTGTTTTGTGTTTAAATAAACACTTCAGTTCCTGCATCTGGTGTTCCCCTGCCTACTTCCTAACAACTTTCTGCCCAGGAACAGGAAAAAGCTAAAATTTTGTTACATTGTGTAATGTAACATAATGGGCAATACGTTTCCGTCAGATCATGAAACCAGTCATTTCTTGAAATGATAATTTTTTTTTAGTCATTTCATGAAATGACTTAAGTTTGACACCAGCCATTTCATGAAATGTACAAAAATTTTATTTTGAAAATAAACTGAAATATGATGGTATTCTAAATGCTTCAAGTTTCTGATTTCACTGAAGCCATTTTCCCCTTCGCTGTGAAGCTCAAATCTTGAATTATTTTATTTATTTAACCCTTATTTAACCAGGGAAGTCCCATTGAGATTGAAATCTCTTTTTCAAGGGAGCCCTGGGGGTTGAGGTGGGGAGGGAGAGGGCAATTTGCATAGCCAATTAAATGGGGATGGTTTGGCGGCAGGTCGAAAGAGCCAGGTTGGGACCTTAGCCATGACACCGGGGAATCCCTACTCTTTTCGAAGAGTGTCATAAGATCTTTAATGACCACAGTGAGTCAGAACCTCGGTTTAAAGTCTCATCCGAAAGACGGCGTCTCCTTCAGTACAGTGTCCCCGTCACTGCACTGGGGCATTGGGGATTATTCCACCAGAGG
Organism: Gymnothorax javanicus; assembly: GCA_029692085.1. NCBI lineage: Eukaryota > Metazoa > Chordata > Actinopteri > Anguilliformes > Muraenidae > Gymnothorax > Gymnothorax javanicus. The sequence goes on along the minus strand of CM056208.1, from coordinate 53,289,282 downwards.
GAAGATCGCCACCTACTGGCCACCAACACCTCTTCCAGCAGCAACTTCGTTTTCCCAGGTGGTTTCCCATCCAAGTACTGACCAAGCCCACACCTGCTTAGCTTCAGCCACACGGCTGGAGCAGATCGAATAGTGGTATGGCTGCTGGCAAATAAAGCCTTTAACAGGGGAGGGCATACATTTTCTGATTTGGCTTCTGCACAAAGGGGTTTGTTGCATGTATCTAATTCTAATAACTGATAATCGGAAGTGACAATACATTTATACAGTAATGCATCATGAGCAAATAATGACAAGCATCCTCAAAAATATATATGTTAAAACTAAAAAAATTTTGAATTTACATCACCAAATGACGAGGAAATCAGGCACTAGAAGGCACCAGAATGCATCATAGAGCTTCAAATTTTTACATTTCTCCTGATAGAATGCCCCCTGGAGGGCGTTGCGCCCTCAATGCTTGGATTCTCGGCACCTCCATCACCAGCCACAGCCGCCTACTCTACTCTGCCAGCCGCCGACTCCAAAAACTTTTGGAAGCCCTGCTTCATTCCTGTCTCCAGAATTTCTTGATTAGCACTGCTTTGGGTTCTGGCGTTGGTGCGCATAGGTGATAAAGAATTGTACCAGGGGATTACTGGCTCACTCACAAGGATCCAGCTTTGACTGGTCATTTGATTTCTTTAAGTTTACAAATGTGGTTTTATCTGTGGCTGATTTGATTGGAAATAGAAGCATTTTCTTGAATTCAAACATAGTTCTACTAATTTGAACTTCAGGCCTGAATGCAGTCAGCATCCCTTCACAAGGTAAGAGCATGTGAGACCTGTCCCTCCTAGTAAGAGCTGAGCCCCCTTCATCAGGCCCGAGTGACACCCCCAGAATGAAGCCATGTTATTGGCTAAGTTGCTGGCTTCTGTGACATCACTGTACTCCTCCCCCTCTTGTATTCTCAGCAATCCGCCATTCAGGCTGTCTTCACTGGACGAATCCCACCTGGACCTGGTGAAGGGAACCTGGAAGTTTAGTGAGGGACGGGACACGTCAAGAATGATCCGGAACATGATCTGTAACTTCCCTTCCTGCTGCCTGTTGGACGAGGATGGAATGCCGGTGGCTTGGATTTTAACTTATCCCACCGGCGCCATGGCATTGCTGTACACTGCACCTGAGCACAGAGGAAAGGGCTGCGCCAAGATCCTCATTAGCACCTTGGCTAGAAGACTCCATGCCCTGGGCTGCCCTGTGTACTGCACCATCGAGGAGGAGAACCATGTGTCTTACCAGCTCTTTACAAAAATGGGCTTTACTGAAGACCCCTGTTACAGAGCTGCCTGGTTTAAGGTCTGTAATGTACAGTAATGTGATTGAAACCTCAAGTCCTTACTCAGTATGCTAGGCTACCATCCCAACGAATGACCACATTGGCTTTTGGCTACATTCACATGTCAGTGCTGTAAATGAATCTGCTTCAATAGGAACGAACTGATCTTTCAAATCAGGGGTGGGATACTCATCCAGACAGGGCCGCTGAGGATGCAGGTTTTTGCTCCAACGAAGCAGTAATTCTACTGATCAAAGTGTAAGTCTATTCTGAGCCTTGTGGCTCATCAGGCTGATGCTTAACCCTTTCAGCGCCATAGGCAACTATAGTTGCCCAATGATGTAAGATATCAAAATCAGATGCTGTTGAAAACCTATCATGTGACAACTTGTTGAAAAGAGCTCCCCACATGATAGGTTTTCAAAATCTCAAGATATTAAAATTTTTTAAGTGTTTGAAAATTGATTTCGGCGCCCTAAGGGTTAACCACTGCGCTACCGCATCTCCCACACATTTCTACTAATCTAGGTGCTGAGCAAAGACTGACGGTTGATTAGCAGAATAATGTGTGTTATTGTGTGTTTGGAACAAAGGCCCTGTCTGGATGAGGTTCCCCACTCCTGTCTAAAATGATTAAATGATGACTGGTTAAAATTTGCACAACTCAGGGAAATGCAATGCAGTGAATATTGTAATTAATCCAAGAGACACTTGGCTATTTTTCTGGGCTGGGCCGAGCAGCGGCCCGGCCCCTATAAACTAGAATGTCGCTGAGTGAGTGAGTGCCTGAGTGATCAAGTTCAACGATTGGCTGGTCAGCGGGGAAGAAGTTCAGCGATTGATCGGCCGGCGGAGAAGAACTTCAACGATTGGTTGGCCGGCGATTGGCTGGCTGGCTGTCCAGCGATTGGTCGGCCGGCGGGGAAGAACTTCAACGATTGGCTGGCTGGCTGGTCGTGGAATTGAACGCGCCACACACATTTATGCTTGTGATTATCCCGTCCTACGTTAAACATCCTTTAGTCCAACATGGGAACTAACTTACACGATGTTAGAAAAAATTAATACATACTGTTACTGTGACTATAGCTGGACTATATGCGTACGCTGAAGTGACGCCGGCACTATTATGTTTCAGTATTTTCAAGAATACCGGTATGATGCCCCGACTGGTTTCCAAATTACCTTAGGTAGCTACTGCTTCACTACATTGTTGTGCCCACTACGCCAATGTAATACGACCAGTACTTGAATCCGTCTAGCAACAGGCTGCAATAATCAGACAAATGCACTGTTAAATTAACATACTTTTATGTACATATAGAATGTTAACAATGTGCAATTTTTTACGCCAGTGAATGTTTCTTGGCGATATTGGTCGCCATTTTACAAAAATTAATGTCGTATTTTCTTCTAATGGACAGCAAAAGGTGGATTAAGGGGAGGAGAAACCTTTTGGAAAAAATTGTCATTTTTGGATAGAAATCATTCATACTTGGTGTATTGGCAGTATATGACCTGAAATACACAAAATATGAATTTGACCTAATTTGCATAATTAGGTCATGTGATTCAAGATGGCTGCCACCCCGATTTCACCATTATTTCTTTGCCTTATATCTCAGGACTGAAGCAAGATATTTGAATCAGGTTTTTTTAATTAGATTTAGTTATGTTTACACCTTCTTCTGAACTAGAATAAAGCATTTACACATGTAAGACCCATGCAGCTCGACCAAGGGAGGAAGAGCCCGGGTTGAAGGTTTATGCGTGTGGATTCCTAGTATAAGCGCGCGCGACGTCCTGGCTGGTGCGAATCACAATAAAATGGATATATTTTCTCCGTTCGAAGGGACGGGCACAAAGCACAACGGTTACAATTAATCTGACTCCATAATAAATTTATAATAATGAATTTAGTGATACCCTCGTTAAATATCTGACTCCGAATTAGAATTAGAATTAGAATTAGAATCCATAATCTAGAGAAACCTGCGTGGGTCTCGAGTGACTACACCTTCCACTCTTAGGAGACTACGCTGTCGCTAACATGTACTCCGGGTTTTTAGTACTGTTACGGATCCTAGGTTAGATTGATTAGATTAGAGGTTGGAAGTCAGCCATCACTGCAACAGCATCTTTTGGCTTGAATACAGCGAACCCAGATCCATGCACGCCCATGGGTTCCTTCAGGAATTTTAACAGATAACCGACTTTTTCGTCCATGGGTTTCCTTTAGGCTAAAATCCCAGAACCGGCAATACATAAACCCTTTATGTAAGTAGATCATGGTTGTCTCTCCAACTTAATAAAACCAATCTCCAGAACAGGCCACTGGCCAGTCGTACCTCGGTCGGGATTATACCCCTAGGTATCCGTCGCAACGCGGCTAGAAAGAATAAAAGGATTAAGAGTCCCGGAGACCACGCAAGCTTAAAGGAATGGCAATAATTTATTCACCAGGTAGGCAAAAGCTTAAATAAAACAAATCAACGTTAAGCCAATTACAAGTTACACACAATTTAGAAGAGGAGAATAAAGTCATACCTGGAGGAAAAGGATACACGCACTAACGTGCGCGGGAAGTTCGAAATACGATGTTACATCATTGAAAAGGCTACTCACGCACTTGCGTCTGTGCGGGGACAGATCGGATACGATCTTCCCTGACTATATAGATTGGCTACATACGGCATACGGAATGGCTACTCACGCACTTACGTGCGCGGGGACAGATCGGATACGATCTTCCCAGAATGGATTGTTTCTCTTTGCTTTAAGCCAAATCACGCCTTTGATCCAGGCGGCATGGCCATAAACACCTGGAAGGGGGGTCGAATCCGGTTTTGGGTTTCCACCATTGGGAGGATGTAATAAAACACTTCAGCAGAGAGAGGAGAATAGGGTGATTACCAGAGAGTATTCTGACCAAATTCTCAGGAGTTTCCAAAAGAGAATGAACCATAATTTCAATGGGAATGAAACATACTCCATTCAACTCCTTAGATTCCCCCGAGAATAACAAGACCGAACATGATATGAGTATGTACTAATATGATGCAGTTGTCATGAAAAAGTCTTAAGATGAATTAATATATAGTTTAATTGGGTTATAAGTATATAAGTGATTTCTTAGAACATGATTTAACATATAAGCATATTATGCACTTCCCAGTGGTTTAGATTATTTGAAACAGATTAATATAACTGGACTTTAACTTAAGACTTAGGCCAGTAATATGACTTCTCACACAGGGCATTGTGTCAGCCAGAGCCCTGCAACACCCCGTGGTGAGACCATTGCCACCTCCTGGAAGTCCACAAAAGTTTTACTGCTATCTGGCATGGCTCTGGACTGAGCTTATCAGCCATTTGTCGCATACAATCGCTGGGCTCCCCCACGCATCAGCGTTTGCAGATCTTACAGAGGTGCCGCTCAGAACCCAACCCAAAGGCACAGATGAATTTTACTGGTTTAGAAATGGAACAATCTTTTGTAAAATGAAATATGCAATGTCTACAGTCCACCCCCTGAACGCGTGGATAGAAGCTCTACCCACGGGGTCATAAATAGCATCAGGGAATATTTGCTGAGATTATGGATAGAATATTGATGAGAAATTCCAGATTTGAGTAGTTCAGTTTTTCATGACAGTTACATCACATGTCAAAATGGAAAAATTGATTATTTCCTCTCAGTGCGATATAATTGAGAATTTAGAGAAGTCTGATTTGGAAAATTTAAAGAAAGAGAGACAACCATTTGATTAACAACTTAAACCATGGAAAAAACTTAAAAGACAAAAACAAAAAATTAAATCAAAAGTATGCTATCTAGGTTTGTTCTATGAGTCTATTATCTGAAGTTAGTTGGTGTACTAGTTGAACTAATTTTATTATGCCAAATGAAATGATGGTTTGAAAAGTAATTTTTCCTAAAATCATGAATAATAGAAATCATAAGAACAAACCAGCACATAAATCAAAAACTTTCCCACACTTGACTAGGGAAAGCAAAAAAAGATTATATGTGCCACTAACTATGTAACCAACCAATTGGAAAAAAAACCCCAGAAAAAAAAAAAATCCAATGGAGGTCACAATATCAAATTATTTAGGCATTCAGTTACAAGTGCAAATAAAAACACACAGTTACAAATGAAAACAATAGAATATTTACATGAGGTATATTGCGAAGTGATATGTTGAAATATTGGAAATCGTGAAATTCATATGTCCAGACATTCAGCAATTTATGTCATATGATATGATATGGAGATCAACTGAGAGGGTGGGGCTGATACACATAATAGGCTGGTCAGAAACTGCCTCGTAGGACCTCCCAATTTAATTCTGAAAAATTTTCAAGGCAAATTAGGCTTATCTGGATCAATGCATATGTAGTTCTACCTTACTTTATGAACTTTTACGGCACACTACCTTTGGCCTCCAGTGTAAGGAACCCATATGCTCCAGTCCTTTAACTGCCACGTTATAAAATAGGATTTAATTGATTCCTCTCAACTTATTTTTGTATCAACCCACACCCTTAACATGTAATTCACACATCACAATCACAAACACAACTGCAGTTTGTCCAGATGAAAATGTCCTTTGTCCTGTATGAATCCAGTAGCTGTAGAGATGTTTGAGGTCCGGCGGCCGCCCGCGTTGGTGCACATATTTGCTGGAATTTGAATGTGTGTCCTTAGGGAGTTGCATATAGAGGAAAATGGCTCCCAAGAGCCAGAAGGGTGGACAGGGAGTATTGTGCCCTGGTGTGTCTGACCCTTGCATTTACTACCATGTTTATGATGAAATCCCGAAATCCAAATCAGCCAAAAGCATATAAAGGGAGCTTCTGTTCCTCAGGTGTAAATGGCAAAGTCAGGTCCTCGAATCCTTGATGCCTGTATAGAAAATTTTAGAAACAGCACCCTGCCAAATTGACAACAACAAGGGAGACCAAGACAAGACATGACCAAGGTACTCTGTTAAAACTCAACCTGCAGGAATCAGAAAGTGTGAAAGTTAATTGGAAGCATTTTGAAATTAGACACTCAGGATGCATTTGGGTTTTCCTGAGCCAGCAAACTGTCCTGTGGAAAACAATGGATGAAAGAGTTAATGCAGTGCATGCAATTACCCTACAATTCACATGTCCCCGCCGTCTGGGTAACTTTATGACACCTCAAAGGGGACAGTGACTGAGGATGAGTGAATGGCACTGTTGAAGATTCCATCACCCCTGTTTTCAGAAAGAAAGAACAGATGAAGTTAGTACCAGTTTTAAATGGAACAATGCTTTATGGCTTTCCCCTCGGATCAGGATAAACACATACAAACATGGAGAAATGCAAGTGGTGTGTGTGTATGCATGTGTGTGTGTGTGTGTGTGTGTGTATGTGTGTGTATGTATGTGTGCGCGCGCGCGTGTGACTAAGGGTTGTAAAGTGGCTCGGATGGGGCCTGTTACCCACGAGCGGGTGTTTTATGGCCCCGCAGCTTGTTCCACCCCCTGAGAGGGTTAGACATCTGCGGTAAAACCAAGGCTCTCAGGTGTGAAGACTGTAAGAGAATGAACTATGCAGGGTGAATGTCTGCATAGCTTCAGACACTGAAAAGACAAACGATGACAAACAGACATTGAAAGTAAGCTGAACCATGCAATCCAGCAGGAATGCAGTCAACTATCGTTGAGTTACTGATGTACTAGTAACCCTGATTAATTCATGCACTCTATAAAGAGTACAGGCCTATTGATTGAAGTGATCCATGTTTTGAGGAACATAGTCCTAACTGACAAAGGGGTGAATAGGATCAGAGAGAGGGAGCACAAGCCGAGGAATGGCAGGCTGTGAGAAACATGGCAAGTATGAGTAGAAAGACACTAATCTTTGCCAAAAGTGACCAAACCCATCTGGCTCCAATACTTATGGACGGATGCAAATTTAATAGAAATGAATTTTAGGAAAAATAAATGTAGGGGAGGAATTTTTCTCCCTAAAAGGCAACTCATGTAGGCATTCTAAATCTAATTACCTACTTCCATGAGGCCATAAACAGTACCCCCTGCTGGGGCAGACAAAAGAGACTCAATGTCCCACTAGACATTTAGAGCTCAGATGTTGCTTGATGACTAGTGGCAATGATAGTATACAACAATGGTTAACCAAACATTAATTCCAATAAACGTATTTGGTGGTTGGTGAAATCCACACAAAACGTAATTATACTAGACGGTTTGCTTCAAACATAACGGTTAAACGGCAAGTACGTTGTTAGTGAATGGCCACACTCAAGATGGTGGTCACAGCATGCGACTTAGTGCTGGTTCCGCCTTCTTCTTCTCCTTCTCGGAAGGAAGACCGGAAACCAGCATTAAACGTGGCAGTGATTGGCGATTTGAAGAGCGCCATTTGACTAGCATTTATGATGAGGGCCGGGTTAGCCAACCAACGCACCGACAACGGTCTACGTCACCATATTACACGGATTGACTCGGGGCTGTATAAGCCAACCAGCTCCCCGGCAAATAGTCACGCGACCCTATGGGTCGGCTAAGACTCCCCCCCTCTGGAGGAAGCACCTACCCACATGCAAACTCAACCAATGGCTGCTCTCAGATGAAACCACGTTATATTCCCCAACAAAGCGAGCCAAAAATGGCGGGCCGCTCAACTTGTTAATCCTTTGTGCAAAAGTAATATGGCAGCTTCAATACGTGCTTGGGATAAGCTTAAATGCAAGCAGAATTTTAGAGCGGTTATAATGGCAATTTCCCAATTTTACGTGCAATGCAAAAATATTCAACACTTTCAGTAATAAGCTTTGCCGTCACTATGTCCAGGACACATACCGCGCGCCGCACAGTCTAGTCGCCTGAAGCAAAACCAACCTGCAGTCCGAGAAGCCCACGTGGCCCGTAACAGCAAACTTCAGCCCACACCGAAATTGCCGAACATTCCGCTTGCGAAAAACCACATTACAAACCCAATCAAGAATTAATCTAATCACTGTCCGTGTCCCAAAGGACTGCCGGCACGAAAACTTCTGCCGAATTTGTCCAACTTCGAAACCCAATGGCGCAGAATGCATCCTACTTGAACTTTTGAGTCCAAATTATTACAATTTTCGAATGCCGTTTTGCATCTCTCTCAGGGCGCTGATCAAAAGAGCGCACACACTGGGCAGTGAAACCGTAAGCTATTACCTTTACACAAAGTTTAACAAGACAAGAGGATGGACATATTTGTCAACTCAAACCGAACCAATGATGCGGGTCAGAGCACTAAAGAACATACTTGCAACCCATGTGCGATTGTTAGAACGATAAAATCCGTAAGTCCAATGATATTTCGAAGCTAAATCACCTCACTCCCCTACGTACAAGACTCCTTCAAAATCACACTGGCATTTCACCAGTGTCCCATTTCTTCCAGTATTTGGGCAAGATTGTCTGCACAGTTACAGCAGGACCTTGCACCAAATCCATCAAATGCACACAATTGCTGATTACTTTCTGCACACATACGCAAACCTTCGAATGCAATATACACAATCTTTTCCGATTTCAAGCACAGGCCAAGGGTATTCAACACCTTCAGTGGCAAGCTTTATCTCTGCCATTGCATGGCCACAAGGCGCGCCCCCCCATCCGTACGGCCTAGGTACAAATAATAAAACCAACCCACGGTTTAAGAAGAGCACAGCCCAATGTGCCCAGCAACAACAGATATTCGCATCCACTTAAAAATGCCGAAACCCCCGACTGCACACAGAAACCCAATCACCTCCAACTTGCCATTAAACCTTCTACACAAAAGCACGAAAATATCAAATGAACCGGATTAATCTGAAAACAGAACAGTCTAAAGAGATAACAGAAAAGCAAAGAAGGCTCATGCAAACATTCCTACAACTTGCACTCCATTCTCTGATCCCGAAAAAGATAAAATTGAAACTTGTGCCTGGTTTCTACGGTCCCAGGCCTATTTGGGGATATATCGATCCCTTAACAACGGTCTCTATGCAGTGCATTCTAACTTTCCCTGAATCCTACAAAGTAGAAAACACCGCATTACTTACCACATGTGGATGACGACCGATGGAGCCGACCAGATCTCATAAGAAACCAGGATCACATCTGATGTGGGGATTCACACTTCAGCCAGCACAATGCGGAAACATTTCGGAACGCGTCGGGAAACAGAATCACGCACTCCCGATTATAGGCATCGCCAGTATGGTACGCAAGCCGTCACGCCGCAAAATGCAAAGGTTCCCAAACCGACATATTACGGTATAATACCCGAAAGCGATCACGGAGGGCAGTCACCAGCTGTAAGACCCATGCAGCTCGACCAAGGGAGGAAGAGCCCGGGTTGAAGGTTTATGCGTGTGGATTCCTAGTATTAGCACGCGCGACGTCCTGGCTGGTGTGAATCACAATAAAATGGATATATTTTCTCCGTTCGAAGGACGGGGCACAAAAGCACAACGGTTACAATTAATCTGACTCCATAATAAATTTATAATAATGAATTTAGTGATACCCTCGTTAAATATCTGACTCCAAATTAGAATTAGAATTAGAATTAGAATCCATAATCTAGAGAAACCTGCGTGGGTCTCGAGTGACTACACCTTCCACTCTTAGGAGACTACCGCTGTCGCTAACATGTACTCCGGGTTTTTAGTACTGTTACCGGATCCTAGGTTCGTTGATTAGATTAGAGGTTGGAAGTCAGCCATCACTGCAACAGCATCTTTTGGCTTGAATACAGCGAACCCAGATCCATGCACGCCCATGGGTTCCTTCAGGGAATTTTAACAGATAACCGACTTTTCGTCCATGGGTTTCCTTTAGGCTAAAATCCCAGAATCGGCAATACATAAACCCTTTATGTAAGTAGATCATGGTTGTCTCTCCAACTTAATAAAACCAATCTCCAGAACAGGCCGCTGGCCAGTCGTACCTTGGTCGGGATTATACCCCTAGGTATCCGTCGCAACGCGGCTAGAAAGAATAAAAGGATTAAGAGTCCCGGAGACCACGCAAGCTTAAAGGAATGACAATAATTTATTCACCAGGTAGGCAAAAGCTTAAATCAAACAAATCAACGTTAAGCCAATTACAAGTTACACATAATTTAGAAGAGGAGAATAAAGTCATACCTGGAGAAAAGGATACACGCACTAACGTCTTGGGGGAAGTTCGAAATACGATGTTACATCATTGAAAAAGGCTACTCACGCACTTACGTCGTGACGGGGACAGATCGGATACGATCTTCCCTGACTATATAGATTGGCTACATACGGCATCGGAATGGCTACTCACGCACTTCGTGACGTGGCGGGGACAGATCGGATCGATCTTCCTGACTATATAGATTGGCTACATCGGCATACGGAATGGCTACTCACGCACTACGTCTTGGCGGGGACAGATCGGATACGATCTTCCCAGAATGGATTGTTTCTCTTTGCTTTAAGCCAAATCACGCCTTTGATCCAGGCGGCATGGCCATAAACACCTGGAAGGGGTCGAATCCGGTTTTGGGTTTCCACCATTGGGAGGATGTAATAAAACACTTCAGCAGAGAGAGAGGAGAATAGGGTGATTACCAGAGAGTATTCTGACCAAATTCTCAGGAGTTTCAAAAGAGAATGAACCATAATTTCAATGGGAATGAAACATACTCCATTCAACTCCTTAGATTCCCCCGAGAATAACAAGACCAAACATGATATGAGTATGTACTAATATGATGCAGTTGTCATGAAAAAGTCTTAAGATGAATTAATATATAGTTTAATTGGGTTATAAGTATATAAGTGATTTCTTAGAACATGATTTAACATATAAGCACATTATGCACTTCCCAGTGGTTTAGATTATTTGAAACAGATTAATATAACTGGACTTTAACTTAAGACTTAGGCCAGTAATATGACTCACACAGGGGCATTGTGTCAGCCAGAGCCCTGCAACACCCCCGTGGTGAGACCATTGCCACCTCCTGGAAGTCCACAAAAGTTTTACTGCTATCTGGCATGGCTCTGGACTGAGCTTGTCAGCCATTTGTCGCATACAGTTGCTGGGCTCCCCCACGCATCAGCGTTTGCAGATCTTACAGAGGTGCCGCTCAGAACCCAACCCAAAGGCACAGATGAATTTTACTGGTTTAGAAATGGAACAATCTTTTGTAAAATGAAATATGCAATGTCTACACACATAATACTAGAGATTTAGTGGGGTAAAAGAGGATTTTGCCATTTTTCACCCCCCCGATATGAAATATAAATCATCATAACTCACAGACCCAAAGTGCTAAACCCAAAACTTTTAATTCAGTAGACCTCCTGATATGTACACAGACGTCTGTCAAAATTTCATGAGAAAAGCTCCACAAATAAGTGAGATATAGTGCCTTAAATGATAGCAATCGGGGCAAAAATCAGGTTTTGAGAAAATCCAGGTTAAAGTCAAAGTACACCTACAAATCATTTTAACAGTCAACTTAGAACATTAAAATGCCCCTGAAGCAGAAACTTCTCCCTCCTGCTCCCTCTGATTGTCCTGTTCTTGAGCAGATTGAAGTGATTTGCTCTTTCTTTTGGCTTTTTCAGAGTCTAGGTTGGCCTTCTCTGCCCCCTAACGCGCGACGCATCCACCTGCTCTTAATTATGAATGATTAAACTTTTAATTAAGACCAAAATTATAATTTTGATAAAAATTATGAAAAACCATAATTTTTTGGGTTTCTCCTCCCCTTAAATATTAATACAGCGGATGCATATGCTGCCCTTGCCCTAGCTAGCAACCTGGTCGTTTAAAAAGTTCGATTCGATTTTGTTGCCTTACAAGCGCAAGCCGACCATTATTAGGCTAATCTTCTCTCCCGCTAGATTGGTTCGGTTTGTTACACTCCTCCATGCTTGTTTTCTCTGGTACCGGGTGCGAGATTCCTTAGAGATAGAGGAATGTAACACATCGTACCTATCTAGCGTGAAAGAATCATAACAATGGTCAGAATGTGTTTTTCAATTTCCCTTTTCAATCTCGCAACCGATACGAGCTTGGCGGACAGTATCGCTTGCGCGGTTGAATAGGGAAATTAAAAACACCTTCCGACCATTGTTAAGATTCTTTCACGATAGATTGGTACGATGTGTTACATTCCCCCTATCTCCCTTTTGAATTTCGCAGCTGGTACCAGGATTATTTCCTTAATCTTCCTATACGAGAGAAATCGCGTACAATGAAGGGACTTGGGATACATTATCATACAGAGGTCTACATGTACTTCGTTCCAGTACTTAAGTAGTTTTTTGTTTGTTTGTTTTTTTTTTTTGAGGATGTGTAGCCTACTTGAGTTTTTTTTAACCGGGACTTTTAATGTACTACATTTAAAAGATAAAAAGTATACTTTCACACCGTTACTTTCACACTGGCCGCTTCGTTACTCGTTACAAATTAAAATATGAATGTAATTCATCATTTAAGGATTATTTGGATTTGGCGTGTACCGTGTTCGAGAAGAACAACGGTGCTCGGCAGGGTATCTATGTGCAGACGTGTCCGACAGCGGACATGGAGCTGCAAATATATGCACGCAGTTACAATATTGTATCACTAGATGGCACACCAGGATCAGTTATTGAATATTTACAAGCAAGCCGAGCTCGCGGTTTAGAATATGGACGAGTTTACTCCAATCCCTGAGTTACCTGAATAAAACTCCTCAGCCAAGCCTGATGTGCAAACTGCTCAATATACTTGACCATAGAATCTATCCAGCAGTTCAAACAAAATTATCTTTTGCTACAGAAATAATCGTTGTCCTCTGCAGCAACCACTTCAACTACAGTGAGCAAATGGTATCCCAATTAGTAGTTTAGAAAAATCAGTTTTCTGAAGCAAAAATTCGACATGGTATTGATACTATGTAATTCTACTATTAATTATAGTCAATTGTAGTGGTTTTTAAACCGCCAGTAATCTATTCAAATGTATAACATGCTTTTCATATGTTTTCCTTACTCAAGACCCCCCCACCTCCCCCTCCCTTACACACTCTCACTCACACTCTCACTCTTGCACACTCCCACACTCTCACTCTCCCCACCCACTTTGTAAATAATTTATCAGCTCCAGCTCATTACTAAACTTGCACTTCATATAATTGCGTGAGCTTCGCCTCACTTACCACCCTTTTCTTGGGCTCACATTCTAATACAGCACTTGGCGGCCCAGCCGTATACTAGGTTGCACCTAGTCTTGTTTTCTAATGCACTGATTCGAACGGCACTTCAAAGACAAAAAGTTTTAAGATAATTTGCTCAGCATATTTCATTCACATGGGAATCCAATGCACTTTTCATAAAATGTTGGGTGTACGTTGGGTGCAAGCATAAAAAAAATTTAGGAGGAAAACATGAATGTGAAAAAAATGTTTAAAGCAAACTCACATGCTGCAAATGCAAGAGGAACAATTAATACAATTTGAACAGTTTTATAAATATTGCACCTGGAGAGGTTTGTTGGGAAATAAAAATGTAAACAATTCAAAGTAGTGGTTTCATTTTGTTATTTTTAGCTTACTGCTGTTGTCATGGTGTGGCGTCTGTTGTCTGTCATCCGGAACATTTTTTATCTTTTTTTATTTTGCATGACGAATTTTTCGTGTAAATTTGCCAGAACATACTACCAGAGCGTATCTCCACACTTCTTTTTCGGATTTGTGATTTTCCTGATTAGGGTGGAGCATTCTGACTGTACAGCACATGATATTCGAAGCAGGAATTCAGCTGAAGAAAAGGCGCTCATATGAAGATGGACCCCCCTCTGATAAAGGATTCAGTGACAGTGATGTACGGAAACTCCTCCTTATAGCAGCACTGGAAGATACTACTGAAGATTACGAATCGCTGAAAACTTTCCTAGAGCCACTGAAGCTACCTCCAGCCAAATTCTTGCTTTGCGCCGATCTGAAGATCTGTACAGTCAGAATGCTCCACCCTAATCAGGACTTCAGGTTTTTGTCAGCAATGAAAGACATAGACTAAGTTATGTATGTCCCAGTCATTAATGACATCGTGGGCCTCATGACGTAACTGATGACAGGGGGAAAGCTGTTTAGTGTGGTCAGTAATATGGGAAATGAAATTATATTTACACGCTCCAGTGATTCTTCTGAATTGTACCTTGGACTAGGAAAATTAATTGGTTTGCTATGGCAGCCACCAATTGGTGATAAATTGACAATGGTGGTTGAAATTGCTTTTTTTCAACATGAGAAAGCAGTAAAGTGTGAATTGGAATCATCTGCCCAATATTTTGACCATTGGTTATGTAATAAAATCTCAAAATTTCAATAAAGTCACTTTTTCTCAAAAAATTCCCAACTGATTTTTTTTGTTTCTTCATCATGTCAATCTGTTAGGTGAAGGCAACCCATTTTCACTGAAAAATCTCCAGGAGAATTTTTTTTAACTCAAAAGGCCTTATAACCCACTGTGGGGGATTACTGGCTCACTCATAAGCATCCAGTTTTGACTGGTCATTTGACTTCCTGTTGTCCAAAAATGTGGTTTTAGCTGTTGCTGATTTGATTGGAAATGGGGGCATTCTGTTGAATTCAAACACAGTTGTGCTATTGTGAAATTCAGGCTGGAGTACAGTCTGCATCCCTTCACAAGGTAGTCTCCAGCCACTCAGGTCTCGAGCCAGTCAGTAAGCAGTCCCAGAATGCACTGTTCTATCACCCTTATACTCCAAAGCCTTCAGGTTTGAATGCGGTTTAGTTGAAATGTCAGGGGCTTTGTGCATGTGGGGGATTTTCATCAAAAGCAATTTCATTTTCAGTGATACATGGTCTCATTTTGAGTTTAACAGGAAAGGGCTCCCCCTCCTCCTGCCCCAACCTCAGCCTGCTGAGGCGCTGTTTATTTTTTGGTGTGGTTCATTTTATGGAAATGAAATAGCGGTGGTACTTGGTCAATTGTAGAGGAATCATAGCCCCCCTGAACTGCTCGTCAGCACCACTCTTCTGCCAAATAATGTGCATCATTAGTTTAAATCATCAATAGTTTGGGAAGAGCATGTGAGACCTGTCCCTCCAAGTAAGAGCTGAGCCCCCTTCATCAGGCCGGAGTGACACCCCCAGAAT
This sequence comes from Gymnothorax javanicus, assembly GCA_029692085.1. Lineage (NCBI taxonomy): Eukaryota > Metazoa > Chordata > Actinopteri > Anguilliformes > Muraenidae > Gymnothorax > Gymnothorax javanicus. The sequence goes on along the minus strand of CM056208.1, from coordinate 53,273,781 downwards.
GAAGCCAGGTTATTGGCTAAGTTGCTGGCTTCTGTGACATCACTGTACTCCTCCCCCTCTTGTATTCTCAGCAATCCGCCAATGAGGCTGTCTTCACTGGACGAATCCCACCTGGACCTGGTGAAGGGAACCTGGAAGTTAAGTGAGGGACAGGACTCGTCAAGAATGATCCGGAACATGATCTGTAACTTCCCTTCCTGCTGCCTGTTGGACGAGGACGGAATGCCGGTGGCGTGGATTTTAACTTATCCCACCGGCGCCATGGGATTGCTGTACACTGTACCTGAGCACAGAGGAAAGGGCTGCGCCAAGATCCTCATTAGCACCTTGGCTAGAAGACTCCATGCTCTGGGCTGCCCTGTGTACTGCAACATCGAGGAGAAGAACCATGTGTCTTACCAGCTCTTTACAAAAATGGGCTTTACTGAAGACCCCTGTTACAGAGCTGCCTGGTTTAGGGTCTGTAATGTACAGTAATGTGATTGAAACCTCAAGTCCTTACTCAGTATGCTAGGCTACCATCCCAATGAATGACCACATTGGCTTTTGGCTACATTCACATGTCAGTGCTGTAAATGAATCTGCTTCTATGCGAACGAACTGATCTTTCAAATCAGGGGTGGGATACTCATCCAGACAGGGCCGCTGAGGATGCAAGTTTTTGCTCTAACAAAGCAGTCGCAGTCCTGATTCTACTAATCAAGGCTCTCAGCTAAAACTCTAATGGTTGATGGGTGGAGTCGAGTATGTTACTGCCTGGTTGGGATGTTAGCCTGCACCCACACCACCCCTTTCTGGATGAGATTCCCCACCCCTGTTTTAAATCATTGAATGATTGACTGGTTAAAATTTGCACTTCTCGGGGAAATGTAATACTGTGAATATTGAAATAAAGCCAAGAGACAACTGGCTTCTTTTCTCTGAATGCACAAACTCAAATGGCACTTTGAGGACAAACAGTTTCAATCTAATTTGCTCAGCACATTAGTAAGGATCTCGGGGTCTTGTTTGTGAGTGACGGTTAGATGGAGCGAGAGATCGACGGGCGGATTGGTGCGGCATCCACGGTGAAGCGGGCGTTGCGCTGGTCCATTGTCGTGAAGGAGCTGAGCTTTTAGGCGAAGCTCTCGATATACTGGTTGATCTACAGTGCTGTGAAAAAGTATTTGCCCCCTCCTGATTTCTTATTTTTTTGCATAATTGTCACACTTAAATGTTTCAGATCATCAAACAAATTTTAATATTAGAGCAGTGGTTCTCAAACTCGTTCCTGGCGCCCCACTGTGTACGCTGGTTTTTGTTACAACCACAACTGCGATCTTAGACTTTTGACAAGGTGTCAATTTGTCTTAATTTGCTGCATTCCGTGTTTAGAGCAGTTATTTACCACCCTTAGCTGCATTTTTATGGATATATCCACTGTGCCATGAAGAATAAAAACCCTCAAACTTGTTATGCTTATTTTTCCATGTTGTGAAGATTTGCAGGTAAAAAACATTTCTAAACAGATCAAACTAGACTCTGAGAAAATCAGTAAGCTCCAAATTGTGTTGCTGAACACAGGTGTTTTGAATTCTTTCATAATTGCCTGAACTTAATAAAATGAGCATGATACGAACGAAAGAGGTGTGACTTTACTGTTTGCCAAATAAATTGTTGGTTTTTGCAACCCTGTGTTGACAGTTTCACCAATGAGGAACCTATTGATTGTTTACGTTGATTAAGGGTTCGGTCAAATTGTTTCCCTCTGCAGTTATTCATACTGGTTTCTAACATATCTCATTGTGGATATGAAATTTTAATTCTTCATGGCATGTGCAGATTTGGCAAATGTGGCTTAAGAGGACAAATAACTGCTCTAAACATGAATGCATCTAATTAAGGCAAATCAACAGCTTGTTTAAGTCCTCAGATTGCAACTGGGGTCGGAACAAAAACAAGAATACACAGTGGGGCGCTAGGACCGAGTTTGAGAACCACTGTGTTAGACTAAGATAATCTAAATACAAAATGCAGTTTTTAAATGTTGATTTCATTTATTTAGGGAAAAAAGTATCCAAACCTACCAGGTCCTATGTGAAAAAGTAATTGCCCCCTAAACCTAATAACTGGTTGTGCCACCCTCGGCGACAACAACTGCAATCAAGCGTTTTCGATAACTGGCAATTAGGCTTTCACATCGCTGTGGAGGAATTTTGGCCCACTCTTCTTTGCAGAATTGTTTTAATTCACCACATTGGAGAGTTTTCAAGTATGAACGGCCTGTTTAAGGTCATGCCACAGCATCTCAATCGGATTTAAGTCTGGACTTCGATAAGGCCTCTCCAAAACCTTCATTTTGTTTTTTTTTTTAAGCCATTCAGAGGTGGACTTGCTGGTGTATTTTGGCTCATTGTCCTGCTGCATAACCCAAGTGGGCTTGAGCTTGAGGTCACAAACTGATAGTGGGACATTCTCCTTCAGAATTTTCTGGTCAGGAGCCGAATTAATGGTTCCACCAATTACAGCAAGTCGTCCACGTCCTGAAGCAGCAAAGCAGCCCCAGACCATCACATTACCGCTACCATATTTGTCTGTTGGCATGATGTTCTTTTCATTAAATGCTGTGTTAGTTTCGCCAGATGTAACGGGACGCACACCTTCCAAAAAGTTCAAGTTTTGTCTCGTCAGTCCACAGAATATTTTCCCCGAAGTCTTGGGGATCGTCAAGATGTTTTTTGGCAAATGTGAGACGAGGCTTCCTTGGAACTCTCCATGAATGCCATTTTGCCCAGTCTCTTTCTTATTGTTGAGTCGTGAACACTGACTTAAATTGAGGCAAGTGAGGCCTGCAGTTCTTTAGATGTTGTTCTGGGTTCTTTTGTGACCTCCTGGATGAGTCGCCAATGCGCTCTTGGAGTAATTTTGGTAGGCCGGCCACTCCTGGGAGGGTTCACCACTGTTACTTCCAGGTTTTCTCCATTTTTGGATAATGGCTCTCACCATGGTTCGCGAGAGTCCCAAAGCATTAAAAATGGCTTTTTAACCCTTTCCAGACTGATAGATGTCAGTGACTTTGTTTCTCATCTGTTCTTGAATTTCTTTAGATTGCGGCATGATGTGTTGCTTTTTGAGAGCTTTTAGCCGACTTCACTTTGTCAGACAGGTTCTATTTAAGTGATTTCTTGATTCAGCAGGTCTGGCAGTAATCAGGCCTGGATATGGCTAGTGACATTGAACGAAGAAAATGTGCTTAATCACAGTTAATTCAAGATTTAATGGGGGGGGGTTACTTTTTCACGTAGGGCCAGGGAGGTTTGGATAGCTTTTTCTCCCTTAATAAATGAAGTCATCATTTTAGAACTGCATTTTGTACTTACTTGGATTTTCTTTGTCTAATATTAAAATTTGTTTGATGATATGAAAAATTTGAGTGTGACAAATATGCAAAAAAAGAAATCAGGAAAATACTTTTTCACAGCACTGTATCAATTTTTGTTTCCGTTGCAACAGTGTTGGCCAAATAATGTGCAAATTATATTCTGACATATACACTCTTCCTTGTGGACGCTGTACGGGCTGTAATTTTTTTTTGGTATATTCAGGTGTTATACTTCACTTATGACACCTATCAATTTTGGTTGCCATGCCGACAGTATTGGCCGAATTACGCACATTAGTGGCAAAACATAGAGATTTCCTTGTGGACGCAGTACAGGCTGCAATTTTTGACCGATTACTTTCATATTTGGTATTGATATATGATGTACTTCACGTAATGTGGTGCAGCCGGCGGACTGTCTTAATGTGGTTTTTCAGACACAGATTGTAGTTGAGAAAGTAAAATTCTTCATCAGAGGGAAACTAAAGCTGGACTCGCGACAGACCAAACTTACCTCCGCCAGCATAGCTGGATTTGGACTTTGGCCTATATCTCAGCTGTACTTTGGCCTAGATTTGCCTAAATTTAAACACTTGTTCCTCTTGTGCTACTCTAACATCCTGCAAAGTTTAGTTAAAATCTATGCTGCCGCTTTTGAGATATCCTGCTAACAGACAGACAAACGAATAAATAAACAAACGGAAGCAAAAATATAACCTGGCTGCGGTAATAACCACCACCTTGATTTGCAATGGAGCGAAATTTTCTGTTGAATATTGTTGAAATGGTGCATGGGTGCAAGTTACGAGGTAAGACAACTAGCAATAAGAGGATGAGTAAAGAACGCTGATACTTGTGCTGGTTATAGTTTGCATAAACATGCATTTTACTCTATGACTGAAGTGGATAGGAAGTATTTTTTTTAATGTTTTATGAAAACTGGGAAATCTAACCATTGCTTTTAAGAGTGCGGCCAGTGACATTGCGAATTACGGTTATTGACTTGAAGGGTCAAAGTTTTTACGGTTACTGAGAGGGTTTCATCATCGCCCCGCCTCGTCTATTGAAGTCTTCCGGTTTTCTGCTGACGTTGCTGATATAGAGCACTTCAATATACAAGTTCCCGGTGAAACCAGGCAGAAATCACTGGACATTTGAGGAAACGGCACTTCGAATTCTCATTTTAAGGGCTCGCAGTTTTTTTTTATTTATTAGGCGCCATATCCCACTATTTTGTTTTAGAACGCATTCATGCAACTGTCACTAGTTGTGTGGGAAATGAGCGGAGATAGCTAGGCTACAGTTGAATGACCCCCGAGTATTTTCCGTCGTTTGTCACTGCATTTCGGCACCAAGTGTCAAAGTCCTGCTTTATACTGGGGGGTTACCCGAAACCGATTCTCGTGTGCAATGAAGGTTCTTTCTGGAGACCAGCTAAATACGGCGGAGACCGTGCTGAAGGCTTCCTTTCCGCAATCACTGCAGGTGAATCTGCGGGTCGGTTGAAATCTGGGTCTGCGTGGTGTGTACTTTGTCGGAATAATGAGCGGTGTTTCGCTATTTAAAGGCATCCTCAGCAAGTTGGCCAACTATCTTGCTCTGGAATACAGTATGGAACGGTGGTCTGGGGACGTGCTCACCTCTTCGTCAAGAACCCGCTGCCTTCCAAACCCGTCGCAACTCTGCCAACCCAAAAGCGTGACGACGTTTGGTTTGCATAATATTAATTTGGCAATGTTGCAAACGTAGCAGCGTACATGGTTGCAGATTGTGTGTGTGTGTGTGTGTGTGTGTGTGTGTGTTTTGTTTTGTTTTGTTTTGTTTTTTTTGTAAACTGTACAATACTGGGGAAACGGAAAATGTCATGCAGTGAACTTTCAACTGGCTCGCCCATTTCAAGCGATTATTTTTACCCCTCTCTGTAGGTGTATGGTCACATTTTCCTCATGAACAGAATGAAATCTGACCCTGTAGATGTCTTGGTGGACAGCTGGCCAGACTTCACCATAGTTGTCTGCTGACTACAAAGTATACAGTGAGTCAAAAAAAAAAAAAAAAACTATACACTTTTTAAATGTCCAATTATTATATTCTGTAGCAATGTATTCAACATCTATTTGTATATGTTTTCAGCAGCTCTTTCTGCTTCTTTTGAGACCAGTTTGTTTCTTGTTAGATTAAACCCATGACTGCTGTGGAACAGTGTAAGGAGTTAAGTGAAATTTCACTTGTGCCAACTGATCAGGCTCTGATAGAAAGCAAACAAAACAGAATTCCCCCTGTGAAGTTTCAAGTCAACATAAAACATTTATGGCACGTTGGGAAACTGACGCCGAAAACTCCACAGCATATTTGTAGTGTTCGGTGTCCTATGATATTCATTGACCAAGAAGGCCCTTTGCCTGGGGGTAAACTGTGGATGCACCATGCTTGGCAGTGCCAGGTCATTACGACCAATGCACAGGCAAAATTCATATGCCTGTTTTTAAGTTCAAATGACTATGCAACCCATTATGACATGCATGGTCAATTTCATTTCCAGCCCTGGTCAGTTGGCACAAGTCAGATTTCCCTTGAGTCCCTTAATTGTCCTCTGTGCAGTCATGCCTGAGACCTAATGAAGTGTAACTGGTACCAATATCAGCGGAAAGATCTGAGGCAAAAGTACAAAGTATGTTGCATACATGTATGTTGCTACACCATCACAAAATGACCCATGAACAAGTGTATAGGTTTTTTTACGCGCTCTGTAGAGGTAAAGGACATGGAACTTGTACAAAAATGTACAGTGCCGTGAAAAAGTATTTGCCCCCTTCCTGATTTTTTTTTTATTGCATATTTGTCACACTTAAATATTTCAGATCATCAAACAAATTTTAATATCAGACAAAGATAACCTGAGTAAATACAAAATGCAGTTTTTAAATGATGATTTCATTTATTGAGGGAAAAAGCTATCCAAACCTACGTGGCCCTATGTGAAAAAGTAATTGCCCCCTAAACCTAATAACTGGTTGTGCCACCCTCGGCGAGAGCAACTGTCATCAAGCGTTTGCGATAACTGGCAATGAGTCTTTCACATGGCTGTGGAGGAATTTTGGCCCACTCTTCTTTGCGGAATTCTTTTAATTCAGCCACATTGGAGGGTTTTTGAGCATGAACGGCCTGTTTAAGGTCATGCCACAGCATCTCAATCGGATTTATGTCCGGATGTTTACTAGGACACTCCAAAACCTTCATTTTGTTTTTTTTAAGCCATTCAGAGATGGACTTGCTGGTGTGTTTCAGATCATTGTCCTGCTGCATAACCCAAGTGCGATTGAGCTTGAGGTCACGAACTGATGGTGTGACATTCTCCTTCAGGATTTTCTAGTCGAGAGCAGAATTCATGGTTCCATCAATTACAGCAAGTCGTCCAGGTCCTGAAGCAGCAAAGCAGCCCCAGACCATCACACTACCACCACCGTGTTTGACTGTTGGCATGATGTTCTTTTTATGAAATGCTGTGTTAGTTTTACGCCAGATATAACGGACCGCACACCTTCCAAAAAGTTCAAGTTTTGTCTCGTCAGTCCACAGAATATTTTCCCAAAGTCTTGGGGATCATCAAGATGTTTTTTTGGCAAATGTGAGACGAGCCTTTGTGTTCTTTTTGGTCAGCAGTGGTTTTCGCCTTGGAGCTCACCCATGGATGCCATTTTTGCCCAGTCTCTGTCTGATTGTTGAATCATGAACACTGACTTTAACTGAGGCAAGTGAGGCCTGCAGTTCTTTAGATGTTGTTCTGGGTTCCTTTTGTGACCTCCTGGATGAGTCGTCAATGCGCTCTTGGAGTAATTTTGGTAGGCCGGCCACTCCTGGGAGGGTTCACCACTGTTACTTCCAAGTTTTCTCCATTCATGGATAATGGCTCTCACCGTGGTTCGCTGGAGTCCCAAAGCACTAGAAATGGCTTTGTAACCCTGTTCTCATCTGTTCTTGAATTTCTTTAGATTGCGGCGTGATGTGTTGCTTTTTGAGAGCTTTTAGCCGGCTTCACTTTGTCAGACAGGTTCTATTTTAGTGATTTCTTGATTCAGCCGGTCTGGCAGTAATCAGGCCTGGGTGTGGCTAGTGAAATTGAACGAAGAAAATGTGCTTAATCACAGTTAATTCAAGATTTAACAGGGGGGAAATTACTTTTTCACATAGAGCCAGGGAGGTTTGGATAGCTTTTTTCCCTTAATAAATGAAATCATTTAAGAACTGCATTTTGTACTTACTCGGGTTGTCTTTGTCTAATATTAAAATTTGTTTGATGATCTGAAAAATTTAAGTGTGACAAAGATGCAAAAAAAGAAATCAGGAAAATACTTTTCCACAGCACTGTATCAATTTTTGTTGCCATGGCAACAGTGTTGGCCAAATAATGTGCAAATTTGTACTGACATATACACTCTTTCTTGTGGACGCTGTACGGGCTGTAATTTTTTCGGTATGTTCAGGTGTTATACTTCACTTATGACACCTATCAATTTTGGTTGCCATGCCGACAGTATTGGCCGAATTATATGCACATTAGTGGCAAAAATAGAGATTTCCTTGTGGACGCAGTACAAGCTGCAATTTTTGACCGATTACTTTCATATTTGGTATTGACATGTGATATACTTCAGTAATAGCCACTGATTTATAGATCAGTGGTAATAGCACCTATCGATTTCGGTTGCCATAGCAACAGTATTGGCCGAATAATACACAAAAAAGGGGAGAAGCGGGCTTTCGGGGGCTACATCCATGTGGTCGCAGCCGACCGGACTGTCTAGTTTTTATTTTATTTTATTTTTTCCCATAATGTGGTTTTTAAGACACGGATTGTAGTTGAGAAAGTAAAATTCTTCCTTAGAGGGGAACTAGAGCTGGACTGGCGACAGACCATACCTCCGCCAGCATAGCTGGATTTGAACTTTGGCTTATATCTCAGCTGTACTTTGGCCTAGATATGCCAAAATTTAATCACTTGTTCCTTGTTTTCTGTTGAATATTGATGAAATGGTGCATGGGTGCAAGTGACGAGGTAAGACAACTAGCAGTAAGAGGATGAGTTAAGAACGCTGATACTTGTGCCGGTTATAGTTTGCATAAACATGCATTTTACTCTTAAGAGTGAAGGAATGTCTTTGTGGATAGGAAGTATAATCTTTAATGTTTTATGAAAACTGGGAAATCTAACCATTGCTTTTAAGAGTGCGGCCAGTGGGGGCGCCCCGGGGCTCATCGGTCTAAGCGCGCGCACCATAAAGGCTGTGTCCTTCCCGCAGCGACCCGGGTTCGACTCCGGCTCAGGTCATTTGCTGCATGTCTTCCCCCATTCTTCTCCCCAACCTTCCTGTCTCTCTACACTGTATAACTGTCAAATAAAGGAAAAATTCTCAAAAAAATAATCTTAAAAAAAAAAGAGTGCGGCCAGTGACATTGCAAATTACGGTTTACTGACGTGGAGGGTCGAAGTTTCTACGGTTACCGAGAGTTTCATTATCGCCCCGCCTCGTCTATTGAAGTCTGCCGGGTTTTCGCTGACCTTGCTGATATAGAGCACTTCAATATACAAGTTCCAGGTGAAACCAGGCAGAAATCGCTGGACATTTGAGGAAACGGCACTTGGCATTGTCTTTTTAAGTGCTCGCAGTTTTTTTTTTTTTTTTTTAATTGGGCGCCATCCCACTATTTTGTTATAGAACGCATTCATGCAACTGTCACTAGTTGTGTGGGAAATGAGGGGAGATAGCTAGGCTACAGTTGAATGACCCCCGAGTATTTTCCGCCGTTTGTCACTGCATTTCGACACCAAGCGTCAACGTCCTGCTTTATACTGGGGGGTTACCCGAAACCGATCCGTGCGTGCAATGGAGGTTCTTACTGGAGACCAGCAAAATACGGCGGAGACCGTGCTAAAGGCTTTCTTTCCGCAGTCGCTGCAGGTGAATCTGCGGGTCGGTTGAAATCTGGGTCTGCGTGGTGTGTACTTTGTCGGAATAATGAGCGGTGTTTCGCAATTTAAAGGCTACTGTTGAAGATGATATTTCAATATTTCTCATCATATTCATCAGTAGATTAATTGCCATGTTTAATAACCATAATCAATAATCATAATCAATAACCATATTATGTAAGCAGCAGTAACACACACACACATAACATAAAACACACACACACACATACAAGTAGTTCACATACGCATAGGGAGGACATGAGCAGTGCAAACACACATGTACACATGTACATACACACACACACACACACACAAGCAGTTCACACACAGACACACACACATACAAGCAATTCAATTCACACATGCATGAGCAGCTCACACACATAAGCAGCGCGCTTCTGTAGCTTCGATTAGTAAGCAGGCTTCTGTTTAGTTGATTCAAAAACATAATCAGGTGATGCATTTGATTTCTATAGCTTTGATCAATATTTGTTCAGTAAAATCATTAGTTGTTACTGAAAAAAACAATTGAATCATTTATGTATCCACTTGTATCCTATTCCTTTGTCTGTACTTTTCATCTCTTGAGTGGAACTTTCCGCTCCTTTTTAGTGATGTGCAGCTCATCTTTGCTTTGAATTCCTGAAGGATTAGGTAGTGGCGTTTTGGTTTGGCTGGCCAATTGTAGCGCGAGAATGAGAATGCGGAAAGACCATATTTGGAAGACATTTCCTGTGATAAAGGTATAAAAGCTGGGTGTGAAAAATAAGAAATCAGTTCTTCTTGCGCAAAAAGAACTCGGCTTTACATTTATCAATATGCCTCAATAAAGCCTAATCGTCTGAAGAATCTGTCTCTCTCCAATTGCTTGGGGATGGGGGAACCTCATAATCTGAAAATATGTCTGGATGAAAACCACAACACTACTTCAGCAAGTTGGCCAACTATCTTGCTCTGGAATACAGTATGGAACGGTGGGGTGGGGACGTGCTACCTCATCGTTGAGACCCCTGTGCCTCATACCCTGCCAACCCAAAAGCGTGACGATGTTTGATTTGCAAAATATTAATTTGTCAGTCTTGCAAACGAAGCAGCGTACATGTTTGCAAATTTTCTTTTTTTTTTTTTTTTGGTAAACTGTACAATACTGGGTGAAACAGAAAATGCAGTGAACTGTGAACTTTGTAAAAAGCTGGCAGATAACTGGCTCGCCCATGTCAAGCGATTATTTTTACCCCTCTCTGTAGGTGTATGGTCACATTTTCCTCATGAACAGAATGAAATCTGACCCTGTAGATGTCTTGGTGGACAGCTGGCCAGACTTCACCATAGTTGTCTGCCGACCACAAAATAAAGAGGTAAAGGACATGGAACTTGTAATGTTCAGCGCCGTGAATAAGTATTTGCCCCCTTCCTGATTCATTCATTTATTTATTGCATATTTGTCAGGCTTAAATGTTTCAGATCATCGAAATATTTTTAATATCAGACAAAGATAATCCGAGTAAATACAAAATGCAGTTTTTAAATGATGATTTAATTTATTTTGTACTAACTCGGGTTATCTTTGTCTAATATTAAAATTTGTTTTATGATCTGAAACATTTAAGTGTGACAAATATGCAAAAAAAAAAAAACCACAACCCCAATTCCGAAATAGTTGGGACAAAGCGTAAATCGTGAATAAAATCTAAATGCAATGACTTTCAGATCGCATGAGCCAATATGTTATTTACAACAGAATATAGATAACATTTCAAATGTTGAAACTGAGACATTTTACATTTTTATCCACAAAATGAGCTTATTTCAAATTTTCTGGCAAAAAAGGGCTGTAAAAGCAATTAATATAGAAAAGAATCAGCTGAAAGAACATTTAGCAAGTAATTAAGTTAACTGGCATCAGATGTGTAACATGATTGGCTATAAAAGGGATGTCTTAGAGAGGCTGAGTGTCTCAGAAGTAAAGATGGCCAGAGGCTCTCCAACCTGTGAAGGCTTGCGTAAAAATATTGTGGAATACTTTAAAAACAATGTTCCTCAACATCAAATTGCAAAGGTTTTGAAGTTCTCATCATCGACAGTGCATAACGTCATCAAATGATTCAGAGAAACTGGAAAAATCTCTGTGCGTTAGGGACAAGGCCGAAGACCTTTCCTGGATGCCCGTGATCTTCGGGCCCTCAGACGCCACTGCATCACTCACCGGCATGATTCTGTCATTGACATTACTAAATGGGCCCAGGAATACTTCAAGAAACCACTGTCTGTAAACACTGTCCGCCGTGCCATCCACAGATGCCTCCTAAAACTCTATCATGCAAAAAGGAAGCCATTGTTCAGCATGATCCAGAAGCACTGCCATGTTCTGTGGGCCAAGGCTCATTTAAAATGGACTGTAGCAAAGTGGCAAAGTGTCCTGCGGTCAGACGAGTCCAAATTTGACATTCTTGTTGGAAATCATGGGCGTTGTGTCCTGCGGGCTAAAGAGGAGAAAGACCACCCCTCCTGTTATATATAAAGGTTTTAGAGCAACATATGCTCCCCTCCAGACGACATCTATTCCAGGGAGGGCCTTGTGTATTGCCGCAGGACAATGCAAAACCACATACTGCAGCTATTATAACAGCGTGGCTTCGTAGTAGAAGAGTCCGTGTGCTGAACTGGCCTGCCTACAGTCCTGATCTTTCACCGATTGAGAACATTTGGCGCATAATTAAACAAAAAGTCTGTCAAGAGACCCAAAACTCTCCAGCAGCTGGAAGCCTGTATTAAACAAGACTGGGATCAAATTCCAGTGGCTAAACTCAAGAAACTTGTCTCCTCAATTCCCAGACGCCTCCACTCTGTGTTAAAAAGAAGAGGGGATGCTACACCATGGTAAACAGGCCTCTGTCCCAACTTTTTTGAGACCTGTAGCAGCCATCAAATTTGAAATGAGCTCATTTTGTGCATATAAAATTGTAAAATTTCTCAGTTTCAACATTTGCAATGTTATCTCTTTTCTATTGTGAATAAAATACTGGCTGGTGTGATTTGAAAGTCATTGCGTTTTGATTTTATTCACAATTTACGCTTTGTCCTAACTATTTCGGAATTGGGGTTGTAAGAAATCAGGAAGGGGGCAAATACTTTTTCACGGCACTGTATTTCCTACTTGTGAGTGTTTTGGCACAATAGGCCTAGTTCAGGCCCAGGCTACAAACTTATTCCTGACATTTAACTGCATTTTATTTGCAGGAAGGCGACCGCCTCAAAACCATCTACACCTTTTCCAAAGATGAAGCAGCCTTGAGGAAAATGCTGGGACAGAAGGACTTATTACCCTGGCAAGAGTTTTTTTTCATTGGTAGGCTCTCAGGAATTTTTTATTGTTTAAAATTTTACCAATTTGTGGAATAGTACTTATGGATTTCGAGTGCCAATAAAACGAGCCAATCAATAAAATTAATTTCGGGATCAATAGATTTTCTCTCTCATGTTTGTCATGGCAGAATCTTGCCACAAATCTTTAATTTTCGGCAGATTGCATGGAAATCACAATTTCCATTAGTTTTTTCATTCGTCCTCGGCGTGAAATAGCTTTAAAGGGGCTATGTCAATAGCTGGGTATGCGCAGTTTGGTCGTGAAACTTATGTTTTTCGTGGGCCACGGGAAAGTCCCTCATTCGCCATTACAAAGGGGGAGCGCGACAATCTAAAGGAATCCAGCTTTCTTTCACATCATCTGCAAAAAATATTTATGAAGGAAGAGTGCTGCATTAGTAGGCAATGTCGTGGGAAGGAAATTTTGCTGATTGCTGATCAATGGTGAAAGAGGTCGTGTGTGCGAGATGGCGTTTAAAGTGACAAATCAGGGCTGTAAGAGCTTCTCCAGTAGGCAGCATAGCTAGCTAGCTGTACCTAAGCGATTGCTTTTAGACTCACTAGCAAGCTAGCTAACGTCTCTGAAATCTGCAAGCACACTTGGGTTGCAGTTGCACAACACTGCCGCAAAGCCTCGGATAAGTTCATGCATATTACAGCTAGCTCAGTTAATAGAGTTGGGGCAAAAATCAAATCATATCGCTTTAATGTGATGATAATTTACAAATATTTTCCTTAGTTAACGTTAGCTAGCATACTAGCTGCCAAGATGGCTACATCCAAACCGCAACACAGCCTAATGCGAGACGGCACACAATACATTGGAGCCTGGCCATCATGACATTATCAGTAAGCCTCCATGCGTACAAGCGCTACCCAGAAGCTGATTGGTTGGTTTGCAAATAAGGAACATGGTTTCCGCTCGCGCCCCTAATGAGTGACGTCCTCACGGGAGACCCGCCTTGATGGGACGCTGACAGATTGCATTTTAATTTTCATTGTGTCCCAAAAAGAGCGTGGTGACATGTATTTGAAAATGTAATGGACTGGGAGGCGCTGTTTCCCTTACTGCGTTTGAATATTGTCCCATGTATTGGAGGATAAGTCTTTGAAAATGAAATGTCAAATGTTGTCATCATTTTTATATCATTATTATTTCCAAGTGATTAGAAAACAGCATTTTCATTATCATGTCGACCCTAAAAGAGCGTGATGACATGTAAATGTAAATGCAATAGGCTGGGGGTGCTGTTTTGCTTATTTTATTTGAATATTGTCCACTGTTTTGCAGAGCATGACTTTGAAAATTAAATGTCAATCAGCATTTCACTATCATTTGAATATAGTCATAGATTTCCCATATGTGTATGTGAAAATGAAAGTGATAATTGGATTAATGCATTTTCAATTTAATATTGTCTCAAATAACTCACTCATAAGTGGAAAATTATAATGCAATAGTGGGATTACATTTTCATTTGAATATTGTCCACTATGGGCTTCCATAGGCCAACTTGCTGTATATTATTTCCAATTTAAAAAAATTATGTTTGTAAAGTCCCTCAGTGTGATTTTTCTAGCCTACAAAGAACAATATGGTGGTCTATGGTATCAAAGGCAGCACTTAAATTTCAGAGGACAAGAACAGAGATGCAGCCATAATCCATGGAGAAATGGATGTTAGATCACTGCACAGTTCGTGCAGCAGACTCACTGAAAATGTGAAGTACATGTATCATTCTGGTACGTTTATGTACGCAGGGAGCTGACGGATGTCTCATGCAACGCTCTTGATGTGCGTACTGAAGCGTAAGAATGTAAGCAGTTCCGGACGCTGCTAGTGTGTCTGCTCCTGTCTGTGTCCCAGGTGTTGACCAGTGTATTTGCTCCTGTCTGTGTCCCAGGTGTTGACCAGTGTTTCGAGCTCGCGGTGAGGAGTGCTGCTGAAGCTCGCGCAGGTGTGTCAGCTGAGAAATATGCCATGGCGCGTCAGATGAGACTGCATGACCTCAGTCAGCTCCCTGTACTGGACAGGTACTGCGCTCGTCCACCAGTCAGGCTCACAGCAGTGACATCACTCGTGGGGAACCGTGGTCGTTGGGTCTTCTGGTTTTGCTTGTATTTCCCTGACGATAGTATTGGGAGATACTGTGGTTTAGTTCCGGGGCCGCCGCCGCGCCCGCATAGATTTTCTGTTCCAGGCTCTGGAAGCCACAATTATTAAAGGAATTTTTTCTAATTTTGCACAGGTGAAGATATTTACTTCACAATGCTCAAGACCGATTTTCGGCAATTTCGGACGTCCAATATGGCTGCCGGCGGTCATTTTGTCCGAAATTTGGGGATCGAGGAGATACATGACTCGGTCCCTGTGGCAACCGAGTTATCTAGTTTTCACCTGAAATGCTGTGATCATGTATGACTGGGGGCTTCTCCAGAACAGAAAAATTACTGGTGTGCGATAGGGGCTTTCATTCCAGCCGTGCAGTTACACGCCTGATGCAACAAAATCAACCCGTCGAGCCTTCAGTGTGAAACTGGTTGGTAGTAGTGAAAATCTGCACCAATTATGACTCTGATACAGACCAAAGAAGCACGGCGATGTGATGTGACTGTAATCGACTTCTTCAGTTAGTCAGTTACTTGCACAGTAGCAACAAATACTAGCAAATCCTGCCGCTTCTCAGAAACAGAGCCATACAATTTAAGGGACTCTTTTTATCAGGGAAACGGTTTATGAAAATGAAGTATATTCGGGAAATTTAGAAATATATCTGGGTTCATTCCTGTCTCCAGAATTTCTTGATTAGCACTGCTTTGAGTTCTGGCGTTGGTGCGCATAGGTGATAAAGAATTGTACCAGGGGATTACTGGCTCACTCACAAGGATCCAGTTTTAACTGGTCATTTGATTTAAGTTTACAAATGTGGTTTTATCTGTGGCTGATTTGATTGGAAATGGAGGCATTTTCTTGAATTCAAACATAGTTCTACTAATTTGAACTTCAGGCCTGAATGCAGTCAGCATCCCTTCACAAGGTAAGAGCATGTGAGACCTGTCCCTCCTAGTAAGAGCTGAGCCCCCCTTCATCAGGCCCTTCTGTGACATCACCCCAGAATGAAGCCATGTTCAGGCTGTCTTGGCTACCTGGTTGCTGGCTTCTGTGACATCACTGTACTCCTCCCCTCTTGTATTCTCTTCCAATCTGCCATTCAGGCTGAATCTTCACTGGGATCCGAATCCCACCTGGACCTGGTGAAGGGAACCTGGAAGTTCAGTGAGGCACGGACACGTCAAGAATGATCCGGAACATGATCTGTAACTTCCCTTCCTGCTGCCTGTTGAACAGGACCCATGAATGCCGGGTGAGGTGCCTTTTAGTTTATCCCACCGGGCGCCATGGGATTGATTGAAACCTGTACCTGAGCACAGAGGAAAGGGCTACCGCCAAGATCCTCATTGGCTTTTGGCTAGAAGACATGTCATGCTCTGGGGTGCCCTCTACTTCAACATCGCAGACTGATCTTTCAAACCATGTGTCTTACCAGCTCTTTTACAAAAATGGGCTTTACTGAAGACCCATGTTACAGAGGTGCCTGGTTTAGTTTCTGTAATGTACTGATCAAAATGTGATTTGAAACCTCAAGTCCTTCAGTATGCTAAGGCTACCATCCCAAGGCAATGACCACATTGCTTTTGGATACAAATTCAGATGCTGTTGCTGTAAATATGACAACTTGTTGAAAAAGAGCTCCCCCATGATAGGTTTTCAAATTCAGGGTGGGATACTCACATAGACAGGCTTAGGCCAGGATGTCAACAAATTATGCAATTTGCCTGGTAAACCGATCTACTTTAGTTTGACCTGGACCTTTGTTGTAGATTCACCAAAATGATCTTTTAAAATCAGATACCAGGATGCTGTGGATGCAAGTTTTGCTCCAAGCGAAGCAGTAATTCATGGCTGGCTCATCAGGCTGATGCTTTTTTATGATGTAAGATATGTTTTGTTGAAAAGAGCTCCCCACATGATAGGTTTTCAAAAGCTCAAGATATTAACATAGTGCAGTGCTTAGGTCAGGTAACGCTGGCCTTGAGTTTATCAACAAATTATGCACTTGGTTTGCTATGGCCACTTATGTGTTTTTGACATTTTGTGTGACCTGGACCTTTGTTGTAGATTCACCAAAATAGTGCAGTACCTAGGTCCAGTAACGTAAACCTTTCGTTTATTAACAATATGCACTTCATTTGAAGTCTGTACAATGATTAGAACCGAAGATATGGCTTTTTATGTGTTTTTGACCTTTTGTGTGACCTTGACCTTTGATCTAGATTAACCAAAATAGTGCAGTACCTAGGTCAAGTAAGATAGACCTTTCGTTCATGAACAATATGCACTTGGTTTGAGGTCTCTATGACGATTAGAACCGAAGATATGGCTTCTTATGTGCTTTTGACCTTTTGTGTGACCTTGACCTTGACCTTTGACTTAGATTCCTAGGTCAAGAAAGATATACCTTTCGTTTATCAACAACCGAAAGAGCATTTTGAGCGCCCCTTATTGGCAAACTTCAAGGATGGCCCAGGTGAATAACTACATTATGGAACTCTACTCTCCCTATAGACTCACTCTCAATATACTTTGACCTGGGACACCTTTGAAGTTTAGAACTAGAGAGGTGGAAACTTGCAATTTTGTTATGTCGGCCAATAAGGGCCCAAAAAAGGGGTCGCTGTAGCTCAGGCCAGAAGGGGTCAATAGAGGAACAGTTCTGGATTTGAAGTTTGGGTACCATACCTATCACAGAAATAAAATATCAGCCAAACCCAGGGGGCTCAACAATTCTGTCTGAACTTCTCAAAAATTGGCTCATAATATTATCAATTCTCAGTACCCAACGGCTCTTTCTAATCAAATTGGTTATTTTTCTCTTGTTCATTAATTCAGAACCAGGACCTTAAATCAAGGACAGCTTACTTTACCATGCCCTAGAACTCATGCAGTGAAAAGGACTGCAGTATATGGGGCCAATTCTTCATAGAATACTCTTCCTCCGAACGCGTGGAACATTCCGAGAAAGGAAGCATTCAAAAGACGTGAAGTCGCTGTTTGTGGCTCGACGGCAACTGCGTCCATTAATTAGTTTTGATGTTATCACTTTCTGTTGTTATTACGATTATTATTGTGACTCCGTCTGTATGTTATTGTAATCTGAACATTTTGAGAGTCCCTCAGGAAGATTAGCCTGTTACCTGTGCATCAGGTAAATAAACAAACACCTGAAAATCTCTAGTTTTCCTGCAGAATACAAACCGATATCTGCTGGGTCTAGACACTCTCATAAGGTAGAGACACAACACAACCATTGCATAGTACATCTGCCTGCAATTCCATATTCGTTTAAAAAAAAAAAAACTACACAATTTTATTCATGACTGAAAATCAAGATTAATCGACAGCTAGGCATCCCATTAAATCCTTTAGACAACAATTACAATCAGGAGCACCGTGAGACCAAATCTACATCCTTCAAACAGAATCACAAAATTTCTTTTTTTTTTTAAGAAAGAAATAAAATGCAATATCAACACTGAACACAACAAGCAGGCATGTGGAGGCTTTAGATGGAGAATAACACATTCCCAGTCACAGCAGGAAGTTTGCTCCCTTTGTATAACAGCATTTTACGGCTGTGAGGCAGTGGACCTCTTTTCCACAAACTCCTCTAGTCTGAGCAGCCATTTTGTCCAGTACTCTTGACAAAGTTCAGAGGTCATGACGTGGGGGTGAGCAGGCGAGCCATCTTTGTAGGCCACAACAATCAGACCTCTCTCCACCTGCAAGGAAGATTATTGGCAAAGCTGAAGCTGCTAACCACACGGAGAGGACTAAATCATCATGAAAGGTCAAAGGGTCAAAGTTACCAACCTGGTACGGATAGTTTTCATCACTGTTTAAGGCACCGATGTAGGCAGCAACTTGGAGGGGGTTGTCATACGTGCTGTAAAGGAATGGCTTTGGTTTCTCCGAGGTCTTCCAGTCAATCAGACAAAGTTTACCCCTAAATGTAAGAAAATGTGCTCAGTAATTCTCTGATAATCACACAATGTTATTATTTCAAGAAAAATATGCAGTATCATGCATTAGCGTGACACAGCATGCAGCACTGTAGAACTTTAAGCGAAGAGGTTTGGGGTTATGGGCTGGAATCCAGGCTGGGGCCTTTTTGTGCAGTTCGCACGCATGGAGTTAGCATGTCAGGCTAAATGGGAGACTCTGCCTGCCTTTCAAAAGGTAGAGTTCTTCACTTCTAAGTGAAACTAGACAACAGAGTCATCACTATCCCCCGCCACGATCAAGGGCCATAACTCAGGGAAAAGAATATGCTTCGACATCCATTTTTGAACTCAACGTAGATCATGAGAAGCTTATTAAGCATACAAAGTTTCATGCATCGCTATAGTTTCAGAGAAATCTTGTCCCCGTCGTGGGCCGAAGGATGGATGCACGGACTGTCCCACTTTGTGGCAGGGGATAATAATGAGGGCCTCGCCCACAACAGCAATACTGAAGGTCATTCCAATCTTAGGTGTTTTAGACTGCATCCAAATTCTCTAGAGAGCAAGGAATCTGGCCCGCAAAAGGATGTGAACCAGATATTGTTTTGCAGGTAGCCATGACACGGAGCATCCAAAACGTCTATTTCATGAAGCAAAGGAGACCGTTAGCACCTTAGTTGCTTGTTTTTAGCAACAAAACAAAGGGCCACCCTTGGGAGAAAGGAAAGCTGGAATATGGAGTCAAGACCACAATGCCAATGACCCTGCCCAGGGTATGGGGGTTAGATTACAGATGTATGGAGACTCTGCATTAAATTATTAATTATTCTATATCGAAAGAGTAGATTCTTGGGTAACGGATGTGCCTCTGACAGTTTTAAACCAGTTGAGCACTAACCACGTCCCTCAATTATGACAACTGCTCAGGATCGATTTCATTGGTTGCAACCATAGCTGTTGATAGAGCCACCAAAGAACGCCCACCCCTGACCCTAACCGTAACCTTTGCCAGTTCTGAAATGTCATAATAAGTGACAGGCGTGGTCATGGCAGAAGTTAATTGGCTAAAGCAATGTAGTAGGGGAAAAGACAATAAACCAAGCTCTACCACTGCACAACCAGGCCAAAAATCTTATAACAAGCTTTATCTCAGTCAAGGTTGCAGGGGGGCTGGAGTCTTCCCTAGTATCCATTGAGTTGCCTTCATGAACACTCTGTTGTGACCACAGACATATGTAGGTAGACTGGACGCCTTACGGTGGAATCCCAGTAGACTGACGTCCGACGGCGGCGGCCATCTTGCCGCGGTCGACCCCGCGATTCACTGTGCATTATTGTATAACCAATACAAGCTTTAGGAAATAAATATCTATTCCCCTTGAATATTTTGAAGTTGTAGTGGTACAGTTGTTATCACACAAGACTTATTATTTATAGACCCGGGTTAAATTCTCGCTAGAAGCATGTTTTTTCCTCTCAAATGCCCATCAGAAAGCATACTTTATCATTAGACATGGCGAATTTTAAGATGCCTGTCAGTCCATTTGTTATCAATTTTGGTTTCTCATGGCCATATATTAAAAGATTATTAAACTTATTATTAAAATTATTAAAAGACCAAGTTAAACTAAACATGTGTCTTACCTGTGAAAGGTAATTCCCTGTTGTCTGGATTGTGCAGTACGCCGGTTTTTACAGCCGTAGGCTGCACAATGTTGAGGCATTTTGCAACGACAGTGATTTATTATTGTCACCGAGTCCCACTCTGCGTTTGGGCGGTCGACCGCTTTAAGATGGCCGCCAAGTCTGCCGTGAAAAAAGCGGGAGGGGCCAATCTAGCCTCTCTTAATGTCTATGGTTGTGACTGTCCCTTGAGCTGTCTTTTCTCAGTCTATGGTTGGGCCTTTACCTCACTTCCTGGGTGGGTTGTTTTTCCCAGGAAGTGCATCATTGATTGCTCACCTGTGCTGCTGCTCTTCAGCTATAGAAGCTGCTGGAGTCAGTCAGTTTCTCTCTCTTACCCTGGGCGTATGGTTTGTGGTTTTTGTTGGGTTTTCTCTTGTGTTTGGTTCTTTTCTATTTGCTACACCTCACACTACATCCACTCATACATGCATTGCATTACTGATGTTACAGATTTACATACTCTAGTTGCCTTGGTCGATTTATATTTTGATTAAATAAATATTTTTTCTTAAAGTCATGTGTTGTCCTCTCCACTTAGTTCCTTCCTTGAGCCGGGTTGTGACAAAGTAGATAGTTTGGCTATTCCTCACAGGGCACACGCACGCCACTCACTCACACACTTTTACCTATGGACAATTCAGAGTCTTCAATTAGCCTAATAAGCCAGTCTTTAGACTGTGGGAGGAAACCGAAGAACCTAGAGGAAACCCTCGATGACGCAGGGAGAACATGCGAACCCCGCACAGAAAGGTCCATGCTAAAATCCTGACCCAGATTTTTATTTCTGTAAAGCAGATATAATGTCCCAGATCAGAAGTCTACCTTCAAAAAGCAGACAAAGCTCGGGTGATATTACGTCTCTACGGATGGTGGTTATGTTCGCGATTCGAACCTGAATTGGGCCACACAATCAACCAGTCCCAGATAATGCAAGGATGGGTGATGAACTGCACTCTCAATGGCCCGAACATCGCGGATGTCCTGTAGCACGTGCCGAATGCTCTCCAAGTATCCCTCCACTGCTTCCGTACGCTCGGGATCCTCTGCTGCAACACTCTCTGACACCAGAATCATCTCCAGCGCTGCGTGGAACAGTTTGCCCTGCCGGAAAATGTCTGAAATAAAGGTCAATGATCAGTGTCTTGAGTGCAATGGAATTTTGACAGCATGTGAACACGCCCAAACCACAGAAACAGCATCAATGTTGCTGCCCCATTAAGAGGTCATAGGAGAAACTTTACCAAGCATGAGACACACTCAGACACTCACTCAAAGTGTATTCATTGAATCCGTCCTCTCCGAGTTGGGCGATCATTCTCCTTTTCCATCTCTCCAAATAAAACGCCTGCTCCGGGGACATGGTTTGCTGCAGAATACGCGTCACACTCGGGACAGTGTTTTTTCCAAGGCCCCGCTGCAGTGCGAAACGTGCTGGAATTCTGCTCAAGTTTTCTGACGACAGATCAGTCTGTTCGGAAATCTTACTTCTGTTAACCAACGGGAAGGGGATCTTTGGAGACCGTTTTGCGGCGGGTTTTGACTTGATAATGGGACCATAAAGATGCCCATCTTCATCTTCGAGGCTATTTGGGGTTTGGTAGCTTACTCTAGAGACCACAGATCTTACCAGTGATGAGTACTTATCGGTGTTCACCGAACTATACTCGCTGGTCTTTTTACGGGCTTTGGAAGTGCTGGACGTAGAAAAGGAACCGGAACCGAACATCGTAATAAAAAACCGCCCAGTCATCAGCCCCGCAGCCTCCACACGTTTGACTCCGCGAAGCAGCTGATCGGACTTCATTCTCTTGCAACCACCGGCTTGCTACAACTGAAATATAACGATTTTGTAACGCTGGGAGTCAAGTAGGTTAACATATCCCTAACGCCCGGTACAATTCAGTTTTAATATAATATGATATCATGTTACTGCTATTGGTAAATTTGTTTCCACTGACGCAGTAAACTGCAAAAAAGGACAAGAATAACTACAAAATTAAAGTCAAGCTAATTTGTCAACTACGTGTCAAATAAATGTTGAATACATGCATTACTTTTAAAGTTAGCAAGCTGAATCACGACAGAATTGAAAACTAACAAATTCCTACCTACTTTCATCGTCAAGACGGCGCGCCAATAATCATAACTCTTTATTTGTGTTCTGCACAACCCCTGACATGTATTTGACCTCATGTATACTTGGGGCTTGTAGTTGCTTTGCCTCACCATTTTCCTCTTTCCATTTGCTTTATGGGATTAATGTAAACTACAAGAACCAACATGCCCCCAGTGCGCATGTGATGAGCAGACCAAACGGAAGTGAAGATTTCGGAATCAGTCCACCCATTAACCGTTCTTCTTCAGCTTTGCTTTGTACAGTAATATGTATGATCAGAAAACGTACTTTATAACAGTGATAAAACATCGCATAGTCCAATCACGAAAGTTTATGGCAAGAGGTTAAGCGAAGTTATGCAGCAGTAAGTGTCGGGGCGGGAGACATGAAGTGCTAAGCTGTCAATTTGACCTTACTAGTAAATTTAAGACATTTTAATCCTAGATGAGTTTCCAATAAACTTTTGTTCAGAAATTTGTTTCGATAGCTTGATAGTTCGAGGTGACTTTCACTTGAAGCATGGCATCTACTCCAGAGGAAAATGGCAAAGAGAAGGTGAGCGTTTCCCATACCTACTGACTACATTAAAAAAAAAAACAGCATGCTGAGAAGTAACGTTATGTGTTCAGTAATTATGTGTCTATATTTTTCCTGACAGTTTACGTCTGCGGTCGTCATTTCGCTAGTCAATTGATGAATAATGGATCATTTTTATTTAGCAGAACACGTGTCAGTATCAAGCTGGAGTTAGAAACTTCGTTTTTTTTTCTTGGCCAGTCGGATTTTTGCTAGTATTTTTGTTTTTACCTCTAAAGTATTGAGAAAGCATGCATATGCGAGACCAGCAACCTCGAGAATGTCATGATTTTAACTGGCCCACACGCTGAACAATATAGATCCGTAATCTACCGATTCTAGTGATTTTACTGTAAACTTATAATTCAAATGATTTCACATAAACCGTTTCGTTTTATCACATAAGCTGCAAAGATGTGACAATTCGTTGCGACAGTGATTTTGTCTTTGAAATTACGTAAAAATGTTGTGGAATTATACGCTTAGAGCATTTGTAGTTAACAGGCGTTTGCTGTCAACTACAGTTCAAACGCATCTTGTTTGCTGTTTACTCGGAATCTTGATCCCGTATGTTTTGTCACTCCATGGCTTGCAGTATGCATTTCATATCTCTACGGGTTGGCTTAGTTTTTCAGGCATTATGTTTAACTGGAAAAAATTTCGATTTCCTTATTTGCATCGGAAAAGATCGCGTAGACGAGGTTGTATGCTTGCTTTATCTTCACGAAGTCGCACGCTTATTTACGGTGGTTATTTATGCTGTGTTTGTGCTCTCCGAGACATTACAATAGAATGTGAATTTTTTCGGTAGCAATGGATTATAAGTCTTCTGGAGTCAATGGCTTGGTGTGTTGGCGTCGAATTGTGTTTCCCTCCAACTGGTAGTTATTCCACCTCTATGCAGAATATTTTGTCCGTTCATCATTTTTCTTTGCTCTCAAGACAGAAACTGTCCATCCGGGATCATATGCCAAGGTTTTCAACTGTAGTCAGCATTCCTAAATTTGCAGTGTTAAGCTGCCTTCACACCGGACGCGAAACGAATTTTTCGCACGACAGATTGATAATGTGATAAGCTGCTTTAGTTAGTGATTTCTCAATCCTTGAAGTAACGTTCAAGTCAGATCCAGGAGTCCACATGCCAACCGATTGCTGAAATGTATCCACTTGTATTTTCAAGGTCGGCAAGTTTCTACTCTTTTTCTTCATGCTTCTGCTGTTCAGGCTGTTGAATAGTAGGCTGTACTGGCCAGTGGTCACCGTGGTAACCAACCTGTTTTCACTCATGTCCCTCACAAAGCACACCTGCTATTAATTAGGAACGTGTGTGTGAACTTATGTTTGAAATGAATTCCTACAGGACTGTAGATATTCAGGAGCAGGGCTGGTGACCTTTGCCGCATGGCCTTGCATTCTGCTTATACAGTCATAAATCAGCGGGTTGTAATGTGATTTTAATTGGTTGTTTGAGAGTTTACTGGCTTATTTTGGAGTCTACTGTAAGGATTCTTGTAGTTCGTCAGAAGGTTCGGGACGAGCGTTGCAGTGACAGTGTCGAGTTCCAGTTCTGTCTTCAGATTCAGTATTTCTTCCTCTGCTTTCTTAAGCTGCTGCATACTACTGATGCCTGAGCACTAAGCATCCTCACTTTCCTCTGATGGACATTTCAGTCTGATGTTCAGTAATTACATTGCATTACATTATAGCCATTCAGCATGTCTTATGCAGGGTGACGTCAGACATAAAAGTGTGTCTGAACTTAGGAACTGAAGGTACAGAGAACCCTGTACTTGATGAGACATGACAAGAAATAGATGGGACTTTGCTCTGGAGGATACATGTGTAAGAAATGCTTCAATAAAAACAATTCATTAAGGCGTTTAGCTAGTTATCGACAAGTACAGCACGATTCAGTTCAGTACAGACACCTGCCCAATGCACAGTCCAATGCACAAATGCACGCATGCACACAATTTAAGATGCCAATATGTTAAATGATTCATCTCCCATAAATTATTCATGCTTGGCTTTCCACTCTATTTATTAGAATTTTTCCCTAAACTGATTTGTGGCGGCCAAATTCCGAACCAAAGTACAACGCTTTTGGCAGTGGCTTGTCCCATTTCTGTGTTTGATCACAGAGTTCGAGAGGTCAGCCATGTAACTGAGGCCCAATCCCGAACCACTCCCTCACCACCAGCCCTTCAGTACCGAGTGTCACTTCGTGTGAGGTCTCCCTCACAGCGATGGAGGAGCTTCATGAAGGGGGAAGGTGTGAATATCTGTATAAACTTTGGGATGCCCTTGCCCTTTATCCAGCGGGACATGGACGTAGTCATCAACATGCCTACCGATAGGTCTATACGATGATCTAGGTCCTTAATGATACACTTCTTTCTCAAAATATTTTAGAGAGGATAATGAAATTAAATAAAAAAAATTTATATTCAACATATTTAATACATGGCATTGACAAAGATGAAGGCGTTTGTGCATGAAGTGGCACATTGTGAAAAAGATTCATCATTGATTCAATAAATATAACTACTCACTCAGTGTTTTCTCGGGTGCACATCTGCACGTACATGTCAAAATACAATGTAACCTTTAGTTCTGTGATGTGCGCATGATATAGTCCTTC
This sequence comes from Gymnothorax javanicus, assembly GCA_029692085.1. Classification (NCBI taxonomy): domain Eukaryota; kingdom Metazoa; phylum Chordata; class Actinopteri; order Anguilliformes; family Muraenidae; genus Gymnothorax; species Gymnothorax javanicus. The sequence goes on along the minus strand of CM056208.1, from coordinate 53,248,001 downwards.
AAATGTCCATTTGAGGTTAGTTCGTGTTTCACTTATCTTTCGGAAATAGCCGCATGGAACTGACATTTGTAGATATGCAGCGTGTCTTCCATCCCGGACACAAAATAAGTGCTGCACTTGAAAGGAGGGTGGTTTGTAAGCTTGCATCGGTGTAGGCTCGCTGCGAAGGGTTTAATAAGCCACTTGCACTCCACGCTGATTGGTTTGCGATGGCACTCAATGTGGCGGACCCTCCTCGGGAACGCGTAAACTGAGGGGGAGTGGATAGGGCGAGTGGATAGGGCTCGGTTTGGGATTGGACCTGAAACTAACTTTCTCCGAGGCCCCTGTCTGACAATTAAAATTGACAATTGTCATGTACAGTTTTTCATTTGTGGTATCATGGTTTATATTTGTGCTATAGTGGTGTAGGAACAATGTGATACTGTGTTCTTTTATAACATCAGAGGAAATTGATTGCAGCATAAATGGTGGAAAAATTAGGTTTTTTTCCAACAGGTCACAGGCATTATTTGTTTGGTCTGAATCAAGATTCAATTACTAAACTTATGTATTTTGCATGCATATGTGAATGCTTCATGCCTGGCATTAGAAAAAACATCTGAGGCCCCCTGCTTTTAGTTATAAAGAATGTACTTTTTGTTGTTTTTTCATGTTATATCACACTGTGTTTTACTGTTATTTTTTGAAAACGGGTCCTGGCAGGGCTTAGAATGGTGAAGGTGTGAAGGGTTTGTTACAGCTGAATTTTTTTAGAGTTGAGAAAATGCGAATCTTTAAGCCAAGAGTCACGGAGCCTCAGGAAACAGTCAGACATCTGCAGTCGCCCGGGTCACATGTTGCAGCTCCTCCAATCAAAATTGGATGCGTCTCCTTTTAGGAATTTTTGTTTCTGAACCTGCTTTTAGCCCTTAAACTTTTTTGAGATGCACGTCACGGATCCTTTCAGTTACCTGGTCACTGTATGAGTGGTGTGTGGAAAGGGTGCCGTTCTACACTGGTGTTTCAGTGTTTCTCTCAACTGTCTTTAAACCTCAGTCAGGTTTGTTATTCCCTACTAGTTTTCACTTTGGATGATCACATTGATGTCATTGAGAAAGTGAATATAATTGAATGAATCTTAAATTTTAATTCTTGTCTTAACATTTTCAGGATATTCAGGTATGTTTTATCCAATGACTCAATGTAAGACTAAGTGTCTGATATCATCAAAGAATCTCAGAAAGGGCCCTCACCTGTTTTCTGAGAGGATGGGTCAAAGGTCATTTCTTCTTTGACATACAGAGGCAATGCTGACGGCACTTTGAGTTTTTCTGTGTTTCTGATTGGCAGACTATTTTGGCAGTAAGCGAGTGTGTTTCAGTGAGGCAGTGTAATGCTTCAAGGTCTCATAAGTTCCAAATACGAATGAATGTTTTTTGTGTTTGTGTTGGTTGTGTTCCCGCTCAACAATTAAATTTGAAATGACTTCTTATATAACGTTTTATTTACTTACTTTTTTGGTGCTTATGAATTTAATGTGGAGCTAAATATTCTCTGTTTGGGGGTGGGAGCCCAAACTTTCAACATTTGTTGAGGAAATATTTTCTTCCTGATTCCTGTTCGTAAAACATTCCGTACGCGTATGTCGATTTCCGGTCATGAGCTCGCATGCATCTGTCTGTCTTTAAGTGGCTGCTGACTCATGAGAAAGGAGGGAATTATGGGAGATTTTGGGTTTAATTAGCCAAAGGAGAAGAATCAGTGTACATCTGTACTGAGCAGTACGCTAAGTAATTCAACAAAAATGAGTAATTTTGAATAAGTCGATAAAATATGATTACAGTAAATATGTGAAATGCTGTCTGTGGGTGCTTGGACAGCACCAGTGGTGTTAAAGTGCCATAATTCCAACATGGGTCACTCAGTATGAATAAACACTTATAGCCAGATGAGAGAGCTGACAATCTTGAGCCTAAAAGGATTATTTTCGATTCCAGTGGCTGGAACATAAGTGTGTTGGAACATAAGGCCGAAAATTGTGTGACTTTTAAAATATTTGCTAACTGTACTGTACTCATGCGTCCGCACAGACTCAGCATGATAACTGCACTGTACACTGCACTGTACTCATGCGACCGCACAGACTCAGCATGATAACTGCACTGTACGCTGCACTGTACTCATGCGTCCGCACAGACTCGGCATGATAACTGCACTGTACTCATGCGTCCGCACAGACTCAGCATGATAACTGCACTGTACTCATGCGTCTGCACAGACTCAGCATGATAACTGCACCGTACACTGCAGTGTGCTCATGCGACTGCACAGACTCAGCATGATAACTGCACTGTACTCATGCGTCCGCACAGACCCAGCATGATAACTGCACCGTACACTGCAGTGTGCTCATGCGACCGCACAGACTCAGCATGATAACTGCACTGTACTCATGCGACCGCACAGACTCAGCATGATAATTGCACTGTACACTGCACTGTACTCATGCGACCGCACAGACTCAGCATGATAACTGCACTGTACTCATGCGTCCGCACAGACTCAGCATGTTAACTGCACTGTACACTGCGCTGCACTCATGTGACTGCACAGAGTCAGCATGATAACTGCACTGTACACTACACTGTACTCATGCAACAGCACAGACTCGGCATGATAACTGCACTGTACACTGCACTGTACTCATGCGACCGCACAGACTCAGCATGATAACTGCACTGTACACTGCACTGTACTCATGCAACCGCACTGACTCAGCATGATAACTGCACTGTACACTGCACTGTACTCATGCGACTGCACAGACTCAGCATGATAACTGCACTGTACACTACACTGTACTCATGCGACCGCACAGACTCTGCATGATAACTGCACTGTACACTACACTGTACTCATGTGACCGCACAGACTCAGCATGATAACTGCACTGTACACTACACTGTACTCATGTGACCGCACAGACTCAGCATGATAACTGCACTTTACTCATGCGACCGCACAGACTCAGCATGATAATTGCACTGTACACTGCACTGTACTCATGCGACTGCACAGTCTCAGCATGATAACTGCACTGTACTCATGCGTCCGCACAGACTCAGCATGTTAACTGCACTGTACACTGCACTGTACTCATGCGACTGCACAGACTCAGCATGATAATTGCACTGTACACTGCACTGTACTCATGCGACAGCACAGACTCGGCAAGATAGCTGCACTGTACACTGCACTGTACTCATGCGACCGCACAGACTCTGTATGATAACTGCACTGTACACTGCACTGTACTAATGCAACCGCACAGACTTGGCATGATAACTGCACTCTACACTGCACTGTACTCATGCGACTGCACAGACTCAGCATGATAACTGCACTGTACTCATGCGTCCGCACAGATTCAGCATGATACTGTACTCATGCGACCGCACAGACTCAGCATGATAACTGCACTGTACTCATGCGACCGCACAGACTCAGCATGATACTGTACTCATGTGACCGCACAGACTCAGCATGATAACTGCACAGTACACTGCACTGTACTCATGCGACCGCACAGACTCAGCATGATAACTGCACTGTACACTGCACTGTACTCATGCGACCGCACAGACTCAGCATGATAACTGCACTGTACACTGCACTGTACTCATGCGACCGCACAGACTCAGCATGATAACTGCACTGTACACTGCAGTGTACTCATGCGACCGCACAGACTCAGCATGATACTGTACTCATGCGACCGCACAGACTCAGCATGATAACTGCACAGTACACTGCACTGTACTCATGCAACCGCACAGACTCAGCATGATAACTGCACTGTACTCATGCGGCCGCACAGACTCAGCATGATAACTGCACTGTACTCATGCGACCGCACAGACTCAGCATGATAACTGCACTGTACTCATGCGACCGCACAGACTCAGCATGATAACTGCACTGTACTCATGCGACCGCACAGACTCAGCATGATAACTGCACTGTACTCATGCGACCGCACAGACTCAGCATGATAACTGCACTGTACTCATGTGACTGCACAGACTCAGCATGATAACTGCACTGCACACTGCAATGTACTCATGCAACCGCACAGACTCAGCATGATACTGTACTCATGCGACCGCACAGACTCAGCATGATAACTGCACTGTACACTGCACTGTACTCATGCGACCGCACAGACTCAGCATGATAGCTGCACTGTACACTGCACTGTACTCATGCAACCGCACTGACTCAGCTTGATATTGAAAAGCCTGATGTCACATGTTCATGACCTCTCGCAGGCCCGCTCCGTGTCTGTCGACCTGAGCAGCGATGCCTCTCTGCTCATCGATATTCCTGATGCCCTTTGCGAGCGCGACAAGGTCAAGTTCACCGTCCACACCAAGGTAAAACCCTTTCGATTTCCTTTTTCACTAACTCTTGCACAGCACAGCGTGGATCGAATCTCCGAGGCCACTGCTGTTCTGTCGCCTTCTTGGCCGACTACGTATCTGAGGTAAATAATTATCCTTAATTTAGTGTTTGCAGGCATGGCCATATTTATATCTTCTGTGCGAACACTGCTGAGAGCACCGTGCAGACAGTTGTCTGATTACTTGTCAAATTCTTTAATTTGCTTTTACAATCATTTGTCGTTTTTAATTTCTTTTGGTTAATTGTCCTATGGTGATGGATTTGGTGTTTGTAGTGTCCTTCAGCCGTGTGTGTGAATCATGTTCTCCGAGGGGGGAAACTCCTGCTGCCCAGTATCCCCATCTCTGGAGCCTCTTGAATCGGTGCGAACTCATCCCTGTCGCTGGAGCTGTTACTCCAGCTCAGAGAAACTCTGCCTCATTCAACATCTAAAGATCTGCATTGACCTGCTGTTTATTTGAGTCACATGGGCTAAATTTGGGTTGAAATGAAAAGCGACGGGATGGCAGATCTCCAGAAATATGGTTGGTCGGTTAGCACCGTCGAAAAACATGCACCTGTTTTCTATAAGGTCTATCCATCCGAGCGCTAGCCAGTTGTAGCTCTCCGCTACTTCCGCTGAAATTTAGTAGGCAGTATGTTCATCTGTGATGGAACCTCTGTGCTGAGAACCTCTCTTCCCCCACTGACCACCCAGACGACGCTTGGGACCTTCCAGAAGTCGGACTTCTCTGTTCCCCGGCAGCATGAGGACTTCATCTGGCTCCACGACACTCTGGTGGAGACGGAGGATTACGCCGGCCTCATCGTGAGTCGCCCCTCCGCCGCCCTGCTGGGGTTTCATATTTTTTATGGTTTGGGACGGAAGTAAGCAATTCGGTACCTGAGCGGGACCCATGGAATAGTCATACTAGATCTGTGCTGAGGGTTCCTCTAGCCTTTGTTTTTATCGTAAAACAAGAACATAATTCAGATTCAAGTCGCAATATACAGTGAGATAACTGTGTAATAAATTTCTGTAATGGACCAGTTCATTTCAAGGTAACCAGTAAAAGCAGCAGAGCCTGAGGCTCTTACAGACCAGGGATTCCAGTATTCTCCCCCTGTGCTTCCGGACTGTTTTAGATCCTGATCCACAGCTGAAATCTAACTGGGCTCTGCGGTTCATTCGTGCTCTAACATCCTGGAAATAAAATCTCAGTCGTTTATGTGGACTGACATGGTCCTCCGGCTTGTTATCACAGTGAAGACTTACTGCGGCAGGGGTGTGACCCATACTGGCTGACCTCAGTGAGTAATTGTTGTCGCCCTCCATGGTGCTTCTGCATCAGAAGCACGACGCCAGTACTGTACAGGACGGGTGGAGGAGTGCGGTTCATAGCGTCTTGTGTTGCAAACGCTCTCCCCTCTCGCTGCTTCTGTCAGACTTGTGGCGCCGGCAGAATGTGCTGGCTTCCCTTACGGCCCGGCGTGCCTGAGCACGTCCACTGCACGCCCCGCGTCGTGCCTCTCTCCACTCTCGCCCTCACGGTGTGTAATCCGCTCGCTCTGAGTCTCTATTTCTCCTCGCTCTCTCTCAGATTCCTCCGGCCCCGCCCAAGCCCGACTTCGAGAGCCCGCGGGAGAAGATGCACAAGCTGGGGGAGGGCGAGGCGTCCATGACCAAGGAGGAGTACACCAAGATGAAGCAGGAACTGGAGGCGTGAGCAGAGCCCCGCCCACACTAACCTACAGCTCAGCACCAGGGTCACTGCGGCGGCCTAAAATACAAAATAAAAGCCCTGAAAAGTGCAGCCCTAACGTTCAAGAGCAGGGGTCCCCAGATGTGCCCCTCAAATCCAAATCCAGCCCTGGTTTTTTTTGTCTCCCAGGCTATTAACTTATCAGAACATTTAGTGCCTCTGATTGGCCAGACTGTCTTATCACCTGACTTCCAGCCGTAGGGAGGGTGGAGAGCCGGTGTTTCTCAGGCCTTGATTGTGAGCGATGATTCTGGTTCTAGAGGGAAAACAAATGAATACTTGACAATCCTCAGCCCTTTTATCTGAGGAAAATAAGATGTGCTGCCAGTTTAAACTGGACATTTCTGCCGTGCACAAACGGCGCTGTCTTTAACTATTGAGAACGTGACTTAATTTAGTTTTTTCTTTTTCTTTCGTTCAGCTGGGCTTCAGAAGATGGAACGGTAAATTTTATTTTAGTGCTGTGAACCTTTATCTGAGGGTGTTTGCATTCATATTGGAGTCTTCAGGGGGAATAGTGGCCATTTCTGTACACTGTGACTGTTCAAACACTTGCCGTCTGTCGGGAAACAAACACAGGCTGCTGTCTCTCAAGGATGCGACCTCGCCTTAAATTTTAACTGCTTTTGTGAATTTTTCTTATGACTTTAAGATGAGGCACCAGCCGCTGTGAGACTGTACTGTCAGAGATCAGGGATAAGAAGGACACGATGAATTATTATCATTATTATGGTCATTAGTGCACTTCACTCCCTTCTGCTGTTTCTGAGACTGACGTCTGCACAAGGTCACATGATGCGGAGTAAGTGCTCACAGATCAGGGTGTAGCAGCAGCTCTGAATGTGAGATTACAGCCCTGAGTTTATAGGGGTGGGATAGGTCTGCAGCAGACTTGATGCATCTCTGGGACACTTCCCTGATATTCAGCGAGGTTAAACTGTGGGGGCGGAGTTAGAACAGTGGGTGTGGTGTCCTCTGTCATTCCCCAGTCTGATACAGCCTATTTTAGGGGTTTATATGTTGTACTCAGTGATGGCACTTAGTACACTCTAACATAGACCCTGTTTATATACCAGTATAATCCCAATATAATTGGCATATATATACATTCACCCTGTGTGATGACGCTGCAGATCTCCGTGTCAGCACAATAACTTAAACAGTTTTAATTGGAATCCTTGAAAATTTGGTGTGGACATTTATAACAACTAAAGGAAGAACCCTGTCAATTTTGGCCAATTTGTAATAAATCTTAATGCTATTATTTAACAAATGAATTCGTTTTAATGCATTTTTGACCAGAAACTCAATAACTGTACGTGATGTCCTCACATTTGACATAATGGGGCTGTGAGGATCGGGGAAATCGAGGATATTCCCCTGCTCTCTGGGCCAACAGCGTCCTCATATTTTGGACTCGCAGCGCCCACCTCTCTCGTGGTCGAGTCCCGGAGGTGGTGAACTGTGAGTCCAGTTTCCGGAAACAGGCAGATATTAATGGATATGGATATTTGGCCATTATTGTGCCTTGCTGTGGAGGGTAATAATTTAATTGACTCGCATGCGCCTCTGATCAGTATAAAATTTGACTCCCACCATTTTAGAGGATTCATGAGTATTGATTCATGAATCTTGATTCTCCCTTCAGAACACAGTAGTTCAGCACCAGTCAAAAGTCTGGACCCACCCACATCTTTCTCTCAATTCATGTTGAATAAAGAAATGAGCACCCTCTATTTTGCGCAAAAAAAGATCTAATTCTTAAATCCATCAAACTAACCAGCATTTGTTGTCATGTTCGCTGAGCACACTCACATTTTTTTTTTTTACTAGGGCAGTCATAAGGCTATAATGAGTTTGCTCCTGCGCTGCTGCTTAATTTCCCAAAGATGTGCTGCACTTGTGGTTTGCTTTTATTGACCTTTTTGCCCAATAAGTCCCAAAACAGCTTTGACTTTAATTCAGCCGGTGGAAAATGGAAGGTGCTTGTTTGGCTGCTTACTTTACAAAATATGATTTCTTTGAGAATTCCAAAATTTTGAACATTATTAAAACAAGTAAATTATTCTCTTGTAACTTTTGACTGTTCACCTCTTACAAGATTTCATTTGAGATTATATAGAGAAGTTAGGCCATTTAAATTTCTCTAAAAACCGAGTGCTGTGACGTTAGCAAAGTGTGTCTAAACTTTTGACTGGTGCTGTAAGTGAGAAGACTTTGATCTTTTAGTAGCATCTCCTTGCAGTTTAGCTCAGGGCTCCTGTGCTACAGATCCTGGGGCTGTAGTGTATGCTGGTGTAAAGCCACACGTCACCCCACCTGAGTACAGTAATGAGCTTTTGAGTGTATCTATCAGGAGTCGATACCTGACTACACTGCGACTGTCAGGACCTGGAGGAGACGAGCCTCGGTTTCACTGCTTGAGATTGACTCTGCATTTCAGTGGCCATTTTAACGCGATGATAATGTGACAACATCCTGTTAGCGGCAGTAACTGTGTGTGTTTGGTCCTCCCTAGTGAATACCTGGCGGTGTTTAAGAAGACAGTTCAGGTCCACGAGATCTTCCTCCAGCGACTGTCCTCACACCCCGTCCTCAGCAAGGACAGAAACTTCCAGATCTTTCTGGAGTATGACCAGGATGTGAGTGCTCTGGACAGGAAGGGGAGGGGGGACATGCTTCACGTCCAGACTTCCTGTTTAAAAACTGCTCTTGCATGCTGCGGAATGTTGAAAAAACACTGTGCCAGGAGTGAACCTCGGATTCACACTTCCTGATGGTGTCAGCACTTCATCACAGTTGTCAACTTTTTAACCTCATTTTTTTAACTTTGTTTGGATCAATGTTGACAGTCTGGTTCCATGCAGTATGTTCTCTTCTCTGTGATGCTGAGTTCGCTAATAGGGCAAATAGTTTTGCATTTTGAAACTTTCACTTTGAAATTAATATTCTGTTTCTGTGATTTAGTATAATTATTTGTCAATGTGTAAAAAATAACGTCAGTTTTGACATTCCCTAGTATAGTAAGCAAAATGGCGTTCCATGCCATTTTGTCCAGAGTAGGAATTGGAAATTTAGCTTTGCAATGTCGCCTGTCTACTGAATGTTTTTAGATTATTTAAGCTGCTATTTTTGTAACACCTTATTTGATGGTCTCTGAGCAAATTAGTTATAAATTATTTTCTGAGTTGTTTTTTCCTTATTATTCAAAGGCATGGTTATTTCTGGTTCTACAGAAACAGTTATTATGATTATTGTTTATTGATATGAGAACCATGAAGAAGTATTCTGGACGAATGTGGGACACACCTTTGGTTATGGGGGCGTCGACTTTTCTGGTGATTTAATTCCTTTTCATTGGTGCAGCTGACAGTGAGGCGAAAGAACGCGAAGGAGATGTTTGGTGGCTTCTTTAAGAACATGGTGAAGACTGCGGACGAGGTGATCATCTCGGGCATAAAGGTGTGTTCCTCCTGACGAGCCCCAGGTGTTTCGCTGCGTTTCCCTCTCAAACTGTGATGCGCTGCTCTGGAACTTCGTTTGTTTCAATCCCAGGGTTTGATCAGCGTTTAGATCACTCAATTCGGAACATTATAATTGTGAATTTGTCGTCTTTTACCTTCAAGGGTTAAATAACGGATGAGATCCTCACCCCTTTGCACAAATGCTCATTTTATGATGATGTCACACTGCACCGTGTGTTTATATGAGCCTTTGATAATTAATCGATTATAAATTAATTACTGCAGTGTGTTAAATTCAATTCCCTACGCACAATTATTTAGCCTCATTTATGTACAAAGAAAATTGATCATTATAAATTCTAAATACCAGACACTGTAATTGAATTTGGTATTAATTGGTCAGTATTGCATGATGAGAAGGGCATTCAGCTTTCATTTGGGGCTGTTTTACCATTAGGATTCTGTGGCAGTTTGTACAGCCTCTCCCCTCCTTTACTGAAGGCTGCATTCACACTAATTGGTGTTGGGGGGGGGGTACAGAAAGGGCAATAAAAGCTGTGTTGTCAGTGTGAGCTGGTCAATTCATTTCAAATCAAGTAAAAGGTCTGATACTATAAATTTCAGAATGTCGTCTGTTTTCCATGCATGTCAATGAGGTTTCAGTAAGGTGTCCACTAGGGATGGGACGATTCTGAATCGATTCTTTTTTAAGGCGTAGTACCACCGCCTGCTGCCATGGGGCGAACATCCGAGCTTTCCCTTTTCCTTTATTAAACCCGACGCAGGTTGAACGAAAGTGCCAAACATCAAAGGGCATTTGAAATGTTTCCCGAAAAAAACTTGACTGACATCAGTATTTTGCGGCGACATGCGACACGGAGCCAAGTAAAGGACTACAGAATCGCCTCCTATTAACCAATTAGGCTACTCTAAGAAAAGTAACCTGTTCCAGTTTACTTGCTTGATTAGAAATCAAATGGTGGATGCGTTTACTCTCTGAGTTGAATGAGTAGAGCTGTTTATTAAGACAGCATGTTTGATTGCAGCATTTTGAAATTCAAATGGCCATAGAACAGCACAACATGAACACGATTGCCATTACCACGGCATTTCGTGCGACTGTGATAATTTATATCTCACATTCACGTTTCATCCGCTTTACAGAATGTTTTCCACCTTTGTATTTTTTAGGCGCTTTGAAATCCAGGGCGATCTGAAAACAAATCTATTTTTATTTTATCATTATGGATCTCCTAAAAATACTACAATGAGAGATGAAATGCAGAGTTGGGATATGGTGATGTTGAACAAGGATTTTTTTTAAAAGTGTGATAAGACCACTTGCAGTCATGGGGTCGCGTGCAGCTTCTTGAAACATACACACCTGAAGCGGCTTAAAACGATTTAAAATGCCGTCGGGAAGAAGCCTGAGTTTAGATTTCGCTAATTGCAGGTGCTCCGCCCTTCCTTAAATCTGCTCCCGTGTACTTGGCCTAAATAACAATCAAGCAATTTCAGTAGCCTATAACGATTAAGATGTGATGGTGAAAAGCAGACAAACCTAACTGGGCTACGGTGTTAGAGTGAAAGAATGCCTATAATTTGAATAATTTTAAAAAATTCTTCCTCTGAATTGCATCTCTCATTGTACCATTTTGGGACATTATTAAAGATTAATTTAAAACAGATTTGTTTTAAATTTACAAGATTTTAAGCTGGATTTTAAGCGTCTAAAAAATGCAGAAGGTGGAAAACATTCCGAAAAGCGGATGAAACGTGAATGTGAGATATAAATTATCACAGTCGCACGAAGTGCGTGGCAATGGAAATCGTGTTTGTGCTGTGCTGTTCTATGGCCATTTAAATTTCAAAATGCAGCATTCAAACATGTTGTCTTAATAAACAGCTCCATTCATTCAACTTAGAGAGTAAACTCATCCACATTTGATTGCTAATCAAGCAAAGTAAACTGGAACAGGTTACTTTTCTTAGAGTAGCCTAATTGGTTAATAGGAGACGATTCTGTAGTCCTTTATTTGGCTCCGAGCAGCATGTTGCCGAAAAATACAGATGTCAGTCAAGTTTTTTTTTCCGGAAGCATTACACATGCCCTTTGATGTTTGGCGCTTTTGTTTAACCTGTGTCGGGTTTGATAAAGGAAAAGGGAAAGCTCGGATGTTCGCCCCATGGCAGCAGGTAGTGGTACTACGCCTAAAAAAAAAATCGATTCAGAATCGTCCCAACCCTAGTGTCCACACACTTCTGGCTGTACGGAGTATGTATGTGCTTCTGGTGTCTGATTGTGAATTAAGAGGAGCCCTGTTTGCTATCTCTCCATTATTCTGCTCTGACAGGAAGTTGATGAGTTCTTTGACCAGGAGAAGACCTTCCTTCTTGATTACTTCAGCAAGATCAAGGACTCCACCGGGAAAGCTGAGAAAATGACTCGCTGTCATAAAAGTAGGAAAGTTTAGGCTGCGCAAACTGGTGTGTGTGTGTGTGTGTGTGTGTGTGTGTGTGTGTGTATGTGTGATTGCAGTGAAGGTGTGTGTGTATGTGCGCGCGCGTGTGCACCTATATGTGTGTGTGTTTATGTACACATCTCCTGTATGTCCTGATGTTAGCGGTTCCTCTCTTATCTGTGCTCCTGTTTTCTCTGCTCAGACGTGGCGGATGATTATATTCATGTGTCTGCTACGCTCAACAGCCTCTGTGCTGAGGACAGCACCCTGCTCAAACAGTGAGTCCATCCTGTGACCTGTGACCTGTGACCCTGCTGTTTCCCTGCCGTTTGTCCTGTGTGTGTTTTCTGAATTGGCCTCTCGCAGTTTTCCAGGAAATCGCCTCCCTTTGCTGATACTGATACAGGTCTGACGCTGCAGATGGTGCAGTTCTGTGGGGCTCCGTTAAACCTCCCCACCGCCATGTTTGACGAAACGCTTTCGGTTGCTCAATGGTAGCTGTTATCTGTTATCTCGATAATACCCCTTGGCATGATGGGACAGGAGAATAAATCATGTTTTTCTGCTCTGAATACCTCAGTGATGGATTGAGGTTAAAAAGCTGAATTTTTGGCTTCCTCTCAGGTATCTGGAGAAACTGGCTGACCTGTTTGAGAAGCTGCGGGTAAGGCTGTGCATGGTGCGCTGCTGATTGGGTGAAGCCACACTTGGCCTCTATCTGATTGGTTAATCCCTGTGTGTGGCACAGTTTTTTTGTAATGGTAGTGTGTGCCACACTTTTGATTGTTTAAAGCCACACACCGTGGCCCTCTCTCAAACCGCTCGCTCACCACCAGCCCTTCAGTACCGAGTGTCACTCCGTGTGAGGTCTCCCTCACAGCGATGGAGGAGCTTCATTAAGGGGGAGGGTGTGAATATCTGTATAAACTTTGGGATGCCCCTGCCCTTTATCCAGTGGGAAGCAGAGGTGATCATCACCATGCCTACCGATAGGTGTGCTGCATTGTATACGACGGTCTAGTTCCCTTATAATACACCTCTTAACCTAAAATATTTTAGAGGATTATGTCATTAAATAAAATTGATATTAAAAATATTTAATACGGCATTGACAAAGATGAAGGCATTTGGGCATGAAATGGCAAGTAAGCTTGCATCGGTGTAGACTCGCTGCGGAGGGTTTAATAAGCCACTTGCACTCAACGCTGATTGGTTTGGGATGGCACTTAATGTGGCGGACCCTCCGCTGGAACGCGCAAACGGAGGGGGAGTGGAAAGGGCGAGTGGATAGGCACCGGTTTGGGATTGGGCCAGCAGGTTTAAACTGGTTATGGACCAATGTTCACACATTTCTGGTTGGTTAAGGCTGTATATTCCGTGCTTCTTATTGGATAAAGCCTTTCACGGCTTGCCTCTAATTGTTTAAGACTGATCATTGCATATTTCTCGGTAAAGGCTCTTTTTTTTGTTTGCCAAGGCCGTGAATGGCAGTGCTCTGATGGGTTAGCAATGCTCTGATTGGGTAAGTGAGTGTATTACACATTTATGATTGGCCAGGGTCATTCATGTCATGCTTCTGATTGGTTCCCACAGAAAGTGGAGGGCAGAGTGAGCTCAGATCAGGAGCTGAAGCTCACGGAGTTGCTCAGATACTACATGCGGGACATCCAGGCCGCTAAGGTAACAGCTCGTCCTCTGCGGTAACATCCGCACCAATACGTTTCTGAAACACACGTAACTTTGACTGCGTTTTTGCCTCGTGTCGACACTCCTCCGGTGATTTTAAACCCCTAAAATTGAGACTTTTGAAGACGCTGCTAACCCCATTATAGTTTTAAAACTTCGAGATTGAGTTTTGGTGCGGACAGAGATTGTTGTCTTCTGAGAACAGCTGGCAGGAAGTTTCTGTAAAGCTTCTCTTCAGTGCGCATGTTGAACTGACCCTAGGTCAGCTGTAGGCAGACTTGGTTCTTTTGGGCTCACAGGGTTCTGCCCAGGACGCTAGGAGTGCTGGACGGAAAATTTCTGCTGTTTCCAAACCTGACAATCTGCCTTCCACGAGCTAGGAAGGATGATACACATTATTCACAAATGATCTTGTCAGTGAGGGGTGTAGGTTTAATCTGAGAGCTGGCGGTGATATGTAATGCGAGGGCGCTGTGTGCGTGAGCTGGAAAAATTTTTGCGTCAGTTTGAGTGCAAATATTGCCTCTCTGTCACCAGAGACGGAGAGGCAATGGAGGCCTTTGATGTTCTTCATGGTGCATATGCGAGGTGCCTCTAATTTTCATAGATAGATGCCATATTCATAAACTTGTTTTTTGTATTTTGTATCCAAATACTTTTGATTAAATTTCTGAATACGACTTGTAATTTATGTTTCAAACATTTCTAATGAAGCTTAACAAATCTGAACAATTCATAAAACTTTTAACAATTCATAATTAAGTAAATTGCATGCAGGCCTCGAACTACAGGTGATAAGGGGCACGGCAAAAGTTGCCGTGGTCGATGCTGAAAAGAAAAGGGCACTACGGCAAATGTGCCTCCATATAAGGGGCTCCACAGCAAAGTCTGCCGCTACCTTGGGGGCACAGCAGCAAATCCACCATGGAGCTTTAGGTCATCACTTTATCTAATAAAAAGCAAAGGTCCGTAGTCTCAGACGTTCCTCACATAAAGAGACCAATCAGCGTGCACTATGCAAATCAAAACCATTCTTGAAAGAAAACGTTTCCCGTATTTTTCCCCGCTTGCTGTCTTGGAAATTGGCTCAGTATTGCAGTGGGACATCGTTTGGGCATTGCTATAATGCAAGTACAAGCAAAGGACATTCCAATCAATGGCTGGGTCATTGAAAAAATAATCATATTTAGCCATTTTGTCCATCTTCTGCCACCCGTGAAATTCGGACTTTCTCCTGTCATTCCAACACTCACACTGACAACAGCGCTAGATACTGGCTATAAAGACCACTTCCCAAGCTTTATCAACACACAACACGCAACCTAAGAGAATTTCAGTACCTCCATAACTTCGTCAATTTGCCACACTTTGCGGCTGCCGACTGTAATTCGGCATTTTTTTTTTCTTTTTTTGTTCCTTTCACCTGTCGGCATCGTGATCGGAGTTAAAAATAGAGGAGATATATAAATTATTCAAGAATAATTCTGCGCCCACGATCGCAAGAAAAGGGCGAAAAAGACAGCTGTAAAAACCAGTGGCGGGTCGTCGGCCGTAACAAAGGGAAGCCAAAACCTCGCCCTTCAAAACTTAATGACTTAAACCTTTCGCAGTTTACTTTTCATGATCATTTACTTTTCTTGATCAGCAGTTGCTCATACGAATTGTTAGAAGAACAGTCAATTGAGTCAAATTCATTTTCGATAGCATTGTTATACATCGCACCACAAAATTATGAGGGGTTTTCTTTCACACATAAACTACGACATAAATTACCATAGGCCTACGTCTTTATAAATTCCGCGCTCAAGAAGCTCATGAAACGGCATAGATTCGCAAATTGATTAGCGAGGCTCATTAAGCAATAAACTGTGCAACATCGCATTCTTTACTTCTATATTAAGATTGTAGAAGATGGATTGTCGTGGCTTCTTGCAAAAGAAGCCTCGCAAACTAATTTATAAAGACGTATTGATAATTTGCGTTGTCATTTGCTATCGAAAATAAATTTGACTGTCCTTCTACCAATTCGTATGAGCGACTGCTGATGAAGACAGGTAAACTGCGAAATGTTTAAGTCATTAGGCTTTGAAGGGTGAGATTTTAGCTTCCCTTTGTTACGGCCGACGAACCGCCACTGGTAAAAATGGGAAATGCTGTGTGATTTATTTATTGTGGGTAGGTGTTTTGGCCGAGGGGCACTTCCGGCAATGCGGGGAAAGGGCACGGCATACTACTGCCGTGAACTGGGGCTTTTATAGGTGGGCAGCACGGCAGACAGGTAGGGCAATTGCCGTCGATGCCGTCGTGAAATTCGAGCCCTGCTGCATGATATGCTGTATCATTAACGACTATTACAATCGTTATTTGGCAGTGGCAGAGCCAGAACTGGGAATAGGGGGGTGCACAGAACATCCATTTAAAACAACTATTCGTCCTGACCTGTTCTCAGTCATTTTCATAATTAACAAAAGATTCACTCCGAGAGCACTCCACACTGTCAGGTGCTGCTAGTTCTCCCTGTTTAGATAAGACGACAATCAATTATCTGGACGCTTATTCACCTCTGCCAAGGAGGTGTACGTTTTTGCGGCATTTATCTGTTTGACTGTCTGTTTGTCTGTTAGCAGGATATCTCAAAAACGGCCGCATAGATTTTAACCAAACTTTGCAGGATCTTAGAGTAGCACAAGAGGAACAAGTGATTACATTTCGGCATATCTAGGCCAAAGTACAGCTGAGATATAGGCCAAAGTTCAAATCCAGCTGTGCTGGCAGAGATTTGAAGTCTTTCCAATGGGCCAGATTTCCAATCGGCGTGCTTTTAGGTTTTGCTGCCGCCTAACTGTGGAATGCAACAACACCCTACATCAGCCAACGAAAATAACTAATGCACAGAGTTGCCTTGGCGTGGCGGAGGTGCTGCGCTCTCCGAGTGCTCTTGTTTGTTGCATTTAAATCAGCGTTATTCAAAATTGCATACTTGTCAACTTGCAAGCATATGGCTTGAGTCTCATGCTTTTCCCACTTTTTATATCAACCCTCGCTGTACCGAGAGTGAGAGGCGATATTTCATTGGAACGCGGGTCAGTCATTGTTCAATCATGCATATTTTAGAGATTCTCACACGGAATTGAAATCTCTATGCATGGAATTTTTTTCCATTTTTAAACGAAGAATTTAAACGATCATAAAGCGCAAGTTAAATCGCCTGATGTGCGGAAAAGGTAGCGCGGAAGTTTCAGAACAGTTTGTCGTAAAGCATTGGCCTATTACTCCGTAAATTATGTTTCTGTACTGAATTCAGCCCATTATTTCATCGCTGTTAGATCGCATATGGAGTGAAGCCGTGTCTTCAATTGCAAATGGATTATTATGATAATTTGAAAACGCGTCAATAAAAGAAAATGATTGAGAACTAGCCAGGATGCCAGGGTGCGGGTCGAGAACGAAAGTTCGCTATTCTGACAATAATAGAAGGGGGAAGCATATATAGGGTCATTTATGTATTGTTTCTAGCAGTTTTATTGGACGCTGGATGAGCTCATTTTAACTGATCGTTGAAAAAAATAGTGCCGGTCGGGAAAAGCTGAGTGGTGGTCGGTGCATTATGAGTGCAGAACCCTGGGATCGGGGACCCTCATATTTCCTGGGAAACGTGTCAGTTGGAATAGCGAAAAGTGTCGTTCATTCCATCACAAGACCGTGAAATATCTGCTGACTGATCTCTCGATGATTCACCAGAAAACTCTCCCTGTTTAATCAGAAACTTTCCCTGGGTTTTCCTGTTAGGACACAAAGTTAAGTGGTACCCCAAAACTCATTTCCTCAGGACCTCCTGTACAGGCGTGCACGTGCCCTGGCGGATTACGAGAACGCCAACAAGGCCCTGGACAAGGCGCGGCTGAAGGGTAAAGACATTGGCCTGGCCGAGGAGCACCAGCAGCAGTGCCTGCAGAAGTTCAACCGTCTCTCCGAGTCCGGCAAGAAAGGTACCGGCACTAGCCTGGGGTGTCGCCCCACTTCAGAACCTGTTGTTAGAATCGTGGTGCTGGCTGGACGGGTTTTTACAGCCTCTCTGTTGTGCTGCTGGTGTGTGATTCTTCTGATGATTTCCTGATGCTGACTAAAAACAATTACTGTCCCACAGGCCTGACCTGCAGAAGTTTGGGTTTTTGCTTTCTGTTTTCATGTTTTATATTTTAAAAGCGGCATCGATCATTCTGTGTGTTTTTGGTCATCCAGTGTACTCCCTAAAGGGTGGGAAATCAGAGTTTTAGATGAATGCACCGTATGTTATTGCCCAGCGCTCTCCATGCTGTCATGGAACCTCCTCAGCAGGTCTTCAGCTGTTTTCCTCCTCTTACAGAGCTCACCAGTTTCAAGGGAAGGAGAGTGGTGGCTTTCCGGAAAAATCTAATCGAGTTAGCTGAACTGGAGATGAAACATGCTAAGGTGAGTGGAGTTTGCTGTGAAATCGCTCATTTAGACGATCAGTCTGTCCATCAATCGTCCAGCCATCTTTTCACATTTGAAAAGCAGCAGCTCTTGGTCTATGAGTGCTCTGTTGCAAAGACTGAAGTTCTGCTCATAGTAGCTGTAGATACAATGTCAGCTTTAAATAATTGCAGATATACTTCAAAATGTTCAACAGCAGTATAAAGCCAGTAAGTTATTCAACAGTTTTAAGATGGAAATCCCCCTATTTTCTGATAGATCTGAAAAGACGTTCTAAAATATTTGCCAGCGTGTCTTAGGTGTGTATCCCTGTTGTGTGAACATCTGTACCCCTCCTGCTTTTCTCAAACCATGGCCTGATGTGCCATATTGGCTCCCGAGCGCTTTATGAAACCTCTGGTTTTCCACCGTCTCTTTACCCTGGAGCTGTGTGTGAATGCAGTCCGGCCTCCGGCCAGTCGATCGGGTGAACTGTTCACTCGGTGCCCAGGAGTGCAGAAAAACTGAGATCGATTTGGATGTGTGCAGGTTTGATCATCTGATGTTGAAAGTTCCGGAAAGATGTGGCCTTTTCTCTCTCCTCTCTCCAGAACAGCGCCTCCCTGCTGCAGGGCTGCATCGACCAACTGAAGGCAAACTGACAGCAGTCATGTGACCTGTCACGCGACCTGCCTTTCGCCTCCACCCCCAGGGTCACGTCACCCATCCCTGTACAAGCGCAGCCTCCCCCCCACAGAAGTTTACAACCTTCAACCCTCTGCACCATACGCTTCTGTCGTCTCCTGATGGCCTTATAATGATTCTGCCCTCTTGTGGTGACATATGTGTACTGTTCCCCTCTGTGTCCTCTGCAGATCACATCCTCCAGTCCTGAGTTTCCTGTCTTTTCAGATCCATTTCAGCACTTATCATGTTTAATCCTGAATTCTGCCCAGTTCGCCTGCCCACCATTTGTATTGTCTGTATAAGTCTGAACAGTGCTGGAGATGGAAGTTACATTTACATATTTCGGGTCAAACACCCTGTTTCGTCCAGGTGATGAAAATGGGAAAAGATATTTAGTCATTTATTGCTTTTATAAGCCACACAAAGCTTTCCTAAGGCTTAGAAACCCAACAAATGAAAGGGAAAATTCACAAACATGTAGACACAGCGCCCCCTCCAGGATTGGAGTCAAACCTGCAAACACTACGCACGTTTGTTGTGCTTCACATCTCTCACCTGGCTGGGCCGCCTCTGAGCTTTTTCCTGGATCATGTGCAGAAATGAGTCTTTAATCACCAGGGCGTCTCCTGCCCTCCCCTCTGTGTTTCTGCCGGTGTAAAACAGTGGGTGTGGCCTGATCACCTGGTCATCTGCAGCTGTGACAGCAGCCTGATGGGGGGGGAATCAGGAGATCTTTTTCTGTCAGGTTTAGGCTGCGTCCAAATAGTCAAAAAATTATGGCCTATCCACTAATCCCTAACCACTTTTCTTTAACCTTTGTGGAAAACGTCATAAGGGAAAGGAAAGGTGTTTAAGGGAATTCCTAACTGCTTAGGAAGACAACTGCGCTATTTAGAGAATCCGAATGCACTTACAATAGGCAACGTAATCATGAGTCCCCTGCCCATCATATGCGTTTCTTTACGCGATTGGTCGGATGAGTGGTCACCACTTTAAATATTGCAGCTGCGCAGAATTGTGGGATAGTGTTATGTCCTTTCTTTTCGAAAAGGATGGTTCTGTGTACCCTGTGCTAAAGGAGGTAAATTAGGAAGCACCGAGACACCTTTCCTTAACATTCAAAGAATTCAAATCCCCTTGTCATGGCTGCCACGTAATTATTTCCAGATAATTTTTTAGGAGTTAGGAACTTTCCTCAGCAAAAAAGACTATTTGGACGCAGCCTTAGTCTCTGCTCCCTCATACCTGTGCCTCAGGTGCTCTTCGGCCTGGTGTCAGGTCATGTGATCTGGCTGCTGGGAAGAGAATCTTGCACTCGGTGTCTTGTGGTGTTCAGTGTTCAAACTCAGACCGAAGTGCTGCAAAACGTAGATAATCATGGGACAAACTGCGATCAGGAACGAGAGGAGCTGTGGGCACACGGAGTGCCTAAAACCGTTTAATAGCTTTGGCATTTACAATAATTCAGTGCCTTAATACAGACAGGTGACACTGGCTGTAGACTGTCAGTAGCCAACAGTCACTTCATGACGACACACCGTTGCGCTCACACTGCTTTCGTGACAGAGCGCAGTGACACTCGCTTCACTATTTAATCAGCAAGAAAAGAGTGGATTAAGAGTGGAATGAATAAACTCCCAGAATGCACTCATGTCACCTGATTAAAAATCAGCACTTAATTTGGTGTTTGAATAAATTTTACTGCCAAGACTGTTTTTATTGCTCATTTACAAAATCAGACCCTTTTCCTGACTCCCCTCTCAAAATCAAAATCATAAAATCGCTGTCTGAAGCCTGTGGAGGCCGATGTTTGGATTATTGTCTGAGTGACAGTTTTACGATTCCTGTGCCATGAAGTGTTTACAGAAGCACGCCACACATCCTGCGAACTTCTGGTGCCCAAGGATATGAATCACCATAATTCTATATGTTTTTATTCTATTCGATAATGATTGGAGTCCATTTCACTTCAGTGAGTGAGGGGTTACAATCTGGATTAAAGAAGAACCATGTATTTTCTCCTTTAGTTATGAGTTTAAAGGCATGTTTTGTATTTTTGACCTTTCTTGTTCTAGAAGATCAATCAGAGACTAGATTGGGAAACTGATCTAGACTTTTTGTGCTCTATAGGCCAGTCCTTTTGTTTTTAATGTCTTCTTTTTGCCAAATTTGGGCGTGCAAACCCTTCACCCTCTCAGGCAGTGGAGATGCACACAGATACACACTCAGCGGCAGCAGGATCGCCATCTTTCATTATCGTTTTCTCGCACTTATTCTGTTCTCACCTGTCCTGGATAATCAGGTCTTTGAGAAGAATAACAGAAGGGGCTCGGGGGATTGGCGTTACCTATAGAAGCTGATAAATTCTCGTGTTACCTGAGGAACACCAGGGGAACCATATCGCAAAGAACTCTCCTGCATGCTTTCCCCGTGTCTGACATCATATCCTGCCTTCTGTCCTGACGGGTCTTGCTGCTCCCCTCTGTTAACCCATCGCTAATGCTAATGCTAATGCTAGCCTGAACTCTGTTAGTTTGGCCCCCATCCTCCACTCTTTCATTTAACTGAAAATGGAACAGAGCGAAAACCTCACCGTTAGCTTCTCTTCGCTAATGTTCACTTTCTACATGGTCAACCCAATCCACCCCCCGCCCCCGCCCCCGCCCCCACCCCCAGCGTGCACCACCGAAGTGCCGTCCATCTGGGAGAACAGTGTTGATGCCCTTTGTGTTGAACCACTGTGCATAATGCAGGTTTTAGGGTTTCAACATGTATTTTTAAATTTTGCTTTTTTTTTTTTTACATTAGTGCAGGTAAATGAATCCAGTTATTTGAAAGCAGTAGATTTTTTTAAAGAAGCACTACAGAAGTAAATAATTTGAGAGATGATGTCAGTTGGGAAATTGTTCTTTTTTTCTATGGATAAGAAAATTTTTATGACCTACTTTATAGCATTTTTCCTGCAGTTAGATTTTTTTAAGAATTTCAATAATAAATGTTATACTTTCCCAGCGTAAGCGTCTGATGCCATTCTTTAAAATGCTGGTTATTTTATATCATTAATAAGCATTTTTTGTGTTTTTAATAGTGTGGGAAATATTAGTTTTATTTCTAGAATATATCACTCTCTTGTCTGTAAAATGGTTTCTTTTTTTTTTTTCCTGTTCCCAGTGAATCATCCTCAGTGTTTGTGTTTCTCCAGTGTTGAGGCGTAGTTCATTATGTCTCGCATAATGCGCCTAATAACCAGGCCTTGGAGAGGCAGTTCCTACTTCTCTGAAAAAGAGCTTGTTGGAAACTGTGTATTTTGAGGAATTGTGCTGATTTATATTCAAAATCATTTCTACTCCAGATTTCAAACTTGAGTTATGTTTTGCCTGCCTATTATCCTGCACAATTGCAGTTGCTATTTGCTTTTATCAAACAAATGTTTATACAGAACTTCTTAAGATTCATGTTTACTTGTCTAATACTTTCCAACCACCAGGGGGAGACGTGCTTACTTGTTGCTCTGCGTTTTACCCATCGACTGTATGTCTATAATTTTTGCCGGTGGTTTATCTTGGGCTGGTTTTCTGTCTTATCACATGTTGCGTCAGCTGTCGAGTTAGTTAATTGCAGAATCAGCAGCAAGTTGATTGGCCAGTCCTCACTTGTGTCAATACCTGCCCACTGCAGGTCCTCCTGTCTCTTTGCTCGCAGTAGGATGCAGTTGTTTGCTCAGTCATTGTTATTGACCTTTCTGTTGAGCTGTTCGGGCAGATTGCTGCCAGCGCGAATCCCTCGATACACACGTCTGGCAGGCTTCGGCTGGTGGCCTCTGCGTCACTCCAGAATATCTTTGCGTCTCATTTGAGAATTTACCGATGCTGACTTCAGATATGTGGGGTCATGATTCCATGTTTTTGCTGTTCTAGGGCGTAACGATGATCCGCAGTAATGGAGAAGAGAGGACTGAGGTGCTCATGCTTGCTGTAGCCATCCTCTGTGTTGTCTTTTATGCATACTTGAGTAGTGCCCATTCAGTTGGTACTGAGCGTTACAAGTGCTTGC